>CM070558.1:41590307-42235467 GCA_036346405.1 Phyllostachys edulis | reverse complement strand
GTAACTAAATTGAGACTCGAGAGTTGTGACCAAATCAACCCTAACATGCATAGGAACACATAGAAGCGATTTGAATATTGATCTACTTACCCAAAATTTTCCTCCACCAGCGCAAGCAGGTTGTCAAATGGAACCTCTCCTTGTGGTGGCGATATCTTTGATGACCTTGTAGTGGCACCATGTCCATCACAGCTCTCGCCTTCCTCTGTAGGTGACCAAGCCAGGAAGTGCCATCGAATCAACACACCAATTATGCCGTTAGGAAGTCTACATTTCTCACCCCGTCTTCTTCTCGCCATTGCGCATATTAGTTTTTTGAAGTATGCAAGTAAGTGGGCTAAATTAGTGAAAGTGTAGCAGATTACTTACGTGTGCCATGAGAGCGATGTGAGTCTTCTCCTCCTCTCGGGTTGGTGGTAAGTGGCGAGGTTCATGCAGTCCTCGCAACCAAAATTCTTGTGCCTCATGGTGCTCATCCTCCTCACCCTCCGCCTCGGGGTGCTCTTCCTCCTCACCCTTCGCCTCATGGTGCTCATCCTCCACATCATCGGCCGCGAGGGCTGCGGGTATAGGAGCTGATCTACTAGAGGTAGACCCCCTGCCCCCTCGAGGGCGTGGCTACCCTCTGCCTCCTCGAGTGGCATGGTGCCCTCTGCCCTCTGGAGGGCCGCGGTGCCTCTATCTCCTCGAGTGGAAAACAAGCGTCTGCCTCGACTAGAGTATCTTTGCCTCTTGACGCCACTCATTTTTGGTGTCTGAAATGAAATGAAATAAAATAATTCAATTAATATAGCGCAATGAAGTAAGCTCATAGAAAAACGTAATATAAGCGTAATCAAGTAAGCTCATAGAAAAATGTAATATAACGTAATCAAGTAAGCTCATACAAAAATTAAAAACATGCGACAAATAGATGGAAGACATACAAGATCATACTTAGAAGTGATCGTCTACAATGGGATCCTCCATGAGATGGGCCCTCTAAAAAGTCATCGTCACTATCATGAGGTGTTGACTCAACCTCATCCCCTTCGGTGCCATCATTATCTAAGCGATCAAGTAGTTCCAAGTCCTCTTGGTTTACAACCTCATCGGCATCGATTTGAATATCATCCATGTGATCGTTCTCTTCCCCAATTATTATTTGAAAAGTCCCTGGTAGCCCATCTTCTTGAAAGAATAGGTCAACACCATTGTTGGTCTCCATGTTGTAGTCCTACTCACTAGGGGTAGGTAGTTTACCATATGGTTGCACCTTATGTACTACCCACCAATCCACTAGACTACTCATAGTTTTGCATGGAGTGCGGGATGTAGTATACTTGGGTGGCTTCTTTGAGCCACAATAAATGGGTCATTGCTCGGTAGGATTGATTGATGTGCAACTTCAACTAGCCCATGTGATGTATCGTCTAACTCCCTAAGCGGATGGAACCAATGACATTTGAATAACATAAGTTTGAGAGGTTTGCTACCATGAAAATATAGTTCAATTATTTCTTCAATTACTCCATAGTATTCAACAGTGTATTGCTCCCATCTTGTCCTATAGTCACCAATCCACTATTAATTGTTGTTGCATTAGGCCGTTCCTTTCATGTGTTGATGTTGGAGCGGTACCCATTCACATCGTAGGTACTATAAGACTGACACCGAGTGTGGCATCCTTGAGCAACTTGCCTCAATTCATTGCTCATAGACTTGTCCTTCAAACTCTCTGACATAAATAGAATGGGTTTCATGTATTAGTTCCTCTTTACTTAGTAAATATTATGTGCAAGGGGACTAGCTAATAGAGAAGTTACTTTACGATAGAACCAAGTCGGGAAATTTGGTTTACAATTCGGCACCCTTCCTAAGAAGGGTCTCAACTTGTTTTTTGGATGGGTCTCGGCGTTGCTTCCACTCGCTCCTAACAAATTCCCTATAGGCAACAAGACAAGTAGATTAAAACACTCATGCATCAATTATTGGGAAAAATAATTATTGCATACCTAATGTAATCATCCACCGGAGAGGTTGGTAAAGACATACAACATCACGATCAACCACTCATCCCGCGATAAAACTTTGGGAGTACCACGCTTGAAGTGTCACCTCTTCGGTGAAGAGACTAAGTTAGTAATTATTTTGAGGATGCCAATATTGTATCGTGAGGTTTGATTGTGCCGTCACGAACATTAGCGACAAAGTATATTGATGTGAAATGAAAAATTTCCTCAATTATATGCGCCTCGCTATGGATGCTTCAACACGCGATTGATTTTTGCTTTGCCTCGTAGTTCCTTTTGTTCCTCTCAATTGGATACATCCACGGTTTTGCCTTTGGTCCCCCATCCTAGCTTCATAGGGAAGATGGAGAATCAAATGTTGCATTGGATTGAAGAAGCGGTGGAAAGATCTTTTCCAACTTGCAAAGCAACACAGTACTTCACACTCCATAGTTGACATTACCATGGGATCTATCTCTTTCGCACATAGTATGCGATAAAAAAGCTCAACTCCGCCATCACTTGCCAAACACACTCGGGGGCGTAGCCACGGATCATCACGAGCAAAAGGCGTTCCATGAATATGTGGTAGTCATGGCTCTTTAGGCCATTGATGCGTATGGTAGCTAAATTCACTCATCTCCTTAGATTTGCTACATACCTATCAGGAAACTTTAGGGTCTGAAACCATTCCAAAATCTCCTTCCTCTGAACCCTAGTTAGGCAATAACTAGCTCTTGACTTCTCCCACTTGCGATGGGCGGCTTATGGATCATATTCAATGAGGGCTGTTGCAAAGCTCCTCTGATCAAGGCAAGCCTTCACATTGTCCTTCGTCTTGTTTGGAATGTCAAAGAATGTGCTAAATATGGCCTCTGCAACATTCTTCTCATTATGCATTACATCTATGTTATGTGGAAGAATGAGCTTATGGAAGTATGGCGGCCGCCACAAACTTGAAATGTGAGTCAATTGTGCTCCTCACCATATTTCTCGAACCCATCACCATCATCAAGAGGCTTCAAAGCATCTAGCCGTGCCTGAACCTCCTCACTTGCCGAACGGCGTGGTGGTCCCATCTGCGGAAGCAATATTGGCCCTAAATCCGGTTGTGTCACTTCGAATTCGTGGTCAATTGGAAGAATTGCGATGACAATCGAAGAAGGAGTGCTTGCGACCATGCTTTAGCCATGACCCGCATAGCGTCTCCCTCTGATTGGGCATGGCATCTTCCCATGTCTGAGACCACCCTTGAGAATATCCGTCGCAGGGAAGTCATGCATGGATGTGTGATGCGCGACCGCATGGTGAAGTTCTGTTTCAATGCCCGATCATATGTCACTATGCCTTGTTCCCAAGCATGTAACAATTCATCCACCACCGACTCCATGAATACACTCATATTCTTCCACAGGTATTCGGGACCGAGGGATTATCAAGGAAAGGAATATGTCTTTATACGCATGCAAGCGCCGGGTGGGAGGTTAAGGGAATGACAAACACAAAGCCAACATCGTATGGCGCAACCCCATACCAAATGGGTTAAACCCATCGATTGCAATTGCAATTTCAATGTTAGAGGCTCTCGGCAAACTCTACATAGTCTCGGTCAAATTGCTTCCATGCTTCACCATCGGATGGGTGGACCATCTTGTCATTATGGTGCAAGCGACCATACTTGTGCCATACCATTTGTTTGGCGAAACCTCGGACATGTATAACAGTTGGATTAAGTGGCACAAATGGTAGATAGCGAAGTATTTTTACGCCAATAGGAAGTCTGCCTCTTGACCATCACGGAGTCAACCTCAATAAACCTAGACTCACCACACTTATCACGGTGATCTTTGTCCACATTCTCATTCCTAAATAGCATGCAATGATTTGGACAAACATCTATCTTCTCATATGGCATATTTAGTGCGCTTATCAATTTTTGGCCTCATACAAGTTAGCGGGCAGTTTGTGACCATCGGGAGAAGGGTGCTAAACACGCAGAATACATCAAAGCAAGCAATGCTTGTCTTTGAGCGAGACTTGACAACAAGTAGTGGTGTGATGGCATCTAGTTGGGACACTGTGTTTGCCCATGAAGTGGTTGACTCATTGCGGACAACATATCAAAAGCCCTTCTTGCGAGCTCGGTTCTTCCTCGTGGGTGGCCCATATGCATGGCGCACATCATCTAGCATGTCTTCTATCCTACTCTCATTGTGGCGCCATCGTCCGTTTCTTCCCTTAGCACATCATCGATGCGCTCGTTGTGACTCGCCGTGATAGACCCTGCGGTATAGCCTGCCCTAAATCCGTACTTGCAGGTGTGCGATCATTCTTGCCCTCATTTGTGGCCGTGTGTTGAACAACGAGAACAAGGGCACAACACACCCGTCCATTACTCCTAGCAAATGCTCGATCCACAAAATCTGTTGACTTTTCCATCCATTCTTGATACAGTCATCCATCGCTCTCGCCCGGTGTACATCCAACTACGATCCTCGGCCATCCTAGTGTGCAAAACATAATGCATATTTTAATCCAACTTTTATTTATGTCATAAATTACAACTACAGAGGCGAGCTAGAAGCTACCATAGGATGCATGCCCTATATATGTACACTAAAACACATTGACATGAAGACAATATACATGATCAATGGAGAATAAAAACACTTTCTTTCAATATATATGAATACCATTATAAATGAATATCATTATTTATTAATATGTTAATGTAGCATTGTAATGTGACATATCAATCCACCATAAATGGATAACACAAAAGAAAATAAGCAAACTTTATTTCTTTTTCCACTTATCCATTACCTTCTGATACTTCTTGGGTGAGGGAGCCGAGGGAGGCTGCGGTGGGGAAGATGGCTGCTTGTGTGTCGGTGGTGGAGGCGGTGAGGAGGCGGCGACCTTGTAGGCAAGCACCAAAACAATCAAGCCTCGGTATGTATTGATTTTCACAGTAACAAACTAACAATCTCTTCTCACAGATCAAGAAACTTCAACAACATATTTGACTCTGCTCGGCTTGAATACAAAAATGTTTTCAATTTACAATCATGAAATGATAAATGCACATGATGGAACAAAATCACAAATCCTTTAGCATGTTACACGGAGTAGTTGCAAAGCTAAATGCATTAATTTGTTAGAAATGCCATGCAAAGCAATCATTTTGGAGAACTACATCGACCATTGGCCTATAGGTGATTCTGGTCTAGCCCCAAGGTGTAATTTGGAAGTCACAATACCAACAGTAACCACACATCTGAGAACAACACATAATGATAGACATATGCTTTTGCCTCAAATTAAAGACACATGCTTTCACACTTCATCTAGGAGAATAGCGGAAGGATCCTTCCTTTCTCTAGCTCTTTGGGATCAATCGACTCATCAAACCAGGCTAGTGGACTTTGTCTCACTATATATTACTCTGTTTTCATATTTAACTTCCGGTAATGAAATGAAATTTAGGGAAGTTTGAGCGACCTAAATTACTAAAGCTTAGTGGAGCCAATTGACCACGATGCTTATGGCACGCATACGATTTTTTGCTACTTAACTTCATATAGATACATGTCTAGTTATTCTTGGACATGATCAACCAACATAAGAGTGCATGATTGATTTTGTGTCTTGAGCTTGCTCGAAAAGTTACTACACCCAATTTAGCAATCTAGACTTCTTTCGAGTAAAATTTGAAAAAATACCTAACTATCCACAAGCATTGCTTGAAGGTTTCTCCTAATTCCCTAATTAGCATCCTATCTACTACTTATATTTAACACAAATCTGAAACCATGCATCCTTTTATGACCTCTTTGCTAATTTTCTCAAGTCAAGCTCTAGCATACTAGAGAGGAGGTTACATGCCCACTAGTTGCCATTTAGGTCTAGATGCTTTCTCCTAACCCTTTGATCGAGAGATGGATACACATAGGCATCTTTTGTCGACACCGTCAATGCAATGACAAAAGTATCGTAGTCATAAATATAAGGCAAGCATCATCGGTTATCACAAGACCTTTCAATTCCAATTCAACCTAATTGATGTAGCCTCTGTTACTTTCACACTACTATCTTTTGGACATCATGTGAGAGGGAGGTGGAGTCTTACATCATTGGAATGAGGATGTGAGAAAGGAGCAAGAAGATCTTGATCGGAGGAGGAGGGGAGGCGGAGTCTGGGGCGGCCGTGAAGGAGGAACAGGGAGGCGGGTCAGGCGGCGCCCGGGTGGAGGAGGTCGGGATGGCGGCGTCGAGGAGGAGGAGAGTCACCGCCTCCACGGCCTCGCGGTCGCGGCCTCGCCCGTCGCCGTCCGCACCCGCCCTCGGCCGCCCGTCACCGTGTTGCACTCCTCACGGCCTCGCCCTCTTCCCTCACCGCCGCCCGCGCCTCACGTCGTGGGCTCATTGCCGCTAGGTTTAGTGCTGCCTTGGAGCTCAATGCCTTAAGTGAGTTGAGGAGACGAGGGGGCGGGCCGATCGTGAGGGGGGGAGACGAGGAGGCGCCGATCGTGGAGGTGGGGAGGAGAGGGGAGGCGGTCTTGGCGGTGGATGAGGGTGTGGCGGCGGGCAGTGGGGTGGAGCGGAGGAGGACGGGAGGAGCAGGCGCCGGTCGTGGGGGGAGAAGCGATCTTGGGGATTGGGGAGAAAGGAGGCGATCTGGGGTTGGGGAGAAGCGGTAGGAGTTAAAGCGAGCAGGCAAGCGGTGTGGGGAAAAAATGGCGTGACCGATGTTTTAGCTCCCAAGTGTCTGTAACGAACGACACTCGGGAAATTATTTTTCCCCGTTGCTCCCGTCAAAGTTTCCTGAGTGTCCGATCGGACACTCGGGAAATGTTAATTTCCCGAGTGCTTTATTCGCTCCCCGAGTGTTTCGTAAGGCGCTCGGGAAGTTCCCGAGTGTATTATTCAAAACACTCAGAAAACTTCTGAGCACTCGGGAAATTAGAGGATTCTGGTAGTGTTTGAGCATTGTGTACTACAGCACCAGAGCTAAATGAATCAAAACACTCACATTTTTGAATTGCTAGGAGTACAAAGCAGATCTCTAAGTGTCTTCATAGTATAATTATTTTATAATACAATAGGGCCTCTGAGCAAGAATAGGCCATCTTGCTGAATCACATGTAGATAACCAGGCTGCACAATGTGCTTTTTCCTAGCAACAAGAGATGTTGTTGATGTATGTCTTTTGAATTTTACTTTATATATCATCTCCTTTTTTTGTTTTTGCTTGTGTAGACATTAGAACTGCACATCAAAGATTTTTTAGCTAAATCTTTTGATTTGTGCATTATATCATAGGCATGATGTTTTGAGCTTAAGTGCTTTGAAACAAGCATTGAAACTGCACACCAAATCTTTTCATTAGTTTTATTTCCTTTTGTTTGAGTGGTACTAAAGGTTATAACCTTGCGAGTGGATTTACTTTCCCTGTTGATGAAATGTTGGTCTTGTATGGTAAATTGTAGTGTGTAGTATCATATATGTATTTTAAATTTTTCTAAATATAGTTGGTCGATAGTGTCATCGCTAAAAAGAAATGTGCTTTTTGTTAAATAAGCTTTTCACAAAGTCATTGTTTTAGACGATGTGATGTGAATAATCAATGGCTATCCTTCAGTTCCCTATTTCCGACCTGTTTTGCCCTTGCCGATTATTGCTGCAAAATATGGATTAGAGAACCGATGGTGCATGTGCCTTTTCTAATGCAAACTGAAAGGTCTTCTGCAATAACAAGTGGCCCAACTCCGCATATGTATTTTTTCATGTAATATTGTTGTGGTCTTGAATGGGTTTAGCTAATTGATTTCATACAGGCAGGACTTCTATTTTGGTTTCACCTGGCATCGCCCTGGGTTGTAGCTGCTGCACATACTCGAGATAACAAGGAAGTTAAAAAGCTCAGCTGTTGTCCGCTAACATGGAAATGTGGTATTAGCTTGCAGATATATGAATCACCTTTTAAATAGTTGACGTGCTTGATATTTGTCCTAAAGAATTGTTATTTACCTAAGGTTTGAGATGCTACTACAACGAAGGGGCACCTCGATCACTATACTAGTTAAAAGATTCTACGTGGCTCGTTGGTCGGAGAATTTTTATTATTAATTAATTCTTTTAAAATTTTATTTTAAAGTTAACACTTGACGTATTTTATTTCCAATTCTAACCCTTTTAGTCACGCCATCACCCGTGGCGTCGTGACAATGTTGTTTTGTCACCCTACGGGTTGTGGCGTGACCAAAAGTGCTATTTAGCGGATTTATCCTATGACGTGACAGCGTTGTTTTGTCACGCCACGGGTGGTGGCGACGTGGCGTGACCAAAAGGGTCAGAATTAAAAATAAAATGCGACGGGATTAACTTTAAAATAAAAATTGAAAAATAGTTAATTATTAAAAAAAAGTTCTTGACCGGATGCAAGCTATGCATGCAACTTTTATATGTTAGGATAATTTACCTTACACATATTTGTTTTCAAAGTTTATAACTTATCTTATATTTATTTGATGTCCGTTGTAGCGCACGAACTCAGCTAGTTTAAAACTAGATGAAATGACGCTTTTCACTCCTTTCTCGAAAGAAAAGCGAAATAACTACCTAATAATAGTTCGTCGCAAACAAAGAAAACTACCTAATGGAGTAGTCAGGTCGAGACGGTGAACTTATCAAGCTCGTAAGAAATTCACCTGTCATCGCATCATCAAGGAGCACAGAAACACCGAAAAATTTCAAAGTTTGAAAATCAGTTTGAATTCAAAATCGAATTTCAAAATTCAAATCAAAAATCAAATTTCGGTCAAATCTCGCCCAAATCCCAAACCCTAACCCTAACCCGCCTTCTCCCTCTCCTTCCGCTTTCCCCTCACGGCGCGCCTCCAGCCCTCGCCCTTCACCCCACCTTGATCGTGATCGCGCCCGCGTCCGTCTCCACCCGCCTTGGCGCCCGCCCATCTTGAGCCGCTTCTGCGTAGCGCTCCACCTCGCCCTCGCCTTCAATGCACCTCGCCACCCCGCGCCCCAAGCAAGGGCGGCGCCACCTCCCGGATTGCTCCGGTGAGGGTCGCCGCCACCTCCTTGCGCCATTAAGGCCCCCCACCGCCCGTCGCCCCCCTGCCGCCGCCTGACCCGCCGGCACCGCCCAAAACCTCGCGGCCAACCACCTCACCCCCCTGGCAGAGGCGACCCACGCCGTGCCCCCATGCCCTCCCTGCTCCCACCGCCATGGGCTATAAATAGCCGCCCGCTCAGCCTCCCAAGCTCACACCAGCTCGCCGCCACCCTCCCTTCTTCCCCGACCCCGGCAAGAAGCCCCACCGCCCCGGTTTCCCCACCAGTAAGAGCAAAACACCCCACCCCTTGCAAATCCCACACCGGTGCAAACCCAGAGCCCTCCCCTACCCTCACGGTCACTGCCGGATCTATGCGGCGGCGCCGCTGCCGCACCCCAAAACCCTAACCTAGAAAACCCGAGCCCACACGCGCAAAACCCTAGGGTTTTGAGACCTACCTGGGCGCCTCCTCGCGCTGTCCTCCCGTCCGCCTTGGTTGTCATTGCTGTCGCCGTTCTTGGCCGCCCGCCGCGCGCCGCGCCGCTGCCCCGAGCCGCCTCGCTCGCTCCGCTCATGCGCTGCCTTGTGGCGCTTTGGCTGCAAGCCAGCGCCCATGAGTCCTCCGGCCTTTGGCTGCGAGTGGGCCGGCCGTGGGCCGTTCGGCCTGCTCGGCCCGTTTTCTTTTAGGCCGCACATAAAAGCCCAGATCTGTTCATCCTAAAACGGCCCAACACTGTTCCTTGCACAGATAAAATTTGGTTTTATTCCAAAAATTCCAGAAATTGCTTTTAAGCCAAAATTCCTATTCCTAAGCCTAGATTAATGATTATTTATTGTTTGTGTCTAAATAATAGATATAAACGATAAAATGATTATTAATTGTCGAAAACCCTAACTTGAGTTAGTATAGCCTTTCCGGCCGTCTCGAAACCGTAAAGTCTAATCCTAACTCCGTTCAGCCGTATCGAGCTTCATTTAATTTTCTTTCTCTTTTCGTATTTTTGTTGTACTTGGATTCGTTTGCTAGGCTCAATCCTTGTCGAGCCGAGTGGTTTATTGGTTTTGTGTCTTGCGCTAGGTTTCGGCGTCGGCGAGCCATTTCGAGACTTCACGGAGACGAGACACCGACATCGCAGACAATTCGAGGATGCCGAACCAGAGGCAAGTTGCATACCTTGAACATATTGAACCCACATGTCATATATTCATATTATTATCTTCATTAAAATATTTTAGCCAAGTATTTCAACAAAGAAATAATACTTTGGAATGCCATGTTGATTAGATATAAGTCCTTAACCCCACATATTAAACCACCTATTCTTGTAAGCCATATTTACCTTGACAACCTTGGTTCACATAAAATATTAGTAAATATTCTGCTAAGTCATGAAAACCTCTGTTCTAAATACTGTTAAGGAATGTTGGCTTTAGGCCAATAGGATTTTGGGTGTAAGTTGAGGGTCAGGTCCATTGAGTTGGGCAACCCAATATACTTGGTAAAATGGGTCATCGGTGAGATCAAGAGGTGGGCAACCATGGTTGGGCCATCGCCTCACTGGATGACAAGTAAGGACAAGAACCTTGTGCTAAGTAACAGACACAGTAAACCGCTCAACCACATGCGTGGTCATTACTCCCTAGCTTAGTACACTGCTCATCCAATTGAATATCTATAGCATCAAAGGCAAGTCAGGGGTGGACCCCTAAGGACACTCGCTGATCCTTGCAACGGTATGGGCCCGTCAGCCTCGGGGTGCAGAGTCCACTATTGGCCGGTGGTCTCCCGAGGGCTGTATGGATTAAGATCTACCGGGTAGAGACTAAAAAGGATAAGCAGTGAAAAGGCTTTGTTATCCTTACTCAGTTGTGCGCAAACATGTTGCGTGGCAATATGAGTCTGTGATATCGTGTGGGTAAAGTTGGGCAACTCTGCAGAGTGTAATCAATGTTATTGAATACACAGTGCTTAGGTTAATGAAGCTGTGTTCATGGGTGATTCAACATACAAAGCATAAGTAGAATTCTGAGATGTTAATTGGTAATGTCAGAAGTTGTTAAACCCCCTGTGGCTATATTTATTACTGTTTTACTGTCTGTACTATTGTAAAGCTTTTAAAGTCAACTTTTGCATTCCACATATACCTGTTTGGTAAAGCCGTACCATTTCCCTTGATATTTCCAGCATATAGTTAAATAGCTTTTCCTATGCGATTTGTTGAGTACGGTAGTTGTACTCATTCTTGCTTAAATCAATCAATGTAAGAGTTTTGGGAAGATCCGGTGTTCTCTACGAACAAGAAGAACCGGTAGACTTGACGACTCCGGTACTAGGGTCTCGTTTACGCTCAAGCTTCTGTGGTTCTAGCAATTCTTTTGCAAGTGTATTATATTACTTTCGGCTCGAGCGCTTTGCTTCCGCTTTTAAAGCGTTTGTTAAGCCCCTCTGCTGTAATAAAAGTCATCTTTTGTTGTAACGCTTGCTTGCTTGTGAAACCACGGCTTCTACGATTGTACATCCGGGCAGTTGTAAAGATTCTAGCGATCCCTAGTTTCGGGGTCGTTACAAAAGTGGTATCAGAGCCAGCTTGCCCGTAAGTTGAGACCTTAGCTTGGTTATAGGTTGAAGACCTTTAAAACTAATAATTTCAAAAACTACAAAAGAATTCTCAAAACAAAAATATAAGTATTAAATTGCTGTCTCTTTTCCTCTCTTGCTACCTTACCTTACTTTAGACTTGAAAAACTTGTGTTGTTCTTCTAAAAAGATTTATCTCCTCTTAACTAACCTTTCAAACTTTCCGTTTGTCAGGAAAATGCAGAAATCCTACTCCGACCACTCAGAGTTTAGAGGATGGAGCAAAAGACTACTCGAGATGATGCAGTTTATCGGCGCCACAGCAGAGCAGTTACCTGTCTTCCACACAGAGGAGCAGATCTGTGATGGAAAAAGGTACCACTGGAAGGCATGGATAAACCTGGTTCCGTTAGCTTACAAACCTGACACTGAATGTCAGTTTGTGGGTCAACGCTACAGAGAGAGAGAAGCGTCTGAGGATCTTTGCAAGGCAGTAAGGTTACACTGCGTCGGCATTATGATTGAGTTTGAACACTCAATATCACCGATTCCACGAGAGGGAAGCGATGGATCCGACTTCAAATTCCTTGCCCGGTGATGATGAAGACCCCCGATCCGTGAAGTTGCCACCCACGCATAGCCGGAGATTCTATATACCAGGGTCCTAAAGGAATACCAGAAGGTGCACCAGAAGTATCACTTGGCCAAGCACGGAATCAAGAACATGCGAAGGGAGTTAGATCGTTATAATGAACCAGATCAGGGGACAGGATCAATCTGTGATGAGAGCCCCGACGTTCCTGAAGATCCAACAGTGGAATATACACTGAGATCACCGGATTACACTCCTTTGTCTCCAGTTATTACTCCAGAGTCACCTCCAGGCGCTCGCCCTCATCCAACGGGCATAGCACGCTTCTACCGTCGCCGCTTCCGAGGATCCAACAAGGGAAAGGAGAAGATGGAAGAGGCAACACCCAGCCAGCAGGTGACGCTAAAGAAGAAAAGAAGGAGGATTCTGAAGAGGAGGAAGACCCAGAGATGCTGATCCACTACACCACCAGCAACCCTCCGTCCAGTGGGTGGTAGAGTCCTCCGCAAGGTGTTAGATTACGATAGAGTATTGTAGATCCACCTACCTTAGTAGTAGAACGACTTTTGATTGTAAGAAAAGTTGTGTATTGTACTCTAAGTAGTATACATCCAGCTTTTGTAAATTAATTTGTCTACTTTGTGTAAAATATAATAAATAAGTTGTTTTCCCTATCCATATCTGTATATCATCTTGTCAAAAGTCATTTCCTTCTGTTCGTCTTAATCACTTACCTATTGCTTTCACCGCTTATCTAAGAATCTGAGTCTTACTTATCTCACTGTGTTTGGTCAAAACCGCTGCAGAAGTAAATTCACAAAGATGTCTGGAAATAACAACAATGAAACTGAAGCTGAATCAACGGGGCAACCACCAAGCTTGGCAGAGGTCATGGCTATGATGGAGAGAAATAGATTCCAGGCAGAACAGAATCAGGCCAGATTAATGGAGCAACATACTCAACTCCTCGAACAAATTGCCGCAAGACCTACAGCTGGACATACTCCTGGAGGCAACAATGGAGGAGTGACTCCAGGCTTCAGATGGGCAGATTTTCAGAAAACAAGGCCACCAACTTTCACAGTGTCACCAGAGCCGTTAGTAGCTGATGACTGGATAAGGGATATTGAGAGAAAGTTGGACACTATCCAGTGTAGTGACAAAGAGAAGACTTTGTTTGCTTCTCATCAACTACAAGGTCAAGCAGCAGCGTGGTGGATGAATTATCAGACTCTTCATCCAGTAGAGATATACCATGGGCGTAATTCAAGGAAGCATTTCATAAAGCCCATGTCCACGAGGGCATAGTTGCGACCAAGTCGAGAATTTCTTGCTCTTAAGCAAGGAGGCCGACTGATCCTGAGAATACTTGCACCAATTTAACCAATTGGCGCGGTATGCTCCACATGAGGTGGATCTTGAAGCTAAGAAGATGGAGAAGTTTTCACAAGGTGCGCAAAAGTCCTTTGAAATTTCACATTTCACTCTTGACTTCGACCTAGCTTCCATGGTGAATAAATTGATAATCTCGTATAGAAGCGAATCGATATGGAAGAAACCGAAAGAGGAAAATGAAGCAAATAACTCCACCACAAGTGCACCAAGGGGAGAATGACGCCCACCCATCTTCCAGATTTCACCAAGACCCTCTATGAATCTGGCGCCAAGACCATCAATGAACCCAAAGAAGAAGATCACTTTTAGTGGAAACAGGCCGCATAGTTCAATGCTATAACTGTGGAGGAAACCATTATTTGAAGGATTGTCCTCGAAATCCTCCAATTGCTTTCATTGTGGACAACTGGTCACTTCAAGGACAAAGTGCCCATTGAAGAACATGTCATCGATGCAACCAAAGCTCAAGCAAGAAACCGACCACAGAGTAAGGAATCCTCCCACCTTCCAGGCCAATAGAGGAGGAATGCTACAGCCCAGAAACCAACCGAGGCAATCAGGTCAATTCTCAGGAGGAGGACAGTCTGCACCAGCACCATCGCAAGGGAAGATCAATCATATCACCACTCAGGATGCAGCGGAGGCCACTGATATCATCGTCGGTATGTTCCTACTCAATGCAAGATCAGCTTTAGTGCTTTTTGATTCAGGAGCTACACATTCGGTTATTTCCTTGGATTTTGCTGTGGAGAGTTGTTTGCCTTTTATTGTTTTGCCAAATCCCTATGTGTTGCAAACACCCGGGACTATATTGAAATCTCAGTATAAGTGCAGTAACCTGAACCTAGAAGTTCAAGGGGTCTGTTTCAGAACAGAGTTATTGGTGATCCAGATGAGAGGCATAGATGTCATCTTGGGAATGGATTGGTTATCAAAATATAAAGCCACAGTTGACTGTGAGAAGAAGACAGTAACCTTGAAGAATGCAGAAGGGCAAGAAGTGACAGTCATGACAGATCAGTCTTTGATAAGGAAAGCGAGACGAAAGGTCAATAGCACCATCTCGAAGTCACTATACAGATGCGAAGAATTGATGAATACCGGATGTGTTCCCAGAGAAACTACCCTAAGACCTCCAGATAGAATGATTGAGCTTACTATAGAGTTAGTACACGAGACCAAGCTCAGAACTAAGGCACAAGATGTAATGGCAACCGATGAGTTAAAGGAGCTTAAGAAACAGTTGGATGAGTTGGAAGAAAAGGTTTCATAAGACCTAGTGTCTCACCTTGGCCGCGCACGGTCTTATTTGTTAAGAAAAGGATGGAACTTTGAGATTGTGTGTGGATTATAGAGCTTTGAATGCAAGAACTATTAAGAACAAGTATCCTTTGCCAAGAATAGATGATTTGTTCGATCAACTAAAAGGAGCTAAGGTATTCTCAAAATTGATCTCAGATCGAGGATATCACCGACTCAAGATTAGAGAACAAGATAGAGAGAAGCGCATTTACTACAAGATATGGACTTTATGAGTTCACAAGAGTACCTTTTTGATTAACCAATGCTCGGATATTTCATGAATTTGATGAACCAAGTCTATATGGAATTCTTGGATCGGTTTGTGGTAGTATTTGTGGATGATATTTTGATTTATTCAAAAAGTGAAGAAGAGCATAAGGAGCATCTTCATTTGGCCCTAACCAAGTTGAGAGAGCATCGGTTGTATGCAAAATTCTCCAAGTGCGAATTTTGGATGAAAGAAGTGTCATTTTGGGGCACATCATCACGGATGAAGGAGTAAAAGTTGACCCGTAAAAAGTCGAGGAAATGCAAGAGTGGAAGCGACCAAAGACGAAGGATCGAGATAAGAAGTTTCTTAGGTGCGGCGGGATATTACCGCAGATTTATAGAAAATTTCGAGAATAGCCCGCCCACTTACTCGGCTTCTCGTAAAGGATATTCCTTTTAAATGGACGGATAAGCGAAGAAAACTTTCAGAATTGAAGGTCGATTAACCACTACCCCAAAGGCTCATACTACCAAACCCCGAGAAGGACTTTCAGTTATTGTGACGCTTCAAAGCAAGGATTAGGTTGTGTGCTAATGCAAGATGGCAAAGTTGTGGCTTACGCCTCAAGGCGCTTAAGAACTCATGAAGAGAATTACCCCACACATGATTTGGAGTTAGCGTTAGCGGTTGTGCACTCATTAAAAATTTGGAGGCACTATCTATCGGGGAATCATTGTGAAGTGTTTTCGGACCATAAGAGTCGAAATATATTTTTACCCAAATGATTTGAATCTCGTGCAGAGAAGATGGCTAGAATTAATAAAAGATTATGATTTGGATATTCAAGATCACCTGTAAAGCAAATGTTGTCGCAGATGCACTTAGTAAAGGCACATCATAGTCTGAATGCATTGCAGAATGTCGATCGAGTTAGTGTTGGAAATGCAAAGAACTAAACTTGGAAATTGTTGAACAAGGGTTAATATCAGCTTTGGAGATACAGTCAGAGTTGGTCGACCAAATCAAACAAGCACAACAGGAAGATCAAGAAATTCAAAGAACTCTTGGCGTAAAATCAAGGTGGAAAAATAAAGGAATTCAAGAAAGATGATCAAGGAATGATAAAGTTCAAAAACCGCTTGTGTGTACCAAACAAAGAAGAACTCAAAGCAGCTTGATTCTCAAGAAGAAGCTCACTCATCTCAATTCTCAATACATCCAGGGGGAACAAAATGTATCAAGACTTGAAGAAGAGGTTTTGGTGGAAAAAGATGAAAAGAGAGATAGCTGAATATATAGCCAAGTGCGACATTTGTCAGAAGATCAAGATAAACCATCGAAACCTGCATAGGTTGTTACAACCCTTACCAATGCAGATTGGAAATGGGAAGAAATCGGCATGGATTTCACACAGATTACCAAGGACACAAAAGGATTTGATGCAATATGGGTGATAGTAGACAGATTAACTAAGGTGGCACATTTCATACCAATTCAAAGAAACATATGGAAAGAATAAGTTGGCGTAATTGTATATGACCAAGATAATATCTTTACATGGGATTCCAAAGAGAATAGTATCGATAGAGGAGCACAGTTTACATCTAAGTTTTGGAAGAAACTACAGAAGCCATGGGAACGGATTTAGCTTTCAAAGACACTTACCATCCACAAACCGGGGATGACGTGAGAGAGTCAATCGGTATTGGAGGATATGTTGAGAGCATGTGCTTTAGCTTATGGAGCAACTTGGGATAAGTGTTTGCCTTTTGCAGAGTTCTCTTACAATAATAGTTATCAAGCTAGTATCAAGATGGCACCTTTTGAAGCCCTCAGATGGCGAGAGTGCACGAACACCATTGAATTGACGGACTTTGGAGAAAGGCGGTTGTTAGGTCCTCGATAGCCCAAGACTCGAGAAGATCAAGTTAGACCGATAAGAGACAAGATGAAGATTGCTCAAAGCCGTCGGAAGGAGTATGCGATAAACGCAGAAGGATTTAAGTTTTGAAATTGAGATCTCGTATATTTGAAGGTTACACCATTCAAAACAGTTCAAGATTTCAAGTAAAAGGAAAATTGGCCCCAAGGTATATTGGTCCTTATAAAATTGTGAAAAGAATTGGAGAAGTGGCATACAAGTTACATCTCGACATCCAACCCAATCGGCATACATGACGGTTCCATGTTTCTCATTTCGTAAAGTGTTTGAGGCGACCAATGTAAGCAGTACCACTTGAAGAGATAGAACTGCAGAATGATCGACTTATGAAGAGGAACCCCGATGGTACTTGACACTACAGTAAAGGCGCTTGAGAGGCAAGAATGTTAAGTTTTGCAAGGTTCTCTCGAAGAATCATCTCGAGGAAGAAGCAACATGGGAAAAGGAATTGAAAATGCAATGAGATTTTCCCAACTTGTTCCCGACCTGCGTGAATCTCGAGGTCGAGATTCCTTTAAGGGGTAGGTTGAAACACTGAAAAATTTCAAAGTTTGAAAATCGGTTTGAATTCAAAATCGAATTTCAAAATTCAAATCAAAATCAAATTCGGTCAAATCTCGCCCAAATCCCAAACCCTAACCCTAACCCGCCTTCTCCTCTCCTTCCCGCTTTCCCTCACGGCGCGCCTCCGACCCTCGCCCGCCTTCACCCACACGTCATGATCGCGCCCGCGTCAATCTCCTTGCCTCTGGCCGCCCATCTTGGCCTTCTGAGCCGCCTCCACTCCCACCTCGCCTTCAATGCACCCTGCCACCGCGCCCCAAGCAGGGCGCCACCTCCGGATTGCTCGGTGAGGGTGCCGCCACCTCCCTTGCGCCATTAAGGCCTCTGCACCGCCGCCAGACGCCTCCGCCGCCGACCACGCGGCACCGCCTAAACCTCGCGCCAACCACTCACCCACACTCGGCAGAGGCGACCCACGCCGTCCCCATGCCTCCTCTGCTCCATCGCCTCATGGGCTATAAATAGTCGCCTGGCCGGCCTCCCAAGCTCACACCACCCACCCTCCCTTCTTCCCCGACCCGAAGAAGCCCCACCGCCTGCTTCCCCACCAGAAGAGCAAAACACCCCACCCTTGCAAATCCCCACCCGGTGCAAACCCAGAGCCCTCCCTACCCTCCCGGTCACGATCACGGATCTATCTTGGCGCCGCTCAAGACCCCAAAACCCTAACCCTAGAAAACCCGAGCCACACACGCCAAGAAACCCTAGGGTTTTGAGACCTACTGGCGGCGCCTCATGTGTGTCCTCCCGTCCGCTTGGTTGCATGCTGTTGCGCAGCATGGTGCTGGCTGCCGCGCTCGCCGCCTCCCGAGCCGCCTCGCTCGCTCGCGCCCATGACGCCTTGTGGCGCCATGGCAAGCCAGCGCACCATGAGTCCTCCGACTTTTGGTCACATGAGTGGGCGGTAGTGGGCCGTTCGACTGCTTTCGGCCTGCTTTTAGGCCGACAAGAAAAGCCCAAGATCTTGTTCATCCTAAAACCGCCCAACACTGCTCCTTGCACAAGAAAATTTGGTTTTATTCCAAAATTCCGAAATTGCTTTTAAGCCAAAATTCCTATTCCTAAGCCTAGATTAATGATTATTTATTGTTTGTGTCTAAATAATAGATATAAGCGATAAAATGATTATTAATTGTCGAAAATCCCTAACTTGAGTTAGTATAGCCTTCCTACCGCCTCAAACCGTAAAGTCTAATCCTAACTCCGCTCAAAATATCCAAACTTCATTTAATTTTCTTTCTCTTTTCGTATTTTTGTTGTACTTGGATTCGTTTGCTAGGCTCAATCCTTGTCGAGCCAGTGGTTTATTGGTTTTGTGTCTTGCGCTAGGTTTCGACGTCGACGAGCCATTTCAGACTTCACGGAGACAGACACCGACATCGCAGATATTCGAGGACGCCGAACCAGAGGCAAGTTGCATACCTTGAACATATTGAACCCACATGTCATATATTCATATTATTATCTTCATTAAAATATTTTAGCCAAGTATTTCAACAAAGAAATAATACTTTGGAATGCCATGTTGATTAGATATAAGTCCTTAACCCCACATATTAAACCACCTATTCTTGTAAGCCATATTTACCTTGACAACCTTGGTTCACATAAAATATTAGTAAATATTACGCTAAGTCATGAAAACCTCTGTTTAAATCTATCATATGAATGTTGGCTTTAGGCCAATAGGATTTTGGGTGTAAGTTGAGGGTCAGGTCCATTGAGTTGGGCAACCCAATATACTTGGTAAAATGGGTCATCGGTGAGATCAAGAGGTGGGCAACCATGGTTGGGCCATCGCCTCCTTTGGATGACAAGTAAGGACAAGAACCTTGTGCTAAGTAATGCATACAAGAACCGCTCAACCACATGCGTGGTCATTACTCCCTAGCTTAGTACATCGCTCATCCAATTGAATATCTATAGCATCAAAGGCAAGTCGGGGTGGACCCTAAGGACACTCACGATCCTTGCAACCAGATGGGTCCGTCACCTCGGGTGCAGAGTCCACTATTGGCCGGTGGTCTCCGAGGGTCAGATGGATTAAGATCTACCGTAGAGACTAAAAAGGATAAGCAAAGTGAAAAGGCTTTGTTATCCTTACTCGGGCCAGCGCAAACATGTTGCGTGGCAATATGAGTCTGTGATATCGTGTGGGTAAAGTTGGGCAACTCTGCAGAGTGTAATCAATGTTATTCAATACACCGTGCTTAGGTTAATGAAGTCGTGTTCATGGGTGATTCCAACATACAAAGCATAAGTAGAATTTAGATGTTAATTGGTAATGTCGGTTGTTAAACCCCCGTGGCTATATTTATTATTGTTTTTTATGTCGTACTATTGTAAAGCTTTTAAAGTCAACTTTTGCATTCCACATATACCGCTTGGTAAAGCCGCACCATTTCCTTGATATTTCCAGCATATAGTTAAATAGCTTTTCCTATGCGATTTGTTGAGTACGGTAGTTGTACTCATTCTTGCTTAAATCAATCAACAGAAGAGTTTTGGGAAGATCCAGGTGTTCTCTACGAACAAGAAGAACCGGTAGACTTCGACGACTACTGGTACTAGGGTCTCGTTTACGCTCAAGCTTCCTGTGGTTCTAGCAATTCTTTTGCAAGTGTATTATATTACTTTCGGGCTCAGACGCCTGCTTCCGCTTTTAAACTGGCTGTTAAGCCCTATCTGCTGTAATAAAAGTCTGTCTTTTGTTGTAACGTTTGCTTGCTTGTGAAACCACGGCTTTCTAATCGACATCCCGGACAACAGAAGATTCTAGCGATCCCTAGTTTCGGGTCGTTACAGCACCGTATTGAAGAAAATCTGGGGAGCAGTTGACTGAACTGAAGCTTCACCAAACCGAGCTACAGAACACATCTGGTCAGCTAGCTCGCGCGAGACACGCGACTTGTTCTTGAGCCCAACAACAACAACGATGATTGCGTACAGTATAGTATATTCTAACATTTCCTTGCTCATTTCTTTAGAATGGAATAGGAGTATATGGTTAGGTGGCTGTAAATAATTCTAGCTGTTTTTTAGGACTTCCATAATACAGATGCCATTGCATTAAATCCTTAGAAAAATATATAAAAAAGGGGGAAAGTATGCCAGGCATAAGTTAGACTACTACGCCAGGTTACCGCCCGTTTTCGATAATATCATATCGGTTAGAACGAGCCATTTAACATTGGTTTTCGGTAGTTGTCGGTTACAATTGGGATTTCTCATGCACGTGGATTACCAAAGTAGGCCATTCTACTGGGTGATTCGGAAATTGTGGAAGCTTGGTTTGATCAAGCTGTTGAGTATTGGAAACAAGCTATAGTGCTTACTTTGGGAAATTATATTAAAGCACAGAACTTTTTTGTTAAATAATCTTTTTTAACTTTTATTTTAAAATTAACCTCTGGCGCATTTTATTTTTAAAAATAACCTCTTTGGTCACGCCACCACCATGGCGTGACCAAACAATTATCTTGTCACGCTTAGGGCAAACTCTTATCACACCATAAGATAAGTCCGCAAAAAAACCTCTTAAGTCACGCCACCACTCATGACGTGACCAAACAATACTGTTACGCCACCACCCATGGCGTGACAAGAGTTTGTCCAGAAACGGGTTGGCGTGACAGTGTTGTTTGGTCACGCTATTGGTGGTGGCGTGACCAAAGATGTTATTTTTAAAAATAAAGTGCGCCGGAGGTTAACTTTAAAATAAAAGTTAAAAACAGATTATTTAATAAAAAAAATTCTGAAGCACAGAACTGGTTGAAGATTATGAAGTGCTTTGAATTTAAAATTAAAAATTTCAAATTTTAAAAACAAAATTTAGTTGGCTTTCGCTTTGTTTTCAAATTCAACCTCGATTTATGAATTCAAATTTCCGGGCGGTTTTTGAGTGGGTACTATCAATAATCGAAGAAAAACTAAAAGCGGCCATGGGGTGGTTTTAGGGTCGGTTCCGGTTTCCCAAACCCTGGCTTCGTAACAATCCACGACCGATTTGAGCGCAAAATAATTTCCGCTTATTTGGACCCAAGAACACTACCTCTTTTTTTTTTAAGACTAAGAACACACTGCTTAAAGTATTTCAAGTACATCATTCAACTAGCACATTTCGTAGCAGAAATTTTTTCGAGGCAACTACTTCAGCTACCAGGTACGTACGCTTGATCGTCCCCACAAGTGGTACCGACTACCGAATGACTATTTGGAGCCAAGAAGATTTTGAGAGTTGAGATTGCGCAGAATTGGGGGCTCTCCATGGAAACTGTTCAGGAGATGTTGGCACTCGAGATTCCAAGGGAGGAGAAGATGTTAAAAACATCTGACTTCAGGGCGTCCTGGTACTCCTCTCCAAATGGAGGACGAGTAAAAGTTAATTGTGATATATAGTGCTTTAAACACTGCATTGAAATCTACCGATGCGGGTGTTGTTTTAAGAAACCACAGTGGATGCTTTGTCGATGCTTGTTGTAAGCAACACTCAGGGATTTATGACCCTTTCTCGGCAGAAGCATTGGTATGTAGAGACACAGTCAAGTTGGCACGTCGTTGAGCTCACTTCTTTTCTCTGAATTTTCTTTTCAGTTTGCTCGTATAGATGCAAACAGGGCGGCTCACTGATGTGTAAAGTTTGCCTTTTCTAGTTGTCCCAGCGATCTTCCTGTCCTCGTTTCCTTTGTCCCGCATTTACATGCTAATTGTAACCCAAATGTTGGTTAAATGAAAGCTATCGGCTTCGTTCTGAAAAACTTGGAAATTGGAATTCGAAGGGAGGAAAGGGAATTTATGCCGATACCTTGTTAATTTGGTGGCGCTCAGTCACGCGAGATGGTCGCGGTAACGGCCGCGCGGCACCCGCGCCTACATTAACTAGTGGCTAGGCGAGGAGAAATGCTCGGTAGCTCAGCAATGAATGACATTTGCAGGTACAAGTAAATGTACTGGTTAACGTGTATACACGTGTGCATTATATGATGCAAAGATCGGAAGGCTAGCCCTTCTATTATCTAAAAACTGTACTGGTTAACGTGTACGAGCGTGCTCGTACCTCTCTAGAGCTCCTCTAAAAAATCTCCAGTGCCACCCATAATGCTTTGGATTTGTGCGGTTTAGTTCTGGGTGTATGGAAAACTCGTAACTACTTGATCGGTGCAAAATGAACCACGTTTCTCCGTTATGTACAGGACTTGGCACGCATTGCTTTCGTTTCAAAAAGAAAGAAAAAACAATTAAATTGGCATCATAATGGCAATTGACTATCTACAAGACACGACCACCGGTACAATCTGCTACTCGTGCGCCGGCCGGTGTGCATGTCCGTGTACAGTCACCGTCGGTCCACCGGGTCGCATCACACGCACGGCGCCACTGAGAAAACACAGCGTTCCAACTGCTCAAGTGGTACGAGACCGGGAACCGGAGATCCTGCCTGGATTTACCAACTCGCGATCTACGCACAGTCGACGCAACCTCCTCCCGTGACACGGCCAAAATAGCTAGGAATCCTCGCAAAAGTACATGTGCTAGCGGCTGAAATTGCCCTATGTAGCACGTGGACCCGGATCATCTGCAGTAATACACAGTGACAATGTTTGGTGCAGTGTTCTGAGTCTACAACAGCGATTCAACGCATAAAACAGTAGCATATTTACCCGTAGCCACAACATTCAATTTTGCAGTAGGCGAAAAAAAACCCCGCTATAGTGTTGATAGATACTGCAGCGCTAAATTTGAGCTATTGGATGGTATACTCCAAATACATGCACTGTTCATTCTCTAGATATCTTCTTTCCGGAGCAGCATTGCATGCATGCACGGACCTTGTCACGAGAAGTACTCGCTTCTTTTTTCTTCTTCTTTTTTTTGAGAGGGAGAAGTACTAGGCTTAGCTTTAAGCCTTTAACAGGCTGCTTAGTGCAAGTAGGAGTACTAGAAAAGTTTGGAGTAGAATCTATAGGAGAGTTGATTTTCCTAGACAAGAACACTGCTCGAACGAGAACGACCAATCCAATCGCCTTTTCATAGGACTGGTAGCTTTCTTAGTCAAGATCCAGTAGCAGTCCTGATATAGATCGCCGAATTCGACCTCTCATGGTCGTGGGTCCATCCAGTCGGCCAGACCTCCATTCTACTATGTGGATGTCTAATCGACAGTCGACAAGCTAGTAAAAGGGAACGATGTAGTATGGAGCAAGCACATGGTGAGTAAACGCGGACGAGCATAGCGAAATGGGTGTGCGAATGAGGGGTGTCGAATCGGATAGCGAAATGGGTGTGCGAATGAGGGCGTCGAATCGGATAGAGTACAGATATGGTTTAGATATTTTTATTTGATTAATAAATTTTTTGATATCTATTTCTATTAGTATAAAAGAATATGAATACTGAATATGATTTAGATATTTATCATTCAAAATATTATTTTATCTGTACTATTGTATCTCGTATTCGTAAAATAATATACATTTATTATAGCATGGCTACTTAGTTGGATGAGTATTACTAGTTTAATGTAAATTCATGTGTTTTAGGTGAAAAAGATGAATTAGAATGATCAAGTGTGCTATATATGAGGATAAAGTATTATAAATATCTTTCTATTACATAACTTATGAAGATATCTGAATTTGACCGAATTAAATAGGTATTCAATTTGTATTCAGATTCGTTATAACATTCGATTCAGTATTTGTTTAGAAAATACGTATACAAAAAACTATTATTCGATTCGTATTTGTTTAGAAAATACATATACAAAAAACTATTATTCGATTCATATTCCATCTGTTGACACCCTAGTGTGAATGTAAAGAACTATAGCGAGTAATAGTGTAGCAAAATACTCTGGCGATTTTAGCAACCTATCTATAGTGTTCATTTGCAAATCGAACGGTAGAGATCTAACCCAGACGTGGGACTGTGCTTCTCAGATGACAGTGCTCAATCATCATCTAAAGTGTTTAAAGCGCTTCAACAGTTATTGCTCAAGTTCAATGCTTGGAGTAACTCGCGCGCGGTATTTTTTTTTTCAGTTTTGTTCAATTGACCAGCGTTCAACAACCTGTCTAGCTATGAATGGCCTTTGATAGTTTCTGAAGCTAGAGAGCTCACTTCTTTTTCATCTTATTTTTCTTTTCAGTCTGCTCGTAGAGATAAGAACAGGGCGGTCTACTGATGTGCAAAGTTTGCTTTTTTGCCAACTGGAGTAGCAAGAGTGACGGTCTTCCTACCCTCGTTTCCTTGTCCTGTATTTGCGCGCTAATTATAATCCAAATGTTGGTTAAACGAAAGCACTCTGCTTCACTCTAAAAAAAGCTATATAATACAAATGTTGGATATACGGCATGCTTTTGAGCAATTCATAAAGACCGTAATTAAATCCCATAAAAGGGACGGTACAACTGTTGTTTAATTCCCATCGCCTTTCATTAAAAAGAATTTTGTGTTGCTTTCATGCTGTAACCGCGTCGGTCAGAGAAGAAAATGGTTTGGCTTAGAAGCAACCGAAGAATGGACTGTCCAGCAATCAAATCCCCATTCTGTCAAACACCATTTCGCGTCAGTTCGTGGATAATTTTTTTTAATAAATTTCATTTTAGACAATGTAATTTTATCATATTTTTACTTTGCATCATATTTATCAAATATTTTCACTTTACGCCACCTCTTTTTTACTTTTTGTTTCACTTTTACGCTAGGGGAACTGTCAGCGAAAGGGAAACATGCACTACTAAAAAAGGCTAATACTCAACACATCATAACAGACGGTTGAACAAAATTGTCAGTATTTAATACTAGGGGTGAAAACGGATCGGAGAGTTTCCGACCGATCCGGACGGAAACGAAATCGGATTATCTCGGATCGAATTTTTCTCGAATAATTTTTGGATCGGAAACGAATTCAGATTTTTTTTGTCGGAAACAAAAACGAATACGGTAGACACGCTAGATATAGATACGAATACGGTAGGCAAGATATCCGGCGGATACGAATACGAATACGGATTATCCGGATTTCAGCCCAAAAGAGAAAAGGATATTATAATTGATTTCCTAATTTCAGAAAATGCAACAAATGAAATAGCCTTTTAGAAAATAGCAAATAGAGTTAAAAATTCTAGAAAAATCACAAAAATTTCTTGAATTATTTTGAACTTAATAAAATTAATTCCAACTTAAAGTTGGTTTTATTTTTGCACATAAATTATTTTTAATTTCAAAAATAGGAAAAACCTTTTAAAATCCAAAAATTCAAGAAATTAATTAAAATTTCCTTTTTCACTTTAAATCCAATAAAATACCAGAAAACTCAATAAATTTTATTTATGACATTAAAAACTAGGAAATTAAATAATTGATTTTATTTTATTATTTTGTTTCTTTTTAACCAAGAAAACTCTTTTAAATCTCGTAAAATCCAATTAAAAAATAACTTTATTAATTTTATTTTTGGTAACATACTTTGAGATGTTACAGTCACTTGAGTATAGATTAACCATCCAGCCTGATCAATGTTAGTGTGAACTAAATTTTATGTATGTGATGAGCTAAGTGTGAATGCGTGATGGCTTGTGACTTTGTGAGTTATGACTTATGGGCTAAATATGGTAAACTAAGTGTTATGTTTGTCATGAATGTTTGCATCAAATAAACTAGTTATATGTTTTCGTTAATTTCTGGCATACAATTTAAGGGGTTTTCATGTTCCAAAAAATATCTGTGACCGTATTCGTTTCGATCCGTATTCGCTCTGTATTCGTATTGGATATTATTCATATCTGTATTTATATCCGGTGTATTTGTATTTGTATCCGGATCTGGGAAAAAATATGGTAGAGCCATTATCCGTTCGTATCCGATCCGCTTTCACCCCTATTTAATACAATCACAGACGATCTTTGTTTAGCGACCATCCGTGTTATTGGTTGCGCTTAAGAACCGCTCGTGAAGAGGTAATATCACGATGGTTCATATTGAAAACCACAGTGAAGTATCACGAGACGGTTCGAACAATAACCGTCATGATATTTAGTAATATCACGCATGCTTTGTTCTTAAACCGCATGCGTGATAATAAAAACAGATACCACGTGATCCGATTGCTCGCTTAAACGCACCACGCCATCTCTTCGTCTCCCACACCGCCGCCATAACTCCCACACGGCCGCCACAACTCCCATTGTATCTCTTCGTTTCCCACGCGGTCGCTTTAGCTTCCACATTTTATAAATAGACATCTACTCCAAAGGGATTTTTCACAAACCTCCTATTTCTTCAAACTACATGCTCGCCGAAATGGTTTCCCTCTTCTTCCTCTCTAGCGCCAACATCTCCTCTTGTGCCGTCCAGATGGCCTATATTGTCGTTGCCTACTCGCACCTTTTTGATCGCAACCTGGCCCAAGCTGCGGACAAGCCTTTCGTTCGCAATGCCATCCGTTATAAGCCCTCTGGTCTACCGAAGATTATAGCGGCTATCATCGGTCGACTGGAGCTCCTCCTCCGATGGACCAATGCGAGGGTTTCCGGCATCTGGCGAGTAAACCTCATCTTGGAGATCGTCCTTTGGAACTACTTCGTCTGCACCGATGATGCAATCCGGAGAGTCGAGGATGACATCCGGATGGCAGGAGAGCGGGTGGACCTCGCCGAGGCAGAGGATGTCAGGGTTGATGGCCTTTGGGCTATCATGTACTTGGTTACGGAATCCGAATAGCTACAAGCGCGATTAGAGCGTGCAAGACAACAGGTGGAGGCGTTTGATAGACTATCGCTGATCCCACCACCACTAAAGCCGAGAAGAAGGCTTACGAAGATTTGAAGGCTAAGATAGGATCGCTGATCCTTTTTTATCGTTTGTGATGTAAAAACCTTCTTTTTTTATCGTCCTGTCACCACTAAATTGTCGATGGTCTTTGGTAAAGTATATCCCTTGCTTTGTCTTCAATTTTACTGTTTATTACCCTATAATTTACTTATTTATTGCGAAGTAGGTACCTCATGTGGTTATGTACCCAACTCGCGTTTTAATTAGTTAAGTGCACGGAAAAAATGGTTATTTATTGGAACCGTATCACAAACGGTTCTATTATTGAATTGTCTGTGATATGAGATTATATCACGGACGGTTCTATTATGGAACCATTAGTTATATCCCTTTATTAGGAGGAGCCCACTAGGATTTGCGCCCTAACTCATCACTCCCCAGCGCCCTTACTCTCGCCCGTTCTCCTCCCCACCCGAGTGCCCCCGACCTCAACACCGCCGCTAGAAGCCTCCTCCCGATTTGCCGCCCCAAGTCGCGCCTTCTCCCGACCACCGACGCCGCTGCTCTTCTTCCGTTGCCGACGGTTAGACACCATGGTTCATCGCACAAGATACTCTTACGATAAGAGTGTCTTATGCAAGGTCACCGTCATGACACAACCACGGTGACGCCGCCACCGCCGCTGGTCCAATCGACCTCGCCCGGCCAAATCCACCTCCTCACCGCCAGATCGCCTTCCCTCTTTGTCCTCTCCCCCCAACGTGCGCGACCCCGACTACCTCTCCATCGACCTCCCCCGGCTACCTCACCACTGACACCGGCGATGTCGAGGTACAACATTATTTTCTCATTTTCCATTCTCTATTGCTTCAGTTTTTGGGTTTGAGTTTGACTTGTTTACGTATGTGGGTTGTTGTTGCTTATGCATATATAAAGGTGATGGATGTGGTGAGCTACTACCGATGGTCGATTTGCCGATTGCACTGGGGTAACTACTCCCCTTTACTCTCGAGCTGGTAAGTTCAATAAGCATGGCTGCCAGGAGAGCGCGTGGACACCCAATTACTTGGATGTCGTCGATAGGTAATTGGACATCGCTATGTTCAGAAAATAACGTAGACGCGCAGGTACTCTGACTGAGAAGTGGCATCATGTATCAGCAACCAACCATTCCTTGATGTCAAGTTCTACGGTGAGGCCACCCTTACATATAAACCAGAACTCAAGTTGCTTAGTAGTCTTGTTAGGTTTAAAGACAATTACATGCTTGTAATTAATAACTTCAAGTTCAGTTCTACTACTATTACTTCTGAGGCCGTGGTTTAGGAGGATTTTACAAAGAACTTAGAGGATTGGCATGAAACAAATCACACACTCCAAAGTGTCGTCGTTCGATAAAGTATGTCGTGGTTCAAGCGCACATTTAGGATGAACGGCCAAGGAGTGGGCTAGCTAGCGTAATTCAGGCCTCGAGTTAGCTAATAATGGACTACGAACCATATATATATATATACTACTATAATTTCGAGTTTAGTTCGCGCACGGAACGAATCGTCCACCGAGAGCGCTTGCACGCTAAAACAATCGTCTTCTCCCCCACTCGCCCCACCACACAAACCGGAAAAACACATCTCACAGCTCACTGCCTCAGCCGCCCCCCTCACCCGCTGCCGCAATCATCGCGCCCGCCACCTCCTTCTCGCCTTGACCACCCCTCGCTCCCCATTGCCGTCGGGCGTCGACCCGCCCACTGGCCTCGCCCCACCCTCGCTCCAACCCACCGCCGAGCCTCCTCAACCTCGCCTAGCCCGCCACCGAGTCGCCATCAACCCTCGCGCCCAAGTCGCCTCTTCGCGCGCCTCACCGCCGAACCAGATCTCCCCTATGGTGCATCCTCTCCCCTCTCCCTATGGCGATCACCTCTCCCATCCTCCCGATCCAGCTCCCGGTGATGGCGAACGAGGTGGAGCGGTGGTCACCACACGCCAAATCGCCACCTTGACCGCAAAGACCATTCGCTCAAAATGCCCTGCAGCGGTTGCAAGTTACGAAGAATCGTGCACACACGGCGGTTGCAACTTCCACACTACAAGTGGTAAACATCTCTTCTTCTCCTCCTTTTCTTCCACTTCTCCACCTCACGGCCCTCGCTTTTATCTCCTTTCTCTCGCCGCTCTCTGCTGCATGAAAATCCACAGTGAATGCTTATCTCAAATTCTCTAATTATCTCCCTTGATACACTTACATGCATGATTGATTTTTCTTCAATGAAGCCATGAAGGATTGTAGTGCATATCTTAGTACCCCTCATGCATAGGGAATTACCATTCACTATATGTTAGTACTATGAAATGGGTTCCATATTTTCTCTCCAATGAATAATTCATCATCGTCTGTTTGTGTTCTGAATTGAGACTTGAGAGGTCTAAGTGATCTTAAGGGGTTCCATTTTCCTTCAGAACCAATGTACACTTCCATGTTTTTTTTTCTCCAGATTCAACCTGACTGAAGGCAAACTCTCACTTTGCAAAGGCCCCTTGAAGAAAAAACCAAAAGAGGTATGATATATCATTTTACATGCAGTGGTTTTTTATTTCGTGTTGTTACTGTAAATGTCAAAATATCAAATAAATTGGTGAGGGAAAATGTTCTTTAGTAGCAAATGCTCTTCGATGTGCCGCAAGCTCAGGACCTCCCTACCCATCATCATTTGGGCACCCATTAAAGTTGAGATAAAAAATGAATATCTTAAGGTGACGAATTAGTACCTCCAATTCAGTTGAACTAGATTAGTACCTCCAATGGAACTTTTCCTTCAAACAACATCTGAGGACCCTTTTTGCAGATTATTGAAGCTTGACAGTGCAGGCAGATGATTTGGAGCCAATTTTTCCTTCTGATCATTCCTTTCATATTTTCTAACCAAGTGACCTCACATTTGTTCTATTCCCTTCTGATACTTTATATAAACTATCTGATGATCCATCAATGCTCTTAGTTATACTCTTATCTAAAACATCATCAGAAGATTGCATGCCAGAATCTTTAGTGTTGGATGTTGATGTTAGAAGATGATTAGGTAACTTATCTTCCACATTGACATCCCTCCTCTTGCTAGGAGCTTCGATGTAGCATAAAGCCTCGCCCAAGTAATCGCAGATGGTTAGTGGATCTTGCCGTCGATGATAAGTGGTGGTATTCTCGGTTCCTTCGATTTTAGTGACCTCAGATGGAAAGATAATGCAAGAACCTACCGAGAACTGGTTGTAGTGGTTAATTAATTTGGTGTTGCATGGTTGTGTGATGCTTTGGAAAATTCTACTAAATAATAACAAAATTTAACTTATAGATAGCTACCATGATCTTGCATTTAGTGCCTAATTGGATTATTGTGGCTGTGGCCTTCGTTACCATGATCTTGCTGATTCCTATAAGTTTGAGCAATTTAATTCAACCTGTGTTACGTAAAGTTCCTGTAGAATTATCAATTATCTCTTCTTGCTGCTCTGTATACTTTCAGTGCTTAGTTTCTATTATCTGTGGACTTTGTAAGTCTCTGGATTAACTTTTGCATAGAAGGATATTGTTGATTTCTACTCCTGTGATCAGCATTGGTAAAGTTGAGTAAATCTGCTTGAATTTGTTTGATATGAATAGCAAGTTGTAAAATTGAGCTCAAGGCCTAATCTACGAAAGTCATATTCAATTAGTGATTACTTTTGTCATAAGGGTTGTGATGGCCTATAATTCACTATAGCCAGAATAGGTAGTAATTAGGCAACTTTAAAGCTCTATTATGATGAATGGCACATTTTGGCTATCATTCTAGGCGACCAAAGAATACAAACAAGATGCCTTCTTGGATTTTGTATTCCTCAAAGCTTCATTACTAAGATATGCAAATTCCTTGTGTCAATTGTTTCATTAGTACCTGTTCTGTTTTTTTCATACACTACTGCATCCATAGTTGTGTATAAGAACAAAATATTCTACAGCTAATATTACTCTACAAGATTATGAGCTCTTGCTAATTGAGCAACTGAAGACTGCAGTTCATATCAACTTGCAAAGGTAATACAAGACCACAAATTATATGATAAGTGTGAAGGATGTTGAGTCCCAATACGTAATGGAGATATTATAATCTTTATGTACCTACCAAGATTTCATATCTATCTGTGATTTGAGTAGTACTTGTATTGGGTGACTTGCATGATATATCATGGGCTTAAGAATTGCTCAGTGAAGATATTGGTCATAGTGGGATTAGTGTGACAATTTGGAGACATAGGCTAGGTTTTGGGCTATCTGGTTATCATTATCTTGTATAATCCTGTTACTTGCCGTATGTTGATTTATTAATATTGTTAGAGCAATTACTTTTGTGATATTGAATTGCTAGCTGTCAATCGAATTTTGGTACGTAGTAGAGCTCAAAACCTAGCATATTTATAAAGAATTGTCATATGTAATCAGTGATCAAACTAAACCATTAGTGGCAAGGAGGCCTTTGCTTCGTACATTGTGCGGCCCGACATTTGAGTGCAAATTAGTTAACATCAATCTGAGCATTATGCTAATTGAACTAGTCCACTTCTTGGCTGTGTATAGCATGATATCGTGTTTAAATGACTAGAGTAATACATCTGTGCTTTTGGATATTTATTTATTTGATGCTCATGCCATTTTATAGTTGCTGGAACTACGCTTTTCAAGATTTCAAGTACTGAGAACGTGATCAACATTGTGTCTAATTGCACCGCTGGCCTTTATTTGTAGATCACGCTTATTGGGATTTGAAGGCTACGCCGTTGGAAAATTGTTGGAACCCCAAGATTGTGTATTGCATTTTCTTTACATCCATCGTCAATTTCTCCTGTGTACATTACTCCCATACTTGGTACCATATTGTCATTGATTCACATGGTGTTGATAGATTATCGGAATATATATTTTTAATTGCTAGATGTTCAGGATTACTCAGAATTGCTTCGTAGTTTGTAATTACCTATAGTTCTAAAAGTGCAGTACCACTTATGAGCTACTACTTATACTCCTTTTATAAGATAAATCTTGGCGTGTTCGTTATATGGTTGCCAATCAATTGTATGATCTTTGTGAGGTTGTTGGCCCTGAAACTTCATTTTTTAAGCAATGCCAAGTCTTTATTTTCGGTACCCTAAACATGAAACTGGTCAATTTATTAGGGCTATTGTTATGAGGGTTCTTTTATGAAAACATAAAACTTCATTTATCACAAAACATAAAACTTCGTTTATCAAGTTATACACCTTCGATTTTGAGATGAAATCTTGAAACTTCATTTTTGAGTAACACAAAACAGGAAAAGGAACAAGGAAACTTGAATGATCTCTTGGGAATGACCTTGTCTCCTGTGATGTAATAGGCCAAGTAAATCACAAGTTCAATATAGATGCCCACTAAAGCACAAACCTATCAACAGTGGTCTGCATATGTACTTCATAATATTCGGTGTTACTTCAAGCAAAATGATGCATCCAGGCTCGAAAGCTATTGATGCAATTAATTGGCAGCATGTCCATGATAGAAAGAGATCCACTTGAAATAACCTCCAGAATTTGAATAAATTTATAGATTGTTAATGTAAAAAGATGTGGGAATGAATCTGGGATGGCCATATAGTGACATGCTAAATTATTGCTAAGAGTTCATAGTTCTTCTGTTGTACCATAATTTAAGTATCTTTTATAGATGATTCATGCCGATATTGTTTATGTATATCTCGTATTAGGCAACTGTTTTTCCTTGTTTTGTATCCATTTTCGTGACATACCGAGCCACTATCAATGAAGCCTTTCAAACTCAATTGCGCTTCTTTTTTTTATTTTTGTGAATATTAAATGAATATACACTTGCAGAATATCTGTTGCATATGCCGCTCCAAGAAGGCATCGTGTATCTCGTGTTGTTGAGAATAACTTCTGTGCTTCTAAAAGAGGTGAGTTGATAACATGATATATGCATCGGTGAGCTGATAACATGATATGTGTTTCGACAAAGTTTAATAATATTAGTAAAATTATATCAATCTTGAATAGTTGAATGTTGTGAAGTAATGACAATAGTTCTCCATTGAAATACTGCAAGCAAAATAATTGGATATTCACTTGCCTTCGTTTATTTATATCTGAATTTGGCAGCTGAACTAGATAGAAATACCATCTTTATAGCTTTTCATCACCTAAATCAGTTCAATTCCTTGCACGTTTCTATTGGTAAGGGTGGAGAAGCACGGATATTTGTCGAAACAAAGGCGTAACTTCAAAGGAAAGTCTACAAAGCAAAAATCCTTATCTCCTTGAATTTGATCATGCATTGCGTGTCCTTGGTACCCCTACAAGGGAAGAAATTAAATGTATGAACCAAAATTATACCGAAGTTCAAATTCCATAGATTAAAGCACACCCATGGCACAAGGTGTAAATCTATCTATTCTTGTTATTACTTATTATCTTCGTCAGAGTTGGTTGCTATCATATTAGGTGACTAACCATACATGTAACATTTAGGTATTCCATAAAAGGATGCCACCGTGCTATTGATCTTGTCTCTAGGCTCCTCCAAGATTTCTCCCAACCCGAGATGCACTTCTTTGTAAGTACATTATCGTGCCCATTCCATCGTTGAAATACATAAAATACTATATCAATGCACTAGATCTTGCAATATTCTTGTCAACTTTAAATTTTACTAAGATCTCTATGAACTTTTTGTCCGGTGGAGGCACTTATTCACCCCTTCTTTGATGAGCTTCGAGATCCAAATACCGCCTTCCAAATGGGCTCGCCCCCTCTTTTTAACTAAAAGCCTCATGGTAAGTTTAGGAACATAGTAGCTTATTTGCGCTTTTGCACTTACCAAGTTAGTCTTATATTTACCTAAGGTCCAAGGAGAGGCCTTTGTTAAGATCACCGATTATTAGTTAGTTTGGTTACTAATTTGTCAAGTAGGCCTTTGTAATTGTTAAGATCTCCGTAAGTAGCTAATTTTTTGTTTTTGTGGTGAAGATCAAGACCTTATTTCGTTCCCCATTTTGTTTCTCCACGAACTAAAGGAGTCCCAGCAGAATCTTGTGGCGAAATTGATCCCGAGCATGCGAAAAAGCAATGCACCTATGCAGATTGTGAGACGATCGCTTTGTCACTTTTGGAAATTTCCATGACAAGTGTGCATTTCCCATGGGATATTGGATCGGCGGCAGATCTTGCAGGATGGTTGTATTGAAGATGTGAAGTTACGTTCTTGTATGACCATTGTGTTGACTGTGTAGGTGAGTAGATGTTGTGATGCAAACTTGACATGTAACCGTGCACCCTCCTACTAACCCTCACTTGAGAATTGAGATTTGCCATAGCCGATCCGTAATATGTTCTAGAGCAAGATGATCAGATTTATGGTAGTTGATCCATGCATGGATCCTCGTTGATTTTCTTAGTTTCTTTTTGCCGCCGGATCGCTACCGGTGTTAGATGTTCAAATGCTACCGTCGCTATTATGTACTTTTTGCCCCTATCGAGTCGAGTGTAACAACCCGAGAATGTTACTCGCATGTGTTTGTATGCGAAATTTTGTCGGTGAGGTGATCGACGTCGATGTTGCTAGTTGAACTCGAATCGCTTAGTTTATCTCTTTCGTGCGGGTGAGGATTAATGTTTGTGTTGAAGTTACGCAACTAAGTTTGTTCACGTTTATACCATAGGGATTAGGGAAGATAAGCTACTAGAATACTGGGGCGGTCGCAGCATTGGAAAGTGCATTGCTCATCCATGCTGATCTTATGCGATTTTTTGTTAGGGGGAAAGAGTTGCTCAGGTCCTTGTTGATCCAGAACTTGTTGACTACCTGATTTCTACACATCGAAAATGTAGATATCACCCAAATTGTCCTGCCACAATTCTCAATTTACTTGAGCTAGACGTATATATGTATTCTGATTTTTGTGCCAATGCATATGACGGAAAACATGTTAGATATTTTATCCCTACAGTTAAACTTAGTGTGATTCAATGTCATGCAAAGCACAGAAACTCTATATTACAAGTTGCTGTATTTTTTTTTTTGCTTATAATCTTATCTTTAACTTTCAAAGGTAAACAACCCATGAGGTCAAAAATTTAATTTTCTGGTAGTAGTAGTAGTAGGTGATGCAATAGACGGAGTTAATGTTTCTGTTTATATGTGTGTGAAAGAAACTTGATATTTATTATGCACTTTAGGATTTCGTCTGCTGATATGTATCACTCTCTTTTGAGGTTCTGTGATACATCAGCTATCATAGACAGTTTCATCTACAAACCGTATGTGATAGTCAACGCATCATAGACGGTTCGAAAACTGTCTGTGATGACTTCATGTCATTACTGACCCACAAACTCAGATGGCTCATGAAACCGTATATGATGACGTTTTTGAACCGTCTGTGAAAACCTTTTCTGTAGTAGTGATCACTACTACAGAAAAGGTCGTCGTAGATGATTCTAAACCGTCATCACAGACGGTTTCTGAACCGTCTGGATTTATGTGTCTGTAATAACAGACGGTCATCACAGACAGTTTTTGAACCGTCTGTGAAAAAAACTATCACAGACGGTTCTTATTCAGAACCATCTGTGATAGTTTTTTCTATTGCAAAAAAAAAAATCGGATTTTGAGCCAAACCAATCAATTGCTGGACAATAGTTTCCATATCCAACCTCTAGCAAGACTACTAAAATCCAATTAATAGAAAAGCGAAACCAAAAGGTTTCACAACGTCCCCTCCGAATGGGAAAAAAAGAATTAAGTTACAAAGTTAAACTAGTTAGAAACCATCTGTGCCTCCAATCTCCTGAAGAACTTATTGCTTCTTGGATTGGTCTTGTGAGCTCCTCTCTGTACCTCACCAGCATATCACAAGCTGTTCTTGCATGTCATCCGAGTTCGACTCAACCTCATCGGCAAGGAAGGAGAGACGACCTTAAACCTCCGGCGGCGCTCCAACCTTAGGTAACACAAAATTAAGATCATTTTTTTACAACAAATAGCCAACAAATTGTGTATATTTGGGGGTTGTGCACGTACCTTCCGGCAGTCTACCTCCTACGGCAGACAAGGAGCTCCTCCGCATCCCTCCTCCTCCTAGTCGTCGGCTGTGTCTCATCGCCGAACTATGACGGGGAATCGAGAGTGGTCACTGGAGCTTGGCGTGGGGAGGGGAGAGGGAGAGTCTGATGGAAGGCAAGGCTGGGGTGGCTATAATATATAAGAACAACGCCAAAATATTTTGCCTCTCGTGCACGTGTTCAAAAATTTTCGCCCTCCCACGCTAAGATCACAGAGATGACAGGAATTTTCTTTACTCTGTGATTTTACCATGGGTTGGAATTTTCCTTACTCAGATGAAAATTCCAAGCCACGGATGGTTTTTAATACAAACTGTCTGTGATGAGATACTTCTCATAGACGGTTTGTATTAAGAACCGTCTGTGAAGTATCACAGACAGTTGGTGATACGAACCGTCTGTGATAAGATGACATATCACAGACGGTTATTAATACGAACCGTCTGTGATATTAGCTCATCACAGATAGTTCTTAGTGTATCCAGTAATAGAGACGGTCGTGCTGGTAAAACCGTCTGTGATTATCATTAATATTGACGGTTTTGAAAAACCGTCTGTGATGAGGCGTCTAGTATTAGCTTTTTTCGTAGTAGTGGATGGGAAGCGTGCAGAGAGCTTATCGGCAGTGAGGCACGGTCGGCGAGGTAGTGGCAACCCGAAAAACATAGAGAGCGAGCTGTTTTGTCGTCGCCACTGTTGATATGGCTATCGTCGACGATGCTTCGGCTATTTTTCTCTTCCTAGCTCCATCTACCTCCCCTCTCTCCATCACATGCCTCATCATTCATCGTCGGTAAGCATCAAAGAAGACGATCATATCCATATCCTTACTCTGATGCAAAGTGCAACACACGGTAAGAAGAGGTAGTGCAAAGTAAAAATATTTTTTAAGAGTGGTGCAAGTGAAATCATAGTAAGATTATATAGTCAAAGTAAAATTTACTTTATTTTTACGAGGAGATTTTTTTTTCCGAGGGAGTTCCGGATAATAACTGATCAAAGAAACGTTGCCACTTACTATTTCGGTTCAGAGACAATGTTGTTAATTACTATCGCTCGATGCTTCAAGGGCACCCTGCTGTTGTTATCATCGTAACATAGGACACGTGGCGGTTTGGTGTCTTCTAAGCTTGCTGCAGCTACCGACTTCGGTTCCTCTGGACGACAAGTTGCTTTCTACGCGGCAAACACGTACGGCGAAGCTATGCCTGCACATGTCGCGGTTGCGTGCGGTTAGGCGACCGGGTGCTTCACACTTCCTGGTCTGGTCTCCTGGTTATGTAGTAAAATTAATATTGGCTTTGGAAATTAAGGCCTTTAAAGGATTTTTTCTTTTGAAGGAACTGGACTTCAAGTTTTTTATACAATTTATCTCTAAATAAATTTATGAATAGTGTCATCCTATGCAGCAGACCTAACGAAGTTTTTGCTAATATAGCCTCGCTTTGCGTCTTGAAATAGCAAATCCAAACCTCTCGAAGAGATCAAAGCTAAAAATGGTATCACGGACTAGCTGGTAGGCGACGTGTGTCAAGTTTGTGCCTTAGAGGAGGGGACTTCTCTCGTCCACACGATTTAGTTGTAACACCTGGCTCGGACGCCTCTATTGTAATTAATTTATTTTTAATTAATTAGTCATAAATAATTAGTCGTGATTAATTTATTCGTAATTAATTAGTCATAATTATTGTAATTAATTAGTCACAGTTAATTAGTCGTAGTTAATTAGTCATAGTTAAATATTCTTCATTAATTAGTCATAATTATTTAGTCGTAATTAATTAGTCGTAGTTAGTTTGTCCTAATAAATTAGACGCATATAATTAGTCGTAGTTAATTAGTCATAAGGATTACTAGTATTTTTTTTTCAAAATTTAGTATTTTTTTTATTATGCACTGATTAGGTTAAATTTATACATAAGGATTACTGAAGTGTAGTTATTTTGGGGAGGTAGGGAAATGTAGACTAAATAGTGCAATCTATTTATTTGATTGTGTATAGTAAAGAACAGTGAATTCAACTAACATATGCTTTGGGTTGTTGTGGCTTTAGGTAATATCGAACATGCAAAATTGTCCTGTGTTTTTTGGTGACGGTCTCATACGGGGTGGATCGGGTGGGTTGAAGATGTCAAGATGCCTAATCAGTGTCTACTTAACCACATGCTGTAATCCTTAACAGTTTGTACTAATAAATTAACATTTCGAAAAAGCCAAAAACTCGCATTTCCAAATAGAGCGCATGAAATCACGCGCTTTCCTTGTATGCCTAACTTTCTATGCATTATCACATGTACCAAAAATTTATTGTCACATGATATCATGTGTTGTAATATCACATGCACCATAAATTAGTTATGCGTTGAAATCAGGGTGCATGAAATTAGGTTGTATTATTAATTTAGTCATAATTAATTATTAATTTAGAATTAATAATTATGATTAATTTATTTGAACTAACTACGCCCAATTAATTACAACTAAATTAATTATGACTAATTAATTACAACTAGTTAACTACGACTAAATTAATTATGACTAATTAATTAAGAATTTTTAACTACGACTAATTAAGCGTGACTAATTAGTTATAAAAATTACGACTACTAAATTATGACTAATTAATTACGACTAATTAATTATGAATAAATTAATTATGACTAGTTAATTACGAATAAATTAATTACAATAGGGGCATCCGAGCAAGGGGTTACAACTAAATCGTATGGACGAGGGAAGTCCCCTCCCCTGGGGCACGAAGTTGACATATGTCACCTGTCGGCAAGTCCGTGGTGCCATTTTTTTTGTTTTGATCTCCAGAGGGGGCTAGATTTGTTGTTTCACGTGCAAACAGTGCTATATTAACCAAAAACTCTGAACCTAACATCTTGGATCTACTCATCAAACTAACAAGGTCATCTAGTTTCTGTTTGCTGAAGTGAAGGTAATTGCCATGGTGGACAACAGATAACAGTTGACTTGTCAGCATGACTGTGTGTTGTGGTGGAGTTGACCAATGGGCTTAGGCTCCTTCTCCTATAAGTCATTAACCGAGTTTGGGAAGCACGCAGGAAGGCGGGAGGTTGGGTGCACAAGCACGAAATAGGATGGCCAAAACAGACCACCGTCCCCCACCTACTCATAGACCTCGTACAATTATGCCACAACAACCCCCACCAAGATATGGCCCACCAAGACCAAGGTCATTCAATCCAAGCTTCCAGAGACCCACAAACCAAAGAATACCAAATGCCTTAGCACTGAAATGTGCCAAATGTGGAAGAGGCCACTTAACCAAAGATTGCCTGAGAGGCACAGATGCAAGTTATCATTGCGGGAGGCCCGGGCACCGCAAAGCCAAATGCTCCTATATGCAGAGGACATCGGGAACCCCACCACAGCCAGCATATGTACCAAGACTATCTGCCCCAGCACCACCTCAGATCAACCGCGTGAATCAACCTAGGGATAGCACACCAGTCACGGGAGGGACTGGAAAAGGAGGACTGGCACGCTTGACCCATGTGACCGCAGAACAGATCGGAGAAGCAACAAACGTGGTGACGGGTACGCTATTACTTTCACCCTCCATGGGTACTGTTCTTTTTGACCCTAGAGCCACTCACTCATTTATATCTCATAAATTCATAATGGAGAACAATCTATCTACTGAACCATTGGAAAAAATCCATGGGAGTTAGCACGCTCGCCATATCCCTGGTTTGCGACAACTGTCGCCATCATCTCTTGCCTCTCCCTCCCCTTTTCGGCAACAGCGAAGCCTCCCTTGATATCCTCTCTCCTTCATCGCTTCACGTGCCTCGTGGAAATCGACACTATCACCGGCGCTCCTCCACCCATCCTTGGCTTCCTCTCCCTTCTCATTGCCTGTCGAGCTAGGGCGCCGCCACCACTTCACGCTTGGGTTCCTTCCTCTTTCCCATCTTGTGGATCTAGCAGCTTGACACCAGGTTTGTTACGTGCTCCAAACTTAATTCTCAATTATTTTCTTTTCCTTTATTTGTTCTAGAATTTTGGTCAGCCCCTCGGTGGACCATGTGTGTTCCAATAGTCGACCATCACAGAGAAGATATCAATGGCATCAGTTGACACAACGAGGTCACCATGTAAGGTCGGCCTTGCGGTAGGTCTGTCCCCATTCTCGTTGGATCCCCTTCTGTATTTCCTTAGATGTCTCTCAGTTCCTGGATTCCTCCCCTTTGTTTATTCATTTCCACTTCGGTTTCATCTCTATTTCCCTTTCTATATTTTCTGTGTTCTATTTTCGCTTCGTAATTCTTCAAGATTTTTTTTGACCAATTAAGAAACAAATTTGAGATCGGTATATGCTAATCTATTTGACGAGGATCTAATAATCCTCATTTTATCTTTTATCTATAATTCTTATAATAGGTAAATATGACGTCATATGGTCCCTGGGTATACCCCTTAGTTTTATAAGGGAGAAGCCCACTAGGTGGTCGTAAGTCATTCTACGACCACCCCCATAGTCGTAAGTCATGCCATGACTACCCCATAGTCGTAAGTCTTGCTATGACTACCTTATGGTCGTAAGTTCTTCTACGACCAGGTCAGCTACGATCACCTTATGATCAATTAAACCTACAGACGAGTGGGTCCAATTGATTAAGGAATTCAAACAGTCATCATACGCTGTTACTCTACGAAGTAATAGCACGTAATGCTCCATTATCCCTGATATATAGCTGTCAGGCAGCGTGGAGGAGTTAATGCGTCGGTGATTACTGCCAACATGCGCCCGTTACAGGATGTGATGAGGCGCCATTTCACCCGGAGAAACGGCCACTCCTTCACGAACTATATAAAGGCGGCAATCAGAGAAGGAAAGGACGAGCGAATCAAGGCGTAGACACACGCCAATCAAGGGCCATCAGGAAGACAAGCACTATCATCTGTAATAGTCTTAGTTTTTCTCCTGATTGTTCAGAATACACTCAATACCATACACACACAGGAGTAGGGTTGTTATTCTCTCGAAGAAGGCTGAACTCAGTATAAAAATTCCGTGTCAATCTCTCTCGTGATTTCATTCTAGGAGACCCCGAATCAAACAATCTTTACGAAGATCGGTTCTAAAACAACCGGTTTGGCGCCGTCCGTGGGGATCTTTCGTAATCTCTTATCAACATACTCTCTTTTTCCCAAATCTCATGCACTCATGGCAGGAGAATGGAATGAGGAGAACTGGTTTGACTTGGCAGATTACGCAGACGTCGACATGGATGCCGGTTTCAATTACGAGCCGAGTATTGACTCATCCAATGGTACTGCTGCCTCCGGGGATCTTCCCGTAGATCCAGGAGACAATGCCGCTGATGGAGTTGAGGAGGGATCCTTATTCCCCACAGCTGTACGTCCAGCAAAGGAATCAATCCTCTCAAAGGACAAGGGTCAATCTGACCAGGACCACACCCAGGTGGAATCACAACACGACGAGAGTTTTTCCTCCAAGTGTCCGAGTCCCCCTAAGGCGGTCCGACTTGGTGAGGCAAGTTCTGGAAGCCACAATTCCAGGACGCCACCAGCATCTGGTGATCCTCTCTCTCCGGATGACGCTAGAGAGAGCGGGATCAAGCATGCTTTTTCCTGCAAATTCGACCATCTCTCCGCAGGTCACACCTGCCGACGGAGACGGTTATAACCCAGAGTTCCCTACGGAGGATTGCTCCAAGTCGCCAGATGGTGTCTCGACTACTCCTCAAGCGGGAGGCCTCGGCGCAAGTGAGAATCATCAACGGGAGGTCTTCGTCCTTCCCTCGGATCAAGGTCACTCTCTTAGAGACCGAGCTGGGGACGCTCCCCGAAGATCACGCACTGCGCCCCCTCGTGGCAGTGGCAAGGGCACCACCGATGGCGGACACGACCAACACCTTCATGAACGCGAGGGAAATCCTCGACATTCTCGCACTCCATTGAGGTAGTCTCAAGAGTCCGACATGGAAGATCTTGAGGCTATTCGACGAAAGAAGATTGAAGCCCAGAAGAATTTGCTTGGACGCATCCAATATCAATCAGAGGAAGCTCAAGAACTCCAGTACATCAATGACTTGCTCGAGAATCCAACTCGAGAGCTCGCCCGAGCGCTGGGATACGATCTCTTCGTCGAGGAGATCGCACAAAGGCTTCGGTCCACAATGGCAAGACTGGAAGCACCTCGCCGACATCATTCAGGAAGTCGTAGCAATACAACTTCTTCAGCTACCAGTCGATCGAACATATCACCACGAAGGAATCGACGCAAAAGTAAGTCGCATCGATCTCCTACTCGGAGAAATGTCTTTCGAATGACTGATGATCAACAAACCCCTCGGAGAGGTGATCGCTCACCATTCCGATATGGGAATCTGCAGCAGCAGATGAACTACGAGGAGTATTCCCCTCGTAGGGCCGAGACCTATTACAGGTTAGGTCAACCTGTTACTGGGTATCGTCGAGTACGACCACATAATGATATCAACCCTTCTTTTCTGCAAAGGAGGCGTCAAGAAGTTATTACTGGATGTCGGGCATTCTCACCTGATCTTCGAGCTGTTCGCTAGCCACCTCGTTTTCGACCAGTGAACATGGAAAAGTTCGATGGCTCTCAAAATCCCATCGAATTCCTTCAAATCTATACAACAGCTGTCCGAGCGGCAGGAGGAGGAGAACATGTGATGGCAAATTACCTTCCAACTGTGCTCGAAGGATCTGCTCGATCGTGGTTACTGAACCAACCACTCAAGTCGTTCTATTCTTGGCAACACCTCAGAGACCTTCTACTGGCGAATTTCCAAGGCACTTACAATCGCTCTGGGAAGGAGGACGACTTGCACCGGATGAGACAGAACGACAACGAGACCTTGCGCCAATTCATCAAACGCTTTAGTCAGGTTCATAATTCAATTCCGGAAGTTTCTGATTCATCTGTCATCAGGGCTTTCAAGCAAGGAGTCTGTAGTAGAAGGATAACAGAAGATATTGCTTTAAATCCGCCTACCATCGCCATCGAACTCTTTGAGATGGCTGATCGATATCGATCGCCTCGAGGCGGTCGAGTGGAACAACACAATCGATCGAGAAGACAATACCTCTCGAGAGCCAAAGCGACATTGGTAAGAAGAAAGATAAGAAAGCAAAAAGTCCAAGAACAAGGCGAAGGGTCAAAACTCCAAGCCGGCGGTTCCAAGGAGGTTTTGGTGTGAATGATAAAGAGCCACGCACCTCCAAGCCGCACTCCGACCGAGGCAAAGGTAAGCGCCCGATCGGAAAGATGATAAGCCTAGGTGGTGTCCTTTCCATAAAAGGAAGGACATGACCTTCATGAATCGCGGGTCTTTCAACGAAGCTTGAAGATTACTACAACGGCAAGGACCACTTCCCACTCTCGGCGTGTAGGACAAACGAGTGGTCATAAGTCCTCGGATGACGAGGAGGAGATGCTGTTCGGGATCCGCAACACACCGCCGAGCACATCTACGGGATCATCGGCATATGAATCAAAGTGACGACTTAAAGGTGCCGAACGTGAGGTAAACTCCATAGATCCTCCTCTTGTCAATAAATTATCAAGTGGTGGAAGTCACCATCTCCTTTGAGAAGGGTGACTGCCCGATTCCTTCGACTCAACCAGGTCGGTATCCGATCGTGGTCGAACCCACCATCAACAATTGTCGGGTCAATCGAGTTTTGGTTGATGGTGGCAGCTCGTTAAATATTTTATTTACGAGTGCCCTAGACGAGATGCAAGTACCCAGAACTAAGGTAAGACTGGTACGATACTCTTTCCATGGGATCGTCATCGATCTTGACCAAACCAATTGGCCAAGTTTCTCTTCCTTTAACATTTGGTTCACCAAGTAATTTCGTGACGAGAAAATCTCCTTTGATGTGGTCGATTTCGATACGGCATATAACGCCATACTCAGACGACCAACTTTGGAAAAATTTCTAATGGCTACTTATTATGGATATCAATGTATTAAGATGCCAGGTCCCAAAGGAGTAATCACAATTCATTGTGACAAGAAGATTGCGCATACCTGCGATCGTCGATCCCTCGAGATGGTTGGACAAATACCAACTCGAGAAGAAAGTCACCTTCGACTAGCAAGTGAAGCTTCAAAGTCGCACCAAAACCGAACGACAAGGTCAAAGAGGTTCCTCGACGCAGGGAGCCCTCAAGGCTGCTCGCATCGGGATACTTCGACCCCAAGTAGGAAGACGCCTCATCACCTTCCTCCGAGCTAACGCAGATGTCTTCGCGTGGCAAGCATCCGACATGCCCGAGTCCCGTGGAGGTGATCGAGCACGAGCTAGCTTCTGACCGACAAAGTACCCGTAAAATAAAAATTACGGAGATTTGCCCCTGATCGACGAGATGCTATCAAATCAGAATTGGATAAGCTACTTAAAGCGAGCTTTATCAGAGAGGTCAACCACCCAGAGTGGTTGGCTAATCCTGTAATGGTTAGAAAGTCAAACGGCAAATGGCGTATGTGCGTAGACTTTACTGATCTTAATAAAGCTTGGCCAAAAGACGATTTTCCTTTACCTTGCATCGATCAGTTGGTTGATTCTACTGTAGGTTGTGAAATGTTAAGTTTTTTAGATGCATATTCTGGATACCACCAGATCAATATGTGTCTAGACGATGAAGAAAAGACCGTATTTATTACACCATTTGGTATATTTTGCTATGTCAAAATACCATTTTGTCTAAAAAATGCCGGCGCTTCTTTTCAACGCTTGATGCAAGCGACTTTTTCATCTCAACTAGGTCGAAATCTAGAGGCCTATGTTGATGATCTAGTCGTCAAAAGCATGAAGAGACTTAATCATATTACTGACCTACAAGAAACATTCGACAACCTCAGAAAACATCGCTTAAAACTTAATCCTGAGAAGTGTGTGTTTGGAATCTCTTCAGGAAAATTGCTTGGTTTCCTAGTATCTATACGAGGAATCGAAGCAAATCCCAAAAAGATAAAGACCATTCTCCAAATACGCCCTCCAACCACAAGGAAAGAAGTCCAGAAACTCATGGGGTGCATGGCGGCTTTAAGTCGTTTCATCGCACGACTAGGAGAAAAGGGACTGCCTTTCTTTAAACTTCTAAGGAAACACGAAGGTTTTGAGTGGTCGAAAGAGGCAAACGCTACCTTTGAGGATGTCAAGAGGTACCTTATGAGTGCTCCTATTCTGGTCTCTCCAAGGCCAGAAGAAACGCTCTTAATTTACCTAGCTGCCACGCCACAGGCAGTAAGCGCAGTACTAGTCGTAGAACGTGAAAACGTACAACGACCGGTTTACTACGTAAGTGAAGTTTTACACGGGCCTAAGGAGCGTTACCCTCAGGTCCAAAAGCTTCTATATGCTCTCCTGATGTCTTCGAGGAAACTGCGGCATTATTTTCAGGCGCACAAAATAGTTGTGCCGTCTGAGTTTCCTTTGGGAGCGATCCTCCAGAATAGGGAAACAGCGGGACGAATGGCAAAATGGTCAGTCGAACTTGGGGAGTTCAACATCTATTTCGTGTCCCGAACGGCCGTTAAATCCCAGATCTTGGCAGACTTTGTCGCCGAATGGATAAATCCTGAACATGTTCAGGATCCCCAGTACGATTCCCACGATAAGTGGACGATATACTTTGATGGGTCGCTTACTTTAAGTGGCTCGGGGCTGGGGTGGTCCTGGTATCTCCTACCGGAGAGACCTTAAAGTATGTCATACAATTAAACTTTCAGGCCACTAACAACGTGGCAGAATACGAAGGTTTGCTAGCTGGCATACGAGCAACTAAAGCGCTCTCGATTCGTCGACTACTCGTGAGAGGAGACTCTCAATTAGTCGTGAATCAAGTCGGGAAAGAGTACCAGTGCTCTAACCCAACAATATCTCGGTACTTATCAGAAGTGCGTAGGCTAGAAAAGCATTTTTTAGGTTTCGAGGCACAATTCATCCCTCGAAAGGATAATTTCCTCGCAGACCAGCTTGCTCGAATAGCTTCTTCCCGATCTGTAGTACCAAAAGGAGTCTTCTTGGAACAACTCCAGAAACTGTCACTGGTCGACGAACCAGAGACACCTCCTATTGAGACGGCCTCTCTAGAATACGAGGATACCTGGATGGCGCCCATCTATGAGTATCTTCGAAGGGTTCAGTGCCAAGGCGATCTCGAGGCGATCGCTTATCCCGAAAAGCCAAAATGTATACTTTGGTTGAAGGAGTCCTCTATAAACGAGGTACTCAAGGGGTGCTCATGCGATGCATTCCGCATAGCGAAGGATTAACACTCCTTCACGACATACATGGTGTCATCTGTGGAAATCATGCTTCTCTGAGCGCTGGCTCGGTAAGGCCTTTCGACAAGGTTTTTACTAGCCAATGACCTCAGACGATGCTAAAGAGTTGGTTAAAAGTGTGTCCAATGCCGTTTCATAGCGAGCAAATACACCAACCGGCTCGGGCATTACAGACGATACCTCTATCTTGGCCTTTTGCAACACGGGGTCTTGATATCCTAGGACCGTTCCCCAAAGCTCCGTGGAGGTTTTGAGTTCCTTTTGTGGCTATTGATATGTTCACAAAATAGATTGAAGCTTTAATTCATTTCGATAACAAATGTAAGTGGCAAAAGCGGTTTATGATGAGATGCGTAATTACTCGATTTGGAGTCTTCGAGTCGAATAATTACAGATAATGGTAAGCAATTTTCGGCATAAAATTTCGTGAATTTTACGACGAGTTGGGCACCAAGTTGTGTTATGCTTACGTGGCCCATCCCCAAAGTAATGGGGCAATCGAGCGCACAAACGGCCAAATAATGAGAGGAATTAAGACCGAATCTTGACCAGCTCATCAAGCGCCGGGGCTTGGGTACAAGAGTTACCCTCGAGATTATGGGCAATTAAATGCGACTACCGGTCAGACTCTGGTGAAACACCATTTTTACGGTCTTGAGCTGAAGCCATGCTTCCTCCGGAATTGAAGATCTGATCAACACGAAGTCGAAACTTTCAAAGACTCCAACCGGGAACAACTTCGGCGGATGATATTAATCTACTCGAAGAAAGGAGAAACCAGTGCCTTAATCCGTTCAAACAATCTACCAACAAGCCTGCGCAGATACTACGATTGTAAGGTACAACCTCGCAGCCTTTTTCAGGAGCGTGATATTTCCTTGAAGATTAATCTTCATCGCCTCCATCTCTTGTTGGGTACGAGTCGAAGCCTCGCGGAGTTGTTTGTTTTCGACCACTTGCTATGAAAAGAATAAGACTGGTCAAGCAAAAATAAACTCCTAGAGGAAGAGAAAACAAAAATAATCACAGGTAAAAGATTTCCTTACCTGCTAATCGAGAATCTAACTACTCGATTTACAGATTATAAGGAAGCAATGGTATCAAGATGCCTCTTCTCCCATGATTTGATGTCCTCTGCATTTGTCTTAGCAATGCGACGGTCTCGTGATAGATCAAGGTTTTATCCTAACCCGGTCTCGAGCCTTCCGGTTCAAAGTCCATTTCTAAAAAAATGGGAGTAAGAAAAGGAAAGAACTTCGTAAAGGACTGCAGTAAAAATTGCTTACGATAGTCGGATTTTAACCTCGTAATTTCTTGATCTTTATCTTTGGAGATACGAAATCTCGTGAATAACCATAGTTTTATCTTTGACTTCATTCTGGAGTTATGAGTTTTCTCATATCATCTTCTTTTTCTAAAAGAAGCAACAATCAGGTAAAGATCAACAGCATAAGCAGTCTTAAGTTCAAGACTTCATCGTTTATCCTTTCTCGCACTTTTTCGATTCTTCGAGTTGGCTTCTTTAAGCTTCCTCAAGAGGAATTCTACTTTTTCCCATAGCTTTCTCGACTCCTCTTTTTCATAATCGAGCGAGTCGGCTAGGGTTTTTTCGTCGCTATTTAACCTGTAAAGGTTAAAAGTGAACATGAACATTATTAAATTGGTCGTAAGTTCTTCTACAACCATTGATCTAGTCGTAAGTTCTTCTACGACCATGGATCTAGTCGGAAGTTCTCCTACGACAAAGCATCTGGTCGTAAGCCTTTTATGACTAGTACCTAGTCGTGAGTTTTTTCACGACAAACCCCACTATATAAGTAGTCAAGTCGAAAACAACTACAAAAAATAGTGACTTACCACCTCTCTGCCTGTTTGCAGAGTTCCTCTTTTTCCTGTCGTAGCTCTAGAAGTTGTCGGTGATATTCACCAACAACGGCAATTTGTTCTAGAGCTTTCTGCAAAAAGAAAGACAGTAAGGAATAAGGGAAGACCACATGTATAAGTATCATTAAATACTTACACTCATGGTTGATCGAGAAAATATTGAGTAAACCAGCTCTGGATTCTTCAGCTTGCCCACTCTCTCGACCTGATCCCACCAAACCTTCTCAAGACGCTCGTTGTCAAAAGTGTCCCCTCTATTGGGAATGTCTTTGGGATGAGGGACTCGATGGCGAGATCTAAAAGCAGAAGACCCCACTATGGAAGCAGGGCCAAAGAAATCAGAACAGAAGTTGAAGTATTCCTCATCTTCTGATTCTGAAATTGCAGTTTTTCTTTGGATACTAGGAAGGAGGTCTACAACGATTTCCTTTCCCGTACGGTGGTCAGGTACATCACCACCTTGGGCAGAGGCTTCATGTTGCCTCTCACTGGTTCCACGACCATTTCAAATTAGTCGAGTCAGAACCTCGGTGGTAGTGGTACGCTACCTCAGTGGTTGTAGCCGCTATCTCAGAGGCCGTAGCTACGACCTCAGCGGTTGTGGTAACCACTTCAGGAGCCACGACTTCTTCCACAACCCGGGCTGTAGACGATCCTTCGACCACTTCTGCTGACACCTCTCCAATTGTTGGAGAGGCGGCAATGGGCTTCTCGATAGAAGCCTCCTCGGGGGCTGAAGGAGTCGGGCTAAAAGCAACAAAAGGAAAGAAAGTTAAATTGTGAAAAGCAAAAGGTAAATGTTGTTCTTACACTTTAGCTCGTTTCACATACCTCTGCATCCTGGACTTGATCAGAAACTTAGGAGCTATCTTCCCGACGGAAGATTTCTTCGACTTCTTTTCTACGATCACGTCTGGTCGTAGCTCAAGTGGGATAATAGGCTCGGCCACGACCACGTCTGGTCGTGGATCTTGAACAGGGACCATCTCTTTGGTCTTCTGACTTTCCGGAGAGCTGAGATCAGTCTCGACCACTCCAAGAGCAGCGCTACCCTCAAGGGTAGGCTCGATTGGATCAGCGTTGTCCTTCACAAAAGACATAAACTCCTTTCAGTTCTCCTTTTCTAGTTGCTTGACAAAACTAGGAGTGGCAGAAACTGTGAAAGTTTTCTTGTCATAATAAAAAGGTACCTCGGCCTTGTGGGCTTTACGCCTAAGAGGTTCTTCGACCTCCTCGGCCTCCTTAGCTGCAGCTGCTTTAGCCTCGGCTTCTGCTGTAGCCGTGTCCTTGGCCTTGCAGGCCTTGCGCCTCGAGAGGTTCTTGATCTCCTCAACTTCAGCTTGTTTCAACCTCGGCCTGCAGTAAACAGCGTGCGTCTGCAGACTTTGCCGAGGACCTGGTCGAAATGAAGGAACTTGAGCTTGGTCCTCCCTTGTCGGCGACTTTTGTAAGTCGATGCTTTTTAGTCGGAGGAGATGAGCCCTTGTCCTTTGTCATCCCTGCGCCGATGGTTATCAGTTCGACCTCTTCGTCGTCCTGACGGTTTTCCATACCTACCTTCTGTAAAGAAAAACAGAAGAAGAAGAATCACTGACCAGTCATAAGATTTTCTACGACCAGTATCCAGTCGTAAGCTTTTCTACGACATTTCCTTGATTGTAATATTTTCTACGATCACTACTTAGTCGTAAGTTTTTTCTACGGCTATGAAGTCCTAAGGAAAAAAATCAACTTTCGATTACCTTTAGGCGCTCCATCTTTTCCTCTGCGGATAAAACCGCAAGGATTTGAGGAACTCCCACCCTGGGTGGTGGAGACTTCTCACAAATGAGTTTGACTCGAACGTCAATCTCTTCTTGTGAAAGATTTGTGTAAAATAGATAAAAACATTCATTAGACAATTTTAAAGAAGACCAAACTGAGAGTTAAGTCGTAAAACTACTTACCCTCCTCATAGTCCCTGGTCGGGTCTCCTCGCCCCGTGTACCTCCACATGGGAGGTACTCGTTTCTTCAAAGGGCTAATTCGACGTGTGATGAAATCCTTCACCACATGCCATCCGGTTAACCCCTTTTCTTTCAAGTCCTTTATGGCTTGAATATAAGGGGCAATTCGGCCGATATCTTGTGGAGTCAAATCCCATGAAGGTTTCTTTTCGGCAGCCTTCCCCTCGAAAGTAAGGCTGTCTTCTGAGGTGACTTTCCAGTAAAACCACCTCTTCCTCCATCCCGGCCACGAAGACCTAGTAAACATCTGAATATACTCCCTCGACTTCCTGTCATGGAGCTTCAGATCACAACTTTCGGCTATTCCAGTTTGTCGAGCCATTCCATAGAAATATTGAAAGAGCTCAAGGTCCGCTGGAATTCCCAAGTACGCCTCACATAGATACACAAATACGCTTGTATTGTGATGGAATTGGGACCAAGGTTTACCAATTCCACCCCAAAATGCTTTCAGTATGAGTGTGAGAAAGGTGAGCAGCAATCAAGACCACACTCTGTCGCTGGAAGATTGGAATTTGCTCATCCTCTCCCGATGGCCAATGCTGCCCAAACGCCGTAAACCACTTCACGAGGATCTTCTCTGGAATCTTCCCGGCGTCGACCAGGGCTTGCATCTTCACCGCATCCATCTCCGACTTGGCCCACTCAGAAAGCCCCCCAGCCATTTCTCTCAGAAAGGGGAGATTTTTGTTTGAGTTGGTGGCGGAGAAGACAAGAACTCGACGAACAGTGGAACGATTTGGGGAAAAGTATGAATCTAAGTCTTACCCCCGGTAAGTATTTATAACCGTGTACCTTGGGCCGAAGGCGTGGCATTCCAAAGGTTGCCACCGCTTCGGGAACCACTCCAATGGACATACTAACGGGAGTCGTTTGCAATTCCCTAACTTGTCCGTTCAGGAAAATCAGGTTCGTTTTTACACCTCAAGCGAAATTACTTCCTTGGTCAGATCTTTTTGATCAAAGGAAATGTTAATCGGAAATGTTTTCCTTCCGATCACCATACTACGACCACCTCGTGATCATAGGAGTGTTCTACGACTATTTGATAGTCGTAAGCAACCTTCTTGACCAAACATATTTCTGGTCAAAGTAGTACACAGATGTCGAAGAGTTTTTCCTTCGACTATCTTTTTACAACCCTCTCGTGGCCGTAAGATCATCTATAACTCCTTTACCAAGTAAGTTGCTTTCACTTGAAGTTGGGGGGCTAGATGACGAGGATCTAATAATCCTCATTTTATCTTTTATCTATAATTCTTATAATAGGTAAATATGACGTCATATGGTCCCTGGGTATACCCCTTAGTTTTATAAGGGAGAAGCCCACTAGGTGGTCATAAGTTATTCTACGACCACCCCCATAGTCGTAAGTCATGCCACGACTACCCCATAGTAGTAAGTCTTGCTACGACTACCTTATGGTCGTAAGTTCTTCTACGACCAGGTCAGCTACGATCACCTTATGATCAATTAAACCTACAGACGAGTGGGTCCAATTGATTAAGGAATTCAAATAGTTATCATACGTTGTTACTCTACGAATTAATAGTACGTAATGCTCCATTATCTCTGATATATAGCTGTCAGGCAGCGTGGAGGAGTTAATGCACCGGTGATTACTGCCAACATGCGCCCGTTACAGGATGTGATGAGGCGCCATTTCACCCGGAGAAACGGCCACTCCTTCACGGACTATATAAAGGCGGCAATCCAGAGAGGGAAAGGGTGAAGCGAACCAAGGGTGAAACACCCGCCATCAAGGGCCACCAGGAAGACAAGCACTATCATCTGTAATAGTCTTAGTTTTTCTCCGATTGTTCAGAATACACTCAATACCATACACACACAGAGTAGGGTTGTTATTCTCTCGGAGAAGGCTGAACACGTATAAAAATTCCCGTGTCAATCTCTCTGCGTGATTCCATTCTAGGAGATCCCCCGAATCAAACAATCTTTACGTAAGATCGGTTCTAAAACACCGACACTATTGTTTCATATACAGGCTACTCGATCACCTGACAATTGCTCAATAGAACGACTCAGATAAGCAGCTTAGTAAGGATTTATTTTTCATGAAAAGATAGCATTCTTGATGTTTAATCCAGTGTTGATTTCCCACTAGCACCAATCTGAGCTATTGAATGCTACTCATGGATTAGCTATCTTGATCATGCATGTAGATTGTGAGTCCGGCGAGAGCTCTTATCGGTGACATCCAGTAGTGCTGCTGATGCCGGCCCTATGGTGTGGCTTAATGTTTGGTGGGCACACTAATAGTTCAAAGCAAATTCTGAGTATTGTGGGTTTCTTTTTTGGTGGGCACACTAATGTTTGGCTCCTAAAATTCAGTTGACCATTGTTAACAAGGTACATTTTACAATAGTTCTTGAAATCCAAAAAATTGTTCACTTTTTTCTCCTTATACATGGGGCCTTTGGTACCACCAGGGTTCACAATTTTGTTTTGGATTTTATTTCGCTGCCAAACGAAATGGGCGAAATTTTGGATGAAATTTCGGTGTTTTTTGGCCAAATGGTTTGATCAAATTTGAATTTTAAATTTTGAAAAATTCCAAAAAAATTTAACCCTAGCGCACGACCTGGGAATCGAACCCAGGTCACTACCGCTACAAGCCGCGTGCATGGCCACTACGCTAGCTGCATGTTTGTTGTGTGTTGCTCTCTTTTACTAACTTTAACCCTCTAAATTCGTTCTAAATTCAAACCAAACGAAAATTTTGAACGAAGTGAATTTCTTTTAGATGGTAACGAAATGTCCAAAAATTCCGAAATTTTGCCAAAATTGTGAACCCTGGGTACCACCAATGTAGTTGGGATAGAATGATGAGGCCTAGCCTTGGTATTGACATAGGGAGTCAGATTGTGCATGTATGTTTTATCAATAACATCGTAAAATAATCGGGGCTAATAATCTTACTATATAAAAGAGGGCAATCTTTGGCTGATGAGAACATGGCAACGTCGACAGTTACCTTTTCCTTCGTTCGATCTCGCTAGGCGTTTTTGGATCGTTTTCCGCCGTCCGTCAAGGCTGGCGACCGCTTCCTCCGCCTTCCTCGTCCCAAAGATCGCGTCGCCGTTATATGGGTACCTATTTTTCTTCGCCCGCCCGTCGGTGCGCCGCTTCGATTCGGGCGTTTTGCCGTTTGATGCGCCATGCGTCGCGTCTTTGCCGTCGTCTTCGGTTGCCCGCGATTTAATTTGCTCGAGCGCATGGCACCGCCGTTTCCAGTGTTTTTCGCCGCTTCGTTTCTTTACTGCATCTATCGCGTGCTTTTTGGTTTTTCCGTCCTGAGCGCTCCGTCGGTATCGCTTCTTCCTACCGATTGCCTGGTGGACTTCTGCGTCGGCGTGCCTGTAGTGCCTGTTCGTTGGTTTCCTCGCTTCGGCGCTTCATCTTCGTCTCCTCCCTGCGTCCCTGCTCCCCACGCTGCTCTTCGTCTTCTTCGTCGCCATCTATTCGGCGGCATTTACCTCTTGCCCTTCCAGTTTTTCCGCCGTGTGTCGATGTTTAGTTGGTTCTGCTACTTCTATCCGGTTCTTATTTGTAGATTTGGGGGTGTTATGCCGCTGCTCTTCGTGTTCTTCGTCGCCATCTATTCGGCGGCATTTAGCTCTTGCCCTTCGAGTTTTCCCCCTCTGTGTCCGTGTTTAGTTGGTTCTGCTACTTCTATCCGGTTCTTATTTGTAGATTTGGGGTGTTATGCCATATTTAGTTCTCGTCCTCTCGATTTTACCCTTTTCTTGCCTTGTATTTCAATCTTGCATACTTTCCCCTTTTCTTCTTGTTCCGATTTCCTCGGTTTTCTTCGCCTATTCTTATTATTTTTTCCATTCTTTACAGGACGCGTAGCATGTGCTTGCTCGCACTTCGTCCGTCCTGCTGCTGTTATGCCGCATTTAGTTCTCTTCCTCTCGATTTTCCCCTTTTCTTGCCTTGTATTTCACTCTTGCATACTTTTCCCCTTTTCTTGTTGTTCCGATTGCTTCAGTTTTCTTCATCTATTCTTATTCTTTTTTCCCTTCTTTACAGAACGCGTAGCTTGTGCTTGCTCACACTTCGTCCGTGTTGGCGCTACGCTCCTTTCAGGTATGTACATTTTCTCCCTTTTTATGCGCTATATGTTGGTGATGGGTGCGTATTTGGCTTGTGCTTCGCCCAATTCATTCCCCTTTTTTGAGATGCTGTTGATCCACCTGCTGACTTTGCTGTCGTATATCCTCATTTTCCACGTCTGATCATACGATCTTTTCCTATTCCGTGTTTACGCATCTCTTACCAGATTATTACATTTTTATTATCTATGGTATGTAGGCTGTGGTGCTGCAAATCGAGCTCCCTCGTAAGCAAAGCAATCTTCTTAGACCTTCAGGTTGCCTTCTTTACTGTGGTGCTGCAAATCGAGCTCCCTCTGTCGCTCAGCAATCTTCTTAGACCTTCAGGTTGCCTTCTTTATGCTATTGTTCTATACCTACGTTTTAGATGCTCCGATCGCACGCCGATGTGTTGTTTGTGTCTTTAGGTGCTCTCTGTGACATTCTAGATACTTATGATAAGTCATTTGCGAGGTGCTCTGGTACATTATTCTTGTAGTTATGCTTGACCGGTTTGTTTAGTCCCTGTGGATACCGAGATTGTCGTTGCTTGATTTTCTCCATTCTATCAACGAAAGTGCACATTATATTGGGTTCATAGTTGATCAAACATGGTGGCTTTGTTATTTGTTCCTGTCTTCTGCTCTCTTAGATAGTGGATGTTCTGTGCCTCTGAGTTTATGCGACAGTTATTAGACGTCTGTGGCCATCCACTATCTTCAGCTGTAGGACATCCATTATATTCATCTTGTTTTGGGTCTGAAGCGGTTGTGCATTGTGTTTGCTTCCTTACCCCCTCTTTACATCGTCAGCACAAGGTCTTTTTGCTTCCTAATTCCATTTGCTGCACAGATTATGTCCGATGTACAAGCATCAGGTGGTTCTATGCTCCATAGGAGACTTAGTATAGCAGTTTGTTTAGTCCTCTGTGGATACCGACATTGTTGTTGCTTGATTTTCTCCATTCTATTAACGAAAGTGTGCTGATCTTTGTGCTTCCTAATTCCGTTTGCTGCACAGATTATGTCCGATGTACAAGCATCAGGTGGTCCTATGTTCTACAGGAGACTTAGTATAGCAGTTTGTTTAGTCCTCTGTGGATACTGACATTGTTGTTGCTTCATTTTCTCCATTCTATTAACGAAAGTACACATTATATTGGGTCTATAATTGGGCAAACATGGTGCCTTTGTTATTTGTCCCTGTTTTTTGGTCTCTTAGATAGTGGATGCTCTGTGGCTCTTAGTTTATGAGCATGGTTATTAGGCGCTTTGTGGCCCTCCACGATCTTGACTCTAGAACATCCATTATATTCATCTTGTTTTCGTTGCTACTGAAGTGATTGTGCATTGTCTTTGCTTCCTTACCCTCTTTACATTAACAAAGACAGATCTATGTACTTCCTAATTCCATTTGCTACATGTGTTATGTCGATCTACAAGCATCAAAGTGTTCTATGCTCTATAGGAGACTTGGTATATATGTTTGGTTCGAGCTTATTTTGCTAACTGTTCTAGCTCTTTTATATAAAGCACAATGTCATTACTTAACATACTCATTTTGTAATATACTCGACTTACAAACAAAGCACATGATATAGCCACTCCGCTCAAAAGAGACTCTTCGATGTAGCAAAGAAAGAACGATCAAAGTTACTACCATTCCTATGTTTGCCTATAAAATATTTAGGTTGTTACCCACTTGAAGATAGGTCTAATTGAATCGTACAACTTACTTGCGGAATGTTGATATACAGATCAAAAATCCTACCAAAGAACATGCTTTTCATGGCGTGACCGATGAAATCGATCCCACTGGAGGAAAAAAGCGCAAGATAAATTGGTAAGCAAATTTATCAGGCTATACATTACTTCAATCGATATTCACACTCTATGCCATTTCTAACTAATATGTGTACCTTTTGAGCTTACTCCATGCTAGTGGATATTATTTTTCTCAATCGATTGTACCGTAAAAGGTCGAGAAGCTATTGAATACTATCATTTCAACCACAAATCCTGAGCTGTTGGCCAGCAAGGCGACAGTGGATAAGAATACATTATGTCATTTGAGGAAAAAAAATGACTTAACATACAAATATAAAGTGTAGATTGATCACCATAAGAGCCCTTTCTTAAGCCTAAATCAGAGATATTAGCATGGCCAAAATACGCCACTCGTAATCGTTTTCAAACAACCCTTTCTTAAGCCTAAATCACGAATATTAGCATAACCAAGATACTCGGTCGAATCGTTTTCAAACAGCAGTGTAATACTTTTATGAAGTATATAATCTGGCTATTTTGTTCACAGGATAGATGATAGCGCATATCCTCAACTCAGAACCATTTTGAAACAACAATAGAGTACTTTTATCGAGTACATATTGTACCAGTTTTGTTGACAGATTACATAGTTACTCATATCATTAGGTTATAACCTGTTTTATGAATTAGCTTCGCAGAGACATTGATGCAGTTATGCTTCTACATGTGCAGAATACCTACAGTCTACTGCGTACAAAATTATACACCATTAGTTCATCAGTTTGTTTGGATAATATCTTACCTACGCAATGCTCTGTGCCATTTCTAACTAATATGTGTGACTTCTGACCTTACTCCATGCTACCTAGGTGTTATCTTTTCTCATCCAGTATACCAAAAAAGCTCAATACACTTTATTGGGTGCCGTCATTTGAGCCACATAGCCTGGGCTGTTGGCCAGCAACGTGACACTAGATAAGAATACATTATGTCATTTGAGAAATAAAAAAAGACTGAACATAAAAATATAGAGTATAGATTGATCAGCATAGGTGGCCTTTGTTAAATCTAAATCACAGATATTAACATGGCCAAAATATGCCGCTCAGAATCGTTTTCAAACAACAGTACAATGCTTTTATGAACTATATATTGTGCCTACTCTTTTCACAGAATAGATGGTAACAACTTATTTGGACAATATCTTATCTTCACATATCAGAATGTTCCGTATCGGTACAAATATTCCTTTCTAGCCTTAATAAGCATAAAGCACCAAGACAATACAACCTCTGAGAATTGTCTATACTGCTCATGCAGAGTATGTTCTAATTATATTCATTCTACAATCAATATAGACTACGTGTTAAGATTAATAGTCTTTTCTCACATTAAAATCTCACTTGTCGTTCTTTTTCTGCAGATCGACTCACAGTTCATCAACAACTGACTGATAGATACGAGATTCGGTATGCCCGCTTGCTTAACCATGTTTACCTCCTCCAATCTATTATATGTAATAATTCTCTTCACATTTATCAGATAACAGAATGTTGCCCTTCCGATTCAATTTGCAAATCAACTACCAACTATCCCCTACTATACGAGGCGCTTTTGTAAACTACTCGACACTACATTCCCGTTTATGTAGCTCTGAGCCACGCCACGTAATATATAATATCATACCTCTGACCGATTCTGGCGTACACGCAAGCCCGATTAGCATCTGTGTGGCTATAGGCCCAGTTTGCATGATGTATAATATGGTACCTACAGCTCCAGTTTGCGTACCTACAAACCCAGTTTGCATGATGTATAATATCGTGTAATATGTTCTAATATTTTGCAAACACCTACATGTGCTATAGACACACTGTCCCTGCCCTGTACTCTTGTGTAAGTGTCTGGTAATGTATGATGTCTTGTGTGTTTCAGTTTTATTTATTTTTCACTACTACATACATGGTACAGCTGCCTACATAATTGTTGCACACACTATCTATATTAGAATTGTGCAGATAACTAACGCTCTGCACTCATAGAATCCAGTTTTTTTTATAGCCCATTATTTTTATAAACAGACAGTCTACACTATGCAATAGATGTAAATGCATTTCACTGCGCGCCATCCGTCCGCGGGCTGCTAGTATGTAGTAATAGAGAGTTGCTTGAGCATTGGAGAGAAAAGCTTAGCTGGTGATGCGACAAACTTTGCTTTCTTCTCTAAACACCTATAAGCAAATTTAATGGCCTCACTCTCTAATCCATACCTAAAGTATCTTTTCATTTTAATTATTTAAGTGAGAGTGAATTAGAATGATAAACATTGACAAGTTTATTCATTTTATTCTTTGACGTCATGGAAGATTGGGCTTGTGCTTCTGCAGTAATGCTACTTTCTTATATCTGGATAGCATTTTACTCTTTATCCCATGGTACATGCATGATTGATTTTTCTTCTTGTGAAGCAATATTGAGGGATTGCAGTTTTGGTCCAAACTCATTCTCCGTTATTGCTGTAATTCTTCAGGTAATCATGAAAGGTTACTGGTACTCCGAATACTATATTGCTTACTATGAATTTTACAGTTTGTGTTCCCTTTTGTCACAAACCATTGAAGGTACTTTATATTTTCCAACCTTTGAGCATTGTGTACTACAGCACTAGCTCTAAATGAATCAAAACACTCACGTGAAAATCTTTCAGCCTTCCATCACATTTTTGAATTGCTAGGAGTACAAAGCAGATCTCTAAGACCATCTTCAATGTTGTGTTTTAGTCGGTTCAAACGAGGAGAGAGAGAAGACATTGAATCGATTCAATACATTGGAGGGGTCGATTCCAACAAAAAATGCATGGAACCAGACTCTACTTAGGAGTCGATTCAAAGCATTAAACAACTACATATGAGAGAGTGCGGTTGAGAGGGTATATTATTATTTTGTAGTTTTTTTAATGTAATGTGGGTCCCAGTTATTAGTAGGAATCGGTTCAATACGTTGGAGAAAAACAAGCTCAGTTCATAGAATGCTTACATGGCATGACTTTGAATCGATATCGGTTCAATACACTAAAGATGCTGATCTAAGTATCTTCATAGTATAATTATTTTATAATACAATAGGGCCTGAGCAAGAATAGGCCATCTTGCTGAATCACACGTAGATAACCAGGCTGCACAATGTGCTTTTTCCTAGCAACAAGAGATATTGTTGATGTATGTCTTTTGAATTTTACTTTATATATCATCTCCTTTTTTGTTTTTGCTTGTGTAGCCATTAGAACTGCACATCAAAGTTTTTTTAGCTAAATTTTTTGATTTGTGCATTATATCATAGGCATGATGTTTTGAGCCTAAGTGCTTTGAAACAAGCATTGAAACTGCACACCAAATCTCTTTTCATTATAGTGCTTTGAAGCAGGCCTTGCCGCTTTCTTAAGATGTGTAACATTTATTCCATCCACCAGTAGTTTTATTTCCTTTTGTTTCAGTGGTATAAAGGTTATAACCTGGCGAGTGTATTGCTTTCGTTTCAAAAAAGAAAGAAAAAAACAATTAAATTGGCATCATAATGGCAATTGACTATCTACAAGACGCGACCACCGGTACAATCTGCTACTCGTGCGGTTTAGTTCAGATTGGTTGCTACTCGTGCGCCGGCCGGTGTGCATGTCCGTGTACAGTCACCGTCGGCCCACCGGGTCGCATCACACGCACGGCGCCACTGAGAAAAACACAGCGTTCCAACTGCTCAAGTGGTACGAGACCGGGAACCGGAGATCCTGCCTGGATTTACCAACTCGCCGTTTGAGGATCTACGCACAGTCGGCGCAACCTCCTCCCGTGACACGGCCAAAATAGCTAGGAATCCTCGCAAAAGTACATGTGCTAGCGGCTGAAATTGCCCTATGTGCATGCAAAAGTAGTATGCTATTCGGATCCTCTGCGGTAATATACAGTGACATTGTTAGGTGCACTATTCTAAATCTGCAACAGCGATTCAACGCATAATACCTAGCATATTCTACCGTAGCGACAACATTCGATTTTGCAGTAGGCGAAAAAAACACTGTAGTGTTGATACTGCAGAACTAACTTTGAGCTATTGGATCGTATACTCCAAATACATGCGCTGTTCATTCTCTAGATTTTGACGTATGCAGAGGATCTTCTTTCCGGAGCAGCATTGCATGCATGCATAGGAGTACCAGGGACGGAGGATAATGTACGCCAACATGGGTAGCGGCCTCCCAGCATTTTTGATTTTTTTTAACACTATGTATGTATACTTAATATATATCTATACGTATGTACGTATACTCTTGATGATGGCTACGCTCACCTGTGTTCGTGTATAAATATATATCTATACGCATGCACATATACTCTTGATGAATCCGTATATGTAATTTACATGATGGTTACACTATATATTAGGTTGTATGTACTGGCTGAGCTTAATTAGTGTAATTTAGATTGAGTGAGGGCCTCTATTGCACGTTGCTAAACTCTAAATAAATTATACTTCTAATATGCGCTCTCTATCGTATTCAGTTTATAATTCTCTCCAGACTAGTCCCCTCTATAATTTGTTTTAAGCTCCCACTAAGGAATACTAGAAAAGTTTGGAGTAGAATCTATAGGAGAGTTGATTTTCCTAGACAAGAACACTGCTCGAACGAGAACGACCAATCCAATCGTCTTTTCATAGGACTGGTAGCTTTCTTAGTCAAGATCCAGAAGCACTGATCCGTTGAGTTCTCAATTCCGCCCCGACTTTTCCGCGTAGCGTTGTGTTTGTCTGTTTTAGTTTAAAGATGGGCAAAGGCGAGATTGTTTTTTACACAATCTAATCAGAGTTGTATGCGGCTGATTTGATCATGAAGTTTCTTATTCCTTAAGACGGTTTCATTGTATTTGAGACATATCACAGTCGGTTTGGGAATAGAACCGTCTATGATATCGCTATATGACAGTCAGTTTGGAAATAGAACCATTAGTGATATCCTACGTATTACAGACGGTTTTCAATGAAAACTGTCTGTGATACTATACCTTCACAGACGGTTTCAACAAAAAACCGTCTGTGATAAGTCTTTATACCCAACTAATTTTACGGTTTGTAAATAGAACCGACATACCTTCACAGACGGTTTTAACAAAAAAACCGTCTATGATGGTTCATTATACCTAACTTTTTTTTTTGATTTTTGGCTAGCCTCAAGAATTGCTAGCCATACCCTCTGAAAAGAAGCATGCAAAAAACAGATACATCACAGATAATCAATTGTTGACAACTCAAAGTGATCATTATACAAAATAAATTGCAAAAGAATTTGTTCAAGTATTATCGATATAGTTACAATTAGATTACAATTGAATCAATTGTTTGAAGGTGGTTGAGAGGTGTCGACGGGGTGAAACTCTGCGTCGGCGACGGAGTGAAACTCTCCATTGGGGTTAATGATCTCTGTCTTGATGAAGGCGCAGAGCTTCCGTTGAACGTCCGTGACCTCTTTCGCAACGAGTTGATCTAATTCTATATGCAAGCCCTGTTGCTAGCAAGAGTAAAGTAGTAAGCATATATATTTAAAATTTATAATTAGGAAATAATTATTTCGAGATTAACAAACCTCGGGATCCTTCATCTTAGCACTAATGACTTGATGCATATGATGGCAAACGTAGAATGCACATAGGTGATCTTGTTTTTGCTGGCGGCATTGCAAAAATAGAATTATATATATAGGTATAGTCAGTTCGAGACGCATTATTACGAAGTATGATATATGATTATTGTGCTGTAGTGCGTACTAGAAATTGCGTCATGTATTGTAGTGTGGCGCTCGATCCCTTGTATGCCCCTCCGTCGACAACATAGGCGATGAACGAGCTACATGATTCCAAAAAGTTATCCTCGGCTATTTCAAATGAAGGAAGACTACAATAGAGTTATGTATGGAGGAAATGAGCATACCTGTCGAGTATTCCTTTCAGAAGGGTGAAGTCGTGCTTTTTGCTGATTAGGGAATCAAGATATATTACCATATTCCTCTTTGGTATAATGACTAAAAGGATCCAGTGGAACCTACTCATGTATGCCGCTATAGTCATTAAACCTAAGTTCGTGCTGCGTATAAAGTACAAATGAAATTTATATAGCAAGTAGTGAAGCACTTACTTCTAGTTGTAGGGCACCACTATGTAGTCCTTGTCGTCCTGACGAAGCAGTCCCGTCGTTATGTATTTCTCGACGAAGGATGCGTCTGTGAGGATGGTTTGTTCAGAGACCACGTGTGGGTTGAGGAAACCCACCGGTTCGAACCATTCCCGGGCTTTTTTCATCATGTATCTATACATAAGCAATGAGTTATGATATTTATCGGTATTACGTGAATGTTGAACTTGATTGTACACACTTACAGTGTCCAACATCGTAGAAGCGAGGCATCGAGGGCAGCGAGGTTGAATAGGTCGTATAAGTTGTTGAAGCCCACGACGAAGTGGCCTAGCTTGTTGAAGAAATGCTCCTCCGTGTATCTAACGGTGATTCTAGTATCGCACCCCTTCTCTTGGGTCTTCCGCATGTACCAGACATGCAAAGCCTGACAACCTACTTCAGCGCGGGCTAATACTTTGTCGGTGGCCAACGGACTTCCGATGGAGTATTTCGATTTGGCCTTAATGTTCATCGATTTTGATTTGGTCTTAATGACTGGCCTGCTATATGTCTTCCTGTGAGACAACTCGTGAACCGATACGGTGGCATACTTTTCTTGTTCCTTCGGCGTCTTCTCCACGGGAATCGATACTGTAACACGCTTTTCTTGTTCCTTCGACGTCTTCTCCACAGGAACCGATGAGGTGGCCTTCTGAAGCGAAGGTTGAGGTGGAGTCATCAAGGGTCCCATTGGAGAGGAATGGTCGTGTCGAGATCGCGGCACTGCTAGGTCCAGGGCGATGTCCTTCTTGGGCCACTGGATAAAAGTGTGCATGGCATCCCCTAGTGTTCTGATGTCTTCGTTCGGGCGAATCTCCTGTGGGACGACCATGAAATTGTCATGTACCATGTCCACCTAGACCCTGGCGTAACCCTATGCCAGCTGGGCACCGTGTTGCACTGTCCCTTCCTGGTATGGATACACCATCCCCCGCCTAGCCTCAATAGAAATGGACCCAACCATCCTCACTTGGAGCTTGCAGGGCGTCGGCTCCTACAAAACGATACACAATTAGCTAAGGTGTCCTATAGGTCTATCTTTGGTGCATTCCAGAGATGTACATTACCTTGATGTCGTCGATAGGTAATTGGACGTCGTCATGTTCAGAATTTGGAGTGGATGCGACGCTACTCCGATGTTGAGGAGGACTGACTCCCAAAATAACGGGGGTGGCTTGCGACTGGCTGAGGAGTTGATTCATTTGTTATCTATCCTTGAAATTTTGCAATAAGCACGTGTTCCAACCGGGCGTCGTGCTCGGCCTTGGATCTCTTCCTACTCCTATACATGTCGGAGTCGTATCGGAATCCATCACCCCAAGGTATGTAAACCCTAAGGCTTCGCATACGACCTGGGTGCTCCTTGTTTCCTAGGGCTGTAGATAGTATATCTTTCTCCTTGTCTGCTTGAAAGGAGTCTTGGGAAGATTCAGTGCAAGAGGTCGTCATGTTATTATACATACTATGAAGTTATGGACTTATTAACAACTAGGTAGTTCGACATATTTACCAGACGTTGGGACACTGCGCCTCGTCTGCTGGGTTTGTGAAAGAGATGCTGTCCGAAGATGTGACTTTTGCCCTCGCTTTTAACCAGCTTTGGGCACGCTCGTCTGTGATCCCAGCAAATGGTCCAGTTGTGTTCTGGTCCACCGACACCCATTCCGTGGCTTTACCCGCATACCCAGCGGTGCTGAGTCTGTGAGGGTGAGTGTTTTGTGCTTGGAGAGCTTTGAGCGTCGCACTTTGCTCCTGAAATTCGGTCGTCGTCTTCATAGCCACAAAGGTGTCCCATATTTCCCGCGACAAGAATTGATACTTCGTGAAGGGTGTCCGACCCGTGTTCACGTACTTCGTGACAAAGCGTGCTCTTGAAGGTCCTCCACGCGTGACACATCACGAGCAACGCCTGCCATTCCACGCATGCCTAGTCTACTTCTAGGATATTGAATGAGGCTAAAAGTTCTGTCCACAGCTGGCTTCTCTGTACGTCCGTCAGAGACTTCCAGCTTGGTGTGGTGATGGGGACCCGTTCCCTTGCAAGTATCCCGCAGATGATCCGAAATCTCGCCGCTACTGTCTTCGGACTCAGAGGGACCCCAGAGGCACTCATCTCCGTGATGGTTAGTCGGCCCGTAGGTAATTTCGATATTCCTCTGCCATCTCGCCTACGTATCACTTCTGTTGGACATCCAGACGCATTCGGCGATGTTAATGCCGTCGGCGAAGACGGTGCAGACGCCATCTCGGTTACTTGCTATCTATATAAGTTACCTTGTAAACACATTAATTATATAAACAAATAGAAGTTACCAATTGAACTTAAATATAGAATACGTAGTAAAGAAAATAAAAGTTACCCAAATAGTGAGTTGTGAGAGTGAAGGGGATAAGGGGAGGATAGTATGGTCATGCACAGGGCAAGGCAAAGAGTCACAGTCGAAAGCCTCAACATTAACATCAGAAACACATCAATAAATAGCATAAAGCGCAGATGATTGATGATAGTGTGTGCTCTCAGAAAGAGAGTTGCAAAAGAACAAGCCTTTGCCATCTCAACCATATTGTCTATACTCTTCATAAAGTAAACATGACAATACAAATTCAAAAATTGAGCTCTAAATAATACTTTACTGGACCGTCAAATGACCTCAAAATGAAAAGATCACAAAGTAAACTTTCGGTCAAACAGGGAACCAATGTTGATTATACACAAAACTTCATATTACCAACAGGACTTGAAAAGCCTTAGTGCAACTGAATACAAAGCACTAGATCAGCAAGCCTGCTACTTGGACAACAGAAGGTCTAACCAACATGACTACTAGTAACCACCAGAGTCAAAATGCTTTACAACTAGTTCAAGATGACAGCAGTAAGTAACAAAGTAGAGCTCAAATATGAATTGATTATCAGTTCAATTTTAGTATTTGACCATCTTGATCATAGAGCAGAAGACCCACCATCACCCTCAATGCCTAAGAACACCCACCATGGCCATAATCTCATCATATCTAGCTCAAATACCATTAATATTGAAGAATTTGCACATAATATGAAAACATATTTTATACAAAAAAAATAGAAGTTACCCAACCAATTAACTAAAATTGCCTTGTAAAAATAGAAGTGCTGTATATAATTAACATTCTTTTGTTCATTCAAGCAAATATAAACATCATACTTTGAATCAATGTATCAACAACTCGACAGCAAAGTCAATGAAACAAAAAAGGATTTTACAAATAGAAGTCTTATTGTGAATAACAAATGCCCAGTCAATCTTAAGCCCAAAAGAAATCTTTTTGTAGGCACAGATCAATCATACTACTAAAGGATTGTTGCAAGCATTTATATGACCAAATCAACATATACATATGAATTATCTCCATGTCATTTAAAATGAATAATATGCTGAATGCAAAGGATTTAACCTTTGCAATCTTAGTACATCAGTCAATATATCTTCACTAATCAAATTTGAGAATTATCAAACAGATCTTGAGCTGAACCTAAATCTTTCCTATTGAATGTCAAATTTATCTCACAGTAGCAAAATAAACTTTCAATTCATAGATTATCAAAGACTATCAGAATGAATATATCCACCGAGAGAACAGAAGGCAATCTGTTATGAAAAACAGAATAGAGCAATGATATCAAGATAATCACAATATCATTTCAGAATTTGAAGCCGATCCAGCACATAAGTATATAGCCAAAGTGATGCACAAACACAATATAGGAATACTCACATAGAGGATTGCCGCATAAGAACCTTAAACAAAGTATACATGGAATCAATGTAGTAAAGCAAAATAAGAAGCTAAAACTACAAGAAAGGTTGCAATATGTGAACATGAAATTATCTGAGCTAAGAAATGGAGCAGAGACTGAAACTATACCCACTGAAGCTAACCATGCCAGCATCACCCTCAATGCCCAAGAACACCCACCATGGCCGTAATCTCATCATATCTAGCATCCCAAACCCTAACCATCAGAACACCCACCATGTCCAGGGACCAAAGCCCAACACAGCAACACCATGCATCTGACTGACCTAGCACAATATTCACAGTCGAGGATTAAGGGATAGGTTCTTACCTTCACAGTGCAAGGAGGAGGCCGGTGCAGGGGAGGAGGCCGACACGAGGAGGAGGATGGTGCGGGGAGGAGGTCGGCAGAGGGAGGACACCAACACGGGGAGGAGGCTGCGCGTCGAGGCGGTGGCAGTGTCGTCGATGTAATGGCGGCATCATCGATGTCGGGGGCGGCGGCGTCGAGGTCGGAGGCTGCAGTGTTGGGGCTTAAGGGGAGGTGAACGGCCGAGCCCTAGAGGAGGTGAATGAGCGAGAGCTTAAGGAACCATCAAGAGCTTAAGGGGCTAAGGGCACTGGGGAGGTGAACGGGAAAGCCCTAGGGTTATGAAGGCATATCACAGACGGTAACACCATCCTTTGTTTTGCCACTAATGTTCAGTAAGAGACCAATCAAGCTATCACATACATTCTTCTCCACGTGCATGACGTCGATGCAATGGCAAACTTCTAAGTGCTCCCAATAAGGCAAGTCCCAAAAAATTGACCGCTTTTTCCAGATGTTCTTCTGACGGGTTCTTAATTTACGTCCCTTCCCAAGCACAACATCGATATCCTTAACCATATCATAGACCTCTTACCCTCTAAAAGCCCTTGGAGATGAACCGTCCTTATTTTCGTCGAATTGTTTCTTCATCTTGCGGTATGGGTGAATCCTGGGAAGGAACCTATGGTGACGCATATACACAGTTTTGTACGAGTTGTTCAGCCATACACTCTCCGTACCATCTAAGAAGTGCGAACAAGCTTTGGCTCCTTTTGTACTGAAGCCCGACAAGTTACTAAGGGCAAAAAAATCATTGATGGTGCAGAACAACATGGCACGTAAAGTGAGGTTCTCTCATTTATACGCATCCCATACTTGTACCCCTTTGTTCCATAGTGTCACAAGATCTTCCAGTAATGGTGCTAGGTACACATCAATATCATTTCCAGGTTGCTTCGACCCTTGGATAAGTAATAACATCAAAATGTACTTCCGCTTCATACACAGCCAAGGAGGAAGGTTGTACATACATAAATTGACAGGCCAGGTGCTATGTCGGCTGCTCATGTTACCGAAAGGAATCATTCCATATGTACTCAACCCTAACCTTATGTTCCTCGGTTCCTTTGAACTCTTCAACTCGATCGAAGTTTCTCCACTGGGTAGAATCAGTAGGATGTCTTAGCTTTCCATCTTTCTTACGTTCCTCCGAGTGCCAACACAGCAATCTTGCCTCCTTTGGGTTTGCAAATAAACGCTTCAAACGTGGGATCACAGGCAGATACCACAACATCTTAGCAGGAGGTCCTTGCTTCACCTTATCAGTATTCTTACTCTTGTATCGAGATGCTTTGCACACGGGACATACATGCATGTCTGCATACTCTTTACGGTAGAGGATACAATCGTTCGGACATGCATATATTCTTTCTACTTCCATTCCCAATGGACAAATAACCTTCTTTGCTTGGTAGGTGGTGCTGGGCAACACGTTTCCCTCTGGAAGGATGTCCACTAGGAGACCTAACAACGCCGTGAAACTCTTGTAAGACCAACCATTGCTTGCCTTCAATTTCAGCAGTTCAAGCACGGTTGACAACCTTATGTATTCTGGCTTGCAGCAAGGGAACAAAAGGTCTCATCGAGTCCTCCATTAAGCCCTCGAATTTACAAAACTCTCTCTCATTGTAGTTCTCTTCTATACCGCGTAGCATCTGATCTAGATTGTCATCGTGCGACCTATCCTCATCAAAAGCACAGTCCACATCCAGCATATCGTTCACTTCCTCCGTAATGTCGTCATTTTTAACTTCTTCTATAATCTGCTCTTCACCGTGACTGGTCCAACATGTATACCCTTTTTTTGAAACCCCTTCGAATCAAGTGCGCTTCGATTTGCGCCGGGTTGTTAAAAATCTTCAAATTACCGCAATCAATGCATGGATAGTACATAAATTTTATCCCCTTCTTTAACATATCTTGCTCGGTGGCTCTTCTAAAAGCAAACACACCATAAATGTACTCTCGACTCACACGGTTCACACCGTATATCCAGTTTCGGTCCATCTACACTACGCATGTAACAATATAGTGTCAAATTAGATTAATAAACCGCAAGGACGTACTCTTCCTATTGACCAAACATACTTAAATTGATTAGCCATTAACTTATAGCAAACATAAAGAGTTATAGATCGTTACCCTCGGAGCTCAATACGAAAATACTAAATATCCCTCGAGAATCCTCTCGTTCTCTTTCTCCTCCCTCCCTCCCTCCCTTCCTCCTCCTCCCTTCCTCCTTCCTTCCCTTCCTTCTCCTCTCTAAGCTGACGCAATGGGGGAGGACCTGGTGGCGGCTCAAATGGGAATGGGCAGGGGGGTTTGTCAGGACCAGGTATTTGTAATGCCAGCCTATCACAGATGGTTCTTATTACGAACCGTCTGTGATACGCACCTATCACAGATGGTTTTTTTTAATACAACCGTCTGTGATAGTTCATAAACGGTCTTTGTTAAGAATCGTCTGTGATAATTGAGATTACCACAGACGGTTCTTAACAAAGACCGTCTGTGAACTATCATAGATGGTTCTATTAAAAAACTGTTTGTGATAGGTGCGTATCACAGACGGTTCGAAAGGAACCGTCTGTGGTAAGTTCAACACAGACGGTTCCGTTTGAACCGTCTACTATTGCCTGTTTTGTAGTAGTGTCTATTCGTATAAAAAAATATGGATACGAATATGGTATGGATCTTTATCATCCGAAATATTATTTTATCTGCACTATTGTATCCGTATTCGGTAAAATAATATACATTTATTACAACATGGCTACTTAGTTGGATGAGTATTTCTAGTTTAATGTAAATTCATGTGTTTTAGGTGAAAAAGATGAATTAGAATGATTAAGTGTGCTATATATGAGGATAAAGTATTATAAATATCTTTCTATTACATAAGTTATAGAGATATCCGAATCTGACCGAATTAAATAGGTATTCAATTTGTATTCGTATTCGTCACAACATTTGATTCATATTTGTTTAGAAAATACGTATACAAAAAACTATTATTCCATTCGTATTCCATCTGTTGACACCCTAGTGTGAAGGTAAAGAACTATAGCGAGTAATAGTGTAGCAAAATACTCTGGCGATTTTAGCATTTTATCTATAGTGTTCATTTGCAAATCGAACGGTTGAGATCTAACCGAGACGTGGGACTGTGCTTCTCAGGTGACAGTGCTCAATCATCATCTAAAGTGTTTAAAGCGCTTCAACAGTTATTGCTCAAGTTCAATGCTTGGAGTAACTCGCGCGCGGTTTTTTTTTTTTCAGTTTTGTTCAATTGACCAGCGTTCAACAACCTGGCTAGCTATGAATGGCCTTTGATAGTTTCTGAAGCTAGAGAGCTCACTTCTTTTTCATCTTATTTTTCTTTTCAGTCTGCTCGTAGAGATAAGAACAGGGCGGTCTACTGATGTGCAAAGTTTGCTTTTTTGCCAACTGGAGTAGCAAGAGTGACGGTCTTCCTACCCTCGTTTCCTTGTCCTGTATTTGCGCGCTAATTATAATCCAAATGTTGGATAAACGAAAGCACTCTGCTTCACTCTAAAAAAAGCTATATAATACAAATGTTGGATATACGGCATGCTTTTGAGCAATTCATAAAGACCGTAATTAAATCCCATAAAAGGGACGGTACAACTGTTGTTTAATTCCCATCGCCTTTCATTAAAAAGAATTTTGTGTTGCTTTCATGCTGTAACCGCGTCGGTCAGAGAAGAAAATGGTTTGGCTTAGAAGCAACCAAAGAATGGACTATCCAGCGATCAAAACCCGGCCGCATTCTGTCAAACACCATTTCATGTCAGTTCGTGGATAATTTTTTTTAGTAAATTTCATTTTAGACCATGTAATTTTACCATATTTTTATTTTGCATCATTCTTATAAAATATTTTCACTTTGCGTCACCTTTTTTTTACTTTTTGTTTCACTTTTACGCTAGGGGAACATCCTGTTAGCGAAAGGGAAACATGCACTACTACAAAAAGGCTAATACTGGACACATCATAACAGACGGTTGAACAAAACCGTCAGTATTTAATCATTAATACAATCACAGCCCATTTTTGTTTAGCGACTTTCTGTATTACTGGCTTTGTTAAGAACCGTCAGTAAAGAGGTAATATTATAGACGGTTCATATTGAAAACCGTTAGTGAAGTATCACAGACAGTTCTGAACAATAACCATCTGTGATAATAAAAACAGATACCACGTCATCTGATTGCTCGTTTAGACGCACCACGTCATCTCTTCGTCTCCCATGTCGGTCGCTACAACTCCCATTGTATCTCTTCGTCTCCCGCGCCAGTCGCTATAGCTCCCACGTTTTATAAATAGGCATCTGCTTCCGAAAGGTATTTCTCACAAACCTCCTATTTCTTCAAACTGCATGCTCTGGTCGAAATGGCTTCCCCCTCTTCTTCCTCTCTAGCGTCAACGTCTCCCCTCGTTCCATCCGTATTGGCCTATATTGTGGTTGTCTACTCGCACCTTTCTAGTCGCAACTTGGTCCAAGCTGCGGACAAGCCTTCCGTTTGCAATGCTATCCGTTCTAGGCTCTCCGATCTACTGAAGATCATAGCGGCCATCATCGGTCGACTGGAGCTCCTCCTTCGATGGACCAATGCGAGGGTTTCCAACATCTGGCGAGTAAACCTTATCTTGGAGATCGTCCTTTGGAACTACTTCGTTCGCACCGAGGATGCAATCCAGGGAGTCGAGGACAACATCCGGATGGCAGGAGAGCGGGTGGACCTCGCCGAGACGGAGGAGGCCAGGGTTGATGGCCTTTGGGCTATCATGTACTTGGTTACAGAGTTCGAACAGCTACAAGAGCGATTGGAGCGTGCAAGACGGCAGGTGGAGGCGTTTGATAGACTATCGCTGATCTCGCCACCACTGAAGCCGAGAAGAAGGCTTACGAAGATTTGAAGGCTAAGATAGGATCGCTGATCCTTTTTTTTTTATCGTTTGTGATGTAAAAATTGTCTTTTTTTTTATCGTCACGCCACCACTGAATTGTTGATGGTATTTCGTAAAGTATATCCCTTGCTTTGTCTTTAATTTTACTGTTTATTACCCTAGAATTTACTTATTTATTGCGAAGTAGATACCATATGTGGTTATGTACCCGTAACTCATTTTAATTAGTTAAGTGCATGTCGGGACCCAAAAATGCAATTCTGAACTCTCTGTGTATAATGCACTAGTCCAGGATTATACTAGTGTACATAGTGTTAACATAGATGAATATTGATCCACACAAGACGATTAATAGCATAAACGAGTAATTGGATTAACAAATAATAGTTTTGACCTTTGGTCGAGTTTACACTTATTAAGCCATACAAGGCTAGCAATAGAGAAATAAGCAGCGGAACAAATAACTCCATCGGAATCCCATCAATTCGCCACAAGCAACCGACTGGGATCAAGACCCTAATGATCAGGTATCTTTGTAGAACTCCTCCTTGAAAGCAGGCGATGACTCTTCCACTTTTGTTGATTGATTATAGCAAGTATGAGTACACAACCGTACTCGCAAGTCATACCCCAGAATGCACTTATACATGATGGCTTATTCCAAAGGAATGGCTTCTGTGGTCCTCTCCCAAAGTGTGCGCGACCCCGACTACCTCTCCACCGACCTCCCCCAGCTACCTCTCCACCGACCTCGGCCTCGGCTACCTCACCACCGACACCGGTGATGTTGAGGTAAGACATTATTTTCTCATTTTCCATTCTCTATTGCTTCAATTTTTGGGTTTGAGTTTGACTTGTTTACTGATGTGGGTTGTTGTTGCTTATGCATATATGAAGGTGATGGATGTGGTGAGCTACTACCGGTGGTCGATTTACCGGTTGTACTGGGGTAACTACTCCCCTTTACTCTCGAGCTGGTAAGTTCAAGAAACATGGTTGCTAGGAGAGCGCGTAGACATCCAATTACTTGGATGTCATCAATAGGTAATTGGATATCGCTATGTTCAGAAAGTGGCGTAGACGCGCAGATACTCCGACTGGGAAGTGGCATCATGTATCAGCAACCAACCATTCCTTGATATCAAGTTCTACGGTGAGGCCACCCTTACATATGAAGCTGGTTTTAAAGGCACAAGCGGCCACTCCTTGGAGATTTTATAGACAAGAGATCATCACAGACGGTTCCTTAGTTTAAACCGTCTATGATACATCAGATATCATAGACGGTTTCATCTACAAACCGTATATGATAGTCAACTATCACAAATGATTCTGAGTTAATAACAGTCTATGATAGTCCGCATCACAAACGGTTTGAAAACCGCCTGTGATGACCTCATGTTATTACTGACCCATAAACTCAGACGGCTCACGAAACCGTTTGTGATGACGTTTTTGAACCGTCTGTGAAGACCTTTTCTGTAGTAGTGATCAGTACTACAGAAAAATGTCATCATAGACGGTTCTAAACCATCATCACAGACGGTTTCTGAACCATCAAAAACCTCAAGCTAACGGTTCCAAGGAGGTCTTGGCTGTAAACGATAAAGAGCCACGAAGCTCCGAGCCGTACTCCGACCGAAGCAAAGGTAAGCACCCTGATCGGAAGAGTGACAAGTCTAGGTGGTGTCCTTTCCATAAAAAGGAAGGACATGACCTTCGCAACTGCCGAGTTTTCCAATGAAAGCTCGAGGACTACTACAACGGCAAAGGACCACTTCCCACTCTCAAGCAGGTAGGGCAAACAAGTGGCCGTAAGTCATTAGATGACGATGAGGATATGCCGTTCCAGGATCCACAACATACCGTTGAGAACATCTACAGGGGATCATCGGCATACGAGTCAAAGCGACAGCTTAAAGCTACCGAATGTGAGGTAAACTCCATAGACCCGCCTCTCGTCAATAAATTACCGAAGTGGTCGGAAGTCACCATCTCCTTCGAGAAGGGTGACTGCCCGATTCCTTCAACCCGACTAGGTCGGTATCTGATCGTGGTCGAACCCACCATCAATAATTGTCAGGTCAATCGAGTTTTAGTTGATGGTGGCAGCTCATTAAACATCCTGTTTACGAGTGCCCTGGACAAGATGCAAGTACCCAGGACTAAGGTAAGACCGGTACGATACTCCTTTCATGGGATCGTACCGGTGTCTTCAGCCAAACATATTGGCCAAGTTTCTCTTCCTTTAACATTTTGTTCTCCAAGTAATTTCAGGATAGAGAAAATCTCCTTTGATGTGGTCGATTTCGATACGGCATATAACGCCATACTCGGACGGCCAACTTTGGCAAAATTCTTAATGGCTTCTCATTACGGGTATTAATGTCTTAAGATGCCAGATCCCAAAGGAGTAATCACAATCCATTGTGACAAAAAGATGGCGCATACCTGCGACCGTCGATCCTCGAGATAGTTGGTCAAATACCAACTCGAGAAGAAGTCACCCGACTAACAAGTGAAGCCTCAAAGTCGCACCAAAGCCGAACCACCGGTCAAAGAGGTTCCTCCGGCGTGGGAGAGCCCTCAAGACTATTCGCATGGGGATACTTCCGACCCCAAGTAGGAAGACGCCCTCATCACCTTCCTCCGAGCTAACGCAGATGTCTTCACGTGGCAAGCATCCGATATGCCCGGAGTCCCCAGGGAGGTAATCGAGCATAGGCTATCTTTACGACCTAACAAAGTACCCGTAAAACAAAAACTACAGAGATTTGCCCCTGATCGACGAGATACTATTAAATCAGAATTGGACAAGCTACTTAAAGCAGGCTTTATAAGAGAAGTCGATCACCTAGAGTGGTTGGCTAATCCTGTAATGGTTAGGAAGTCGAATGGCAAACGGCGTATGTGCGTAGACTTCACTGATCTTAATAAAGCTTGTCCAAAAGATGATTTTCCTTTACCTCGTATCGATCAGTTGGTTGATTCTACTGCAGGCTGTGAAATGTTAAGTTTTTTAGATGCATATTCTGGATACCATCAGATCAATATGTGTCTAGACGATGAAGAAAAGACCGCATTCATTACACCATTTGGTATATTTTGCTACATCAAAATGCCATTTGGTCTAAAAAATGCTGACGCTTCTTTTCAATGCTTGATGCAATCGACTTTTTCATCTCAACTAGGCCGAAACCTGGAAGCCTATGTTGATGATCTAGTCGTTAAAAGCATCAAGAGACTTAATCATATCACTGACTTACAAGAAACATTCGATAACCTCAGAAAACACCGCTTAAAGCTCAATCCTGAGAAGTGTGCGTTCGGAATCTCTTCAGGAAAATTGCTTAGATTCCTAGTATCTATATGAGGAATCAAAGCAAATCCCCAAAAGATAAAGACCATTCTACAAATGCACCCTCCGACCACGAAGAAAGAAGTCCAGAAACTCACAGGGTGCATGGCGGCTTTAAGTCATTTCATCGCACGACTAGGAGAAAAATGACTACATTTCTTTAAACTTCTAAGGAAACATGAAGGTTTTGAGTGGTCGAACGAGGAAAATGTTGCTTTTGAGGATGTTAAGAGGTGTCTTACGAGTGCTCCTATTTTGGTTTCTCCGAGACCAGAAGAGACACTCTTAATTTACCTAGCTGCCACACCACAGGCAGTGAGCGCAGTACTGGTCGTAGAACATAAAAATGTACAACGACCGGTTTACTACGTTAGTGAAGTTTTACACGGGCCTAAGGAGCGTTACTCTCAGGTACAAAAACTTCTATATGCTCTCCTCATGTCTTCGAGGAAACTACGGTATTATTTTCAGGCGCACAAAATAGCTGTACCGTCTGAGTTTCCCTTGGGAGTGATCCTCCAGAATAGGAAAACAACGGGACGCATGGCAAAATGGTCAGTCGAACTTGGGGAGTTCGACCTCCATTTCGTGTCCCGAACGGCCGTTAAATCCCAGATCTTGGCAGACTTTGTCGCCGAATGGACAAATCCTGAACCTGTTCAGGATCCCTAATACGATTCCCACGGCCAGTGGACGATGTACTTTGACGGGTCACTTACTTTAAGTGGATCGGGGGCTGGGGTGGTCCTGATATCTCCTACCGGAGAAACCTTAAAGTATGCCATACAATTAAACTTTCAGGCCACTAACAACGTGGCAGAATACGAAGGTTTGCTAACTGACATACGAGCTGCGAAAGCGCTCTCAATTCGCCGACTACTCGTAAGGGGAGACTCTTAACTAGTGGTGAATCAAGTCGGGCAAGAGTACCAGTGCTCTAACCCGACAATGTCTCGGTACTTATCGGAAGTTCGTAAGCTAGAAAAGCATTTTTTCGGTTTCGAGGCACAATTCATCCCTCAAAAGGATAATTTCCTCGCAGACCAGCTTACTTGAATGGCTTCTTCCCGATCTGTAGTACCAAAAGGAGTCTTCTTGGAACAACTCCAGAAGCCGTCCCTGGTTGAAGAACCAGAGATATCTCCTATTGAGACGGCCTCTCTAGAATATGAGGATACCCGGATGGCTCCCATCTACGAGTATCTTCAGAAGGGTTCTGTACCCGAAGACGATCCCGAGGCAGATCGCTTATCCCGAAAAGCCAAAATGTATACTTTGGTTGAAGGAGTCCTCTATAAACGAGGTACTCAAGGGGTGCTCATGCGATGCATTCCGCAGAGCGAAGGATTAACACTCCTTCACGACATACACGGTGGCATCTGTGGAACTCATGCTTCCTACAGAACGCTGGTCGGTAAGGCCTTTCGACAAGGTTTCTACTGGCCAACAGCCCTGTACGATGCTAAAGAGTTGGTTAAAAAGTGTGTCCAATGCCAGTTTCATAGCAGGCAAATACACCAACCAGCTCAAGCATTACAAACGATACCTCTGTCTTGGCCTTTTGCGACCTAGGGTCTCGATATCTTAGGACCGTTCCCCAAAGCTCTAGGAGGTTTCGAGTTCCTTTTTGTGGCTATTGATACGTTTACAAAATGGATCGCTTTAACTCAGAATCGATAACAATGTATAAAAAGCGGTTCATGATGAGATGCGTAATTACTCGATTTGGAGTTCCAAGTCGAATAATCACAGGTAATGGTAAACAATTTTCTAGCGCAAAATTTCAGGAATTTTGCGACGAGTTGGGTACCAAGTTGTGTTATGCTTTTGTTGCCCATCCCTAAAGCAATGGGGCAGTCGAACGGGCAAACGGCCAAATAATGCAGGGAATTAAAACCTGAGTATTCGACCAGCTCGTCAAGCGCTCGGGGGCTTGGGTACAAGAATTACCCTCCGTATTATGGGCAGTTCGTACGACTACTAGTCGGGCTACAGGTGAAACACCATTTTTTCTAGTCTTCGGAGCCGAAGCCATACTTCCCCCGGAACTAAAGATACGGTCAACACGATTCGAAACTTTCAATGACTCCAACCAGGAACAACTTCGAGCGGATGACATTAAGCTACTCGAAGAAAGGAGAAACAAGGCCTTAATCCGTTCAGCAGTCTACCAACAAGCCCTGCACAGATACTATGATCGTAAGGTCCAACCTCGCTGACCTTCATCAGAGGTGACTTGGTATTGAGGCTCTACCAATCCAAGTCTAATCGGAATAAACTTTTTCCCAAGTGGGAAGATCCTTACATAGTGGTCGAAGTTACACGGCCAGAGTCAGTACGATTGGCAATGGAAGACAGCCAGGTTCTCTTGAATTCTTGGAACATCAACCAGTTACGCAAGTTTTATGTGTAACAAACCATTCAGACAATAAAGTCTCAGGTTCTCTCTACCTCTATTGTCTTATTTTTGAGTAGTGCTTTCATAATATTTCGACTACATTCTAGTTTTCTTTACACTGGTCGAAAGGCAGGTAACATTACCTAGTCGAAGCCTCTCCTTTCTGCACGTGGTCCTACCCACTAGAAGGAGCTTCCTAGTGTCGACTCATTACTCACTTTTGTTGCCAATACAAAGAGCTCGGGTTCTATTTGGTCGAAATATTCTTAAAGCTAGCTCTTTTTAACCTTAGTTTATTTCTTCAGTTATTTTGAAAAATACTCTAAGCAGAATGCACTTTCTTAGATTTATTCAACCGCTTTTGGTGTACTCGTTCCGTCCCAACTGGTCAGAGGAAGAAACACATCTAGTCGAAATCTTTCCTCTCTGCATGTGGTCCTGCCCACTAGAAGGAACTTCCTAGTATTATTCAGTTTCCTACTTTTGCTTCCAGGACAGACTTATCGAGTCCACCAAAGAAGGACGAATGAATTTTTTTGAAGTCCTCTAGACGTTTGCCTAACTCAAGTTGCCGTTCTCGATTTAATTAATCTGATCAGAGATGGTAATATCACCTAGTCGAAGCCTTTCCTCTCTACACGTGGTCCTGCCCATTAGAAGGAACTTCCTAGGGTTGATTCATTACTACTCTTTTGACCAGTGCATGACAATCGTGATAAAAAACTACAAGTTAATCAAACCTCTCTGTTTTTAGAAACCCTTTTAACACTATTTAACTAGTTTATCTAAATAAACTAAATAAATAGTCGGGGGCTAGGATAAAGTTATTAATTTGACTTCAATTCTTAGTTTTTTGTTCGTCAATTATTTTTTGAGTTACTAACTACTCGACAAGATAATTTGAAGGAAACAAGATGGATTATATATTACATCAGCAAAATCTTGTTTTCACAGGTTTTTATTACAAACTAATCTAAAGAGGGAGATCCCAGTTGCATCTCCTCCGAGACCTTCCTGCTGATCAAACGACTCGCTTCTGCTTCAGGGCAGTTGAAGTCAACGTCGATTGGTTGCACATTAAGGCTGGGGTCATGTGCTTTAAGTTTTGCCAATACATAACTTATTGCACCTTCGACCGCCTCCTTTATCGAGTCAGCTTGGTTGGCCTTCAGGGTGGTCACCAGTTCTTGCAAAGTCCCGACTTGTTCCCCAATAGTACTTATGTGAGCAGCTATCGTGTCTTCCGGAGGAGTTTTTCCCTCACCACGTAGCTCACTAAGTATATTGTTCAGGAGCATGATGTTGCCTTGAAGATTAACCTTCGTCGACTTCATCTCCTATTGGTTACAAGTCGAAGCCTCGCGGAGTTGTTCATTCTCGACTACTTGCTCTGAAAGGGGTAAGACTAGTCAAGCAAAAATAATTCCTAGAAGAGGAAAGAACTAGTTCATAGGTAAAGAATTCCTTACCTACTAGTCGAGAATCTAACTTCTTGATTTCCTTATTATGGGAAGCAATGGTCTCAGCATGTCGCTCCTCCTATAATTTGATGTCCTTTGTGTTTTCTCTAGCGATGTGGAGGGTCTCGTTAAGGATCATGGTTTTTTCTTGATCTCTAGTTTCAAGCCTTCCCAGCTCAAGCTCAATTTCTAAAAAGAAATGAGAGTCAGAATAAGACAAGAACTCGTGAAGGACTACAGGTAAAGAACTGCTTACCTGCTCGTCGAGATCTCAGCCTTACAATCTCTTGATCTTTATCTTTGGTGATACGAGAAATCTCGTGAACAACCAAAGTTTTATCTTTAACTTCGGTTTGGAGCCTTCTTATTTCGTCCTCTTTTTATGAAAAGAAGTAAGAGTTAAAAAGGTAAAGATCAACGACATAAGCAGTCTTAAGTTCAGCATTTACTATTTATCTCTCCCTGTAATTTTCGAGTTGCAGAGTTACCATCCTGAAGCTTCTTCAAGGGGTCTTCTTTCTCTTCCCTTAGCTTTCTCGTCTCGTCTTTTTCATAATCGAGCGAGTCAGCCAAGGTATTTTTGTCACTATTTAACCTATAAATGTTAAAAGTAGACATGAGCACTATCTAATTGGTCGTAAGTCTTTCTACGACTAGTACCTAGTCGTGAGTTTTTCCACGACAAACCCTATAAGCATCAGATAAGTGGTCAAATAAAAAACGACTACTTAATAATAACGGTGACTTACCACCTCTCTGCTGTTCACACAGCCCGCTTTTTCTGTCGTAGCTCTACAAGTTGTCGGTGATATTCACCAATAGTGGCAATTTGTTCTAGAGCTTTCGCAAAAGAAAGACAATAAGAAGCAAGGAAGGCCACACATATAAGTATCCTTAAATACTTACATTCATGGTCGTCCGAGCAAACATCGAGAAAACCATCGTTGGACTCTTCAGCTTATCTATCTTCGCGACTTGATCCTACCAAACCTTCTCAAGACGCTTGTTGTCAAAAATTTCCCCTCTGTTGGGAATATCTTTGGGATGAGGGACTCGATCGTGAGATCTAAAAGCAGAAGACCCCACGATGGAAGCGAGGCCTAAAGAAATCAAAGACGAAGTTGAAGTACTCCTCGTCTTCTAATTCTCAGAATCGCAGCTTCTCTTTGGAGACCGGAGGTACGTCGCAACGACTTCCTTCCCAACACGGTGGTTAAGTACATCACTACCGGGCCGAGGCTTCTACGCGCCTCTGCGCCTCCACGACCACCTCGTGTCGTAGTAATTACCTCGATGGTTGTAGCAATCACTTGAAGCCACGACTTCCTCCGCCACTCGAAAGTGGGTGATCCTTCGACCACTCCTGCTGTCATCTCTCCATCCGCTGGAGAAGTGACAATAGGCTTCTCAATAGAAGCTTCCTCGGGGGCTGAAGGAGTTGGGCTAAGAGCAACAAAAAGAAAGCACGTTAAGTTGTGAAAAGCAAAAGGTAAATGCTGTTCTTACACTTTAGTCTTTCTCACATACCTTTGTACTCTGGACTTAACCAGGAACTTATGAGTCATCTTCCCAACGGAAGATTTCGTCGACTTCTTTTCTACGACCATGTCTAATCGGAGTTCAAGTTGAAGGATAGGCTCGGCCACGATCACATCTGATCGTGGATTTTGAACAGGAGCCACCTCTCTGATCTCCTAATTTTTCGGATGGTCGAGATCAGTCTTGACCACTCCGAGATCAGCACTTCTCTCAACCACAGGCTCTGTTGGAGCAGCATTGTCCTTCACAAAAGACATAAAGTCCTTCTAGTTCTTTTTTTCTAGTCGCTTGACAAAGCTAGGAGAGGCAGAAACTGCGAAAGTTTTCTTGTCATAATAGAAGGGTACCTTGGCCTTGCGGGCTTCGCGCTTAAGAGGTTCAGCTGCTTCAATCTCTTCAGCCTCAGCTGCTTCAACCTCCCTGGTTTCAGCTGCAGCCGCATCTGCAGCAGATTTTGCAGAAGATCCGGTCGAAATAAAAGAACTTGAGCTTGCCCCTCCCTTGTCGGCGACTTTCACGAGTCGACACTTCTTAGATGGAGGAGCTGGACTTTTTTACGCTGTCATCCCTGCGCCGATGGTTATCAGTTCGACCTCTTGGTCGTCTCTGACGATTTTCCATGCCTACTTTCTGTAAGAAAAACAGAAAAGGATTACTGACCAGTCGTAATATTTTCTACGATCAATATCTAGTCGTAAGTTTTTCTACGACATTTCCTTGATCGTAAGGTTTTCTACGATCACTACCTAGTCGTAAGTTTTTTTATGACATTTCCTTGATTGTAAGGTTTTCTACGATCACTACCTACTCATAAGTTTTTTCTACGACATTCCCTTGATCGTAAGTTTTTCTACGATCACTACAAAGTTGTAAGTTTTTCTATGACAAACAACCAGTCGTAAGTCTTTCTACGACTCTAAAGTCCTAAGGATAAAATCAACCCTTGATTACCTTTAGGTGCTCCATCTTCTCTTCTGCGGATAAAACCGCAAGGATTTGAGGAACCGCCCCTCCAGGTGGCGGAGATTTCTCACAAACAAGTTTGACCCGAATGTCGATCTCTGTTTCTAAAAGATCTGTGCAAACAGATAAGGCATTCATTATACCACTTTGAGAAAGACCAAACCGAGGGCTAAGTCGAAGATTCACTTACCCGCCTCGTAGTCCCTGGTCGGGTCTTTTGGACCCGTGTACCTCCACATAGGAGGTACTCGTTTCTTCAAAGGGCTAATTCGGCGTGTGATGAAATCATTCACCACATGCCATCCGGTTAGTCCCTTCTCTTTCAAGTCCTTGATGGCTTGAATGTAGGGAGTAATTCGATCAAGATCCCTGGGAGTCGAATCAGGAAGAATTCTTTTCGGCAGCCTTCCCCGCGAAAGTAAGGCTGTCATCTTGGGTGATTTTCTAGTAAAACCACCTCTTCCTCCATCCCGGCCACGAAGACCGGGTAAACATCTGAATATACTCCTTCGACTTCCCGTCATGGAGCTTCAGACCACAACTCCCAGCAACCCCAGATTTTCGAGCCAGTCCATAAAACTATTGAAAGAGCTCGAGGTCTGCTGGAATTCCCAGGTATGCCTCACACAGATACACGAATACACTTAGCATGGTGATCGAATTAGGACCGAGGTTCACTAATTCCACCCCAAAGTGCACGAGTACGAGTGTGAGAAAGGGGGTGAGCAGGCAATCGAAGGCCACACTCACAATATGCTTGGAAGATGGGGATTTGCCCAGTCTCCCCCGACGACCAATGCTGTCCAACCGCTGCAATCCACTTCACAAGAACCTTCTCTGGAATCTTCCCGGCGTCGACCAAGACTTGAATCTTCACCGCATCCATCTCCGACTCGGCCCACTCAGAAACTGTTCTGGCCATCTCTCTCAAAGAGGGGAGGTTTTGGATTAAGGAAGGTCCTAGGAGAAGGCACAATTAGGTTGATGGCAGAGAAGGAAAGAACTTGATGAACAGCGGAAGCAATTTGGGGAAAAGTAAAAACCCAAGTCTCACCCCCCGGTAAGTATTTATATCCATATGCCTGGGTTGAAAGGGTGGAAACCCAAGGGTTGCCACCGTTTCGGGAGCCGCTCCAACAGACAGACATATAAGAGTCGTTTGCGATTCTGTAAGTTCGTCTGCCCAAGAAAATCATGTTCGTTTTTTTCACCTCAAGCAAAATTACTTTCTTGGCTAAGCCTTTCTGGCCAAATGAAATATCAATCGGAAAATGTTTTACTTCCGATCACCATACTACGACTATTTGATAGTCGTAAGTAACCTTCTTGACCAAGTATATTCCTGGTCAAAGTGAAATACAAATGTCAAAGAGTTTTTCCTTCGACCATCTATCCACGACCTTCTCGTGGTCATAAGACCATCTACGACTCCTTTACCAAGTAAGTTACTTTCACTTGAAGCTGGAGGGCTAGATGACGAGGATCTAATAATCCTCATTTTATCTTTTATCTATAATTCTTATTATGGGTAAATATGATGTCATGTGATCCCTAGGTATACCCCTTATATTTACAAGGGAGAAGCCTACCAGGTGGTCGTAAGTTCTTCTACGACTACCCCCATAGTCGTAAGTCTTGCTACGACTACCTTATGGTCGTAAGTTCTTCTATGATCATTATCCAGTTGTAAGTTATTCTACGACTACCCCATGGTCGTAAGCTCTTCTACTACCAGGTCAGCTACGACCACCTTATGATCAATAAAACCTCTCCAGCCAGTAGGTTTAATTGATTAAGGAAATAGCGATCAACATCTGTTGTCATTCTATGGAGTAATAGCACGTAATACCCCATTATCTCTGACAAATAACTGCCAGGCGGCATGAAGGAGTTAACACTCCGGAGATTACTGCAAACATGCGCCCGTTATAGGACATGATGAGGCGCCTCTTCACCTGTTGAAACGGCTACTCCTTCATGATTATATAAAGGCGGCGATCAGGGATGAAAGGGAGGGGCGATCGAAGAACACAGTAGGCAACCGGGAAGACAGGCATTGTCTTCTGTAATAGTCTCAGTCTTTTCTCCCGATTATACAAGATACACTCAATATCATACACAAACAGGAGTAGGGTTGTTATTCTCCCCGGAGAAGGCCCGAACCTGTATAAAAATATCCATGTCAATCTCTCTGCGTGATTCCATTCTAGGAGACCCCCCGAATCAAACAATCTTTACGTAAGATCGGTTCTAAAACACCGACAAGACGGTTTGGTGAGCTGTTTATGTTTATAGGTCAGTAATGACATGAGGTCATCACAGACGATTCAAAAACCGTCTGTGAAAAAGCTATCACAGATGGTTCTGAACAAGAACCATCTGTGATAATTACTTATCACAAACGGTTCTTGTTCAGAACCATCTGTGATTGTCTATTTTTATAGACGGTTATGAAAAAGAACCGCCTATGATAAGTAATTATCACAGATGGTTCTTGTTTAGAGCCGTCTGTGATAGTTTTTTCTATTGCAAAAAAAAAATCGGATTTTGAGCCAAACTAATCAATTGCTGGACATTAGTTTTCATATGCAACCTCTAGCAAGACAACTAAATCCAATTAAAATTCTGATGGCAAACACATTATAAGAAAGGGAAACCAAAAGGTTTCACAACGTCCCCTCCGAATGGGAAAAAAAGAATAAAGTTACAAAGTTAAACTAGCTAGAAACCATTTGTACTTCCAAGCTCCTAAAGAACTCATCGCCTTCTTGGATTGGTGCAACACTGCTTCTCTCTGTACATCACTAGCATATCACAAGCTGTTCTTGCATGTCGTCCGAGTTCGACTCAAGATCATTGGCAAGGAGAGACGACTGAAAACCTCCGGCGATGCTCCGACCTTAGGTAACAGAAAATTAAGGTCATTTTTTTTACAACAAACAACCAATAAATTGTGTATGTTTTGGGGATGTACACGTACCTTCTGGTATTCTACCTCCCGTGGCAGACAAGGAGCTCCTCCGCATCCCTCCTCCTCCTCGTCGTCGGCTGTGTCTCCTCGCTGAACCACGACGGGGAATCGAGGGTGGTTGCCGGACCTCGGCGTAGGGAGGGGCGAGGGAGAGATGGATGGAAGACAAAGCTAGGATAGCTATAATATATAAGGACAGTGACAAAACATTTTGCCTCCGCCCATACGTTCAATTTTTTTTAGATCCCGCGCTGCGAATCATAGACGGTTTGTATCACGAATCATCTGTGATAAGTATCTCGTCACAGACCAGGGACGACCCCAGCAATAGGGCAAGGTTGGGCGGCCGCCGAGGTAGCCGGCGCCCGGCCCCTTCCTCCTCCCGTCTGGGCGCCGACCCTTCTTTGGTTTGCTCTTGTCCTGCTTCTTCCCGAGTCCCGACAGATGGCAAGAGGTCTAGAGGAGGTGGCCACAACGGCCACAGCCCAAAGCCCCAAAGGAAGGCCTACAGCCCACGCCTGGCCCAGCTAAGCCCATCTGTATCTCATATTCTCATTACATCTCCCGGTTCCCCCAAATCCACAATTTGCAAAACTCCAATTCTCCAAATCTCCAACCCTACAGCAGGATGCGGCAGCAAGCAGACCGTGGGGAGGAGTGAGGCGATCAAGGGCGGGCCGAGGCAGCACCGGAGGAGCTCCAGTGTCCCGGCCGGGAGCGAGCGGGTGGCCATGGGCCGACGGGTGCATGGCGTGTCTGCGGCACCGGGAGGAGGAGCGAGGTGCCAGTCGGGGAGGAGCGAGGAGCACGGTCTAGCCAGAGCCAAGCGGGTGGCCAGGCCGCCAGGCGCCAGCGCCAAGGTGAAGGCACGGGGCCGATCGCCCGGGTGGCGGCAGGGAGGAGGAGCCGTGAGTGAGGTGAGCTGGTGAGGCTGAAGCCTGAAGGGCGCGTGAGCGTGGCTGCCTAGAAGCCTAGACGCGGCCTCATGGCCAGACCCCGTAAATTGAATGCTCGTGGTTGTGAATGCCAGGAGTTAGAAAATAGAAATTGAAGATGGCTCCTCCTAAGTCGAAAGGAAAAGGTAAGAATTGAATTGTGAATGCTTGAATGGTGAATACTTTGAATTTGTGATGTGTCATGTGTGATACTCATAGTGATTATAATTTATAATTTATAAATGTATAAATGATTATTGGTGAATGAATATGATGACTTGTGAATTTGATAGTGTCATCGTGTGGTGAATTTGCTAGATTTGAAGAGCTATTTTACCATTACGTCGTCGTCAAGTGGGTCGACCCAAGAACCCGATAAGCGGAATCTTTGTGGTGGCTCTGAAGAGCAAGTACTACGGTTGAAGCAAATCAATGTTGAAGATGCACAAGTAGCACAACAACCACAACTGCAGGAAGAAACTGGAGGTATTAAGGATTTTAACCCAGATGTTCATATTGTTGCCGATCCAGCCCTTCGTATATCAATTAAGGAATTCCATCTAGATATTAGAGATCAAGTGAGAAGGGCTTATTTGTTGAAGGGTTCGACTCAACCTTTTGGTCACAATTTTCCCCGCAAACAATATGGAAAGGATTTTAGGTGCTTTCGTGAAACATGGTTTAAGAGGCACGAATGATTGGAATATAGTGTAGAGAAGGATGCTGTTTATTGCTTCTATTGCTTTCTTTTTAGACAGCAACCCTTAGATGAAAAATTTGGCCATGATGTCTTCACTAAATTAGGGTACAATAACTAGAAGAATGCATATGCATCACTACCTCTTCATGTTGGTGGGGTTAATAGTATTTACAACAATGCAAGGAGATGTAGTGATGTTTTTAAGAATCAATGGGCAAGTGTATCTCATAAGATGAAGTCTCACAGCAAAGAATCTGAAATAAAATATGAAACCTGTTTGACTGCTTCTTTAAATTGTGCAAGATATCTATTAATGCAAGGTCACTCATTCCGTGGACATAATGAATCTTCTTCATCCATAAACAAAGGCAATTTTCTAGAGATGATTGATTGGTACAAAGAAATGAAGGAAGAAGTGAGGGTTGCATTTGAGGAGTTATGTCCATTAAATGCCCAAATGTGTTCAGCAAAGATTCAAAAGGATCTTGTAAAATGTTGTGCACAGATAGTCACCAAGGTGATTTTGGATGAGATTGGAGGTAGTCTTTTCTCTGTTCTTATCAATGAATCTCGTGATATATCAATCAAAGAGCAAATAGCCATGATTGTAAGGTTAGTTATTAATTATGTGTTCTATTTTTATCTCAACTAATTGTACCATGTATCTCAACTAGTTGTATCATGATTCCTGCAGGTTTGTGAACAACAAAGGGAAAGTCATCGAAAGATTTTTGGGTCTTAAACATGTCAAAGATGCAACTGCAGATGCATTGAAGGGAGCTTTGGTTGCTTTGCTTGGTAAGCATAATTTACCTATTGCTAGAATACGAGGGTAGGGATACGATGTAGCTTTCAATATTAGAGGTGAATTCAATGGCCTTCAAAGACAGATTCGTGACATCAACCCGTGTGCTTTCTATGTCCATTGCTTTGCCCATCAGCTACAGTTGGTAGTTGTTGCTGTCACAGGTTGTTGTTCATCTATTATGGATTTTTTCAACTATGTGACTTTGATTGTGACCACAACTAGTGCGTCTTGCAAGAGAAGGGATGTATTGACTGAGAAGCATCGTAAGAATATTTTGGATAGGTTGGAGAGTGGTGAGATCTTTACAGGAAGAGGGAAGCATCAAGACACTGTCTTGGCCAGACCTGGAGATACTAGATGGGGTTCTCATTACACAACTTTAGTCCGCATTGAGTCAATGTGGGAGGCAGTGGTGGAGGTGCTGAAATTTGTGCATGAAGATGGACGTTAGCCAGGTCCAGCAGCAGGATTGATGCAACATATGGAGAGTTTTAGCTTTGTGTTCATTATGAAGATGATGTTGAAAGTATTTCGCATTACAAATGAGTTATCTCTTGTGTTGCAAAGGAAGGATCAAAATATTGTTCAGTCCATGTCATTGCTTGTTGATGTGAAAGCATGTTTGATCAGCTTGCGGAACCATGGTTGGGAGCCTCTATTTGCAGAAGTCAAAATATTTTGTGATGCAAACAAAATTCCAGTACCGAATATAGATGAAGCGATACCAAGATGGGGCCAATCAAGGCTAGATGGGGTCACGGTCACTCAAGACCACCATTATCGTGTTGATACTTTCTTTGCTGCTATTGATGCTATTAATACAGAGATGGATCATCGCTTCAATGATGTATTTTTGGAGTTGCTTGTTTGCTTTTCTTGTCTTGATCCAAGAGACTCATTCTCTAAGTTTGATATGGATAAGATTGCTCGACTTGCGGAGATCTATGATACAGATTTCTCCATTGCTAATTGTGCAACTATAAGGGATCAACTTGAAACCTTCATTCTTTATGTTCGAAGAATTGATGATTTCATTGTTTGTCATGATTTTGCAAGTTTGGCCATCAAGATGGTTAAAACAGAAAGACATATTGTTTTTCCATTAGTCTACCGTCTCACTGAGTTAGCATTGCTCCTACCGGTGGCAACAACATCGGTTGAAAGAGTCTTTTCGGCTATGAATATTATTAAGACCGATTTGTGCAATAAACTATCCGATGAGTGGCTTAATGACTTGATGGTGTGCTACATCGAGCGGGAGATATTTAAAGGACTTGATCATGATAAAATCAAGAAACAATTTCAAGCCATGAAATGTCGGAGAATGAAATTGCCTTGGCCTCATAGACATAATTAGTACTTTAATGGTATGTCTTTTGGTTTGTTATGTTCAATAATTTTTATGATTTATGATGGATTAATCTGAATACTCACCATCCATCTACTTTTGACAGGTTGTTTCTAGTAATTTAATAATTTGGTATTTTGGTGGCAAATTGTTTTGTAAACTTCATTGATGAGGTATATTTTCTACATTTGTCTCATTGATGAGGTATATTATCTACATTTGTCTTGTCTTTGTATGTTCATATGATGCAGATTATAGTTTTGAGATCCATTTAGTGTCATATGCTCTATTGAAAGTGATTGCAGCGTGTATTATATATGCCTTGTTTTGTTATCGGATAATAGTATTAGTTCATTCCGCCCAACCTAAATTTTAATCCTGGGTCGTCTTACCAAACCTTACCGCAGCAGAGAATTAGGTGCCACGGTAAGGGGTGCAACAGAGGATTGGTATTTTAAGCCATGGTAAAATAAGAGATACTTGATTTCAAGTCATGGTAAAACGAGAGAGTTAGTGATTTCAAGCCATGATAAAATCATAGTTAGTGATTTCAAGCCATGGTAAAATCAGAAATACTTATCACAGACGGTTTTTAATATAAACCGTTTGTGATGAGGACGATAAGTCACAAACGGTTCGTGTTGAAAACCGTCTGCCATCTGTGATATTACTTCTCCACAAACAGTTTTTAGTGTAGCCAATAACACAGAAGGTCGCTAAACCAAAACCGTCTGTGATTATATTTAATACAGACGGTTTTGGTCAACCGTCTGTGATGAGACGTTCAATATTAGCGTTTTCGTAGTAGTGCGTTTTGTCGTCGCCACTGTTGATATGGCCACCGCCGACGATGCTCCAGCTATTTTTCTCTTCCTAGCTCCATCTATCTCCCCTCTCTCCATCCCGTGCCTCGTCACCGCCTCCCGCGCCGCCATTCATCGTCGGTAAGCATCAAAGAAGACGATCATTTCCTTACTTTGATGCAAAGTGCAACACACAGAAAGAAGAGGTGGTGCAAAGTAAAAAATATTTGCTAAAAGTGGTGCAAGTGAAATCATGATAAAATTATTTGGTCCAAAGTAAAATTTACTTCTTTTTTACGAGGAGGTTTTTTTTTTCCGAGGGAGTTCTGATAATAACTGATCAAAGAAACGTTGCCACTTACTATTTCGGTTCAGAGAAAATGTTGTTAATTACTATCGCTCGATGCTTCGAGAGCACCCTGCTGTTGTTATCATCGTAACATAGGACACGCGGCGTTTTGGTGTCTTCTAAGCTTGCTGCAGCTACCGACTTCGGTTCCTCTGGACGACAAGTTGCTTTCTACGCGGCAAACACGTACGACGAAGCTATGCCTGCACATGTCGCGGTTGCGTGCGGTTAGGCGCCCGGGTGCTTCACACTTCCTGGTCTGGTCTCCTGGTTATATGTAGTAAAATTAATATTGGCTTTGGAAATTAAGGCCTTTAAAGGATTTTTCTTTTGAAGGAACTGGACTTCAAGTTTTTTTTTGATACAATTTATCTCTAAATATATTTATGAGTAGTGTCATCCTATGCAACGGACCTAACGAGTTTTTGCTAATATAGCACTGTTTACGTGCGAAATAGCAAATCCAGCCCTCTCAGGAGATCAAAGCTAAAAATGGTACCGTGGACTAGCCGGTGGACGACAAGTGTCAAGTCTCGTGCCCTGAGGAGGGACTTCCTCGTCCACACGATTTAGTTGTAACACCTGGCTCGGACGCCCCCTATTGTAATTAATTTATTTTTAATTAATTAGTCATAAATAATTTGTCATCATTAATTTATTCGTAATTAATTAGTCGTATTTTTTGTAATTAATTAGTCACAGTTAATTAGTCGTAGTTAATTAGTCATAGTTAAATATTCTTCATTAATTAGTCATAATTAATTTAATCACAATTATTTAGTCGTAATTAATTAATCATAGTTAGTTTGTCCTAATAAATTAGTCGTAGTTAATTAGTCATAAAGATTACTATTTTTTTTTCTCAAAATTTAGTTGTTTTTTTTATTATGCACTGATTAGGTTAAATTTGTACATAAAGATTACCGTAGTGTAGTTATTTTAGGGAGGTAGGGAAATGTAGACTAAATAGTGCAATCTATTTATTTGATTGTGTACAGTAAAGAACAGTGAATTGCACATAACATATGCTTTGGGTTATTGTGGCTTTAGGTAATGTCGAACATGCAAAACTTGCTTATGTTTTTTTGGTGACGGTCTCATACGGAGCGGAGCGGGTGGGTTGAAGATATCAAGATGCCTAATCAGTGTCTACTTAACAACATGTCGTAATCCCTAACAATTTGCACTGATAAATTAACATTTCGAAAAAGCCAAAAACTCGCATTCCAAATAGAGCGCATGAAATCATATGCTTTCCTTGTGTGCCTAACTTTCTATGTATTTATCACATGTACCAAAAATTTATTGTCACATGAAATCATGTGTTGTAATATCACATGCACCATAAATTAGTTATGCGTTGAAATCAGAGCGCATTAAATCAAAGTTGTATTATTAATTTAGTCATAATTAATTATTAATTTAGAATTAATAATTATGATTAATTTATTTAAACTAACTACGCCTAATTAATTATAACTAAATTAATTATGACTAATTAACTACGATTAAATTAATTATGACTAATTAATTAAGAATTTTTAACTACGACTAATTAAGCGTGACTAATTAATTTTAAAAATTACGACTACTTAATTATGACTAATTAATTACAACTAATTAATTGTGAATAAATTAATTATGATTAATTAATTATGACTAGTTAATTACGAATAAATTAATTACAATAGGGCATCTCGGGCAAGGGGTTACAACTAAATCGTATGGACGAGAGAAGTCCCCTCCCCTGGGGCACGGAGTTGACATATGTCACCTGCCGACTAGTCCGTGGTGCTATTTTTTGTTTTAATCTCCGGAGGAGGCTAGAATTATTATTTCGCGTGCAAACAGTGCTATATTAACAAAAAAAATCAGGTTCAAACATCTTGGGTCCGCTCATCAAACTAACAAGGTCATCTAGTTTCTGTTTGCTGAAGTGAAAGTAATTGCCATGGTGGATAACAGATAACAGCTGACTCGTCAGCATGACTGCGTGTTGTGGTGGAGTTGACCAAAGGGCTTGGGCTCCTTTTCCTGTAAGTCATTGACCGAGCATGGGAAGTACACAGGAAGGCGGGAGGTTGGGTGCACAGGCATGAAATAGGATGGCCTTATTAGTTTGATGAGTGGGCTTGAGGTGTCATCCCCGTCCCATATGACGGTATTGCTTAAAATTACAGTTTTGTACAATGTTATGCAGAAGTGTGGTTATATGAAACCAATGCTTAAGATGTGGTTTTATTATAGTTTTATCAGAGTTAGCGTGGTTTAGCGAAATTTACTCTAAATTTGTATATATCATGCTTCAAAAAGTAAATATATATCGTTATGGCCTGTGTTGATGATAGATGAATGGATGGATCAGTGCTATCTTCCAGAAACATATTGATCGCAGACACATCACTTTTAGACTAGGCATTGACCAGGGGTTTGATCACATGCCGCGATCTTTGCCCTTTTGTTTTTGTTGGTTTTTGCTTTGATATATTCTAAGCACTTTTCATATATTATTGATCAATCCTGCTATATATATATAAAAAAGTCTGGATAAAATATAATTGCATTCCATTAACTACAACCCCACATACACCACATAATTCGCAACTTCTAGATAGATGTGCATTCCTGCGTCTACATGGATATTTCTTCGCCTCCTTTTTGGGGAGCTAGCTTATGGTGCTTAGCCACATCAATCAGGTCAGATCCAACCACACACAAAAGGTTAGACACACTGATAAATAATAATATAGAGGAAATAAATTCAGGTTGAGAATGTCATATGTTGTAAAATCCAAATGATTTGAAAATTAAAACACATAATTAGATGTCGGAAGAAGGTGTACGTCTTCTGGTGCTTAAGATAAAACATATATGAATTTTTGCATCTAGTTCTTGAATACAGGGAGAAGAGAAAGCCTGCTTGGACAATACATGTCAATTGGAAATTTCACATGAGGTTAATTAAGCCTTATGCGAGCTTTAAGTCTCTGTACATTTGTATGAAATTCAAGTTTCATATTGGATTAGTGAGAGCCATTTGTACTTTCCACACACCTTTATAAGAGAAGTCCTTAAGTGATTCCGTTACTGCTCCCTTCGTTCTTTTTTATATGTTATTTTAGAATGCATGCAGTTAACCTTTATAATTTAATTTCAACCACTAATACAAACACAAATTTTTGATTTGTCATGTGGAAAAAAATATTACTAGAGTTGCCATAAAAATATTTGCATAGCATTATATATTTTTTATATAATTTTTACTAACATATTTAGAAAAAAAATCAACGAGTGACAGATCTAAAACGAAAACAAAGAGGGTACACCATGTATATCACCACACGTGTACGCTGGGCTTGAGCAACCGGGGTCACTCCTATGTATGGATGGGCTATACAAGGGAGATTTGAAATGGACCTGGTCTGATGAGGACATCAACCCTAAGGATACAATCACGACTTTGAGAAGACCTACGACCGGTTCTGCAGGGTCTACGACCAGCTCTGTAGGGACTATGACCAGCTCTGCAGGTCTACGACCACTTCCAGAAGACTTATGACCAGCTTTGCAGGGTTTACGACCACTTCCAGAAGACCTACGACCAGCTCTGCAGGGTCTACGACCACTTCAAGAAGACCTACAACTACTACTTCAACTCAATCTTCCACAGTTGGACTTGCGGTCTCTACTTCAACTCAATCTTCCACAGTTGGACTTGCGGCCTTTGCAATACCATTTATCCAATTGGACCACGCTACTTCTACTCCTACAAGCGAGCTATGTCTACATGCCTGGCCTTTGCAGATTTACATACCATGGTGTGCATCACCAATTATTGGCCCACTAGCTATGTAATATATGGGCTAACTTGGCCCATAAGGCCCATGTGATGGCCGACCACCCTAGGGGCTGCACTGTTCACATGAATAGTACCGATGAAACGGTTTACGCTGCCTAGGGTTTCCACCTCCTCACGTTCCCCCTATATATGTGCGCGGCCGCCGCGGTTTAGGGTTGGGTTTTTCTTAGATTATTACGCCACTTTGCGGTTTAGCGCTTGTTCGGTTTGAGGAACCCCACTTGTGAACTTCATCTATATTCGCAATATATTTCAGATTGCATCTACCTTGTTCTTGTGAGTTGCTTCGATTGCTTGCGGTGAATCATAACCCTCGTGGTAAGGTCGATCGCGTGCAAGCGTGGTTGATAACGGCGAATGCGGGTGTAGCGAATTGCGAGGTGACGATCTGCGGGTCGGAAGCCTCAAAGCGCCAACGTCCTCACGATTTAAATCAATCGAACCTATCGGAAGATTGGGCCACCGTGTTTCATCAAGTGGTATCAGAGCACCAGGTTGCCCGTTAGGTAATCTCATTGATCCCTTTTTGTTAGTTGTTTTTCATCACCTAGAGTCCAGAAAATTGCCCCACAAAAAGTTTTAGATCTTAGTTCTTCCATTGTCCAAACCACTCTGTGCCTTTCGCAGCTTGTGTTTTCGTTTCGCGTTGTTGAATTCGAGTCCATAAATCGGTGTCTTTGTTGTTGGTCTAGTCGTCGCGTGATCTAGTTTCTAGCGCCGAGTCTTTGCTGCTTCGTCATCGTGTATCTCGGCTTGCCCTTGGTTGCATCCGTTATTTTGTCTACTATAGCCGAGATCGTGTCATCACCCTCATCCCACCACGTACTCGGTTTCAACTTCCCACCAACTCGAAGTTCGACCACCGACGGATACAACCACCCCTTGGGTTCGACCACCGGTTGGATTCGACCACCTCTTCGGATTCGACCCCCAAGTCGGATTCGACCACCATCCTCGAATACAACCACCTCCTCGGGTTCGACCACCCGATTGGATTCGACCACCCACTCGCCACCTCTTCGGATTCGCCACCTCTTCGAGTTCGATCACCTTCGCCTAGCCTGCCGACCACCTCCTCGATTCGACCACCTCTTCGACAAGGTAGTCGAGTCGAGATCTCCGAGTCGGATCGATATTGCCTCTTAAGAGGGTTTGAAGAGTAGGATCAAATCGTAGATGTCGAATCGCAAAAAAAAGAACGAAAAAGAGAATCGGCGATTCTCTACGATTTGTAAACTACACATATTTAACATCTATACTATAAGTTTGTATGATTGTTATATGGTTTACCACTTGCATGTTCCTTAAAAGTAGCTAGACATACTCGCCCTCGAGAATAAAAATAGCTTATCATTATCAAGCTCAAGATTGCTCATGCTATAATATAGATATTTGTACTAGCATTACCAGTAGTTGATACAATATTTTGCATGCTCCTTGTTTATTTATAGTTTCATTCTCACGAGGGTGTTGGATGAAATTAATATCAACAAATTTTACGCTAATCGCGCAAGAACTCTGATAGTAAAACAAAATATGCAGCCCATGACCGTGAGTTTGACAATGGAAATGAGAAAGCCCGCATCTAAAAAATTGCCATAAGTCTCTGCTATGATGCTGTAGGATCGAGTTCTGAGATTTGGATCGCCACATTTGGTGGAATAGGGTGCAACGATGGATTAGCGCCTACTACTTGGGTGGGTTCATTGAGAACAATAGATCCTGAGAAGTAAGACTCTAAGATTGAGGAGATCGCGATCCTACCTACCTTGAGTAGGATCGGATCGGCATACAGAGGCCAAGGGACAAGACTTGGATCGACAGTCGACACCATCACATGCACCCGAGGTAAGTAAATGCGTGGGTTCGCTTCCATGGAGAGTCGAAGACTTTAAGACTTGGATCGCGATCCTAACTACCTTGCTCTTGAGCGCACAAGTGGAGAGTTCGATCACCTCCTCGGGTTCGACCTTGCTTAGTCGTTAAGAAGCTCGACCACCTCCTCGTGCAATCCAAAGACCACCTACCCTTTCAGACCACCTAGCCAAAGTTCAGAGAGTGAGAGAGACCGATGAAACACGGTGGCCGATCTTCCGATAGGTTCGATTGATTTCGCTGTGAGGACGTTGACGCTTTGAGGCTTCCGACCCGCAGATCGCCACCTCGCAATTCGCTACACCCATACACGCATCGTTATCAACCACGCTTGCACGCGATCGACCTTACCACGAGGGTTATGGTTCTCGCAGCAATCAAGCAACTCACAAGAACACAAGAGATGCAATCTGAAATATATTGCTTAATATGGATGAAGTTCACAAGTGGGGTTCTCAAACCAACAAGCGTAAACCGCAAAGTGACAGAATAATCTAAGAAAACCCAACCCTAAACCTATGGCGGCTGCGCATATATAGGGGGAACGTGAGGAGGTGGAAACCTAGGCAAATAAACTGCTCACGTGTACTATTCATGTGAACAAGGCAGCCCCTAGGGTGGTCGGCCATCACATGGGCCTTATGGGCTAAGTCGGCCCATATATTACATAGCTAGTGGGCCAATAATTGGTGACGCAAAGCACCATGGTATGTAAATGCAGCGCCAGGCATGTAGACATAGCTCGGCTTGTAGGAGTAGAAGTAGCGTGGTCCAATTGGATAAAATGGTATTGCAAAGGGCCGCAAGTCCAACTGTGGAAGATTGAGTTGAAGTAGAGACCGCAAGTCCAACTGTGGAAGATTGAGTTGAAGTAGTAGTTGTAGGTCTTCTTGAAGTGGTCGAGACCCTGCAGAGCTGGTCGAGGTCTTCCGAAGTGGTCGAAACCCCGCAAAGCCGGGTCGAGGTCTTCGAAGTGGTCGAGACCTCGCAGAGCCGGGTCATAGTCCCTACAGAGCTGGTCGTAGACCCTGCAGAACCGGTCGTAGGTCTTCTCAAAGTCGTGGTTGTATCCTTAGGGTCGATGTCCTCATCATGGTCTCAGCGTCCGAAGCGACAAGTACAAAAGAACCGGATGTAGTACAAATTCCTTAAAAAGTCGTTTATTCCATACAAGGCCTTAGTCGTTAGTCCAATCGGATCGATTTGCCTTCCAGTTATTATCTATTTGATGTCAGGGTCACCATATGTTAGAATTTTTTTTTTCAAATAATCTATTTTTATTATTAATTACAATATTATACTGCGATAATATTTTTTACTGTAAATATACTCTTGTCGCTCAGTGTTGGGCAGATGGACCCGATCATTGGCCGAGCGATCGTCCCAAGAGCTCAAAGGTTGGGCGACTGAGACCCCAACGGGCACAATGCATGCCCGGCTAGATAAGTGAGCTGCATATTAGGACCAACCGTTGAGCGACAAGTGTCCCGATCGCTCAGCGGTTGAGTTCTTGGGACGATCGCAATGATCGGGCCAGGCGATCCTAACGGTTGAGCGGCAGAGTATATCAGTAAAAAATATTATCGCAGGTATAATGTTGTAATTAATAATAAAAAATAGATTATTTGAAAAAAAAAATTCCCATATGTTACTACTCCCTCTGCTCACAAGTACATGACATTATATCTTTCAAATTTTGCTCCTAAATGCATGTCATTTTACAATTTCAAGGCAACCTTTTACATTTTTTTCTTTGCATACCTCTCTCATTCATTATAAATTCCAAAGTTATTTACTAATTACCCATGGCTGGCTACGCCCCTGTTTACTACTATGGACTAGAGTAACACGTACTATCCAATAGCAATAGTGAGCTAATCAATGAGAGTAATATGGTATTTTGTATACATGTCATGGTTGTCATGGTTGTAGTGCAAAATCCTAGAGTGGCACCTATTCAGAAACGGAAGTAGTATTTGTTGAGAGGATTAGTATTTGTTGAGAGGATTGGAATTCTAGTCCTTCAGTATAATCTCTTTTTTGGCTCTTTCCTCGTATATTTTTTATCTGGGATCTGCAGGGCTCAAATCTGAGCAACAAATTTTAATCAAACGGCAAATGCATACATGCACACACTTTGTGGGCTTGTATTGTTTTCTACTTTGAACAAGGGCCTAGCTAACCCATCCAAGATCCCACCCAACAATAGAAATTAAGTTCATATGTATCGATTTCTTCTCCTCTATCAGTTATTGCTTGTAGGATCAAAGAACCAACAGGCTGCTAGCCAGCTAACGAGGGATGAGCAAAATGCAGTAGTTGTAAGGTAGCATTCGTTCCCATGCATGATGCATACACCAAGCGAAAATGTTGTCATCCGGGACCCTTTCTGCCGCCAGGTTCCCTAACATCTCTGGTTTGGGGTTGGGGACCTCCTCGCAGTCGCAGCACGCAGCCTGCCTCCCCCAACCCGGCACAATAGCTGCTTTGGGGGAGCCAAGCACGGCTCTCCTCATGTCACAAATAATAATCCCTAAATTTGTTAAATAATCATAGATATTATAGGAGAATACCAATCCAATCACCAAGTAGAGAAATAATAGATGAAGACATAATATAGAGAAATATCTTTGTTTATTGCTATCAATCACTTCACTACTACAAAAAAAAGGCTAATACTGGATGCCTCATCACAGACGGTTTACCGGAACCGTTAGTATTAAATATAATTACATGGGGTTTTGGTTTAGCGACCGTCTATGTTACTGGCTGCGCTAAAAACCGTCTGTGAAGAGATAATATCACAGACGATTCATGTTAAAGACTGTCGGTGAAGTATCAAAAATGGTTCACGTTGAAGAACTGCCTATGATATTACTATATTCTCAGACGGTTATTTATTGGACCTGTCTGTAATGAGAAACGACTGGTTAGTCGATTCTGATGGTCCAGTTCCTCAGGATTGATCTTTTGAAGTGGTCAAAGTTGATCTCCAACAGAAGAAAGCAGAAGATATGTAATCCGGTAGGCACCTTGTTCCGTATGTGTAACTTCACTGTCTTTGATGTGTAACTTCCGATCAACAGAAGAAAGCAGAAGTACTTCACTTGATCAGAAGTTACGCATCATAGACAATGAAGTGCTCACTTGATCGGAAGTTATTTTGTTCCGTGAATTTTGTCTTACTAGAAGGGTATGGAGATGAGAACTTCAAGAAGAAATGAAAGTAAGAAAAGATGGGAAGTTTGTGAGCGATTTTTTCTTAGTTCTGCCCCTCTAATGGTTATTTATATAGGCCAACAACTTGTGACAAGATTAAATGAATAAAGATGGAAGTCCGACATATATGATTTATTAGAATCTGTTCCTAATAAATCGTTGATAGCAAAAGCATCACCGTCTTATCACAGACGGTTTTCAATTAGAACCGTATGTGACTACAGACATCACAGATGGTTTTTAAATATAACCGTATGTGATAATTCAATGTTTCGACTCCCGTGCAATGCGTCTCTTCATCTCGCGGGCCGACGTTATGATACGTCTCTTCGTCTCGCGCGCTGACGTTACCATGCGTCTCTTGTCTCGCGATCGTGTTTGTTCATCTCGCGTGCCGACGTTACACTCCTTGTTTTATAAGAATGATCATCGTGCGCCATGGTGAGGACGCACGATATTGATCAATACGTACGCAGCTATCTATAGTACCGTCGATCGCGCACCATGGTGAGCACGCGGAGCATGACAGCGAGGACCAAGGTGAGGAGGTCGGCGATCACCGCAGCTCTTCCTCACGAAGTCATCGTCGACATCGTCGGCCGCGTGGCCGTAAGCTCTTCTCAGCCCATGGCTGACCTCTGCAGCCTACGAGCCACATGCAAGGCCATGTACAAGGTGTCTAAGGAGCGCGCCATGGGGAGGTGCGTGGCGCTGGAGTGGGAGGAGGCGATGAAGTGGGTAGACAATGAGCGCTACCTCGCCGTCGTGAACTACCTGGCTGACGCCGGCAACCCGGAGGCCTACTTCATCGTCGGCCTCACGCTTTTCTTTGCACACCAAGACATGCAGCGCGACCTTGTGTGCCTTGACCGGACGATCGGCTGGCCACAAGGTCGTGGCCTACGTGCTCGGCCTCCTTCTCTACGCGAGCGGCGAGTCGCCTGACGTTGGAAAGTACTACATCAGCCAGCTCGAGGGCGAGCCAGCTGACGGCGGGTGCGAGATAGCCAAGAGGACCAACCGGAGTCAGACGATCTTTGGAGGCTCATGCGACGCGATCGATAATGTGACGTGGATGATGGCTGGGCCATAGGGCCAGGTGTTGGCGGTGCTGGAGGATGACCACCGTTGCATGAGCACCGGCTGTGGTCTGAATGTAGGGTGGGACGACTACATCGTCTTCTGCAGCGACGACTGTAGGATTAGACATTAGTACACCAATTTCTTTGCACAGGTGTAATTGAACTAATTGTCATAAAATTAGCGGTTTTAGCATAGTTTTAGCAAATATTCAGATATAATTCCTCACTATTTTTTGTCAAAATTCTTCAATAATTAAATATGACAACTGCAAATCGGACTTTGAGCTCAAACTAATGCTTTACTAATATGTGAATGTGTCATATATGTTCTGAATTTGCATTTATGTATATTATCACAGACAGTTCTTTATTGGAATCGTCTGTGATGTGTATTTAGCATAGACGGTTCTACTTTAGAACCGTCTATGATGTCCAGCCCTATTTATATTTGGACTCTAGGGTTTGCATGCCTACCCCCCACTCAAACGATTAAGTTTCGTCGCGGCGAGCTAGGGTTTGGGCTCCCACATCTTCTCGAGCCCCACACCACCTCCTCCTCGAGCCCGGTGCGTCTCCTCCCCCGAGCCCACCGCCTCCTCCCCAAACCCAGCGCGCCTCCTCCCCTAAGCCCGGTGCGTCTCCTCCCCTCCCTGAGAGACGTCGCCGCCTTCCTCGATGGCGCCTCCTCCTCGAGCCTGGTGCGCCTCCTCCCCCGAGCCCGCCTCCTCCTCCCCGAGCACGAGCCGCCATCTCTTGCTCTAGCCCGGCACGCCTCCTCTCTTGCTCTGAGGTGCACTCAGCCAGTGCATCCTGGGTGGTTCTTGTCATCCCTTCGTGAGTTGTTTCTGTTTTTCAGAATTGATTTACTTTACTAAGTGTGTTGTGCTAGTTGTATTTCTATATGTCTTGACTAGCACTGGGAGACTTGGTATTGTGTTGGGCTCTGGTAATTGCTTGATGAGGATAATTGTCATATTATGAAATTGATGTGATAACAATATCAGACTTGGGCTATTTGGATTGCTTCTCATGGTTAGTTTGTACTAAGCAGCTAGTTCTGATTTTTTTTTGTTTTTCAATTGAAACTGGACAGAATTTGTATTATGTACTTTTGCTAGTTTACTGATAGCAGATTGGCTATTTTATTAAGATTAGTGATTCTGTCTAGTATTTGAGATTAGTGATTATGTTCAGTTTTCATTTAACTGGTTACTAATTGGCTAATTCGGTTACCACACTGTTAGTTGAATGACCTTGTGATGACTGAAAGTATAAAACTGTTGTTTTAGAAGTTATTTCTTGACTTTCTAGTGAAGCATCATTTGAGCTTAAAAGTCTAATTTATTGTTATCATATTTAATTCATAAAGAATATTGGCAAGTATCGAGAAGGCCAAGATTACATCTTGTGCAACTCTACATCTAAAAGCAATCATAAACATTCAAAACTGAGCAATATATTATTTTCATATGGTTGCTTATCTTATCTTTTGATCATTTTATCCTAGTTAATTGTCTTACAGAAATTACATGTTAATATGTTATCTTGGTCAATTAAGTATTTCTCCGAACCTGGTGCCCCTCCTCCCTCGAACCCACCGCGCCTCCTCCCCTCTTCTCTATTCTTGATCTTTTCTCTATAAAATCTCCAAGCAGTGGCTGCTCTCTCTCTCTCTCTCTCTCTCTCTCTCTCTATATATATATATATATATATATATATATATATATATATATATATATATATATATATATATATATATATATATATATATATATATATATATATATATATATATATATATATATATATATATATATATATATATATATATATATACACATATATATATACATATATATATATATATATATATATATATATATATATATATATATATATATATATATATATATATATATATATATATATATATATATATATATATATATATATATATATATATATATATATATATATATATATATATATATATATATATATATATATATATATATATATATATATATATATATATATATATATATATATATATATTAATTTAAACAAGTACCCTTTGCTTGGAGATTTTATAGAGAAGAGACTATCATAGGCGGTTTCATTTACAAACCGTCTGTGATACATTAGCTATCACAAACGGTTTTATCTACAAACCATCTACGATAGTCAACTATCACAGACAGTTCTGAGTTAATAACCGTCTCTGATAGTGTGCATCATAGACGGTTCGAACACCGTCTGTGATGGTCTCATGTCATTACTGACCCATAAACTCAGACGGCTCACGAAACCGCCTGTGATGACGTTTTTGAACTGTCTGTGATTACCTTTTCTGTAATAGTGCTTTCATGTACAAATGAGGTCACATTTATAGACTAAGCCCATCAGGTATTCATAACATCCTTCCTTGGGCGAATACCACGTCATGCACATGTCTCATTAAAAACTCCTCCCAAAAACATAGTGGGAAAAAGGGATGGAGAAAAGAGTACATCGAAACTGTAAGTTGTATCGCATCGTTGCCTCGTTAAAAACCTTCATGTGAGAAACCTTCAAGAAAAACTCACTAAGGGAAAAAGGGTGCAACATCTCTATCTTTTGGATGTAATCTTCGGGATCAAGGTAAAACTTCAGGACCTTAAGTAGGTTATGATTCAGGGATTTATCCCCTGGTCCTTGCAACTTTCTAAGCCGCCTCATTCCAATGTCATGAATGCATCATTAGAAGATGAATGCAGGCAGAGACTTAGTGAATAGATCAGCTAGATTTTCACAAGACTTAGTTTGCAGGATCTTCACCTAACCATTCTTCTAGAGTTCGCGAGGATAGAAGAATTTGGGAGCAATATGCTTCATAATATTACTCTTGACATAACTCATTTGCATTAGTGCAACACAAGCTGCATTATCTTCGTAGATAATTGTGGGGGTGTCAACAGTGTTAATGACTTAATTTCACAAGACTTCTGGATATGGCTAATCACTCGTATGAGCAAAACACATTCATGGGAGGCTTCATATAGTGCAATACTTTTTAAGTGGTTGGTAGAAGTAGCTATCAAGGTCTACTTAAATGACCACCAAGAGATGGCTGCACCACCAAAAAGAAATACAAACTCAGTCTGAGATTTGGCACTATGGGGATCAGACAGATAGTGAGCAACCATATATCCCACCATGGTCAAGTCTTGGTCCTTCCGGTAAAATAATCCAAGATCTTGTGTACCTTAGAGGTATCTGAGAAGAGTCTTAACGTCAGCCCAATGCCTTCAGGTTGAAGTTGTACTGTGTCTAGCCAATAAGTTAGCCGCGAACGCAATATCAGGCCTGGAGCTATTCGCAGGGTACATCAGTGCACCTATGGTGCTTAAGTATGGAACCTCTGGTCCTAAAACTTCTTCATTTTCCATCCATGGTCTGAATGGGTCTTTATTCACATCTAGGGATCTAACTACTATGGGGATATTTAAAGGATGAGATTTATCCATGTTAAATTTCTCCAATACCTTTTTAGCATAGGTAGACTAGTGTACAAGGATTCCTTCAGGAAAGTGCTCTAGCTGCAAGCCTAAGTAATACTTGGTTTTACTCACTTTCATTTTCAAAATCTATCACAAGATAAGAACTTTCTTCCTGTATGTCATACACGGTCACTACAACACAACACCCATGTAGAGACGTCCAATCTATAGGCTAGAGATGTGTTATTTCATCTCTAGAGGATAGTAGAGCCGTTTTTATAAAGCGTCCTTGGAGCATCTCCCCATGGACCGTGTCAAGAACCATAGAGACGCTTGTAAATCATTTGTACATGATATAAGACGCTTTATAGAGATGTTAAATTTCATGTCTACGTATGTAGAGACGTTTTAGTAGATGCACTTACATAACGTCTTTAGTGATATAGACACATCTAATTTGCGTTCCAACAAACATAGATACGCCAAGGACTTCGAATTGTTGTAAGCCTTATCTTTGCTACCGAACGGCAGGGATTGTAATAGCGATGCTGCAGCAAGGCAATAAACAACGACGCATCTTGCATGATAAACACAGAACAAATGAACAATTAGACACAACTAAAAGTAGTAATAAGATTGTTGCCTCGGCGAAGACGATGAGGGCAGAGAAGCGTAGGGCAGCGTCCCAGACGAGGCCAGAGTTGGTGGCAAACCAGGCGATGTCACCCTCATTGCCGCAGTAGAAGAAGATGGGCTGCCAGGTCGGCCCACCAGCGGCAAGAGCCAACCTGTACCGTTGCTCAAGAACGCCTCCTCCTCCTCCTCCCAGAAGTGAAGTGGTCGAGACAATTTGTTGGAAGTACCGCGTTTCTTACTTGTAGCCCCCAACTCGACTCCCACCGCATGCGCGACAGCGCGTGGGGGCTCGAAGCGAGGCGATTTAGGGCACGCGTGAAGCGAGAAAGGACGCGGAGGCGTGGAAAGAGCCGAGCGGAGGCGAGGACGCGGAGTGGGCGTGGAGGCGAGGGCGGGCGCCGGGCGTGGAGGAAGGACGGGAGGAGGGGGCGGCCGGGCGTGGAGGCGGGCGCGCACCAGCGAAGGGCGCGAGGGAGGCGGAGGCCGGGCGTGGAGGCGCGGTTGGGAGGTCGAAGAAGTCGGGAGGTGGATTGATGGAGGCGTGGGAGAGGTGGAGAGATACTACGTAATCGATTTTGTGGCGTGATATAAAACATCTTGAGAAGCGTCTTTACATATGGGATGTTTCTCGGCGTAGAGACGGACATAAAAGCGTCAAAACAAAAATGACTTTACGTGATAGTTTTGTTGTAGTGGGTTTTGATGATATTCAGATCATCAACATAAAATGAGATGATACAAAAATTCATTCTGGGACTTCTTTATAAACACACGGGGACAATCATCATTATTTGAGTAGCCTCTCTTTAGGACAAAGTCACTTAATCGGTTGTACCACATTCTTCTTGACTATTTCAATGCGTACAATGACCTTTGCAATTTGACGTTATAGATGTTGCTATTAGTTTTATTAGGATCCAAAATTTTAACTTTTTTAGGGACTCTCATATAGATATCTGTATTCAACGACCCATATAAATATGCAAGTTGCCATTGATATTAAGTATCGGAACGTGGTTCCACTCATCATAGGAGAGGAAGTTTCATCGTAATCTATGCCGGTTCTCTACGTGAACTCTTGTGCTACAAGCCTCTCTTTATATCTCACCACCTGGTTGTTCTCATTTCTATTCTAGATGAAAACTCATTTGGATCCTATAAGGAACACTTTAGGAGGTGTTTGGGTGACAAGGCCGAGCGAGTGCAATTCTGCCTCAATTGCTTCCTTCTATTTGACCCAATCTGAGTGCTTCTCGCACTCTTCCATGGACATAGCCGGGGTGGAAAAAAAGCTCGTTAGTGGGGCTCGTTGGCTCGATTCAAAATTGCTCTAATTGTGCTCGTTAATTCGTTAAACAATGAAATGAATCGATTTTGAATGAAATTGGATTTAGCTCTAGCTCGCTCGGCTCGGCTCGGCTCGTTAGCTTGGTTCTAAAAATAGTTTCAAACTATAAATAAAATAATATTAAATTAAACTGTATCAATTTCGGAAAAAGCTCGATAAGACCAACATTTGGCTCGATATCCACCCCTAGACTTAGGTTCTGGATCCAGTTCAAGAGTTTTAGCAATTTAGAGGCAAAATATATGTCAACAACTGTAGTCTTTCTATTATACGACTCTGCTGAGTCCACATAATTTGTAGAATTTTTTTTGATTTATTTCTTCCGGCTCCTCGTGATTTCCTACAACGATGGAGTCTGGGTGTTCTAATTTCCTAGCATCAGATTGTCCACGCAAAGTTTCGCTAGGGTTACCACCCTCAGGATGACTCACTTCAGGGATTTTCTCAACATCAGGTTGAGTCCCTTCTATTGTCTTTTGGATCGATTTGCTTGTTCGATTCTTTGTTTCTATGGACGTCTCCGCAGAAATATGTCTCGTGCACCCAAAGGTCTCCCCCCTTTTCTTTCATGAGGGTAATGAGTGGATTCAGTATCCATTTGGGGTACTTCCACAGTTCCACTCTCTCTTGTGTGTTTACTATAGGTATTTGTAATTTTGCCACTCCCTTAAGATTAGCGAAGGCATCTGGCATATTATTATCTATTTGTTGCAAGTATATTATTCTTCGAACTTCTAGTTCTGAGACTTTAGTGCGTGAGTCTAAGGAAACAATGCTAGTGACATTCCAATCTATTTCCTAGCATTCTTTAGTGCGGTACTTCCCTCCCTGTAATGTTAGAAAATTGTCTTCATCAAAAATACAATCAGCGTACCGAGCTGTGTGCAGATCCCCTGTCATGGGCTCCAGGTATTTAATAATAGACGGAGATTCAAAACCTACATAGGTCCCCAACCTACAGTGAGGGCCCATGGTTGTACACTGTGGTGGTAAATCGACACGTAAACAACACAACCAAATTTTCACAGATGGAAAATACCCGGTTCTTTTCCACGCACTAATTACAAGGGGGAAATATGGTGATATGCAGTTGATCTGAGTTAGATTAATGCAACAGCGTGCATCAATCCGTGGCCCCAACAGCTGGTGGGTAGCCTACAATTCTGCAAGAGTGTCCTAGCAATAAGTTTTATTCTTTTAATTAATGACTCTACGATGCCATTTTGAGTGTGGACATGTGGTACCGAGTGCTCTACATTAATTCCTAGAGCCATACAATAATCATTGAATGTATTTGAGGTAAACTCACCAGCATTGTCCATTCAAATAGAGTTAATTCGTTCATTTGGAAAATTAGCGCTTAATATGATGATTTAGGCAATTAACTTTGCCGCCGGATCGGCATCCTGCGGTCATGCATCCATGAGGAGTGCGTAATGGACTTGGTTGTCTGGCCACGGAATCACCCCCGCGTGGGCTCTGCTCTTTAATTTTGTGGACGCAGACCTTCTCTCCCTCCTCCTTGAGCCGTCATGCTTCTTGCCCAATTTTTTCATCGCCTTGCCTACCACGCATCACTTGTCGTTGTGCACCCACCCACCACACCGCTACACCTCTGCGGCTCTGCCTCCTTTCCTCCCCCTATGACCTTCGACCCACTTTACGGGTGCCAACACACCTCTACCAACCGTCGTCCCTCGGGCATAGGAGGCCTCCTACGGTCCACCCCAACACCGCCACCAAAGACGTCGCGGCTGCTAACGGATCCCCCACCCTTCATGCCATCGGTTCGGCCTGGGCCTCTGCTAGTTCCGCCGCCGCCTTGTCTACTCCCACTATGGTGCTGGCTTACCTGACTCGGCCTCCACACTAGCTTGCCGCTGGCAGTACCCATTTCGGCCATTGCTGGTCTCTGCCACCTCCGTATTGACAGATTTGACGTGCCTCCATCTCGGGTTCCCTATGATGCTCCACACCGATAGATTGCCATGCCCGCCGGCTACTCAGACCATGGTGCTTTGGTAGGCGACTACAGAGATGCATGGGGTGCAGTCGCACCATAAAATTTTTGCACAAAAAGCGATATATACTCCTTAATACATAAAGTATACACTACACATACTAACATACATGTAGAAGCGAAGGTATGTAGCCTATAGAATGTAGATGCGCTTCTCGTTTTTAGCGGCGGGACACCCCACGTGACAGTGCGTCTGATCGCTTCTCTCACTTCTCTGCATTCAAAGTTTAGTTCCACCTCTCCTCGTTAACCAAATTAACGTCTGCTGGCTGGCACCTCGCGAAAGTTGCAAACCGTCGTTGTTTAATTGCTAGCTCCAAATAATTCACAGGGCAACAGATAGCAGAGAAGATCGTTGTAACATCCCAAATGTACAGATGGAACCAAACCCAGGTTTGTGTTTCAAATGTAACCTATTATGGGTGTGTGTTTCAAATGTAATTAAATGAGTAGAAATTAAAACTTTTTCACATCTTGAAACCTTTGAACATTTCCATAATTCTTGTCAAGAGTTGTGGAATTCAAAAACCTAAACCTCCTGTTGACTAAAGTCAACCCCTTAATCAACTTGGGCAAGAATCTGGTATTCAACCTTTGGAAATATTTTTTCTTAGTTTTAGGGATGATGTGTGACCCCTCTGAAAATTTTTATAATTTTTAGAAATTATTTGATAATTTTTTGAGGTAAGTCAAACCCTAGAACAGCCCTTGATGAATTTCTTGAGAAAAATGTATTGCATAAAAACCTTTGGAAATTTTATGTAAGGTTAATCCTGGAGTGAGGAAGCTCCAGTTAAAATTTTGGAATTTTTGGAGTTAGTTTGCTACCTCTAAAAATTCCTCCAAACTTAGCCTTCAAATTTAAACTCAAATCTGGCACTGTTCCTTGGGTCCGGGCCACTTTCCAAGTGGGTCAAACCCAACCGACTCCCAGCTCTGCCCGAGCTCCTCCTTCGCGCGAGCGTTGTGCGCCGTTGGATCCAAATCAACAGCCACGACCTCCGCCACAACCAATGCCCACGACCTCCCCTCTCATCTCGTGCACCGTTGGATCAAGATCCACTGGCCATGACCTCCCCTCTCCATTTCGTCACCGTCAGATCTAGATCTCGCGGCCATGACCTCCCCTCTCTTTGCAGCGTCGCGCACACCAGCCCGACCTCCCCTCTCTGTTGTGCGCCTTTGGATCAAAATCCAACAGCCACGACCTTCCCTCTCCATTCGTCGCCGTTGGATCAAAATCCAACAGCCACGACCTCCCACCTCTTTTCCGCGTCGTGCGTAACCGCCACGACCTCCCACCTCTGTTCGTTGCCATTGGATCGAAATCCAACAGCCACGACCTCCCACCTCTGTTCGTAGCCGTTGGATTGAAATCCAACAGCCATGACCTCCCCTCGCGTCGTGCGCAATGCCCACGACCTCCCATCTCTGTTGTGTGCCATTGGATCGAAATCCCACGGCCACGACCTCCCATTGCGTTGTGCGCAATGGCCACGACCTCCCCTCTCTGTTGTATGCTTTTGGATGTAAATCCAATGGTTACGACCTCCCCTCGCTGTTGTGCGCCTTTGGATGTAAATCCAACGGCCACGACCTCCCATCTCTTGTCGGCGTCGCGCGCAACGGTCAAGACCTCCCCACCTCTGTTCTGCGCCATTGGATGCAAATCCAACGGCCACGACCTCCTATCACCTTTCCGCATGCAACCTCCCCTTTTCTTTTCACCACCGTGCGATGGAGATCTAGCGGCTGCGACCTCCCCAATCGAGACCTTCTGGTCGCGACCACCCCCTTTCCTTTCAGACCCGAATGAGATCCGAGGGTCACGACCTCCCCCTTTTCTTATCGAACGGTCGAGGGCAACACCTGTTCTTCTCCTTCCTCGGGCTCGCGCGCGTGCGCCATGGCAGAGGGAGAGCAGTGCCCTGTCACCTCCCAACCGCTCTTTTGCTGCCAGCATTAAATGCAGGTCAGCCTTCCGCCCCTAAGTCCTGCTCAGACCTGCCCCCATCCCCTCCGCGTCCTTGTGGCGCCATGGACCGAGCTGTGGGCTAAGCTCCCCATGGAGCTTAACCCTAGCTCATGGCCTCTGCTCCCTGACTTTATAAGGTCCCTCAGTACCTCCTTGGCACTCTTTAAACACCACTTAAGTTTCTCCTCTGCTCTAATGAGCTCAAGCACCCGTGAGCCCCCAACCGCCATTGTTGCACTTTGGAGCTCTCGGTGAAGGCAGTGCCCCAGTGGCTTTCCTCTCCCTCTCTTTGCGCCAGCTTGAGCCTCTCACCTCACTGACCATTTCTCCTAACTCGATTTGGGTTTGCTTCCACAGGAGTGACTTGAATCTGGAGTTTTGGAGCTTGCGGCCGATTTCTCTCTTCATCGTCTCTGTCGCCGGTGAGTCATCCATTTGCCAATCCCTTGCTCTGGAACCTTCCTGGAGCCTTACTGGTGCTAATATGATGACCCGGTGCGGTTAATTATGCCTAGGTCCTCTTCTCCACGTTGTCCTCCTCGGCGCTGGCAAGGTCCTTCATCGCGGAGTCGCCAATTCTTCCAGTCCCTCCGCGACCTCCGGGTAACCTCTGGTAGTCACTAGGAGCTGGGCACTCGCTGAATGAACATTGCGGAGTTCCTTATCTTTGTTTGTCGTTTGGCGTGCTTTGCACCGCGCCTCTTCGGCTAGCCGCCGCTACAGTCCACCACCGCGGTGTGAGTGGTACCGATGGGTGCGTCTGACTATTGCGCACCCGCACAGCACCCATTCGCACCGCCGTGGGTCGAGTCGCCGGCGGTGACCATTTCTTCGCCGTCGGTTTCGTTGTCGGACGGAGCCGACAACTGTAGCATCTCGTTAGGACCGTCCATTTTCAGATCTGCGGGCGAGATCTCGCGGGGTCGTGCGTGTGCACTGTGTTGCGTTGATTGTGAGCCGTCCATCTCACGATCGATGGCCCATAGTCGCCGCCTCCTTTCGCGCGCGCGAGTTCCAAACGCGCCGCGCGCGTGACTCAACCTGGACCGTCGGATGTAGCATCGACGCCCATGTTGGTCGATCTCGCGCGGGCGCGCGCGCGTTGCCGCGAGACTTGAGCCGTTGGATCCAAGATCAACGGTCCACGTTCGTCGATCTCGCGCGGGCCGTGCGCGTTTTCCCCTTGGGCTTGGACCGTTGGATCCAAGATCAGCGGCCCAGGTTCGTCCACGTCGTTATGATTTTAGAATTTTCGATGGAATTATTTGTGAACTGAAAAAGGTAATGAACTTCAAAAATGCATAACTATTTCAATTTAGCTCCTTTTGAGTTGATTCAAATTTTGGTAGCTCTGGTTTGGACTCAGCTTTAATCTAAAAATGGTTGTAAGCTTAGTTCGGCTCCATAAAATGGATTTGCAAATTGGTTTAGAAATAGACTTTTAATGTTGCTCTAAAAATTGCATTTAACTTATAAAATGCATAAGTAATTCTCTATAGATCCTTTTTTAGTGAATCCAATTGTGTTGGCTTCCTCTATTAGTGCACTAAATGGTAGAATAGGATTTAGGCATGTCACTATTTTCTAAAGAATTGTGGGTGCATTTTATTTGTGCTCTTTTGCATGCCTTTGAAAAATCATAAAACATGCATCCTAGCTCCAAATGAGGTGAACTCAATTGTGTTATTCATCTCATGAGGTGCTTTACTTACCATAAAAATCCCAGGTGCAAGACCTCTTTGGAAAATTGTGCTAGAGAATTTAATTCGGAGAAACAGTAACCGATTTCTATTTTCCAGCATTTTCTAGGCTGAGTAGAATTGTTTTGGCCATAACTTTTGCATTGAGAATCCAAATCAATTGGTTCTTATTGCTAAATTCTCTAAAAATCATGCTCTTGCTTCTGTAAAAATTTCATGGCATTTGGAGAAAGTTTTCTGTGGAGTCCTTTCAGTTTTCTTCGTTCTTATCGGTTCTTTTCGCATTTTTGTTAGGTGCCGACGAGTGTGTTGATAACGAGAGTGTTCCCCTGCAGCAATCTAAGCATATCCAGCAAGGCAAGCAGTTTGATCATATCCAGTAATCCTATTACTTTTAAAAGTCTAATACTTTGCTTCACTTGTATGTATGCATGCTTACTTTGTGTTAAATTATCGATTAGTTGAGCCTATAGATGCATACTTTGTAGGTAAATGTTCATTCTCTACTACTAAGCCTAGGATTACCTTGCTGTGATTTAGAGTTCGATGGATGGACTCTTATCACTTAGTAGTTGCGTTGATAATGCTTAGAAATGCTTAGATAACGGTAGAAATGGGCGGTTGTCGACATTATGTCGATGACCTTGATCACATAAAAATTATTATTCCATTATATCCAGCACTTGTGCTTTGTTACTTTGTAAAGAAATAAAAATAAAAATGAAAACAAAATTGTTATTGACTTAGGCACAATGGATGTTGGTGTGATCTCATGGTGTGATGGAATTGTGCCTAGGTCCCTAAGGACCGAGTTACTTGGGCCACTAAACTGAGCAATATTACGTGCTAACAACACGAGGGTATTGGGAACCCCTCTTGACTAAGTACTTTGGGGGGTGTTAATTATGAGTTGGTTGGTGGTGTTAAAAGAAAAATGTTATTATTATATGAGGGGAGCATCTGTAATTCGGCTTGAGCTGGCTGATGTTTCCTTCTCTTTGTTGGGTTGCGGCTCTTAATTAGCATCATCCATTGGAAATGTCTCGTAGGACTTAGCCGTGCCGGCATACCAAAGGAAGTGTGCTAAATAGCTTGATGAAAAGGCGGTCTGACGTGTGGGTACATTGGTACACCCTACAGGGATAAAACTATTCGAATAGCCTCGTCCTAAGTTATGGACATGCTTGGCAAGGTCACTCAAGAACTAGACTCAACCATTTAATTAAAACTTGTTGGGTGGTATGAATTTGGTGTTTCATACTATTGTTATGGTGACTATTGGGTTAATCACTTCTAGGTTGTTCTTCTGTTGTTATTATTATTGTATCGTTGTTACTTCAACAATTAAAAATGCTTTGTCAAATTGCTTTCAATCTATTACAATATTGCAAATGAAAACTTGCTTTACGCTAAAATGAGCCTAAAGCCTTCCACTTCAATAAAGCTTGCATGTAGCATATGTATAGGTCTGTTACCCTTACACGTCAGTCTTACGAGTACATCTTTTTGTACTCATTTGCTTTGCTTAACTGTAATTGTTGCAGAGGAAGAAGTGGAGCCCCAAGGGCCCTACTTTTGTGAGATGTGTGGTGGTTGGGACGACTAGGTTGGTGGCTTGGTTGGTTGCCTTGTGGGCTAAAGGCAAACCTTATGGCTTTCTTTTGTTTATCGCCATCTTATGGCTTTCGCTTCTGCTTTTGTTTTTCTCTTAGTTGTATTTAGCCGGTCGGCTCTTTTGTAATAACTCTCTCTCTCTCTCTCTCTCTCTCTCTCTCTCTATTATGTATGTCTTTTATTATTCTAGTTCGTGCTTGAGTTCTATGTTTGTATGGAATTGATGCATGATTTTGTAAAGGGGTGTGTATACTGCATTTTTGGGAAGTATACATATCTCGAAGACACGGATTATTTTGTTTATGATGCTAGGGTCAATGGATGACTAAGCATTACAAACTAAATAAGCCGGGGTCCTCACAATCGTCGTCAACCAAAGAGCCACGTTCGATCGGGGCGTCTCATTTCTGGTGAATTGGTGATGATGGAAGTCTGGTGGCTCCTGAAACACGCTTGACTTTACGTATCCATGCACCAATGGTGAACTTTGTATATATCTCAAGTGGCTACTTTGATGAGGCAAGGCTTAGGATGGAAAAAAAATTCTATAGTACAACCTATTCAATAATCATTTTGATGTAATGTATTTCTGAGCGGGCAGCGGTGAAGCTTCTGATAGATGCATGGAATGCAGTTGCACCCCTAAAAATTTTGCACAAAAATCTGATATATACCCCCCTTAATACATAAAGTATACACTACACATACTAACATACATACTCCTCAACTTCTGGCAGCCCATTTAGCATTAGGCCCAACAGAATATGAGAATCAAGTCCAAATCAACTACAACTAGTCAAGGATTTGCTCGTGCTATTCTTGGAGCCCTAAGCTTCCTATAGATCCTATAGGGCTCTCCGGGTTGTTGCTTCTCTGGAGCACGTTGCTATCGGCATGGCTAAATAGTGCAAGGAGGAGGCGCGGCTTGTGGGGGAAGCGAGGTTGGTCGGGCCCCGGAGGAGCGCCACTTGCGTCAGTGCTTTGCTTCCTCCTTTTCGTGTTTGCTCTAATTCTTGGCTATCATGAGCTGCAATCTAGTGCGGCGTAGGACCACGATTTGGGGGCAATTTGAGGGGCGTTTCTTCAGAAATGATTGGGTGATTCTTGTAGTGGGGGCGATATGACAAGGATAAAGTTCTTAAACTTGCTAAGTTTCATCCTAAAGATTTCTCGAACACATATTTGATCTAACTTTCTTTGCAACTTAATATGTTTATCACTGACATGCATCAAGATACAAGGTTTCGAGAAGTGAAGAATCTATTAAACTTGTTGAGACAAAGAAGCATGATCGCTGTAAACTTGTTTATTTGTTGCTCAAATAGTATTAATCATTCTTGTGGCTACTGCAAATGTAGAGAGGGTATTTTCGACCAATGAATCATGTGAAGAACAAACTAAGAAATAACATGGGTGAACAATACTTGAATGATTGCTTAGTTACGTACATTGAACGTGAATTTTTTTCTACAAGATAGTGATGATGTTGTCATCAATCTCTTTCAAAGTATGAAAGAACGCCGCATCAAGTTGTAATTTTCTAAAAATATTTTGTGATGCTGGTTATAGTGCGAACATATAATTTGACACATTTGAATTTATGTACTATGTCATTTGAACTTGTGTTGGAACAGATGTATCTTAAGTTCGCACCACCATCATCAAAATCCTGGCTCCGCCACTGGGTGCTGGTTCACTGGGGTTCCTCCAGTTGCCGTGTTGTCTGGTGCCAAGCTAACGGTGGCTTGCCGCAATATCTACGCTCTGGACATCCCCCTTCTCAGCACTCCCCTACTCAGTGCCCCTACACTGTCTACAATGAGGTGGCCCAAGAGACCAAGACCACCAGCCGTACCATGGCGCTGCCACCACCATCATCGAGAAGGCGAGGTGCCAACAACCTCGGCAACTCTGATGGCGATGCATCCTCATCGGGTAAGATCTATTCCATTCCTCTCAACCTACGGACAATAGACTGTGGTTATGTGTGTTGTGATTGAGATGATGAATGAATTGGATGGTGCATTGCTGAGACTGCCAAGGTTTGGATTGGTTCAAGGTCTAAATTGGTAGGCGAGGCGTGTTGACACTAGGGTTTTTAATTTCGTTTTGAATTTTCTTTCGTTTGGTAGCGAAATGACCGAAATTTCGGTCGTTTCAGATGAAATTTCGGTAATTTTTGGCCAAACGGTTTGGTCAAATTTTAAAAATTTTCAAAAAATAAATAAATTGAACATGAGCCTGGGGTTCGAACCCAGGTCTCACCATAGCTACAGATGCTAGCAAACCACTGGGCTATCTACACACTTGTGATACAATAGTTGCATTCACTCTCTTTAATCCTTCAAATTCAAATCAAATTCAAATGAACCGAAATTTTTTGAACGAAACTGTTTCCTTTCGAATGGGGACGAAATGAGCGAATTTTCGGAAATTTTGGTGAAATTTTGCCAAAATTGTGAACCCTGGTTGGCACCCATTGGTGGGTGTGTGCTGTGGTCAAAGACCTTATCTCCCTCTTCCTCCTCCTCGAGCTGTCACACTTCTTCCCCAATTTTTTCACCGCCTCGCCTACCTTGCATCACCCATCGCCACGCACCCGCCCACTAGGCTGCTATAAACCTCTACGGCTTTGCCTACTTTCCTCCCCCTATGCCCTTCGACTCACTTTACGGGTGCCAACACACCGCCGCCAGCGACCGCTCCTCATGCATAGGAGGACTCTTGCGGTTCTCCCACAACACCGCCATCCAAGACGTTGCTTCCACCAACGGATCCCCCGTCCCTCATGCCATCGGTTCGACCTGAGCCTTCGCTAGTTCCACTGCCACCTTGTCTACTCCGACCATGGCGCCGGCTTACCTGACTCAGCCGCCACACTGGCTCGTCGCCGACAACCCATTTCGGCCACCACCGGTCTCTGCCACCTCCCTGTGAAAGTTCTGACATGCCTCTCTCTTGGGTTCCCTATGGTGCTCCTCGCCGATAGATCGACCACGGCCACATCAGCTACTCCGACCATGGCGTTGGTTCACCGGGGTTCCGTCGATCGCCATGTTCTCTGGTGCCAAGCTAATGGTGTCTTGCCACAGTATCTACACTTTGGCCACCCCCCTTCTCAGCCCTCCCCTGGGCCACGCCCCTGCGTCGCCTACGATGAGGTGGCCTAAGAGGCCAAGACCACCCGCCGCACCATGGCGCCGCCACCATTGTCGTCGAGAAGGCGAGGTGCCAACAACCTTGGCAACTTCGACGATGCTGCGTCCTCACCGGGTAAGATCGATTCCATTCCTCTCACCCTACTGACAATAGACTGTGGTTATGTGTGCTGTGATTGAGATGATGAACAAATTCGATGGTGCATTGCTAAAACTATCAAGGTCTGGATCGGTTCATGCTTAGCTTGAGTGCATGCATACTCAGTCAATTGATCATGACAAATTATGCACAACCATCTTTGCTATAAACCTGAGCATGATATCTAAGTGTTGCCATCCAAATCATACTATCATGCCATGATCCTCAGTGTAATTAACACACTAGCATGAATGGCTCCTTAGTGTAGACAATGAACCATATAAATTGCCAATTTCGTTACTGAACTCTAGCGATTAATTTCAGGTACTCAGTGTTGGAGTTTATGGGCTTGGCCCATATAATACTCTAAACAAATCCTAGAAAAATCCCAATCCTATTACCATATTGTTAGTCTAGGTGGGAGGAGACCAATATATATAAGATGGAGTTGGTCTTACCTAATTGAAGCAAACAAAAGAAGAACACAAGCGCACGCTCGCTCACTTGCCTCTCCTCGCCACAACGATGTGCGCGTGAATGGTCCAGTTGGATGTGGAGCTACTGCTTCTTTTGCACCTCAAAACCATGCAATACATGTATACGAATTGGAAGCCAGAAGTTTGAATTATATTGTTTCAATGGGGTTTTATGACACGCATTAACTATGTGTAAACAGAGAAATTATGACAATTTCTTTTCTTGGTTGATTCCATATGAGGGAGAGAGGTCTCCTCTCAGACTAGTAATAAAGAGCGAGATCAGTACCATATTTTTGCCCTATTCCTCTGTGAGGCGCAACCTCGGCTACTCCATCCCTTCTTCGGCGTGCACCAATGTGGGGAAAATAGTGTCTCCGAAATTGGGCATAGTTTGGAATATGGCGGCCATCTGTTCCTTACACTCGTCGACCAGTTCTTTGCCCTCCACCGTCGCCCACACCCCTTGTGAGTGCATGAACACTTTCATCTTCACCACCCAAGAGTAATAGTTGGTCTCACTAAGCATTGGGTATTGGAGGGTCACTGATCCCTCCTTCACCGATGATTTGGGCGCCACTATGTCCGAGGTGTCACCACTGCCCATGGACTTGAGTGGGGATGGCATCTGCTTTGGCATAACGTGCTACACCTCGCCCTCTGATACCACTGTTGGCCCAGATCAGATATTCACGCATGCGAACCTATGGACACAACTCACACGAGCACCTGGATACGCGAGCGCGCGCACACACACACACCCCAATTCACGGTGGAAGAGAATAAAAACGTGCGCACATAAGAATTTTGGTGCTCGATTGCAACCTACCTAGAAAAATCTTTTATGTTTTCTCTATTCTCCCCACAAACACATCTGATTACACGTCCTTTTAAGGACTACCTAATCAACTTGCTAACCAAGCCAATAACTAAACATGGAAAGCCTAACAAAGGAAATAAACTAATTTGATCTGATGCTGGTTGCATCAGGAACCTAACACCATATTACTTGGCAAGTCTAGATTAATTTTTAACATCCATTCCCAACTATTTAGTGCCAAACTCAATTCTCAATTGGATGTCCACAATCCACAGGCTTCACTGCCTCCGTTCTCTACCGGCAATTACATCCACGTCGTCAGCTTCATAGTCGCAAACTTGCAACACCTCCAGCCTCTCATGAGACCAGGATAATACCCCGACTGGCGGCGACTATGCTTTGGCATCGGTGTTTATGGGACAACGCGCTTTGGCATCGGTGTTTATGGGACAACGCACGATGGCATCTCCTCCATTGTTGTACAATGAAATCTTGGCTGCTTTGTTCTTGTTGGTTTATGCATGAGTGTGATCTCAAATGTGCAAGGAAACAGAAAAGCTGCTGTTGAAATTGCGTGCATAACGTTTAGATCGCCTCTCACTTGCACAGCCCAAAAGCAATGAATAAACATGTTTCACCTTATCACTGCACAAAGATTACTAAAAGAGTGCACAAAGTGAAGAGTTAAACGTATGTAAACATCAATATTTCGAAACAAGGGCACAAATCAAACAAAATCACACTGTACTTGTTCACCTTTTTCTGAAAGAAACTGTACTTGCTCGGACATTTTATCAAACACATTATGGGTGGAGAAAAAGCAATGGAGCGGACTAATCTCAGGTGTTCACAGTGGACTGCAGGGACGTACCAGCCGGAGCCCTACTGCGTACCGGCGATGGCGAGTTCGGTCACCTCGTCGAGGGGAACGCGGTTAACGAGCAATGGCTACGACGGGATAGTTGTGCCCAGATCGACATTCTGGTCACCATCGACAAAAGGCCACCCACCAAAGCGCCGTGGGCAGTCTCGCCGATACAAAGATATTTTCTCCACAAGCCAATGCGCCGACCATGCCTGTTCCGCTTTAGGTGTCGCCGGACCCTCGTTCGATGATGCAGCATCGTCAACGTCAGATTGGATTTCATGAATATGAAAAGGAGGGTATGGGACCAGAGATCTATGGCCTCTTGGCCACTGCCAACGTCGCTGGCAGGACGACTGAACGAATAGCACACGCCGTGACTCATCCGTATGTGGGTGTCGCTACCTTCTTGTTGCGAGTATTTCATGGTGGGGCGAGTGAGATTGTGGGAATAATTGCAAAATAAAAAAGAGAGAGATGGGATGAGACCACTAACGCGCGGGGCGGGGCGGCGCATCTAAGAGTAGAGGTGGGACAATCCTCCTACTACGCTAAGTAAACTTCATTTTTTATTATTATTAAGTAAAGATATCTAAGATCATTTCTAACTAGACAAAAAGATAGCACTGCTTGGGTGGTTGGTACAGATCTACCCTGTTTAGAACACGATATTTTTTCCTGATTCTTCTGGGAATTGAACTATTTCCTATGAAATTCCTGCAAAATTTGTGTGTTTCAAACGGGCTTTTAAACCGGGAGGGCAGAGATCATCCCTTAGTCTAGCATATCTCTCCTATTTTTCTTCTTTTTTGTTCTCTTTCTATTTTGATGAACCTCAAAGTTCATATTCTATTTTGCTGAGCCTTAAAGTTCATATGATACTAGAGGTCTGCGCGCGCGTGGGAAGCGCAAGAGTATTCGAGTATGCTGTGTATGGATGGCCATCTCAATCAGGCAGGTGTTAGTATGTGTAAGTACGTGGGAGCATATGCGTTACGTAAACATAAGGCTGTCGGAGTAAGACATATGGAAGCCGAAAGCATATATGACTGTACATATATATGCAGAAAGTTAAAAGATGGACTGAACCTAGTGATCAGCAAAATTTGTTTATTTAACTGTATAGCAGTAAAGTGGTAAATCTGGACACATCTATCTGAACATGGTAATACATATGATGGAACATATAACAGGAAACAATGAGATGTAATATTAGCCTAGGCTACGATGAGAGCCTTGACCTGTATAGCAGTCATGTAAGTTAGAAAAACGGTAAGTATCTGACGTTGGCAGATACACCATAAAGTAACAGAAAATACGGTTGATGCTGAGTTGACTGGAGGTGTTATTGTCTGGAGCTGGCAAAAAGACAGTACCAGCGTCAGGTATACTACACAATACATTTTGTTTTAGAGTCAATCGAATCATACAGACACAAAAGAACTACATAACAGTACAACATTAAAACAAATCAGACTACATGTTCCTGAGAGCACAGTAGATAAAGAAAACATCAGTGATGCCGTTGATAGGAAGAGTACGACATAGTTGTCTCGAACAGGAGCAACATAGAAGCTATGCGATAGCAAGATGTTTCGTGGGGGTGCTACAGTAAGAGCAGAATGTAGATGAATTAGTGGCTGAGCTATATTAGGGAATAGGGAAGGGGCTAGTAAGTTTGTGTAGTGGAAAACGAAAAAGAATGACCGAAGATGTCAGTATAGTAATATACCTAAATTTAGCTGTTATCTTCTTTGGACGAATGAGAAATACAACAGAAATAAATGGATACGCTCTATAAAGGAAAGGGCAAAGCAAAAGGAAGCTTACACTGATAGTCACGCAGCCAACAGCACTGAAGAGACAACTGTGTCCGAAGAATGCGTCAAGGCGACAGTAAAATCTGCAACAACAAGAAAGAAGTGAGTGAAGCAGAGTGAATAGCGACGCATGGAGAAATAATATAGAGAAGCACAAACAGAGGTACACACGAAGCAGCAGGAGGAGAAACAGAAGAAGAATCCCACACACTACGCACGAGATACCTAAACAAAAAAGTACAGAACATAAGATGTACAATAGAGCGAAGAAGACATAGAACGAAGAAGGAACACAATAAGTTCCTATTAAAATAGTTGTACCTCAATCGACGCTATCCATCATAGGCTAAAGAATCATCAAAACAAAGAGCAATCAAACGGAATGAGGCACGTAGAAACAGAGAGCGTGAGCGCGGGAATCTGGTCGATAGAAGAAACAAGTGAGCAGCAAGAAACGGCGGGCAAACGAAAAGGAAAAACAAATAGCAACAGAGAAGAACGGAGGGCGATAAGGAACAAAAGGAAGAAACAACAGGAGAAACACGGACATGACCAAACAAGACACACACATCACAACGGTAAAAAATAGCGACACGTGAGGACGAAGGCCTCGGGGAAAAACAAACTCGGCCAGATCCACGGAGAGGCCCCCCTGCCCACAAGGAAAAACATGATATATGCACAGTTTCGCCCAATCTTAACTACTACAACAAATGCAAGTCAACACATTATATAAAAATAACAAACATTTGCCTATAGTCAGGCAATTTCTTAATACCTCAGGGCAGAGCACGTTGACACCAACACCATGGCGTTTCAATGGAGCAAGTGATCTTGTAAACATAACCACACCAGCCGCCAAAATGAAGTTTGAGATCACATAGTGTGCACATGCTTCAAACATATCATACAACACACAAAAGGAATATAGGGCTGATATTGGAAAAATAGCTAACTATAGCATTTGGCATTTTACATGACCAAAATGTACACTCATGTACAAGGTGTGATTGCACAATATCTTAAACCATGTAGACAAATAATTAGCGCGAATATTATTTTCGTTAAATCAGTATTAGCCTTATATTGCAACTGCAATCTGATGCTCGAAAAGAAGAAAAAGAACAATAATTGAATAGTATATGGAATTAGTTTATGCACCTTTTGTCCCACTATATGGGATCCAAGTTCATAGGATAAAGGTCCGCAGCTAAACCAATATTTATTATGACACCAGGCTTCTTCCGGGATCGCATTATTTGACTCTGGTGAATAAATCCAACCGTAAGTGGCGTCATGTGGTATTTGCATCAAGTAGATATAAATAACCCGTTTGACAATTGATATTATCTATTGAATTGGTGCACAAATAAAGAATTCAAACTCCAATAATGCAAGTGCGATTCATCAATTGGCATTGATCCAAAATGCTATCCTACTTCTTGCATTGAAGCAAACCATAAGGACAAGCTATATTGTGACAAAACTATCACCTCTTAACTTCCTCCAATAATGATTAATAAAAACAAAGAAAGGGAAATCCAATACCTTTTTCCTCTAAAACAACTGGGTCAATAGACAATGAAAGCGTATGTGAATTTCCTAATCATATTTTAATATGTCTAAAAATAATAAAGGGTATCTGATGAGCAAAGACTCGGTGTTACTACAAATCAACGATTGATTTCTTGAACAAAACAACTTGGTAATTATATTCCAACGATTAACGATAGACTTTACTGCAATGCGAGTACCATCAATAACAGCAACAAGGTTCACATTTATGGCATGCCTCCATGTTCTAGTTCCGTAAGATCTATCGTCATAAACTAATGTATTGTTGGCAATTCCAGCACAATTGACGCAGAGATCCAGTCCATATGTGTCTCCATGCTTCCCAAAAGTAGTAGCAAGATCATCTACATACACTACACCATGGCATAGTATTAAGGGCAATAATCTGCCGGGGAAAAATTGGAGTAGTGGCAAAACATGTGTCGGCAATATTCAAAAGATTAAGGGTCTCGTTATCTGCCGGCAATAATTATTGTCTAGAACAATATATCTGCCGGCAATATTTTTATGTTAGCTACAATATATCTGCCCTAGATAAAGTCAATCAGGTCAACGTATCTACCGGGAATAATATCCATCCTTTGGGCACACAAGTGAAAAAACAAATTAACTGAGGCGCGAAGACTTTATCCCCCAAATTCTCTGATTCCTTGCCGACCGCCTCTTCCTCTCCTCTGAAACCTCTCCCAGTGCCTCCTCCTTCCCCTTCCTCCCAGCGCCGCCCCTCCTGGCGCCGCCCCAACCCCTACAGCCCTACTACACCCGCCTACGCCTTGCCCCCGCCGCTCCTCCCCTGCCGCTCGTCCTCGTTCGCCTTCACCCACGCCGCATCTCCTGCCTTCGCCGCTTCTCCGCCCGCCTGCTCCCAATCCTCGTGCTCCTTGCCTTCCTCCTCTACCCCTACGCACCCGCCGCCCGTGTCGCCGACCTCCGCCTCGATTGCTTCCGCGTCAACCCGCCCCTTCCCCGAGCACCTGCTCCCTTCAATCCCCTCCTCAGTCCTCCCTCTCTCATCTCATCCCTTCCACCCCTTCTCCTAGAGACCAACCGCTCTCTCTCTCTCTCTCTCCCCCCAAGCATCTGCTCCCTTCTATCCCCTCCTCCCTCCTCCCTTCCAGCAGTGACACACCCTTGTTGCATAGATCTGGTGGCGGTGTTGGATGGTCGTCCCTCCGGTGATCCTCTTCGTCTAACCCTTCGCCTTCTGCTCCGCTGCCACCACTGTGGCGAGACGAGACAAGATGTCGACCGCCACCTGCAGCTCATACTGATGGGTCAAGGAGTAGTTCGTGCCCTCGCCCCCCATCTCCCTATCTGTCGCCGACTTCCTTTGGGCCTCGTCCTCCGCCTCCTCCCCCACCACTACCGCCATCTGGTCCTCCAAGCTCGACCTCTCCACTCGCCCCATAGCATCACTGCCGCCCGTGGTGAAAAAGGTGACACCTCCCATCTCACGCCCAATGTTTAGGGATATTGGATTGCTGCCTCTACTGCTTTCAAGTGTTCTGTGCCCCTATAGTGTTGGGGAGTGCAGCTCTGAGCCGGTGAGCTCTGTGGGATTAGTGAGATCTGGTGGGAATTATGTATACCTCTGCGTTTTGATCGGAAGAGTAGAACATATTTGCTCGATTGGTAACTTTCCCTCGACGGCTCGACCTAATGCAGTTCTAATGAGCAGCCATTATGTGCTAGCTTGTTAGGTGTAAACTTAGACAAGAGTTGGTTTCTCTGTTTGCCAAACGGTAGTGTTGTAACTAAAAGTAGCAAGTTGCCCTATGATTTCCATTTGGCCATCATGTTTGATTAATTTAAGAGCACCCCCAAAAATAAAAGAACCGGTTTTGTTAGCACTGCTAATTTGTGTTTATCTAGGCATATCCAGCCTTCCCCTACCATCCAATCTAGTATCTTGGTTCTATACATCAGATTATAAACATTGAGCAGCAGGGACTTTTCCTTGGACTAAAATATTTTGCCACATTATTTATGTTTGGTATCTTACTTATGTCTACATTGCATGAATTTGGCATCAGACTGTAGTAAATGATGTGCAAACTATGTTTTTCACTTGAATGTTTTCCACCCTTCTTGTTAATTTGTTGATTGCAAGCCTAACCTTATTTTGGTGGTTCAGTTCAAGCATGGTCTTCCTTACTGATATTGCTGGAGTGTCAGTTAAAGGACAATGTACTACGTATATTGTAGCATGGCCACATTATAAATATATGTGGTGAAAAATTGATATTGCTGGAGTGTCAATTATATTTAGTTAGACGGGACTCCAAAATTCACAACTTATTCCTTATCATGTTGTTTTCTTAATTGCAAAACAGCAGAAGCCTACCATGAGTTATTTCAATATGTCAGAAAGTTACCTTTCGTAACCTTCCAATGTTTTCCATTTATAGGTCCATTCACATGTGGATATTTACAATTTTTCAGATAATACATGGGAGGAAGGATTTGATATGCCAAAGGAAATGGTACATTCACATCTGGGGATGGTTACAGATGGAAATGGCACATTCACATTGTCGGATAATCCAGGCATCCCCCTTAACTTTAATCCAGCAGATTATTTTCTTATTTGCTCCAGCCCTCACTCTCTCTCTCTCACACACACAAAATCACAAAATCATTCACCCCCTCTATCTGTAGATCTAAGGTGTGCTATTTTTGTTTTCTTCATGTGTAGGAGTTCAGGCCATGGTTCCTCTCTATACACATATAGTTTGTCTGTTTGCTTCGATCACACCTTGAAATTTTCAGAGCTTTACCCAGACCGAGATACCTACTTCTTTTGTGCCTTCTTTTGCCATAGAAGTGTTGCAGAATTCGCAGGTACTTAGTTTTTTCATTGTGATTGTGATATATGGGATGTATGCCTCATTGACGGTGTAGTTCACCTTTGACATCAGATACTTTTCTACTATGTTTATGGTTGAAGTTGTGGTGGTGTCGGACCCGGGATTAACACCCTAAATCCTCTGTGCATTGCTGAACTAGTCCCATGATCAGTAGCTAGTTCACACAGTTAAACAGATATGGTAACATCCATAAATCGCAATACTTTATTAATAATCAACAGAGTTTATTACAAAAGAGGCTTACGAGCTAACAGTAAAGAACACAGCGGAAGACGAAGAAGATGTAGTAGAGTCCAGTTAATTTGCCACAGGCAATCGACTGGGGTAGCGGCCTAGTCATCGAGATCCACACCGATGGTGAAGTCCTTCTCCTCTGAAATTTGTTTGCATAAAGCAAGTATGAGCACAACTACCGTGCTCGCAAGTTACACCCGTCAAATAACAGAATGACATGCATACATGGATATCTCAAAGGAAGGCTTAATATGGTTGATTTGCATAAAACAACATTTTCTTTAAATACTTGTACTAAGTTCCAAAGCAGCTATTCCATAACTAAAATTTATTTTATAAATTCTCAATTTTATAGTCAGATAACATTCACACATGAATGGTGAAGGATACCCTCCTATCACATGACTTCCCGCCCAATTCCCATTTGCATAATCCATTTGGTGAAGTCTTTTGAAACCAAAAACCAAAGTCTAACTTTGAGAGGCTTTGCTAGCATGTCCATGACCGTGGACACGGTTACTCGAATAGGTTTACACTCTGTAGAGGTTGTACACTTTACCCACATGACATGATTCCTCTAATTTGTTCGGCATCCGTCAATGCCACCTCTCACTGCCGAAGGTAAGAAGTCTAGAGTTCATGACAAGGCCTTTACAATGCATCATTCCACTGCAGTCCACCCTCATTAAGGTTTCGCAAATCCCCCCCTTTGGACTGACCGTCCGCCGGGTTTATGGGTGCTCCTTCTTATGCCAGGTGGGAATAAAATAGTCATGAAAGACAGGCCATGAAAGACCACCCACGTACAGACAGGATAAACCGCGATGGAACTCCACAAATTAATCAGCTAGATCCCACGCCCCATTCTGGAGACATGTGGTTGTACGGTGAGGCATAGCCCATTATAGGCATAGCAAAGGATCGCTCAGAGGCCGGTCCTTAACTGACTTGGGCGACTTCCACTAAAACCCATGGGCCTCAACCCTAATCGAGATTGAGCCCGTGCATTGACATGCACCATCCAGACAACCATTTCGCCCAAGTACAAACCAATTTTCAATTTGATTTTATTTCCAAAATCATTTGCAAACTTCTATGACAACCCAATGCCATAGACTTTTAAACAACATTTGATTTTTGGCTAAAATTCCCCAAATCAAATATTTCGGGTCTAAGCATGGCTAAGCATAGTTTTTCTCAAAATGTTCTAGTTCATACTATTGCATAAACTAGATTTTTATCTAAGGTGTCAAGGTATGTTTGCTTCAATGTCAAGATTGGCAGTACAAAGGATTTAGGCATAACTATGATTTAAAACATGAATTTAAATAACTGGATAAAAATAAGCATGCAATAATAATTTAAAATAGAATAAATAATTTGAATTAATGGGATCAATATGATCACGAGTGTAACTTGCCTTGCTTGATTAGTTGCTCTCAAACGGCGTCGAAATTTGACTCTCTGAAGTCGTCGAAATCTATACGCGTAAACGATCCAAATTCAAATAACAATCAAATAAAATCCACAAATTATAAAATAAATACTGGACGGAAGATATTGACTTTATATGAATCTAGGAAGTTGAAACGACGGAATCGGAGTTCGTATGAAGGAGAACGAATTTCCGGAAGGATGAAAATCACATGAAATGATAGAATTCTGAATTTGAACTATTCATTGGAAACATTCATTCGGTTGGACTGACTTCAAAACTGAAGCAATGAATTGAGGGTCTGACAACCATCGTCCACATGATAGAGAGAGAATGCTGGGGGTAGCATCAATGACAGGTAGGCTATGATGGTATAGACACAAGAGTTCAATTCATGTCTATGGAAATAACAGAGAAGAGCCTTATGGCCATGGCAATGGCTCTGGCCTAACGAGAACAGCGTCGAGGCAAACTCAGCGGTGTTGACGGCTCGGCGAGATGACCTTCGATGGTGACGATCCGACGGAGAAGATTTTCGTGAGCGGCAATTTGGCGTCGGCGTTTCGGGTAAACGGAGAGGAGAGAACGGATGGGGTTTACGGCGAAACGAGGAGGGAACTAGGGGAACGTAACGTTCACCTTGGTTGGAGTGGAAAGTGCACAGTCGGCCGGTAGCGGCAACAACGTGCAAAATGGACCAAATAATTAACGAAAATTAAATAAAATCTAAAAATTATGAAATAAATACTAAAAATAGTAGATGAATTTAGATGATTTTAGGAGGAAGAATCAACAGATTTAAAGTTTGCATGTGAGAAAATGAATTTTTGGAAGATTAAAATTGTTATGTACAAAGGATGTAGCACATGACTAGATAATTATTTACTGTAGATTGTCTTCTAGTTTCGGCTAACAGCAAGCACACATGGAACAAATGGCGACCAGTGGTGAGAGAGAGGGAGGGGTGGCCGGCGAATGGCATGAATGGGTTGCTCACCTTGCAACGATGCCGTAGGAGTTGGCGGCGCGGCGAGAAGCGGCCGGCGGTGGCGGCGGCGAGCACACGACAGTGGTGGTGGCACACGGGGAGGCGGCGCTCCGGCGATGATGACGGCGAGGGGAGAGCACCACGTAGATCACAACGTCGCGATGCCGGTGAAGGTGACGGTGGGGGCGGAGACCCACCAGAGGCGGCGCTAGAGGCGGCGGAGGAGCTTTCGGCCGGCGATGGAGAATGGCAAATTCCGGCGAGGTGAGGACGAGGGAGGAGGGGTGAGTGGTATCAAACGAGAGAGGAGGGCGTGGGGGTCACGATGCTCACCGCGGTTTCTCGGGAGGGCGAGGATTTCGCCGGCGGCGAACTCGAGAGGCGGCGGCGGAATGGGCTCCGGTGAAGAGGGTGTTCCGGTGGCTCTCGAGGCAAATGGTTGCGCGCACGAGATGCCTCTTGGGACGGCGATGCTGATGGCGCGGTTGAAGTCGCCAGGGAGTCGGCGGCGGCGAAGAAATTGGCGAAGAAGAAGCTTCGGTCGGTGGCGAGGAAACGTCGATTGCGGCCGGTGGAGAGGGAGATAGGAGAAGTGGTTTGAGGGGTTTGGGTGAGATGGAGGAGGCGCACCTGGTGCTCTATTTATAGGGGCCGGGGGAGGCCGAGAGCGGGAGATCACGCGTGCGGCGGTCATGGCGGCATTTCAAAATTCCGGTGATTGCGTGCGCAAGATTGGGGCAGATGACCGGGAATGGGGCGGCGTGATGAGGGGGCTTTAATTGCCACAATTTTTGTGAAGAAATGGGGAGGAAATCCCGGGTTTTGAAAGCTCCATGTGGCCTCTAATGGCGGCCTGTGCGAGCTGCTCTCTGGACATGAGAACCAAAGGTAGAAGAAAACGTTTCGCTGTTTGAAGAAAAGGGGAAAGAAAGGTGGGAATAAGGGTGCGTTTGGTACGTGTAATCTCATATTCCCCTGTAATCTAATATTCCTCTCAATCTGGTTTCTGGTAAACACATTACCAGTAATGTAAGATTCCAACGTTTGGTTGATTTGAAGGAAACTACATATTAGTCTTTATCATATTTTCCATATTTTCAAACTATGAAGGTTAACATCTATAAATTTTGAATTTTACAATTTAAAATTGCAACATTTAGAATTTCATTTTTTATGATTCAAAAGTTCAAATTTTGGATTTTGAAAATTTAAATTTTAAAATCTGAGTTTTGGAGTTTAAATTCTCAGTATTTAAAATTCCGAAACTCAAAATTGAAACTTTCAAAATTCGGCTTTACAAAATTTAATTCCCGGAATTTAAATATTTGAAATCTAGAATTCGAAATTTGAAAGAAAGAAAAAAAATTTCGAAACCTAACCTTGAAAAATTGAATTTTCAAATTTAAATTGTCTAAATTTAAGATTCCAAAATTTAGGATTCAAATTTTTGATATTTTGGTTTCGAAATTCATATTTTGAAAAAATGATTTTTAAATTCCATAATTCAGATATTCGAATGTTAAAATAAATCATAATTTGGATTTTGAATTCTGAAAGTTCAAAATTTGACTATGATGAATCAAAATCACATGATAAAAAAACGCAATAACAAAGATTACTTTCCCTTAGTAATCTAAGATAGACACCCTTTTCTACGGGAAAGAGATTCCTGGAATTGATGGTAATCTATTTCCTAAGGTAATCTTAGATTCATGGTTCAGATTCCTAGATATTTTACCAAACAAGATAATCTCATAGGATTACTAGAGGATTCTTGGTAATCCTCGAAGAATTCCGCCAACCAAACGCACCCTAAAGGGAAGATAGGAAGGTATAGAATAAAGAAAGAAAGAAGGGTAGGCATGGTAGTGCATTGCTTTGCTTGCTGGTGTTAAGCGTGCACACACGGGAGCAATTAGGGGATGGGTGACCCGATGGGAAATAAAATATTTTGTTATTATTATTATTTTTATTTTCGAAATTAAAGATTTAAGCAATAACTCGAATAGATTTTAGAACATAGCAAATAAAGTCCAAATATTCTAGAAAAATTCTCAAAAATTCCTAGAGTTATTTTGGACTTAATAAAATTATTTTCAACTTAAAGTTGGCTTTTAATTTTGCAATTAAATTATTTTGACTTTAAAATAATTAGGGAAAAGCTTTTAAAATTCCAGAAAATAATTAATTTTTTTGACTTGTAAAACTTCAGAAAAATAAAGCAAACAAACTCTTTCAAATTTCAGAAAATCCAAAATAATAACTTTATTAAATTTAATTTGGTAACAGAACTTTGGGCTGTTACAGGTGGTTAGTTGTTTTAGTGTGCAGAGCTTCCACTTTTAGTTTTACCTACATGATTGAGAAGGTTAAAATATGAGGAGTTTAACTATTTGCATCCATAAAGTTGCTGTTTTTGGTAGTTAAGAAGGCTTAAATGTAGGTTTTTAGCTACCTGGGTACTCAAAGATTTGGTCTTTAGGGGATTTTTAAAGGACGAATCTATGCTAAACTTGCCATTTTTGTGCTTATTTCAGGTTTAAAGGAGTTACAAAGTGGGATTTTGTGGTGATGTGGCCAACTGTGGAGATCAGCTGAAAGGGACAATTGTTGTGGCTATTGGTAGCAGTGTTGTGCTCTAATGGCTGTGTGATAGATACAGCATGCCATCTCTGAACCAATTACAAATTCAGTAATGATTTGTTTTCATACAAAGCTCAGCTTTTCATGCCTCATTGACAGTATAGTTCAGCTTTGACATCAGATGCCTTTCAGCTATGTTTATAATTGAAGATGTGGTGGTTAGTTGTTTTAGTGTGCAAAGCTTCCACTTTTAGTAGTGTTAGATGACAAGGGAAGGAACCCGTTGGGTATTGCAGATGTTACAACAGGTATTGAGCTTGAAATGACAACATTGACTAATGTTACCATGACGCTTTTATATCCGCCTCTACACCGAGAAACATTTCATATGTAAACACGCTTCTCTCAAGACGCGTTTTATACGATGCCGCAAAATCTCTACCGTAGCATCCCTCCACCTCCCCGCCTCTATCTCTCAAAACTCCCACTTCTTCACCTCCCCGCCCATCTCTCAAACCCCCCAATCGCTTCGACCTCCCAACCGCGCCATCCCTCCATGGCCGTGGCCTCCCTTCCCGCGCCCGCCTCCACGCTCGACGGCCGCCTCCTCCTTTTCCACCTCCACGCCCGGCGCCGCACTCGCCCACGCCCACGCCACCACCCTCCGACTCCTGGCCTCGCGAGTCGTGACTCGCCGCCTTGCCAGGCGCTCTCCGTCCGCGACCACCCTCGACGCCCGGCGATCGCTTCTCCTCGGCGGTTCGGCGTGGTCGCAGCAGCTGCTGCCGCCGACAGAGTCAAGGTGTCCCCGTCGGGAGAGCCCATCCCGCCCACTTGGAGACCTCTAGTGAGTGCTCATCTCATCCTCTCCCCATTGTTCCTTATCGTTGCCATCTCGGCACGGGCGTCAGCCGATCCAAATCCAGCCTTTGCCCGCACCCCGCCACCGTTGCCATCCTCTTTGGCCATCTCGGGCTTGGCGCATGGATACGGCCATCCCGGGCATGGCGCCATCGATCCGCCTTTCCTCGGTGTGCCGCCACCGCCGCCTTCCTCTCTAACCTCAATGTCATCGCTTTGTCACCATCCGCCGTGGGTCATGTCGTGCTACTCCTCCTCCGGAGTCTGCGGCTTGGGGAGACTCGATGTGGACACCCTACGCTCCCACCTTACCATCCCGTAGTGTTTGACTAGCTCCACCATGATATGGTGAGGTGATGCTGACCGCACTCCATGTGTTTGATGAAATGTTTGTGATGCTTTGTTGGTTTTACGTGACCTCACATTGTGCTCTGTTGATGCTTTTCAGTGTTTGCTTCATGCTTCCAGTGCGAGTCAGAAGAAGGGCTCTTAGTGATTGTGCAATGCAAAAATCTATGTTGTTCCTCCTCCATGTGCTCGCTTCCATCGCCTCATGCTCAATGTCCCAGCTCTCACGTCCATGTGCCCACCACCGTGTGTCACAACGAATCAACAAGGGAGAGTAAGGGAGGCGGCGGACATCGTTTTGAGGTTACACGGCCAGTGGTGGGGCTGGAACTTGGTGGTGTGATTCGAGGGCGGTTGTTCAGGATTGGATCCAGGCAGAGATGATGGCGGACCAAGGCAATGACAGACTAACTACAAGCACCGCCACGTCGAAGGCTCCATCCAGCCATGATCATCGATCCAGGGGGAAGGAGAGTCTGTCATGGTGTATTCTGTGCAAGCTCAAGCAGGTAGCGTAATCAGATCTTAGCCAATAGTTTGAAGGTGAATTTATTCAGACGTGTTTGTGGCTTATCTGTTTTTTTCATTGAAGCGAATTGGATAACTGAACTCTAAAGCTCTATCTCATTTAGGGATAAATTTGCAGGTGAAAGGTGAGGTAAATTGAGTTGAGTTTGAGGAATGCTAATGTGAATTAGGACAATAGAAAGGTGAAGTGATCTATGATGGCTTTATGGAGTGCTGCAATATAATTTGCAAATTTGATCTTTTAAAAATTCAACATTTCACTCTGTTTTTTGCTTATGTATTGAAATATGGTTGTTCTTCGACTTGAAGACGTGTGTTAATGAGTTGTTCTACATTGCCCTTTTTGTTTTCCTTTGCTATTCTTGGTGTTTATTACTGTTTATCATCTGACATGTGCGTCATTATAAAATAATTGCTCACCTTCACTACATAATGTTCATTGCCATTGAAGCTCAATCATATTTTGTGTTTGTGCCTCGTTTAAGCTTGGCTTACCACATCCTTTAAACTTATTTTTAGTTCATTGATACCTATTAGTCAGATTGAGCAGAAATTGTGTGACTATGTATGTACTGTTGGAGCTTGTTTACATTTATTGATACTTGTTACTTAGTAGATGAATCATAACCTTTTTAGTGTGAATTCCAAATTATTTGTTGCTTTTTAACATGCAGTGAGCCGTCTACTTTTTTGTAATGATGCTTTTGCACGTCTGTTCTTCTTGTCAAGCTGAGTAATATAGAAAACTTTTGTGTACTGTGGCGTGCTTTTTGTCAAGGGTCTAAGTACTTTGCGTGGTGTTTTGTGGGAGATGAATTTTTCGAGCAATCATTGTACATGGTGGGAGGCATAAAAAGTCATTGTCGCCAAGGATGGGAAGATCACCAAGGAGCATGCTTCATAATAATATCTCTTCATTGTTGAACTCAGACAAGTTATTTGTTTGGATTTTAGCTTTTATGCTCTTTCCTTTTAGCCATAAACACACTATGAATTATTGGCATTGTGATTGTTATGACCAAATCATATCTTGTGAACAACATTAGTAATTGCATGGTAAGAGACAAAGGAGTCCATGGAGGTGCTAATGTCACTACAAAAGGATTTCGCAGTAACGCACGGCACCGACTAGTGCGGAAAAAAAATGCAAAGGACTAAGAAGCATTCTTTAAAGACTACGTTGAAGCTCATGCTAAACTGAGCAATCTGGGTGCAAAGTTCAATCCTCCTGAGGTCAGTGTCAGCATTTCGTCTTTAGTTTTCCAAAATTAGGTCAACCTTTAGTGTACATAACTAGCAAATTCAGCTGGGTGGCAAGTGATAACTTCTTCTGATACAAAAAAAAAACAACCTAGTATGTTATATTCTTCTAATTTCATAAAAAAACCCGTCATCTTACACTTTTCTAACCAGGACATTTATTTCTTTTTTCAAATTTTGCTTGGATAATTAAGGACTATAAAGAGAATGCAATGGAGATGGAGGAGCTAATGTATTAGTTTTCTCTCGACAAAGCTTATCGAAGATTCCAACTATTTAGAAAAAAATTTGTGTCAATCCATAGGATCTTTTCCTGATATATCTGCACCTTTTTTATATGGATGTTTGATTCAGTTGTGAACTCTACTTGCTGTAAATTCAAATATTTATTGTTGCTATGAAGTGCATGCATGCTCTATAGTTCTTAGTTTGTTGATTATGAGAATATGATACTTTTATGTGACGACATGTGCTTAACTGTTTTCTAGTTTTTTTTGGATGAGGTGGAATAATGTCTTCATATGATGATATATGTTTTCGCTTGTAGCAAAATGCACTAATCAAATTCAAATAATCCAATTAAATTTGAAATAAAAAGTTTACAAGAAGATATCCAAAAGACGCTTTATGCATACCTAGAGACGTATATAACGCCTCTCTGCATCGTGTATAAATTCAGCGTATATGAATTGAATACATTTGTAAAAGCGCCTCTATGTTTGTTGGCACGCAAATTAGACGTGTTCATATCACTAAAGACGTTATGTAAGTGCATCTACTAAAACGCCTCTACATACATAGACATGAATTTTAACGTCTCTATAAAGCGCCTTATATTCATACACATGTTTTACAAGCGCCTTATATCCTGTACACATGTTTTACAAGCGCCTCTCACGGTTCTTGACACGATGCGGGGAGGCGCTCCAAGGACGCTTTATAAAACGGCTCTCACGATCCTCTAGAGATGAAATAACACGTCTCTAGCCTATAGATTGGATGTCTCTACATGGGTGTTGTGTTGTAGTGCATGCTTCCATTCAAGTACCATTGCTTCTTTGCAGCCATGCCCCTATAGTTCTCTAGTTGGCAATACCTTAGCAACTTACCAGCCATGCCCCTGTAGTTCTCTAGTTGGCAATACCTTAGCAACTTACTAACTTGCTTATATATATGTGTGTGTGAATAGCATGCACAAGGATGCCCTTATGATTTATATGTAAATAATATTATAATATTTGTAGGATTGACCACCTATCCTGATAGTTTAAAATTTTGATTGAGTTGGTCATTACATGGAACTCCGTACTAAAGCCCGCAGGTCTTGAGTTTGCTATGAAACCACACAAATAATAAGGGCTCCACAGCATTGTACTATGTTCATATTACGCTTGATCAAGCCTAGACATGAGGAGTTGTGCAATATGACTACTATTGCCCACCTTGCCCTTATAGCTTAAGCTTTTGGGTCAGTTTAGTTTGTCAGTGCAAGAAACTCAGTAAACATGACTTGCTTTTCTTTTTCATATTTGATGCATACTACAAGCTCCCCTTCTGAGATTGCCATGTTCTTTCAGATCTTTCTATGTTGGTGATGTTGCTGGGAGAGAGAATGGTCATATAGTGACGCAGATATAGAATTTGCTAAGGTATGGTGAAGCCTATGTCCCTTGAGCTACGATGCATGAGCATTTTGATTAATTTAACCATGTGTTTATGGGGAGTTCGAAGCATTGCATTTAGTTTTGACTTAAAAACTAGTCATAGCTTAAGAGAAGGTCCAATGTGTAATGATTAAATACATTCAAGCTTACGCCCTTTTTTTTGAATTAGCATTTGACATTTAACTGGTGGATCACTGAAAGGTCAGGTTTTGAATACAAGCATGCGTGTATAGCTTAACGGAGTAATGTTAGGAAAAGAAGGTTAACTCAAAATTTATCTATTCCTACAAAAAAAAATCGTCAAAAATAAACAACAAAGGAACATTGTTTTGCACAGAAAATATCACATGTATGCAATTGAATAAGCAAACAATTTGAAAACAAAATAATTCAACGGATTTGCTTGAGCTTTTATCAACTGTACTCCTCTTGTCAGATTGGTTCCATGTACCGAAAGGCAAAGGATGTGAAAGCTCTAGCTAAAGATCCCTAGTCTTTTTGTTCATAATTTTTAAGTATTTATTTGTAATCTTCATCGTTAAGAGTTCAAGAGATTTGTGAGACATTTCAATAATTAATCTCCTAAAATACCCCAGACTGGAAAACAAATTCTAAAGATAGCACAATGGTACATTAATTATTTTTTGTCAATAAGTACTGCTCAATGGATAGCACAATGGTACATTAATTATTTTGAACTCTAAGTTCATCTTGATATATTTGTAGTCATTATTATTGACTTTTCGAATTTCTTTTCAGGTACAAAACATAAGGGCTGTTGAAGTTATTGTTTGCAGATGGAGTGATCGTCCTTATTTTGCAAATGGTGATAGCGTGATGATTTCATTATGTGGACATCTTCATTGTTGACTTCTTTTGCGTAGATGTTTTGCATAGGCAAAGGATAGACTAGTATTATGGATTTCTTTCGTGTGGATGTTTTGTACATGCCAAGGAGACCGTGGCTATATTAGAATGCTCAGAATTCTGAAATTGCATGTGTGTGGTGTACTGCACATACATTGATGTGCTTATTAGAAATTCAATATTTTAGGTTTATGTATTTTGCATCATCTGAATTTCATCTATGTGTTGCAGCTCTATTTGATTGTTGATATGACATTTTCTAAGTGGTACGATTGAGAAAATTATATGTTTTCTAAATTCTGATTGAATGATGCAAACTATTAGAAAAATATTAAATTCACTATTTTGGGCGGTATAATTGCATTTTATTAGTATTTTACATGTATATTCCTAGGTGCCTAATCTGTTGGGAAAAGAGACAATCAAGGGCAGTTAACTGCTGGGGAAACTGTAACTGCCAGGAAAACAACTAACTACCGGGGAAAACCAACTTATTTAGGGCACTTAACTGCCGGGGAAAACAACAATCAAGGGTAGTCTAACTGCCGGCAATATATCGAAAACAACATCAAGGGCAGTCTAACTGCCGGCAATATATCTAACTACCAAGGAAAATATAACTGCCGGGGAAAAACAATTTTTCTAGGGCAGTTAACTGTCGGCAATTCATATATCTGCCGGGGAATGTTTTTTCCCAGCAGCACTTTACCTTGCAGGCAATAAGTTCCGAGAAAACTAATTGCTGGCAGATAATTTGCTTTGCAAAGTAGTTTTCTCCGGCAATTTGATTGCCCTTAATACTATGCCATGGTGTAGTGATATCAAATTAGTATAACTTTAAGATCATGGCCACCCTGAAGTGCAAGCAAAGTTGTGCTCTCAGTTAGTTGAAACCATACTACAAGTAATCCGCATATCCAATGACAACATAATCACAATGGTACAACTGCACAAGAAAATGTCCTGAGTCCCACACAAAAGAGGTTTTAGAAAAAGGTTTTTAATGCTCTGACACACAAAAAAAGTATGAATAAGGTCATGTTAAAGAAATTTGATGCTTCTTTAAAAATACATTTCTGTTATAGCCATTATAATGCATTAGGTGTCAAAATCCTAGATACTAAATTCACTTCTAAAACACAGCAGGGATACTGTTTGCTATGTTTGTTTCAGATTAGATGTTATGCCTGTTGTAGGTGTAAAAACCAAACACGAGTGAGGGGGTGGACGTCGGCCGTCTGACGGGCCGTCGTCTACGAGGGTAAAAAATGACACGAGGATTTATCTGAGTTCGGGGTCCGAGAGGACCACCCTACTCTCGCCGGTGAGCCAGCGGGGTTACCTCGAGAGAGGAGCCCCGAGGGCTCACCAGTTTGAACATGTTTCTTTATTGCTCAAAAGAGCCATCCCCTTGAAAGGAGGGATACATGGAGTATTTATAGGCTCTTGGGCCTGTACAAATGACGGGAATACCCCTTGAGGGGTAGCTAGCCTATGAGTACAAACGAGGGGTATTACAGTCTTTCAAGAGCGTTACGACACTTCTTGGACCTGTACACGAGTCTTCTGCAAGGCGGGCCCCATTAGTATGATGGATGAATTATTCTTACAACACTAGCCCCCCTGCCCCTTGGCGGTTGAGAGAAAATGTCAAGGGGGCAGTCTTCAAATGCGTCTTTCTGGCGGAGGTCGATAAGCAAAATTGCATGTACAAGCTCAGTTAATAATTTTCGGGTCATTCCACTTGCTCTGGACAGGACCAATCAGAGGTGTATGCAAAATATCAGGCGTTGATACATCCTGACTTTGGTCAAAGGATGAACCGCAAGAAGCTTTTCATCTTTGGATCTGAGCCCTTGTCACGATTCAATGCGCTCTTTTTCCGTGATATGTTTCTGTGTCCTCATGTGGAGCAAGAAGCATTATTTTATCTTGTTGAGACATGTGATGGAGACACCCTATTGCAATCCATGGCAGGCAAGTCCTCAAACCGAGCGCACAGGAATCCAAGGGAGTAGGCAAGTCTCTGTTTTCTTCTCCTCATTTACTCTTCTCACCTGCCATTCCCCATCTCTACTTTTCTCTCATTCCTTCCTTTCGGTTCTTGCTCCAATGGCACCGCCGCCTCTACTTCCCTGGCACCACCTCCCTAAGGCCAAGCCACCGGCGTCACCGGTCCTTCTCCGTCGGCACCGAGCCGCACTGTGGCCTCCCTTGGTGCTCTTGCCGCCACCAAACTTTCTTGTTTGAGGCTCCCCCGGCTCCCGATGCTTCAACGCCATGGGTCTCAAGACTTGGGACATGCCCGCCACCAAACTTTGTGGCCTAGAGATCCCCAGCTCCCGGCACCTCGATCTGCATGGTCCTGCCTTGACCCTGCTAGATCCCTCTCCGTGGCTGCGAGCCCGCCAAGGCCTCCTTGGTGTCCGCCGCGCCACCGCCCGGCGCTTCGAAGTTTGGCCCGCCACAACCCGGCTTTGGTGCGGACCGCCGCTCGCTCCTCCCCTACGCTGGTGGCCGAAGCAGTGTTATGCGCGAGGCTGCGAGTGGGCGCTTGGCAACCAGAGGACACGGCGTGGGTGTTTGCTGCTCGGGGCTTAGGGCGCTTCGGGGCCTTGGCGTCGAGGCACTCGGATGCTGTGGCGCTTCGGCCGCCAGGCGCTCCGTGCGGCGCTCCGTGCGGCCTTCGGCGCCAAGCGCTTCAGTGCCAGGCGCTGGGCGCTTCGCTGTATGCGTTGAGGGTGCCAAGACGCTTCTCCTTTTCTTTTTGCCAGGGCGCAAAGGATGCTGCTGAGTTGTTAGCTTTAGGAGCATGCACATGGATGTGCTAAGTAGTTGCTTTTACAAGCATGCATATGGACGTAGTAGTTGGTCGGTTTTACATGCATGAATATGGACGTGTAGCTAGCTAGTGGTTTTACATGCATGCACATGGGCGTAGTAGCTTGGTGGTGGTTTTACATGTATGAATATGTATGTGTAGCAGCTGGCTGGTTTTACATGCATGAATATGTATGTGTAGCAGCTGGCTGGTTTTACATGCATGAAAATGTATGTGCGTGTGTTGAGGACATGTATATTACATTCGGCTAGCTTATGCGGCCCGCTCGCATTGTTAGTTTGCTGAGTTAGTAGTACACGCCGGGGCACCGTGGATGTGTCGGGGCGCTGGTCGCCAGGGCACCGGGCGACGGGGATGTGCCGGGGCGCTAGCCACCAGGGCACCGAGCCACGGGATGTGCCTGGGCGCCGTTGCCAGGGCATGGGTGCCAGGGCGTTTTGGTGTGTACTCCCGCTTACACTCGTGCAGGGGTGACCAGCATGGTGTTTTTTGAGACCAAGTCCTTAGTAGGATGCAAAAAACCGCCAACATCTTGCGGGGCGCACGGGGCGCGGGGCGAGCAAAGGAGGAGGGCGCAAGGCTCCGAGGGCACGAGGCTCCGAGGCCCCGAGTGTAAGCCGAGCGGTGGCTGCGAGGGCGCGCCGGGCAGGGTGCGACTGCATGGGGCGCAGGGCGCACGGGGGCGCGTGATGCACGCAGGGCACCGGGCACTGGGCGCACGCGGGAGCGCAGGGCGCTGCGCGCGATTTTTGCTAGGTCGGTGCTGAGCTGGGCACGGATGCCGAGGCGCATGGACACTGGTGCGGGGCTCAGGGCGTCGCGGAGTGCACAGGGCGCAGGGCGTGCGTGCTGGCGCTTAGCGAGCCAAGTGCCAGGCGCCTGAGCGCACAAGGCGCAGGCGCAGGCGTCATGAGTGCACTGGGCGCTGGGCGCAGGCGTGCATGCAGGCACCCACGCGTCCCCTGTCTTCATGTGAGGCCTTCACATACAGCAAGTAGAGCACTTCAAGTTTTCTTCTCACGTGAAATCTTCACGTACAGAGTCTACTTTGTCTTCATTGTCTTCTAGTCTTCCTTTTCTACACCTGAAGTCTTCACGTCTTCCTTATCTTCTAGTCTTCCTTTTCTACACATGAACTCATGAAGTCTTCACGTACAACAAGTAGAGCATTTCTACATGGCGCCAGGCTCGTGGACAGGGCGTGTAGGAGCGGGGCGCCCTGTGTGCACCTTTTTCTTGCTTGGTCGGGAGCTAACAGATGTAGGCGCGTAACATGCGTGTGTACTAGCACTGGTACGTGCTTGCATGGCCCATGCATACTTGTAAACAGCTACGTACACACTCATGCTTGTACGGCACCGTGGGTGTCAACTTCATCAAGGGCCGCGACCGCTCCTAGGCCTATGCCGTCGACTAGGTGCAAGGCCGCCACAGGCATGGGGCGCGAGGGCGCGTGGGCGCCGGGGCACGGGGCATCGCGCGGGAAGTGTATGCATACTTAGATGAAGGTATCTGCAGACTTGTCGAAGTATATAGCATTTTAGATGGGAAGTGGTAGGATTTCTCAACACTAGCCCCCATATCCTTTGGGCGCTTGCAAAGGTGTCCGAGGGGCAAATAAGAATGCGGATGTCTTGTATCCTGTTGATGAATATACTTGCTGAGGTATGTTGGCAACATTTTTTGCGTGCACTTAGCATGGCTTTTTTTTTCAGGGTGCCAAAGACTTGACCAAATTCCAACTTGACGGGAATGCAGACGCTCGAGACTTTGCCAAATTCTGATTCGATGCAGCGCGAGGCACGAGGGCTGAGGAATACGCGCAAGAGCACCTACGACTTAGCCAATTTCGGCTTGGTGGGCACGCGGGCACCCAAAGACTTAGACTTATTTTGTGCTTCATATCGCGTGAGTGCTCCACACATGGGAGAGTACCAAATTGCCGCTTCTCATTGGTCCTTCATGTGGGATGGTTTTTTGTTGTTCCATTCCTGAAGGCGAAGTACTGGATGCAAGGCCGTCCCACCGAGGCACAGCCTTTGAGGTGGACGGCGCGTCAGAGAAAAGCCTGAGTAGGCGAAGTCGTGGACGCGGAGCCGCCCAGTCGAGGCATTGCCTTCGAGGCGGGCGGCGCGTCGGGGCGAAGCCTGTGGAGGCGAAGTCGTTGACGTGGGGCCGCTGAGCCGTGGTATAGCCTTCGAGTGGGCAGCGTGTCGGCACGAAGCCGTGGTCAAAGTCATCCTCCTCTTGCTCCATGGTATGAAGAGAGTCGTCGAAGTAGAACTCCTCAAAATCGTCGTAGTTCGAGCTAGAAACATTGCGGGGACAGGTAGATAACACGAGCGTCTCTGCGTGAAAGAGAGAATGATCAACACTTGTTTCTTATAACAAGATAAAATTCATTCGATATGACATATAATCAAAGCCGTTGTCGTAGGACAAGTAGAGTCCCATCACTTTAGATACTAAGATCCCTGAGATGATAGCCTTATGCAGGCATGATAGTCCTTGATCAATATTCGAGCCAGGTCAATGGTAGTTGATTCGAGTTGTCTATGAGACTGAGTCATGGACATATCGGAGGGGCGCCCACGAGGCTAAGTCGTGGGGCACTGAATAGCCACTAGGGGTGGTAGCCCCCCAGTGGACTTGGATACACTCATGAGGCTAACCCATGTGCATCTTGAAGGTGTGTTCACAATACTAAGTCACAGGCACATCGGAGGGGCATCCACGAGGCTAAGTCGTGAGGCACCGAATAGCCACTAGGGGTGGTAGCCCCCCGGTGGACTTGGAGGTACCCATGAGGCTAACTCATGGGCACTGTAGACATGTGCCTTCGACAGTAAGTCACGGGCACACTGGTGGCTCCCACGAGGCTAAGTCGTGGGGCACCGAATGGCCACTAGGGGTGGTAGCCACCAGCGAACTTGGAGGTACCCATGAGGCTAACTCATGGGCACCTTGGACGTGTGCCCCTGATAGTAAGTCACGGGCACACCGGTGGCTCCCACGAGGCTAAGTCGTAGGGCACCGAATGGCCACTAGGGGTGGTAGCCCCCAGCGGACTTGGAGGTACCCATGAGGCTAACTCATGGGCACTTTGAACGTGTGCCCCTGATAGTAAATCACGGGCACACCGGTGGTGCCCACGAGGATAAGTCGTGGGGCACCGAATGGCCACTAAGGGTGGTAGCCCCCTAGTGGACTTGGAGGTACCCATGAGGCTAACTCATGGGCACCTTGCTATGAGAACGATTGAGCCCTTTTACCCCGTAGGTGGGTTTTTTTGTGGTGATCAGGAATGCATGAGAATGGTTAACCCTTTCGAAGCAATGGAGCTATGCATGCAGGGACCCGGAGGTCATTCGGCGCGTGGCCTAGAGTCTAAGGGGGACGAGTCCTCAGCACATCCATTAACTTGGTACTGAACCAAAGTTGTCACTCATGCCCTAGGTCTAGTAGGACACGAGCCGCCATGGTGGAGGCGACGGACGCCTAAGCCACCATGGATCTTTGGTAGGGGAGACCGCAAAGGTCATACGTCCTATGCACCACGAGGGTGGTCGCTCATGCCCTAGGGCCAGTAGGACACGAACCGCCATGGTGGAGGCGACGGACGCCCAAGCCACCATGGACTTTTGTTAGGGGAGACCACGGAGGTCGTACGCCCTACACACCACGAGGGTGGTCGCTCATGCCTTAGGGCCAGTAGGACACGAGCCGCCATGGTGGAGGCGACGGACGCCCAAGCCACCATGGATTTTTGTTAGGGGAGACCGCGGAGGTCGTACGCCCTGTGCACCACGAGGATGGTCGCTCATGCCCTAGGGCCAGTAGGACACGAGCCGCCATGGTGGAGGCGACGGACGCCCAAGCCACCATGGATTTTTGTTAGGGAGACCATGAGGTCGTGACGCCCATGCACCACGAGGGTGAAATCTCTTGGAGGGAAAGTGTCTTGAAAGCCCATACGAGATTTATATGTCGGGACTGTCCTCTAACAGTAGCGCGTTAGGGGGTAGCCCTCGTAGCGAGCCTTCATTGCTCATGCCGCATGGACGTCATGCGTCTCGGGGGTGATGGTTGGCCTCAGAATCCTCAGCCTCCTGGCTGCGAGGGTGCCTTGAACTACTCGCCCTTGGCTGGGCCTCGCATCGACTCGCACAAGGGAGGAGGATGCGCATGGGAGCCCCAGGGCATGTAGGACATTGCCATCCCGAGGTGGATGGCCCTGATCTCCGACGAGGGTGCTCGGCTGGGGATCCTTCAAAGAGCGGATGGGTCGTCCACGAGATCATTACCCTCCGGAGCTGGAGGAGGTTTCGTGGACTTAGAGTATTTTTTGGTAGGAGACATAGTCTTTCATCGATTAGCTACATCCCCACGGTCGGCGCCAATGTTGTAGGTGTAAAAACCAAACACGAGTGAGAGGGCGGACGTCGGCCGTCTGACGGGCCGTCGTCCACAAGGGTAAAAAATGACGTGAGGATTTATAAAGGTTCGGGGGTCCGAGAGGACCACCCTACTCCTGTCGGTGAGCCAACAGGGGTTACCTCCGGAGAGGGAGCCCCCGAGGGCTCACCAGTTTGAACATGTTTCTTTATTGCTCAAAAGAGCCATCCCCTTGAAAGGAGAGATACATGGAGTATTTATAGGCTCTTGGGCCTGTACAAATGACGGGAATACCCCTTGAGGGGTAGCTAGCCTATGAGTACAAGCGAGGGGTATTACAGTCTTTCAAGAGCGTTACGACACTTTTTGGACCTGTACACGAGCCTTCTGCAAGGCAGGCCCCATTAGTATGATGGATGAATTATTCTTACAATAATACCAAAAACGCATGATGTCTGTAACGCTATGGTCTTGAATTATACATTATGGAGAATGTAGTTCCTGGCAATTATACTGTATAGCTAAAGTTATAGTTGGCTTTCAAAAGACCATCACACTTTGCCTGTCTGATGAGATTTGACATTCAATTACTTGAGTTCTGATGTGACGTGCATTGTCATTGAAATTTTTTTGGTGTCAACAAATAGCTATATGTGTGGTTTGAAAAATTAGGCACTCAATCAAATTAATTGTCCTTACCTGCTTCCTTAAAAAACTCTTACCAGCATTAGTAATATCACAATGAATATGGCAGATGGAACTCCTGGATCTCAATGAACCTTTTGTTTTCCTTCTGAACTAATGAAGCAACTTCTCTTCCATTTTCTTCAGACAAAATCAACAACAGTAACAAAATACCCTTCCCAGCGACATACCGATCAGAGTAACGATGACGAAGACCTTCTTTTCTTTTCACATGGGTATGTTATTTGATCGTACATGTAGATACAGAGACCTTCATAGATTATTGCTTCACCCTAATGATAGAATACTTCTTTTCTTATTGATACCTAAAACATTTTGTTGATGGCTTGACACAGTACGAATCAAACTCCTCATGATATGTTCGTAACTGAATTTATATGGACTCATTCGGCTTTCTACGATTGTTACATATTATAATATATGTCTAATAAATCTATACCATTATAATCTAGACCCACCATCAATCAACAATGTAGTTCATCTTCTTTTTACTCCGATTAATGTGATAATTTCTACCATTTGAGAGCGAACGTGATGGCTTCTTTTGACTATTCTTTAATAAGATAATAGATCACTGGGTTTAGCATAGAGTAGATAAAACCAAGGATGAAAGCAAACCACTACAAGTCATCGACTGCCTTGGGTAGCTATGCTGAGCCTCCACCAAACTATGCCCTAAACAAAATAATTGATCAGCTGAATTCACAAAGTAAGCAAAACCATCCATTGATTAGTTGAAAGAATGGTGATAGTTACCATTGGCGAAGGGAGAATGAAATACTCTTCCTAGAATTCAGAAGTGCTATGCTCGTGATGGCATGCCTGCATTTCATCAGGACTCATAATACTGTAATCGATTTGAATGTCCAACAAAGATGAAAAAAAAAAGGAACAGCTGATTCTGTAAACACAATGGCCACTCAATTGTGATATTGCACCAGAAACTCCACATGATCTGTAAAATAAGACCAAATTCACAGGCCCATATTAGAACGACGATTTTATCCAAGACCACAGGAATGTAGAACTCTGGTATTCTAGACTTGATCCTATATATATATAAAAAAAAGCAGAATTTGATATATGCCACTCCAAAAGATGACACTTTGAAAAATGACACTCCAAAACATAAAATTGAAAATTTGCCACTCCAAAACTTGTCTCTTTATATTTTTGCCACTCTTGGACACTTTTGCCCTCCTTCCTCCCTTCTTCCTCTCGACCGACCAGCGTGTGGCGGAGCCCCCCAGCCCTCGCTCCTCTCCCGCATGGCCGCCTACAGCATGGACCTCGTCCCCCTCGACGCCTCGCGGCCCCTCGCAGAGCAGGGACCATTCAACCTCTTCATCCACAAGCTCTACGGCAATGGCTGGTGGGTCTAGCTCGATGCCTTCTCCACACGCCACCCCTCTGTCCCCATCGTCGACCCCCGGCCATCGACCGCCTCCACAACCGCATCTCCATGCTCCAGGTCGTCTCTGAGCTCGACGTCCTGCTCACCGCTGACCACACCTTTAGCATCCCCAGCCAGATTATCATCGTATACGATGCCACCGCACTCACGGACTCGGGCCTCCTCACCGCCCTCCGCTTCCCCCTCATCGCCAAGCCATTCGTCGCCGACGGCACCACCAAGTCACACAAGATGTCCCTCATCTACCACCGCGAAGGCCTCCGCAAGTTCCGCCCGCCGCTCGTCCTACAGGATTTCGTCAATCACGGCTGTGTCATCTTCAAGGTCTATGTCGTCGGCGGCCACGTCACCTGCGTCAAGCGCCGCAGCCTCCTGGACGTGTCCAAGGAGATCCTCGAGGACACCTCCACCGAGGGCTCTGTCTCTTTCTCCCAAGTCTCTAACCTCCCATTGAGCGCACGGCCGAGGACTACTACGAGGCCATGTGCCTCGAGGACGTCGTCATGTCGCCCACCAGCTTCGTCAACGAGATTGCAGGGGGGGCTCCGCCACGCGCTGGACCTCCAGCTCTTCATCTTCGACAGGATTGCAGGGGGCTCCGTCGTGCCCGTCGGTCAGGAGGAAGAAAGGAGGAGGGAGGGCAAAAAGTTCGAGAGTGGCAAAAATCTAAATAGACAAGTTTTGGAGTGGCAAAATTCCAATTTCATGTTTTGGAGTGGTATTTTTCAAAGTGTCAACTTTTGGAGTGGCATATATCAAATTTTGCCTAAAAAATGCACATACCAACAAACAATCAACATTTTTTTGTTGCTCCATTACATACAGATCATTGTTCCTCTCCAACTGAACCAAGAAAAGAAAAATTGCATTGAAGTATTAAGATATCTGAAAGCAAGAGTACGACAAACACTTATCAAACATTCACATATATTGAAAAATACGTAAGAGAAGGGCAACACAACAGAGCAGCCACAGAGTATTGCGGAGCATTCACGGCGGCAAGGACGACCGGTGGCTGGCCCAAGCGACACGGAATTAGCAAAGATGGAGGTGGAGGGTTTAGGGGCGGATGCAACATGACGAGGCCCATGCCTGGCGGATTTGGGATGCAGAGCGGGATAGAGGAGGAGGCTACCTAGGTCCTAGAGGTAAGCAGCGCGGCTGGCGTCCATGCGGATCCACGCGGCCACCATGGATCTACACCACAACCATGGATCTGTGCCGTCCCGTCCCCTCGGTCGTCATCCATGTGAAGCGCCACCATACCACCATGGGAAGCGGGGCGGGGGAGGGGGCGCTCGTGGGGAAGAGAAAGGGGCGGCGGCCAAACGTGGACAAATGGGCGGCACGACCAGGCCCAGCATGGGCACGACCAGGCACGGCCCATTCCAGCCCGTGAAAGAATCGGACTGTGTTGTGCCAGTCCACGTGCCTAGGTGGCAGCACGAGCCCGTTTGGGCGGTCGAGCTGTTTACGGCCCACTTAGCCCGAAAATAAATAAAAACAGAAAAATGTGTAGAATTCATAAATACATACAAAAGTTGTAAAAAATGAGACAAGCATATTAAAAATGTAATAAAGAGTTTTATTAATATTGAAATGGCTGCCTCGTTAAAACCTTTGCCAAGTAAAAACTAAACATGAGAAAACCTTGGCAAAGGAAAACGAGTACAGCATATAGCTCTATATACATCTTTGTACTAAGTGTCATTTTCGAGGTACATATTTTTGAACACGTCCAACAACTCTGTATTTTCCACGGAGTGTTGTGTTCGCGAATCAACCTGTTCCCAATCCTTCATGGTTAGAAATATCTCCACCATCTCACTCGTAAGACGTGTTCTTCTCTCTAATATTCTTCTAGAAAGACTGAAAGCAGACTTGGAGGAAACCATCGAGACAGGAATAGTTAACACATCATGTGCAAGTATGGATAGAATGGGATATGTTAACTTATGAGTATGCCACCATTGCAAAATTTCAAAGCCTTCTGAGTTGAAATTCACCGTATTGTTGTCCAGATAGGTGGATAGTTCCCCACTCCTTAGGGTTGTTCTTGGTTGAGTAGGCGGTGCTATAGAAGAAGACCTGGACATAGAGGAAGAGTCACTGAAGATCTTGCCCCCACATATTTGTCTTGCTACTTGAGGTGGGGGCTACTGGAGGTCATTGCAAGCGAATTCCCTGGAACTTATTTTCATACCTTTGGTAAACCTCGTGTAATCGAGAATGAACTTCTACAAAATAGTTATAATAGTCTAGTCCTCTAACATCACCAAGAAGATCAAGAACATTAGAAAATGCTTCAATTTTACCTCTAGGATCTGAAATAAATGCAAATGCATATAGGATAAGGACTTCTCTCCAATATTTAAGGTATTTAGTTTTCATAGCAACAATAGCCTTGTGCAAAACTAAGTCATTTTTTGTCAGACCCCAAATTTGGAACTTGGGACCCACTGTGTCTGGTTGTGCCATTCCCTGGATCAGTAAGATAGCACACACAATTACATTGTTGGTTCAAACACATAACACGACAATGTAAAGATTTTGCATAATATTTAACGAAGTGCAATTGTACCTTACGGCTTTTGGCTTGCAAAAATGGCCGAGCAGGAAAAATATCTTTCAGAGATCAGCAGCGGCAAACAGAAGGGCAGAATAATGCGTGGAACCCTCATGATATGTCCACCGGCAATCGACTGTGGGCTCGCGACCTAGTTCTTAGCTTTCTTGATCTTCAGTCTTGATCAACACTCATAACTATCCATGTAGCCTTCTTATTCCTAAGTCTTGATTAGCACTCAAAATCAACCCAAGGCAGGACTACGACCAAAAAATGGCCAGTGGTTGTGGCCGTGTCGTGCAGGGGGCGGCGGTTCAAGTCTATGACCACACCTGGTTGTAGGAGGTCCAGAGGAGGTCTTGGGGTGATCCTGGAGAGATCCTGAGGAGGTCTTGGAGGTGTCCTGGGATGGTTCTAGAGTGATCCTGAGGAGGTTCTGGAGTGATCTTAAAGAGGTCCTGGAGTGTTCATGAGTAAGTTGTGGGAGGTCCTGAGGAGGTCCTGGGAGATCCTGAGGAAATCTTGGGTTGTTCTGAGGAGGTCTTGGGAGTTCTTAAGGAGGTCCTAAAGATCAAGGGAGACCCTGAGTAGGTTAAGGAAGGTCCTAGGAGGTCTTGAGGAGGTCCTGGAGGTCAAGGGAAGTCCTAGGGGATCCTGAGGAGGTCTTGGAGAGGTTCGAAGGAGGTCTTGGAGAGGTTCCAAGGAGGTCCTAGAGGAGGTTCTGGAGACGTCCTGGAGAAGGTCCTAGAGGAAGTCCTGAGTGGTCTCGGAGAGGTTCCAAGGAGGTCCTAGAGGAGGTCCTGAAGAGGTTCCGAGGAGAGGTCCTGAGATCCTAAGGAGGTCATGGAAGGTTCTGCGGAGGTCCTAGGAGATCCCGAGAGGGGGAGGGGTCCTAAGGAGGTCCTGGGAGATCCAGGGAGTTCCTAAGGAGGTCTTGTAGGTCAAGGGAAGTCCAAGGAGATCTGGGGGAGGTTCTGGGAAGTCCAAGGGGATCCTGAGGTGGTCTTGGGACTTCTGGTAGAGATCTTTAGACCATATAGGGGTGATCGTGAGTCCCCTAGTAGTGGTCCAAGACCATCTAGGTGGTCGTGAGACATCTGGTAGTGGTTGTAACCCAACCGATCGTGAACCTTGCTTAATGATTTGTGCTCAGTATGAATCAGGGCAAACCCATAATGTGTCATATATATGTATCAGGCCGTACGGCCAACCATTTTACAAAAGAGCCACGAAGGCAGAAATCTTACAAAATCCAGAGTACAGAATAGAAGATGAGTATGGAAGCAACACAAGTCGTAGCGGATCCATTCACTCTGCCCACAGGCAAGTGACTGGGGTCCCAGCCTAAGCTTCGTCATCTTCATCACCATCTGGTTCAGCCTCCGAGTAGTACTGGTAGGGGTCTTGGTCGGGTGGGTCTACAAAAGATTATAATGGCAGAGCCTGAGTACACAACCGTACTCACGAGCCAACACACAATGTAGTTGTATAGATGCAGGGCTAGTCAAGGGAAGCTTTAGAGTTCTTTTATTTGCACAAAACTAAATGTGAAATAGATGAGTAGTAGAAAATCCTGAGACTTAGCATTTTGAATAAATCTGTTTCCATAAATGAGTTTTCATTTGTAAAGTACTAGTGGAGGTCCCACCTCCTATACCATTGAGTGGCTCCATCCACCCAATGCTCGAGCTATCCCGTATTTACCACTGGTCCCCGACCAGGCTTTCTCAAATCCCTGGGGTCCCACCCCATCTTTCCTTTCCATCCACAAATTGTTTTATAAAACCGAAAGCTATATCCAGCAAGTTCTCAGCACCGCTCTTGACCATGAACACGGCTATCTAGATAGTTTTCTTACTCTGCAGAGTTCGCACACTTTACCCATAAGAGGTAATCATCTTGATATATACACACGTTTCCTTAGACATGTGAATCAAGGAGAGATTACCACAAGGCCTTTACAATGCTCATTCCTCAACGCAGCCCCACCCGCTAAGGTTTCCACCGCCCGGTGCCATGCACTTCCAGGAGGCCCCCTCTTGCGCCGTGTGGTTTCGCTGTGGCTTCTTACCCCTTTACCCACGCCACATTCCTCCAATGGTGGTACCACGCCGAGGCGTGCAAAGTAGTTGGCCAGATCGTACCCATTATAGGCTTGTAGTTGCACTGTTTTTGCATGAGAGGTCATTCCAAGATTTGGTCTGTACTTGACCAGGGCGACACATCCACATACCAATCTCTTGTCATGCCCCCGGCACCAGCCAATCTTTCCAACCACCCCAGTCGAAAATAGTTTTTCAGATTTTACTGTTTTGAAAAATATATGTTTGCTCAACATACCAGCCAGGCTCCCAGCCTCAACTGCCCAAATCATTTTCCAAAGTTTTTAATGATTGTGGTCGAGCAATTTATTGCCCGCATGACATTGTACCTAAGCAAGGCTAAGCATGACACTAAAATATAGTCTTATTGTCTAACAGGTAATCCATTAAGTCTAGGGTGACAAAGGATAGTGTCCAAGTTCAAGGGTTGGAAGTTTATACACAAGTACTGTTAAGGCATTAACTATGAGTTAGACCCATTTAGTTTGATAAAACATAGCAATGCATTTTCATAATTTAAAGCAACATAATTTGCAAAAGTTAGGTGCAATATGATCAAAGTGTTGACTTGCCTTGGTCGAGGTTCTGATAGAGCTCTATATTCTGATATTTGCCCTTCTCGATATCCTGGTAATAATCTCGTTCAACGTGCTGATAATCATCCTGTTCAATATCCTGGCAATCCTGTCCTTGATGGGGTTGTTGTTCCATTATATCTTCTGATGCTAATTACACATAATACGATTGAACTCCAGAATGACTGAAAACAACCAAATAACATCCAATAATTCCAAATACATTCAACCAACAAATACACTTCGATTGAAAGCAAACATATCTAATAACAACTCAACGGAACGACTAGGCTATAACTTTAATTAAGGTGTGGGAGACTCTCTGGTTGACCGGGCCTACCCGCCTGTAAGCCCCATCAACTAGAGACTGGTCGTAGAAGAACTTATGACCAGGGATGGTAACAGAAAGGCTTACGACTAGGTACTGGTCGTGGGGAAATTTACGACCAGGAGACGGTCGTAGAGGAACTTACGACCAGGCGGTGGTCATAGTAGCTACAGTGGTCGAAGCTATGGAAGTCATTGAGGTTGCAGTGGTCGTAGAAGGATACGGCTGGGAGGTCATAGGAATGCTACGACCGGGGGAGGTCGTGGAGGTACTGTGACTTGGGGAGGTCGTGTAAGTACTGTGACTTGGGGAGGTCCTGGAAGTATTGTGGGCTAGGGAGGTCCTGGAAATACTGTGACTTGGGGAGGTCGTGGGAGTGTTACGACCAGGAGAGGTCGTGGAAGCGCTATGACCTAGAGAGGTCGTGGAGTTAGTGTGACCAGAGGAGGTCGTGGAAGTGTTGCGACCAGTGGGAGGTCATGGAAGTGTTAAGACCAGTGGGAGGTAGCGAAAGTGCCACGACCAGGGAAGGTCATGAGAGTGCTATGACCAAGGGAGGTTGCGGAAAAAGGTTATGACCTGAGGAGATCGCAGAAAAGCTATGACCTGAGGAGGTCGTGGAAGTGTTGCGACCAGTGGGAGATCGTGGAAGTATTAAGACTAGTAGGAGGTCGCGAAATTGCCATGACCAAGGGAGGTCGTGAGAGTGCTACGACCAAGAGAGGTCACGGAAATGGGAGGTCGTGACGCACAAGACGCACGTGACCCAGGGTACACATGACCAAGGGGAGGTCGCGGCCACAAAGGGAGGTCGCGGCCTAGGAAGAGGTCGTGGGCCAGGAGGGTGGTCTTTGTAAATGGGAGGTTGTGACCAGATGAGTGGTCCTGACCAAAGAGGGTGGTCTTTGTAAAAAGGAAGGTCGGAGGTTTTGGCTGGGCGTAGTCGAATGAGAAGAGTATCCGACTCCACAACAGTGGTTGAAATAAGAAAAGATTCGACTGTATCGTCGCAATCGAACGAACCAGTGAAACAACAAAGAAAGAACAAGGTGGCTCAAACTAGGAAGAGTATTTGGCCACTAAAAACTTACCAGTACGGAACTGGGGAATGGGCTAGCCAAAATTGAGCCATCGACAGTGGACCGCGACAGCGAGAGGACTCCGCGTTGCAGTGGTGGCTTGAGGAAAGGGAGTAGTCTTCTATCTTCGAGGTTGCTCCGTGGAAGCAGGCAGATGGTTCTTCTGAGAGGTCTTGAAATGTCCTGGTCGGACGAAAAAAGAGTTGTATCTAAGGCAGCTCCTACGGATCAGGGAATAGAGTTAATTTTGGGGAAACACCACTTTGGGCATGGGTGTGAGTGGATGCCCACAACACCAAAGTAGCCTTACCAATGGTTGTCAACGGCGAAGGCGGGGATGATGCGGCAGCGCTCGGCCGAGGCAAGCGCTTGAGCCTGAATGGAGCTGAAGCTCTCTTGGAGGAGGAAGAAAGTGAGGATAGCAATGGAATGGCAAGGAAAGGAAATATGGGACTTGGAGCGAATATGTACATGCACCTTGGCACAACCGACAAGGCGGAGTGGTTTGTGCAGTTGACGGCATGGGCAGCATAGGGCAGCTGAATGACATCTTGGGTGACTACTATTAATGGTCAATAGACCACACCATGCTGGAGCTCTCCCTCCTAGTGCACGCAGCACACAAATGGAAAGGGGCATGGCTGCCCTGATCCTAGTCAGGAAGGTTTGGCTGCACCGGCTGGACCTGCTGCTGGTTGAAGGAACAGGAAAGAGATGAATGGGAGCGGGGTGAGTCGGACCAGGTCTAGAACGATCAGCATTTAGCACAAGGAAAAATAGGAAGAAATAATGAAGCTATAAGGATTTGGGAAGAGACAAAATGACAGGATTTTAGATTAGCTAAAATCCTGATTTCCACTTAAAGGAAATCCCTAGTCCTGGTGTCATTTATGCTGGCAAGAGAAATATGATGCATCCAAAATGAAATCTTGAAAAATGCATTCAAGAAGCACAACAATCGTTAACACACAAAAAGTTTTAAAAATCCCACCTTTTTGCCTTTTTGAATTTTTGGGCTGTTACATTTTTATACATTTCAATTGAGTAGCAATCTGTAAAATACTATGCACAATAATAGAAGATGTTTTATAGTAGACAGTGGATAAAGCAACAGTGGCCTCATAAATTTTTTTTCAAAAAACTGCAGTATCTTCTCAGCAATGAACCAATGTTGCTCGGACAATATTACAATACCGTTAGTGCTCGGATATTGCATTTGAATAAAAATAGGAAAAGGTGTTCTTATATGGCAATAGAACTTAAGCATCAAGTAAGTAGAGTTCCATCTTACCAGCCTGTCCAAACCAAACTTTGTTGGGTGTACACCCATTTCCCTACAGAAGTTCTTATATGCTGATATTCTTATGTTAGAATTATTCAAGAAAGATATCGCATCGCGAAAAGATTTAAGATACACATCCAACCACTTCAAACCGGATTTGACTATAATGTTAATAATATGACAAGAGCGTCGCTGATGTAGCAAGAAGGGATCAACGTATGTACTGAAGACTGGAGTAAGAATATCCATAGCCTTAGTGTTCGCAACAACATTGTCTAGAGTAATTGAGAATATTTTGTTTGTAAGTCCAAAGTCTTCCTTGACTTTGATAATATAGTCTACAATATTCTCAGCCGTGTGTGCTACATCAATTAATTTGAAACCTATAATTCTTTTCTCCATTACCCAGTCATCATTAACATAATGAGCAACTAATCATTAACATAATGAGCAACTACACTAAGATAATCCTCCCTAGCGAAGCCACTCCATATGTCCGAGGTCAGGGCCACCAAAAATGTGCACATAGCAAATTTATCCTTTAATTTATCACGACATTCATTGTAGTATTTTATTAGATCCCTAGTTATTGTCTATTTAGAAACGGTAGAGAATCTAGGATTATGCGTAGTTCTAATGTATGTTTGGAAAGCATTAAACTCTCCAAAGCCTAACAGTAAATCCTCAGAAGTAATTAAACAATACAGAGATTGAAGGGCTACCTCAGGATCGCAGTTCCAGCTACGTACCGTACCGTCGGGGCTGCACTACAGCTGTGTCTGCCTCATTAGTCATCATTGCTTGATCTTACATCTTGTAGCATGTCTTTTCAAGTGCCCCGTCCCTCCTGTAGACTTTATAGACAATTCACAACAATAAATTTTGCAAACAACATATGGTACCTCATTTCCTTGTGCGTCTAGCTTAGTTATCCTATCGAAATTCTTCTAGACTCCGGATGTAGACGACCTCGACCTCTTTGCTCCGGTGGTCACCGGCGAAGATGCTGCCATAGAGCCTGAGGGCATAACTCCACCTTGCCCTTCCGGAAAAACCTTCGGCTGGTTTGAGGCAGCCGCAGCCTCCTCTATGGATGCAACCTCCTCTGGTGAAACTCCATACTCAGTGAGAGCGAATATATCATAATTCTCCATAATGAAAACTACAGAATCGAAACTAACGCTATTATTATTTTTATCTTAGCGTAATAAATAATAACAATAAAAATATGCCAAAAAACAGTATTGTACCTCTTTTAATGACTTGCTGCCGGAATTTGAATTTTCCAAAATTTGGCATAGATTTTTTGAATTTTGCCATATTATCTCACAACGAATTTACATTTGCACGACATAATTTGAAAGAGAGATTGAGGAATGGATGGGTGCTGAATGAGGGGGGATGTGGTGCCTATTTATAGAAAAAAATCGAGATTTGTTGAATTTGTTTGCTATTTTTAAAGCCCCAAACGGTCAAAAAAACATTCGGGTTTTTTGAAATTCCAAACGTTACAGGCTAAATGGGCCAAATGGGTCGTGCCGTGCTGGACATAGCCCACCGTGCCAAAATAGTCCGCAATGGCCATTTCTTCCACGGGCTGGGCTGGGCCTGGCATAGCCCATCGTGCCATGCGAAGCCCAAGGCCTCAATGGTCGTTTTCCCAGCGGGGCCGTGTCGTGCCAGGCACGGCCCATCGTGCGCCCGCGTGCCTTGCGCAGCCCGACTCCCTCCTCACCTTCCCTCAGTGCCTCTTCCACGCAACATCGCTTTGCCACTGCCGCCGCCGTGCCTCTTCTCCTCCAAGACGGCCAAGCGGCTACCGCCCTGCCACTTCCCTCTTCTCCCTCCCTCTTCCCCGCCTCCCTCTTCTCCCAACCTCTTCCCTGCAGCACCGCACGTTGGCGCCCCGCATGCCTTCCCCGCCCTGCACGCCTTCTCTGGTTCTTCCTTCTTCCTCTTCTCTTTCAGCGCTGGCACCGCCCCGCCACCTCCTTCCTCTTCTCCCTCCACGCTCGCGCCACTCTGCCACCTCCTCCCTCTTCTTCCCTCCTCTGCCTTGGGCCCAGACCCTCAAGACTAACGCACCTCGCCTTCTCTGCACGCGGGCCAAACGGGTCGTGGCGGCATCGTGCCATGCCTAGCACGGCCCAACACTGTTCATGTCGGGCCGAGCCTGCCCATTGTACAGGGGGCAACCCAAGCACGGCACGAGTCATCGTGTCGTACCTGGGCCAGGCCAATAGTTTCATGCCTCGGGCCAGCCCAGCTGGCACGTCCCATCTGCCCATCTCTAGCGGCGGCGAAGAGCAAGCAATACGGAGAGGCAAAGGATGGCGACGCGTGGCGGTCGAAGGCAAACAAATGCGAAAGTGTGTATTTGGGCGGACGTAACGCGTGCGAACACAACGCTCGACGAAATCCGACGGCGGCAATAGCGCGAGCAACATCTGACGGCCAACAAAAACGTGTCAATGTGGCCCTAGGAAGCCCCAATGCTGCCTCCTTTTATATGGAGAGATTGCTTCCTATTTTTTTTTACTAATTTATTTATTGGTCATTGTCATATGAATACTAGGAGTTGAGTAATTTGAACAACTTTTTTTAGTGTGTTCCTAAAAAATGAATAAAAGCGAGAATTGTGGAAGGCCGAGCGTGTGGCGGTGCCACGATGTGCAGTAATCAGCGTGTCAGCGTCTCCTATTTAGCACCTCCATCCATAAAATCATGGCTCTACCACTGACGTGTAACATACTCCCCTGAAGTGATTTTTTAAGCTGCCTTCGTCAAACAAAGGTTGAATGGTTTTCTATTCAGACTGACCTTGACATTGCGATGACATTTTAGAATCACCTTTTTTATATGTTTACTTTGTTATTTAAGGTGATATAAATACTACTTGGAAAGTATCTTCTCCAAGACATAACATCAAGATCTTGTTGGATGTGGTAGAAATTTCAGGGCACAAATACAACCATCAATTCCAAACAGGCCCTCCAAGTGACTTGATTTTGTTGTAGAACTTCCTAATACAAAAGTATGGAATGAAAACATTTTAAAAAAAATTCGAGGAAAGGAAGAAACATTTAATTAAGTGCATATTCGTCATTTTAGATAGTTTCATCTTCTCTAATTACCAAGAAACAATGAGAAAAGGGAGGGTGAAGGGCAAGTCTGCATACTTCACTACTACAAAAGGTGCTATCCTGGATGCCTCATCACAGACAGTTCTTCGGAACCGTCTGTATTAAAGACAATCACAGATGGTTTTGGTTTAGCTCACGTCTGTGTTACTAGCTACTATAAAAACCGTCTGTGAAGATGTTATATTACAGACGGTTTATATTTAAAACTGTCTGTAAAATTATCACATGCAGTTATATTTAAAAACCGTCTGTTTAAAACGGTTTTAAATATAACTGTTGGTAACATGAGCAGCTGACATAGCACCTGGTCCGTGAATCTATGTATGTACAACCTTCCTCCTTGGCTGTGTAAGAAGCGGAAGTACATTTTGATGTCACTACTTATCCAAGGGCCGGAGCAACATGAGAACGATATTGATGTGTACCTAGCACCATTGATGGAAGATCTTGTGACATTGTGGAACGAAGGTGTACAGGTATGGGATGTGCACAAACAAGGGAACTTCACTTTACGCGCCATATTATTCTGCACCATCAATGATTTTCCTGCCCTTGGTAACCTATCGGGGTTCAGTACAAAAGGAGTCAAAGCATTTCCGCACCGCTTACATGATACCGAGAGTGTGTGGCTGAACAACTCATGCAAAACTGTGTACATACATCACCGTAGGTTCCTTCCTAGGTATTACCCATACCGAAAGATAAAGAAACAATTCGACGGAAATAAGAATGACGGTTCAGCTCCAAGGGCTTTTAGAGGGAAAGAGGTCTATGATATGGTCAAGGATATTGATGATGTGCTTGGAAAGAGACGTAAATTGAGGATCTGTTAAAAGAATATCTGGAAGAAGCGATTAATTTTTTGGGACTTACCTTATTGGGAGCACTTAGAAGTTTGCCACTGCATCGACGTCATGCACATGGAGAATAATGTATGTGATAGCTTGACTAGTCTTTTACTGAATATTCGCGACAAAACAAAGGATGGTGTCAACACACGGTATGACTTGCTTGATATGAACATGAAGACCGAGTTAGCACTGAAGAAGACCGATAAAGGACGAACGTACCTTCCCCTAGCTTGCTACACTCTGTCCAAGGCCGAGAGAAAGGAACTGTGCCAAAGCTTACATGGTGTGAAAGTTCCGTCCGGTTACTCCGCGAGCATGAAGAAACTTGTTTCTATGGAAGATTTGAAATTAATTGGTATGAAGTCTCACGATTGTTATATGCTAATGACACAAATGCTTCCTGTTGCAATTAGAAGTATTTTACCAAACGAAGTCCAAGTGGCAATCATGAGGCTGTGTTATTTCTTTAACTCAATTGCTTAGAAGGTCATCGATCCCGAAGGACTAGATGCTCTGCAGGCCAAGGTGGTGACGACTCTATGTCATCTTGAGATGTATTTCCCCCCGTCATTTTTTGATATCATGGTCCATCTCACTGTTCACCTTGTGAAAGAGATAAAGATATGCGGCCCTGTGTTCCTACATCATATGTACTTGTTCAAGAGGTACATGGGAATTCTCAAGTCCTATGTACGGAATCGATCTCGGCCGGAGGGCAGCATCATCGAAGGTTATGCAGCCAAAGAGGTTATTGAGTCCTGCGTTGACTACATGGCTTAGGTGGAACCGATAGGTGTGCCTCTATCTCATCATGAGGGAAGGCTAGAGGGTATCGTGACCATCGGAAGGAAAGAAATCACTCCCAATTTCGACGCGTACGCTCAAGCCCATTTCACGGTCTTGCAACACATGACCTAAGTGTCCCCGTACATCGATGAGCACATACACCAATAGAGTCTAGGCCGGTCGGAGGTTTGGATCACGAGAGAGCACAACCGCTGGTTCAACGCATGGTTAAATGTGCGATTCACTGGGTGGCTGTCATCAAGTGATGATATGCTGCCATGGTTGGCAAAATGGCCAAAATTTATAATTGTGACATGGCAAGGATACAACATAAATGGGTACACATTTTATACGACAGCTCAGGATAGGAAGAGCACATTCTAGAACAGCGGTGTCCGCATAGATGCGTTTCACGAGCAGTTCAATACCGCTGGGTTGAGCTCCTACTATGGGTTCGTAGAGGACATTTTGGGAGATCGACTATGTACTTTTCAAGATCCCCCTGTTTTGGTGCCATTGGGTCAAACTTCCACAGGGTGTGAAGGTCGATAAGTACGGCATCACTACTGTGGACCTCGAATGTGTTGGATACAAGGACGAACCATTTGTACTCGCTAAGCAAGTTGTTCAAGTTTTTTATGTAAATGACCCGGCAAATAAGAACCACCATGTAGTTCTTCATGAAAAAAGAAAGATTGTCGGAGTTGAGAATGTCATGGATGAGAAAGAGTACAATCAATTTGACAAGTTACCTCCTTTCGGAGACGGCATTAGGCTCGAGGAAGAACCCAGTGAGAAAGCTAGCTATATGCGCGTCGATCATCATGAAGGGCTATTTTTAAAAATGAGATAGCAAGTGGAATGATCCCACACGGTGACACCTATTTGGAAAATTGTTCCATTGTAATTAAGATACTCGGCATGCAATTAAGGAATTATTCCATTGTAACTGATTCACTAATTAAGAAATCATTCCATATGTGATTGTTTCCTCTTTCTTGTTTTCAGAGGGCATGGCTAGCATTTTCTGAGGCTAGCCGAAAAATAGAATATTTTTTAGCTATAGAAGGAACTATCACAAGCGGTTTAGTGGAATAAACCGTCTGTGATATATGTAGCATAGATGATCCTAATGCGCCAAAATATTTCGCCTCCTGCGCACGTGTCCAAAAATTTCCCCCAAAAATTTTCCCCACCCGCGCTAAGCATCACAGACAGTTCCATAACAAAACCGTGTGTGATAAGCTCGCTTATCACAGACGGTCCTGGAATAGAGTCGTCTGTGATATGCACTTCTCGTAGACGGTTCTTTAAGAGAACTGTCTGTGATATGCATTTATAAGTAGGGCCCTACTAGGGTTTGCATCCTTACTCCTCAGTCCTCAGAGCTCACTCTCCGGTCCGCCTCCCAGTGCCCTTACTTCCCATGTTCCTCCCGAGCCTCCCTTCTTTGCACCGTCGTCCTCCCCTACACCGCCGTCATCCCCGAGCCTCCTCTCTCCGCGCCGTCATCCTCCCCTATGCCGCCGTAATCCCTGAGCCTCCTCTCTCCGCGCCGTCATCCTCCCCTACATCGCCATCATCCCCGAGCCTCCTCTCTCCCTCACCGGCGTCCTCCCTTTGTGACCCCCGACCTCGATGACGCCTCGCTCCCCCGACCTCAACTCCCTGTTCGTCCACGCCTCTCATCAAGGTACGAGCTCACCGCTTTGGATTGTGCTAGTAGAAGTTTCAAATTGTGCTGATTTGATTGACTCTGGCACTCGAAAATATTGCTTAGTAATGTTGTGGGAGGTACGAGCTCGCTGCTTTGAATTATCTAATATTGTGTCATGTTATTCAAGCTCATCAGATCCCTCTGTTTCATTATGTTGATGCTGTCTGGTCATTTTGCTCTATTCTATTGGTAGCTTCTGTTCACTGTGATTATTGTTCTGTCATTGTACGTTTATTTTGTTGTGAAGTTCTATCTTTTGAGCATTTATTCTGATTGATGCAGTACTGATTTGTTGATCTTGCTATAATATCATTTATTGATGCAGTACTGATTTGTTAATCTTGCGAGATGGCGTCTGCACCGTCTTCGCCGTTGTCATTGACGTCGCTGAATGCATCTGGATCTCCGAGGAAAGTGGTACCTAAGTGACATGCCAGAGGAATATCGAAAATGCCTATGGGCCGAATGACCATCACAGCCGTTAGTACCGCTAGGGTCCCTCTGCTTCCCGAGAAAGCAGTGGCAGCATTCCGAACCACTTGTAGTATACTTGGAAGGGAACTGGTCCCCATCACCACACAGAAATAGAAGGATCTGACAGCCGTAGAGAAAGCGCAGCTGTGGACTGAAATTACAACGTCGTTCGATATCCTAGTAGAAGTCTCCGAACTCGTGCGACGGCAGGCGTTCCTTTTGATGGGACACGCTTGGAAGACCTTCAAGAGCAAGCTTGTCACGGGGTACGTGAACAAGGATCGGACGCCCTGCACAAAGTATCATTTCTTGTCGTCGGATACATGGGACGCCTTTGTGCGGATAAAGACGACGGATGAATTTCAGTAGCAAAGTGCAGCGCACAAGGCTATCCAGGCACAAAACATTCACCCCACAGACTCAGCACCGCTGGGTACATAGGTAAAATCTAGGGATGGATGAGTGAGGACGATGTGGCAATCCAATCGCAGGTCTCCCCACCATTTGCCGAGATCACAGACTAGCACGCCCAAAATTGGTTAAGAGGTAGGGCCACAATCACGTCGTCGGGCGCCATCTCTTTCACAAACCAGGCAGATGAGGAAGTGTCGCAACACATGGTAAGATATGTCAAACTACCTAGTTGTTAATAAGTCCATAACTTTGTAGGGTCCAAAATAACATGATGGCCTCTTGTAGTAAACATTGAGTACCCAATCTTCCCAAGGCTCCTTCGAAGCAGTAAGGGAGAAGGATATACTATCCACGACCCTAGGAAACAAGGAGCACCCGGAACGCATGCGAGGCCTTGGGATTTACGTACCTTGGAGGCATGGATTCCCACACGACTCTGAGGCGTATAGGAGTCGAAAGAAATCCAAGGCTGAACGCGAGGAACAGTTGAAAGAGGAGATTAGTGCACATATTAATGCACAATTTTAAGGATAGATAACATCATTGCAAAAACAAACGAATCAACTCATCAACTAGTCACAAGCTTCCCCCGTGATTTTGGGAGCCAGCCCCCTCAACATCGGAGTAGCGTCGCGTCCACGCTTGCACTTTCTGAACTTGGCGATGTCCAATTATCTATCAACGTCATCTAGGTAATGTACATCTCTGGAATGCTCGAAAGATAGACCTATAGGACGTCTTAGCTAATTGTGTATCGTTTTGTAGGTGCCCACGCCTTGCAGGCTCCAAGTGATGCTGGTTGGGTCCATTTCTGTTGAGGCTAGGCGGGGGGTGATGTATCTATGCCAAGAAGGGATAGTGGTGCACGGTGCTCAGCTGGCGCAGGGTTACGCCAAGGTTCAGGTGGACATGGTACATGATAATTTGATGGCCATCCCACTGGAGAAGCGCTTGAATGAAGAGATCCTAACACTAGGGGATGCCTTGCACACTTATGTCCTGTGGCCTAAGAGGGACATCACCCTTAACCCTGCAGTGTCGCGATCTCCACACGACGACCATGCATCTCCAACAGCACCCTCGATGACTCCACCTCAACCCCCGCTTCAGAAGGCCTCCGTATCGGCTACCGTGGAGATGGCGCCCAAGAAACAAGAAAAGCGTGCCAAGTCATCTTCCAAGAAGACAAATAGCACGCGAGGCGCTAAGGCCAAATCGAAGAAGATTAAGGCACCTCACAAACCCGACACGTACTCCCTCAGAATGTCGATGGTCTCCGACATAATATTCCGCCACGCTTGTTTGGCTTGCAGGACTTTGCATGCCTGGTACATGCAGCAGACCGACGAGGTGAGAGAAGACCGGCCTACTGGATTTACCGTCAGCTACACGGAGATTTTCTCCACAAGGCGGGCTACTTCATCGTGTGCTTCGAATACTTATTTGATCTATTCAATCTCGGAGCCCTCGATGCCTCACTTCTACGATGCTGGACACTGTAAGTGTGTACAATCAAGTTCTATATTCACGCAATACTGATAAATATCATAACTCATTGCTTATGTATAGATACATGATGCAAGAAGCCCGGCGATCACGACAACCAGTGAGTTTCTTCGACCTACAGTTGATCTCTGAGCAAAGCATCACCCAAGACGCATCCTGCGTCGAGAAGTACATAACGAGGGAATTGCTTACTCACCGCGACAAGGACTACATACTGGTGCCTTACAACCAGGGGTAAGTGCTTCACTACTTGCTATACAAATTTCATTTGTTCTTTATACGCAACACGAACTTAGGTTTAATGACTATAGCGACATACTCATAGGTACCACTAGATCCTTTTAGTCATTGTACCAAAGTGGAACAAGGTAATATACCTTGATTCTCTAGTCGACAAAAACTACGACTTCACCATTGTGCAAAAATTACTCGACAAGTATGTTCATTTCCTCCATACGTAACTCTATTGTGGTCTTCCTTCGTTTGAAATGTCCGAGGATAACTTTTTGGAATCACATAGGTCGTTTAGCGTCTATGTTACCGGGGGAGGGACACAGAAGGAACGGAGCACTACACTGCGACATAGGACTAAATTTTCAGTACCCGCTACAACACAATAATCCTATATCACACTTCGTAACCTGGCCTCTCGAACTGACTATACATATATCCTATATCACACTTCTATTTTTGCAGTACCACCAGGAACTACTATAAGGCAACGTATGTGCATTCTACGTTTGTTGTCATATACTGGAAATCATGAGTGTTAAGATGAAGGATCCAGAGGTTTTCAGTCAATCCTATATAATTATGAATTTAAATATATATGCGTACTACTTTACTCTTGCTAGCGACAGGGCATGACAATCGAAGAAAGTGCCTACCATCTGGACTTACTCGTGGACGTTCGAGGACAGTTCGCCAACTTCATCACGGGGGAGATCATTCAGTAGAATGGAGAGTTTCACCCCGGCGACACCGATTTATTGTAATTCACTTTGAGTTGTAATTCAAATCACTTTGTAATTGATATTGAGTTTTGAAATCACTTTGTAAGTGATATTAAGTTTTGAAATCAATTTGAGTTGTTCTATATCAAATCAATTGTGATATATCTGTTTTCTACTTACTTGTTTTCAGAGGGTATGGCTAGCATTATCTAAGGCTAGCCGAAAAACCAAAAAACCATATATGAATGCATACTGTCATAGACGGTTACCACAAAAAACCGTCTGTGAATGCATACTATCACAGACGGCTACCACCAACAAACCGTCTGTGATATATCGGAAATCACAGACGGCTGTTTTTACTAACCATCTGCGATATATATACAATCACAGACAGCTACTACTAACACCACCCATCTGTAATACGTATCCAATCACAGACGGCTACCACCAACAATCGTCTGTAATATGTTGGATATCATAGATGGCTACTATACCAAAAACCGTTTGTGATATGTCAGATATCACAGACGGCTATTACCAAAAACCGTCTGTGTTATATATCTAATCACAGACGATTGGTACATATAACCGTCTGTGATAGTTGGTCTTCACAGACGATTTATCCTAGAAAACCGTATGTGTTGTTGCTTATCACATATAGCTCAAAAACCGTCTGTGATAACTGCTGTTATCATAGACACATAAAGTCAGACGGTTCAGAACGGTTTATAACCGTCTATGATGACGGTTTATAACCGTCTGTGATGACTCTTTTTGTAGTAATGCTTTTTGCTGCACACAAGCTCAAAATAAACAGTATGCTGCAAAAGACGCCGTTAATTTATCCTTCGTTGGCTCCAAACAATCTGAGTCATATGTATGTGTATATGCAACACATGATTTTACACCATATAACACCAGCTCAAAAAATAAGATTAACCAACAGAAGTGAATTATAACCAAACACACGTTCAAGCGTTTTCCCTCTGAACCAAGAAATTAACCAAAAATGGAAAAGCGAGAACCGATCGAATTAGCACGCGTACACATGCTTGCATGCTTTGCTCAATGGTATCAGTAGTTGATGGCGGAGCACTTGCGGCGGACCTCGGCCGCGTCGGCGACTCGTCGCCGGTGAGCACCTGCACGTTGCCGACGCGGCGCATGGACTCGGCGAACTGGTGCTTGAAGAGTAGGCCAGGCTGGTTGGCCATGTCCCTGACGAAGCGCCCCGTCCGGGAATCCGGGAGCATCTTCTGGTCCGTCTCCAGGAGCCCCATCCTGCGCGTCAGGTTCTGGTAGTACCTGTTGTCGAAGGCCGTCGGCGTCTCGGCGTCGAGCTCAACGTACTCGCCGTCGCCGCGGTGGCACTTGCGCCGCAGGAAGCCGGCGTACCGGCGGTCCAGTGTGCCATCCGGCTTGCCGTTGCCCTGTTAGTTGCACAGCCGCGGCTTCACGGCGCCGCACGTGGCGCGCCCGATAGTGTGCGCTCCTGCATGCGTCGATCACGTACGATCAAACAACGTGCATGTCAGTCAATTGCCTGCTCCATTCTTGTGCGTGTTAGAGAGAGAGCGAGAGCGAGAGAGAGACTCGTGTGTACCAGAGAGGACGACGAGGTCGAGGATGTTGAGGCCCATGGACTCGAAGAAGTTGATGTTGATTTGTGATCCAAATTCTATACATCTATTAGGCCAGCTTTTGGACGGAGCGTAGCGGAGGCCCGTCGCCGGAGGCTTGAGGTATGGTCTGGTACATCTGCTGATTATTCACAGCTGAGAGTTTTTGGTTGCACTGCTTATGCTCATGTTGATAATGGAAAATTGGAGCCTAGAGCTATTAAGTGTCTGTTTCTTGGTTATGGTTCTGGAGTAAAAGGATATAAGCTATGGAATCCTGAAACAAGAAAGACTTTCATGAGCAGAAGTGTTGTTTTTAATGAATCTGTGATGTTTAATGACAGTTTACCCACAGATATTGTACCGCATGATCCGATGATGAGCGAGAATATGGCGAGCGCAGGTGGAGCACGTGGATGATCAGGGAGATGAATTTATTGATGATACTATTGATACTGTTCAGCACTTATCTCCTGTTTTGCAGCAAGACGATCAGCCTATTGCAATTCGCAGAGAAAAGAGGAGTTGTGGTCCTCGATCCCGATTAATTGAAGAATGTAATTTGATTCATTATGCTCTTAGTTGTGCTGAACAGGTGGAGAACACTCATGAGCCGGCTACGTACACTGAAGCCATTGTTTCTGGAGATCATGAGAAGTGGATCTCAGCTATGCAAGAAGAGATGCAGTCCCTGGAGAAAAATGGCACATGGGACGTGGTGCGCTTGCCTAAAAATAAGAAGACCGTGCGTTGCAAATGGATCTTCAAGAGGAAGGAGGGTCTATCTCCTAGTGAGCCTCCAAGATTTAAGGCAAGGTTAGTAGCCAAAGGTTTCAGTCAGATTCCGGGTGTTGATTACAATGATGTGTTCTCCCCAGTTGTGAAGCATAGCTCAATCCGTACATTTTTTAGTATTGTTGCTATGCGTGATCTTGAGCTTGAGCAGCTAGATGTGAAGACAGCATTCTTGCATGGAGATCTTGAGGAGGAGATATACATGGACCAGCCAGAAGGGTTCATAGTGCCTGGTAAGGAGGATCATGTTTGCAAATTGAAGAAGTCCTTATATGGTTTGAAACAGTCTCCTCGTCAGTGGTATAAGAGGTTTGATTCATTTATGTTATCAAATAACTTTAAAAGATCGGACTATGATAGTGTGTTCACATTAAATTTGTTGATGGATCACCTATATATTTGCCGTTATATGTTGATGATATCTTTGATTCTTCGCCAAGAGCAAGAAAGAAATCATCGCATTGAAGGCTCGCTTGAGCAAAGGAATTTGAGATGAAGGATCTTGGTCTTTGCTAAGAAAATTCTAGGTATGGAAATTACTAGAGACCGTGCTTGTGCTTATTGTTTCTTAGTCAGCAAAATTATATTCAGAAAGTGCTTCATCGTTTCAACATGCATGATTCAAAGCCTGTTAGTACTCCCATTGCACCTCACTTTAAATTGTCAGCTTCACAATGTCCTAGCACTGATGAGGAGGTTGAGTACATGTCCAGAGTTCCGTATGCTAGTGCTGTTGGGTCTTTGATGTATGCCATGGTTTGCTCTCGTCCGGATTTATCTTATGCTATGAGTATGGTCAGTAGATATATGGCTAATCCTGGTAAAGAGCATTGGAAGGCCGTTCAGTGGATTTTCAGGTACATGCAAGGCACATCGGATGCTTGTTTGAAGTTTGGCAGGACTGAAAAGGAACTCGTTGGCTATGTTGATTCAGATTATGCTGGTGATTTGGATAAGCGTAGGTCGCTCACAGGTTATGTATTTACCATTGGAGGTTGTGCTGTGAGCTGGAAGGCACATTTGCAGGATGTTGTTGCGCTGTCCACCACTGAAGCAGAATATATGGCTATTTGTGAAGCAAGTAAAGAGTCAGTTTGGCTGAAAGGTTTGTTTGCTGAGCTTGCTGGAGTTGATTCTTGCATTAATCTGTTTTGTGACAGCCAGAGTGCAATTTATCTCACTAAAGATCAGATGTTTCATGAGAGGACAAAGCACATTGAGATTAAATATAATTATGTCAGAGATATTGTTGCAAAGGGTAAACTAAAGGTATGCAAGATTAGCACTCATGAAAATCCTGCTGATATGTTGACAAAGCCAGTTCCTGTTGCTAAGTTTGAGCTTTGCTCAAGCTTAGTTGGTATTACAGCTTAGCCCAAGAGGCTGTGTGGCGCCGAAAGTATTTCTTTCTTTGTTGTGTTCAGGGTGAAGGATTGATTTATGCTACAGGAAGGAATTTGTCTCAAGGTGGAGTATGTTGATTTGTGATCCAAATTCTATACATCTATTAGGCCAGCTTCTGGACGGAAGAAGTGAGGCCTGTCGCGGAGGCTTAGGGCCGAGCGGAGCGGAGTCTCAAGCGGCCATTGTGCATGGCCCGTGCACCAGGTGGACGCTGGTAAGTGGGGCGAAGCCCCATGTATGGATCCTAGTCAATTTAGGGTTTCCATGATGTATATATATCTTGTAAACCGTCGTTTGGGACATATCGATTTAGAGTTGTAAATCCGGCGCTGTAACCTCACCCCGATATAGTGAAGATTGTTGTCGGGTGGCGTCCGTGGTTTTTCCCTCTCGCATTGGGAGGGTTTTCCACGTTAAAATCTCTTGTCTCTCTCGCGATTGATCTTGTTTACTTCGCCGCTCCTCCGCCGCCTCGTGTAACAGCTTGATGAGGTCGGTGATGCTCATGCCCATGGGCACGCATCGGCGGCCTCCTAAGACGGACTCGCTACCGCCCTTCCTACCGCAGTTTGAGCGGCTAGTAGTCCACTCCGACTTACACGTATGCAAGTAACGGTTAGTCTAACGATTTTGAGGCGAAAGTTGAAAATTTTGACAACTATGTACGAAACAAGTAACAGTCGTCTATCTATATAGGTGAAAGTTAAAAAATTTTGACTGCAAGATAGGTGCGAAACAAGTTGCTACCTCGTGCTTGCTCGCGAAGCGGGCGGCGTGAGGATGTCGGCAGCAGAGACATCTTTGGGGCACTTGGCCTCCAGCTCCGTCTTGATGGCCTCGATCAGCTCGAAGCCCCGGAGCGTCTTGCTCGCCGCCGCGTACTTCTCGCTACCTTGCGCGTCTATAAGTATGGACCCGTCACAGCCCTAGAGCCAAGCACGATTGCAAGCATGCGAATCAACAGAAGTCTTGGAGAAATGAAGTGTACGATGAGTTCGATTCATGTCTGATGCGTGCGATGTAATGCGTGAGTACGGTGTACCCTGACGGTGAAGTCGTGGAAGAAGAGGCGGATCTAAGTTGTAGACACAGAACAATATTGAGAAATAAAAAATCAGATCTATTCGACATTGTCTCAGGATTATTCTTGTTCTAGCTGTGCGTGAGAGATCTTCTACGAAGAGGTTTTCGAGGAGGTCCTGAAGAGGTCTTCGAGAAGGTCATGAGAGGATCAGCGCATAGGAGAACAACTGTTTTGTGAGCAAGAAATTGGTACAATCATTCACCCCCCCCCCCTCCGATTGTGTCATACGATCCTACAAGTGGTATCAGAGCAAGATTGCTATGGCGTCAGAGAGGTATGTGAATCGACCTCTCATGCTAGAAGGTAATACTGATTTTGATTTTTGGAAGTGTCGTATGCAAGCTTACATTGAGGCTCAAGGTAATGTTGTTTGGAATAAGGTTTCTAACCCTTATGTAGTTCCTGCTGCTGTTACTAATCTAAATAAAATAGATGTTGATCTTAATGCTCAAGCTCGTAATTTGCTGTTTCAAGGAATCTCTCGCAAAGAGTTTGATTGTGTAGCTTACATTACTTCTGCTCACTTAATATGGAAGACTCTTTGCGATTATCATGAGGGAACCACTAAAATCAAGAAAGTTCGTAAAAATCTTTATCAAAAAGAGTATTCTGATTTTGCTATGAAATCTGGTGAATCTGTTGATGATCTTTTTGCTCGCTTTGAGAAGATACTAAGTAGTTTGCGTGGTGTTGATGTTATTCCAACTGATGAAGATAATGCATCTAAAATTTTGAGATCTTTAGGTTCTAAGTGGTTGATGGTTGTCACAACGATCAATCAAACTATAGATCTAGATACTTTAACCATAGATGATCTTTACTCTAGATTGAAAACCTATGAGATAGAAGCTATGTCATCCAAGATTGATAAATCTTCATCTTTAGTGCTTGTGACTAATCCCATGCACGCTGGTTCTTCGAGCTCTTCTCTTATGTCAGCCTTGTCTTCTTTTTCAGATGAACAGCTCGAACAACTTCCTGAAGAATACTTGGTATTGATCTCCTCATGAACATACAAGGCACTCAACAACATGAAAATGAGGAAGCGAGGAGGCTTCTCAAGTTCGATCAAGTGCTATGAATGTGGCGAGTTAGGTCACATTAAGGTGGATTGTCCCAAACTCAAAGGAAAGATGATCAAGGAAGACAAGAATAACCGTGCTCGGCCATTCAAGAACAACAACATCAAGGGTGGTAATTTCCATCGAAAATTTATAGAAAAAGTTCTCTCGGCTATTGAGCAACTTGGTCTAAGTGATGTGGAATATGAGAGTTGCGATGATGACGACCATGGTAATGATGATCCTAAAGACAAGAAGAAGAACAACGACGACTTCACCGGCATGTGCTTCATGGCAAGAGACGACAACGACAATGACGGTGACAGTGATCCCGATGAGGTAAGACCATCCTATGATGAACTTGATGATGGTTTGATCAAACTTGTTATTGAGTTAAAAAAAACGAAAAAGAAACTGAGAGAAAATAATGGTCTTGTTGAAAGCTTAACCTTTGAGATTGAAAAGCTAAAGTTCAGTGCACCTACGTGTTTAGAGTCAAGTATTTTAACTGCCCAAACTGAAACTTGCTCTAATTGTGGATTGCTAGAAACTAGACTTAATTCATCTCAAGAAACAATTCAACAGATGCTTTATCATGAGATAGCTTCTTGTTCTAACTGTCCCAAACTTACAAGAGAAATCGAAGCTTTGACCAGACAACTCACTGATTTTGCTGAAAAAGAAAAGTTGGCTCTGTCTAGTGCTTCTAAGAAAATTGTGAACGAATCTATTAAATGCACAGCTTGTCCTACTCTAGCTAAAGAAAATGAGTATCTTAAGGACACATTAGAGATATTTTCTTTTGGTAAGAAAATTTTGAATATGATCCTAGACAAGTCAAAAGTTAGTGTTAAACATCATGGTCTAGGATTTAACTTTGTTGAGCATGCCAAGAATAATCCTCCTAAGATTGTTGAGCTTCTTGAACCTGAAAAATTTGCAGTAGAACCTGAACCGAAACAGATTGTTTTTAAATCTGCTGGTGTTACAACAAACTCATCTACCAAAGTGAGTGCTGTAAAGGCAAGAGATACAACTTCTCATAAATTTAAGCATCATTGCACTCATTGTGGTAAAGAGGATCATTTGGTTCAATTTTGTTTTCGGAAAGCAAAGAAAGACAGGTTAAGAAAAATGTCTCATTCAGGAAAGGAGGTTGGTCAAGCTCTTTATCATCGGTCTGCAGATTTGGGAGTTTTTGCGGGTGGATCGGGCAGATTGAAATCTTTGTCACGATCAGACCAACGGGCGGTAAGACCGGTGTCTTACACACGGTCATACCGTCAGGAGGTAAGATCGGTTTCTCAACAAAGAAATAACCAGCTGTGCTCAGAAACCAAAAGTGCTTTCTTTTTTCCTGTTGTTGCTCTTGTCCATCGTGTATCTCAGTACTAGTTACCTAAATCATTATTCTCTAACCCCAGTACTAAGATACAGACGATTGTTCGTTCTCTGTAGGCTCGTCACAAGAGGAAGGAGAACATTTGGTTCATTGACTCCGGGTGCTCTCACCATATGACCAGAGACTCATGATGGTTTTCCTCCCTCACTCATGCCACCAGTGATGAGATGATCACTTTTGGGGACAATGCGCAAGGACGAGTTCTTGCAAAAGGAACTATGCGTGTCAACGACAAGTTCATTTTGAAAGATGTGGCTCTTGTCAGTAAGTTGAGCTATAATCTGCTTTCGGTCTCACAGTTGATTGACGACAATCTTGAGGTAAGTTTTTAAAAGCACTCTTGCTGTATTTTAGATGCATCTGGTGATCTAGTTTGTAAGATTACTCGAGTTGGTCCATTGTTTAAAGGTGATTTTTCATTCTCATTATCTTATGATCTTAGGTGTCTTGTTTCATATGATTCCAAAGATTTGCTTCATTGGCATCGTAGATTAGGTCATAATGGTTTTGATCATCTTGCTTGCATCAGTAATTTGAATCTGGTTAGAGGTTTGCCTAATCTTAAAATTGAAAAACCTATGAATTTTGTGTGCTCTCCTTGTCATCATGGTAAGATGGTTTCAGCATCTCATCCTCCTCTCTCTCTTGTCATGATTGATGCACCTTGTCAATTGTTGCATATGGACACTGTAGGTTCTGCCAGAGTTCAGTCAGTTGGAGGTAAATGGTATGTTCTTGTTATAGTTGATGATTACTCTAGATACTCTTGGGTCTTTATCATGGCATCTAAGGACGAAGTCTTTGGTCACTTTAGAGAGTTTGTCCTTAGACTTGCCACTGAACTCCTAGGAGCACTTAGAGCAATTAGAAGTGATAATGGAACTGAATTCAAGAACACATTATTTGCTTCTTTTTGTACTGAAAGAGGTTTAGACCATCAGTTCTCCTCAGCTCGTGTGCCACAACAGAATGGTGTTGTAGAGCGTAAAAATAGAACCTTGGTTGAAATGGCAAGAACAGTGTTGAATGAACATGCTACTCTTAGGAAGTATTGGTCTGAAGCTATTTCCACTTCTTGCTATATTTCTAATAGAGTATTTATGTGTGCTAAATTGAATAAGACCTCTTATGAGCTTCGCTTTGGTCATTCTCCTAAGATCTCTCATTTGAGGGTGTTTGGTTGTCGGTGTTTCATTCTTAAACATGGAAATCTTGATAAATTTGAATCTAGATCCTCAGATGGTATTTTTCTTGGATATCCTGCTCACACCCGAGGCTATCATGTACTCAATTTAGAAACTAACAAAATTGCTGAGACCTGCGAGGTCACCTTTGATGAGGCTAGTCCAGGTATTAGAACCGACACTGCAGGTATACAAGAAAATGAGGCACCCGAAGACCTCTTCTATGATTCAAATGACAATGAAAGGGTTACCCCGATTCACATTACACAAATAGAGACTACATCCAGTGGCTCTGCTCCTACCTCCAATTAGGTAGAGGCCACTGATGCTACAACTATGTCACCAACGACTACACAGGTTTCTCTGCATATTCAACGACGTCATCTTCCTGAACAAATGATTAGTGAGTTAAGTGAGAGAGTTCTTCGCAACAGGTATAACTCCAATACATCATATGCTCATGCTACTTTTGTTTCCTCTTTTGAACCCCAAGATATAAATCACGTTTTATCTTATGAGTCTTGGGTTAATGCCATGCATGAGGAATTGAAAAATTTTGAGCGCAACAAAGTCTGGACCTTAGTCTCACCTCCTGTTGGTCAAAATGTCATTGGAACCAAATGGGTTTTTAAGAATAAACAGGGTGAGGATGGGGTTGTTGTCCGAAATAAGGCAAGACTTGTGGCTCAGGGTTTTACCCAGGTGGAAGGTCTTGACTTTGGTGAAACTTTTGCTCCTGTGGCCTGGTTAGAAGCCATTAGAATCCTTTTAGCTTTTGCTGCTTCTAAGGGTTTCATATTGTATCAAATGGATGTTAAGAGTGCCTTCCTTAATGACTATATTGAGGAAGCGGTTTATGTAAGACAACCACCCGGGTTTGAAAATCCAAAATTTCCTAATCTTGTCTTCAAGTTGTCCAAAGCTTTATATGGTTTAAAATAAGCACTGAGAGCATGGTATGATAGGCTTAAATCATATTTGCTTAATAATGACTTTCAAATGGGCAAGGTAGATAAAACTTTGTTTACACTCAAGCATGGCAATGATCTTTTACTTGTCCAGATTTATGTGGATGATATCATCTTTGGAGGTTCCTCTCATACTATTGTTTCTAAGTTTTCAGATACTATGAGCAGAGAATTTGAGATGAGCATGATGGGAGAACTCACGTTCTTCCTAGGTTTTCAGATCAAGCAATCAAAGCAAGGTACTTTTGTTCATCAAACCAGTACACCAAGGATCTCCTTCACCGTTTTGAAATAGGGACAAGCAAACCAGTCTCCACACCAATGGGATCCATTGCTGTGTTATACCCTGATGAGGATGGAGAGTCTGTTGATCAAAAGGAATACAGAAGCATGATTGGTTCACTTTTGTATCTCACTGCTTCAAGGCCATACATTCACTTTGTCGTGTGTATGTGTGCTCGATTTCAAGCTTCCCCACGTGCTTTACATCGTCAAGCAGTTAAACGGATTTTCAGGTATCTTCAATCAACCCTAGAATTCAGTTTATGGTATTCTTCCTCATCTTGCCTTACCCTTAGAGCTTACTCAGATGCTGATTTTGGCGGTTGTAGAATTGATAGGAAAAGTACCTCTGGCACTTGTCACTTTTTAGGCACATCTCTTGTGTCATGGGCTTCTAGAAAACAATTGTCTGTTGCACTTTCCACAACTGAGGCTAAATATGTAGCTGCTGCTTCTTGTTGCTCTCAATTGCTTTGGATGACTTCTACTCCTCAAGATTTTGGCTTAAATTTGGATAGTGTTCCTCTTTTCGGTGATAACACTAGTGCTATTTGTATTGCAAAGAATCCTGTGCAACACTCAAGAACTAAACACATTGATATTTGGTATCATTTTCTTAGAGACCATGTGGAAAAAGGAGATGTTGTTCTACATTTTATTGATACAGAGTCTCAAGTTGCTGATATTTTTACTAAACCGCTTGATTCTGCTCGGTTTGCCCTTTTGAGAAGTGAATTAGGCGTGTTACATGCTATGGGCTTATTCTGAGGGGGAGTTTGTGTTTAAAAGTCCAGAAGCTTTGTTTTGACAATCAAATCATCAAGTCCAAGCCATTGAAATCAAATGAGTTGTAGAGCTTTCTTTATCATATTTATTCATGTGTTGTGTAGCCCTGATCTTGACTTGTTATAATTAATTTGCTACATTAGAACTAAAGCATGACATGGCTGAATACTTTGACTAGATTGATTATTGTTATCACTTTGTGGTGTTCATCGAAAAGGATGAGCTTGCTTGTGTGTCTTATTTTAAATCATGGATTTGAAGCAAGTATGTCTCTCATTGTAATCCTACGATGCTCACTCATTTTAGCATGTTATAAAAAAAATGATAAAGAGACATTTGAAAAGATGTATGCTTCAAACATGCCATAGAAATCTATGTATTCAAAAGAGAAAAAAATATATGTGCTCAAATGAAAAGAAGTATGCTTCAAGCATACCACTAGTGAAAAGAAGTATGCTTCAAGCATGCCACCTTGAAAAGAAGTATGCTACAAGCATGCCACATGCATAAGATTTGAATGTGAAGCAATAGGGTGTTACATGAGACTAATAGCTCATCTAGATTTAACATTTGTGTCACTTTAGGTTTTAACTTTTCATGGTGATATCTTCTTGTGGTCTTATAATCGTTTTAGTCATTGTTTGAGATGTCATGTCATGGAATTAAAACTGCTTAATCATTCTACAAACTTGTTTTGACTTTGCTACATGATACATGTTTTTATATGATCTTGTTAAGCTTTACTCAAAGAAAATGGCTTGGTTAATCTATTAAACTGATTCAAAGAATTGACACAGCTTCTTGTTTTTTAATCTCCTTGCTCTTTTCTCTGATGTCTTCTCTCGGAAGTTCTTGCTGAGTACATTGCCAAAGGGGGAGAAAGATGGAGAAATAAAATTGGAATTGTGCTTGTGTTGAGGGGGAGTTTAAGTTTCTCGTTTGATGCCTTACAGTGCTTGTTCTTTTGAAACCTTCTTTTCGCAAATTCTTCTCTCTATTTTGAAGTGTTGTCAATGTATTCATCAAGGGGGAGATTGTTGGACTATAGGGCGTGGTAGTGGTTTTTACTGTTGAATAATTGACCTTCGGATTGCACTAGAATTGCGGTTGTTGAAAGGTTCCGTTGTTCCGTTTGGGTGTTTTGTTTAAGGTCTTTTCAGGTTTGCCGGAGGTCTTCAAGGTCCTTCTAAGAAGCACTCGCGTGGACGCATCAGGACCAGGACCATCCAGGACCTCCCCAGGTGTTATCTGGACCATCTAGGACCTCCCCAAGGAATATCAACGCGCATCAACTCAACCATCCAGGACCTCTCCAGGGGAACCAACGCGCCTCAATCGCAACCATCCAGGACCTCCCCAGGGGAACCAACACACTTCAATCGCGACCATCCAGGACCTCCCCAGAATCAATCTTGTCCATCCAGGACTTCCCTAGGAGCATCGACGTGGATCTATCTGGACCGCTCAGGACCTCCCCATGAACATCAACGAGGATCAATCTGGACCACCCAAGACCTCCCCCTAGAACTATCTGGATTGTCTAGGACCTCTCCCTAGTGAGGAGGTCTTTCGAGTACTGTAGCTCCGAGTACTATAGCAAGGAGGTCTTCCAGTTACTGTTCATCACGAGCACTGAAGCGAGGAGGTCTTCCGAGGCATTGTTCTCTCCAGAGTTACTATAGCGAGGAGGTCTCCAGAGAGTACTGTAGCGAGGAGGTCTCCCGAGTACTGTAGCGCGGAGGTCTTCTGAAGTACTATAGCTCCCGAGTACTGTTCATCGAGGTACTGTTGCTAGGAGGTCTTCCGAAGTACTGTAGCTTCGAATACTGTTCATCAAGGTGCTGTAGCAAGGAGGTCTTCCAGGTACTGTAGCAAGAAGGTTGTCTTTGCAAAAAGACCTCCCGAAAGTTTTGCAAAGACAACCTTGGATATTTTCAAAGACGACCCTAGATATTTTCAAAGATGACCCTGGATATTTTCAAAGATGACCCTGGGAGTTTTGCAAAGACGACCCTGGATGTTTTTCAAAGACCACCCCAGAGGTCTTTGAGGACGTCTTCACAAGACCTTCCAAGAGGTCTTTCAGGAGGTCTTTCAGGATGTTCTTCCAGGACCACTCACGAGGTCTTTTCATGAGGTCTTGCAGGACCACCCGGAGGTCTTCACAGGACCACCCGGAGGTCTCCACAAGACCACCCTATTGATTCCCATTATTGTATGCTTCGAGTGCTACGATGCAGGTGAGTGGTCGTAAACTTGGTGGAAGTGGTCGTAGACGTCGTGGACGTCTTGAAGGTGGTCGTAAACTACTGGAACTGATCGTAGACGTCTTGGACGTCTTGGAGGTGGTCGTGGACATACTGAAATTGGTCATGGACTTTGTTGAAGTGGTCATAGACTTCAAAATTGATCTTGTAAGTGTTTATTGATGGTTGAAAGTGTGGTATGTGTGAGTGAACTAATATTGGTCAAGTTGGAGAACTTGTGCCAGAAATATGTTCTTTAGTCTTTGCATGTGCAGGTTAAGCGTGAAGACGACCATGGTCAATAACAAGGAGGACCGAGGCTAGGATGGGGAAATCTGAGGTCTAGGAGGTCGAGGATTCACGAGGTGGTTGGACTTGTACTGGAGCACGTGGAGATCAAAGGTGGTTGCTGATGCACGGAGAAGCTTCGGGAGGTGGAGTCCTGAAGGCTTACGACGTGTGAGGAGATATGGAAAGCATTCAAATATCCGGAAGGTTTAGAGATATTGGAAAACCCATGTTTGGAAGGGTTTCGGGTCCCTTGAACTCAGATGAGATACGCTCGTGTCCGAGTCGTTGAGGATCTGAATTAGTCTCTGCCTATAAAAGGAGGCGAGGGGAAGTGTTTTCTGTGACTTTTAGACGTGGTCGTTACGAGGACTTTGTTACATAGCTTTTGCAGTAGAGCTAAAGAGGTCTTTCGGTTGAAAGCTTTGAGGGGTGCTTGTTAAGCACTTTGTAGACACAAAACAATATTGAGAATCAGCGCTCAGGAGGTCTTTGAGGACGTCTTCACAAGACCTTCCAAGAGGTCTTTCAGGAGGTCTTTCAGGATGTTCTTCCAGGACCACTCACGAGGTCTTTTCATGAGGTCTTGCAGGACCACCCGGAGGTCTTCACAGGACCACCCGGAGGTCTCCACAAGACCACCCTATTGATTCCCATTATTGTATGCTTCGAGTGCTACGATGCAGGTGAGTAGTCGTAAACTTGGTGGAAGTGGTCGTAGACGTCGTGGACGTCTTGAAGGTGGTCGTAAACTACTGGAACTGATCGAGACGTCTTGGACGTCTTGGAGGTGGTCGTGGACATACTGAAATTGGTCATGGACTTTGTTGAAGTGGTCATAGACTTCAAAATTGATCTTGTAAGTGTTTATTGATGGTTGAAAGTGTGGTATGTGTGAGTGAACTAATATTGGTCAAGTTGGAGAACTTGTGCCAGAAATATGTTCTTTAGTCTTTGCATGTGTAGGTTAAGCGTGAAGACGACCATGGTCAATAACAAGGAGGACCGAGGCTAGGATGGGGAAATCTGAGGTCTAGGAGGTCGAGGATTCACGAGGTGGTTGGACTTGTACTGGAGCACGTGGAGATCAAAGGTGGTTGCTGATGCACGGAGAAGCTTCGGGAGGTGGAGTCCTGAAGGCTTACGACGTGTGAGGAGATATGGAAAGCATTCAAATATCTGGAAGGTTTAGAGATATTGGAAAACCCATGTTTGGAAGGGTTTCGGGTCCCTTGGAACTCAGATGAGATACGTTCGTGTCCGAGTCGTTGAGGATACGAATTAGTCTCTGCCTATAAAAGGAGGCAGAGGGGAAGTGTTTTCCTGTGACTTTTAGACGTGGCTGTTACGAGGACTTTGTTACATAGCTTTTGCAGTAGAGCTAAAGAGGTCTTTCGGTTGAAAGCTTTGAGGGGTGCTTGTTAAGCACTTTGTAGACACAAAACAATATTGAGAAATAAGAGATCAAATCTATTCAACATTGTCTCAGGATTGATCTTGTTCTAGCTGTGCGTGAGAGGTCTTCTACGAAGAGGTCTTCGAAGAGGTCCTCGAAGAGATTCTCGAGGAGGTCGTGAGAGGATCAGCGCACAGGAGAACGACTGTTTTGTGAGTAAGAAATCGGTACAATCATTCTCCCCCCCCCCCCCTCCCCTCGATTGTGCCATACGATCCTACAGTCTTCTTTTTTGCGAGTGACGGATTGACCTGGGGTTTCAGTGTAGGCTATATAGTTTGTGAGTTGGTTTTGCCATACATGAAGTAAGCACGTAGATGACGACGTGAGGAGCAACACATGATGGAATTATAAATGGTTTGCACGTAGGGGAGAAGATTAGAGATACCGAATTGTTCATTAATGGAGGTCAGCATTTGCTATCGTCGAGTGATTTCACACGTGCATGTGTGTGTATCAGCAAAGTCAGCATAAATTTTGTTGAGCCTCAGATGTCGGGGCATCATGCAAGCATGCATCAATCTTATCGACATCTCGTGTATTTCTAGCATATATATCAAGATCAAAGTACATAGCCACAAATAATTTACTTGCTTTTGCGAAAACAATGGCACAAAATAATACAGAAGTGGATTCTGGTGTCGGCATGACCTGAAAACAAATTAATTTAACCTACTCGATCTAGGATTTAGGAGTACATATCAGTAAAACTCCCAAATGGGGTTAAATTTAGATGGTCCAAAATACAGTGGGAAAAAATTGCTCTCGCCTATATGAACAAGCTGCAGGGAATACCAGCTCGGTATTCGGAGCAAATCTCTATTGTGCCCAACGAATTGATGCTTCACTGTATTCATACCCCAGAAAAAAATGGGGAAAATTTCTCAGACAAGGCCTCGACTCTTGTCAGACTGGCTCTGAATTGCCACAAGATTTGCTGCTAGCAAATCGTTCCATGTATCCGTTGGTCCTGGCAAACACCAATGCATGCAATCACCGTGCTTCTTCCCACCAGTTGTCGAAGGATGAGCATCGGCTCTGAATTCACTCATGCGAGTGATGTTTAAAACTCTGAAAGTAGACTGTTCGAGAGCCTTCATCAAGTGCTCGTTTACCAAGCGTACTTCTATGTTTGTGCCATTGTTGTCCAAAGAGAAAAGTTCTTCAACCTGAACAAGTTGATATTAATCTAAAAACTCCCAAGTGCCAAAGAATCACCAAGTTTGTAAAGCCCTAAGTTTGGTGTTGGGACCAAAGGAGACAAAGACATAATATTACAGCAACAATGAAACACTAAGCCATTTAATCACGTTCAAAAATAGAATGCAGGTTCAGCATAAGAGTGTTATTCCAACTGAGGTAAATGAAATCTGATTAGTTCGGATTTGCCTGTCCGTCAGTTACTGCAATTTTATTGTGCAAATACTCTGTTCCATTGGAATATGTTGCGCTGATTGGATCACAGAGGATAAATGTTGAGAATTGCAACTCTTTTGGATTTTGGATGTCATATTGTCGTGTGAATGTTAGTTCTGTTTAGGTGTGCCGTTTGTGCTTGAAATGGCTAGGTCAATATAAAAGCACGCATGGAAAAATTGCTATCAGTATATGTTGGTATAAAAATGGCCGAAAAAGATTTTAGAGTACTTCATAAAAAGGTTTGAGTTCAGGCAATCAGAGGAATCAAAAATTCTATTTCTTCACGTTGGGATAAAAAAAAATTCAATTTCTTTACGTTGGGATAAAATAGATTGCAACTGTCTTCTTCAGAGTTCAGATATATAAGTCTTCTTTGGCCTACACACGCCTAGGTCTATCCAAACAGCTGCGGAGACTCGTACAATAACTTAGCTTACAGGCCTTAAAACTAAGTTTAATAAACCAACTTATAGACATGTATCATGTATATGCTTTTGGCAAACAAGACTCGAATTTTTTTTTATTTTAATCATTTTTTAATTTTATTTTAAAGTTAACCCCTCGCGAACTTTATTTCCAATTTTGACCCCTTTGGTCACGCCACCTCCCATGGCGTGAGAAAAGAATGATGTCACGCCACCCAGGACGGTGTGGCCAAAGCTGCCACGTAAGCCCTCAACTGCGCGTCGTGCCAGCGTAGAGCTTGTCACGCCTTTGTATTTGGCGTGATGAGTTCGATCAAGGAGAGGCGTTGGACCGTCCGATTCCAATCGGACGGTCCAAACAGACGGAGACGCTTGGACGGTTCAACGTATTTTGGTCACGCCATATTTAATGGCGGACAAGAGTGTCTTGGTCATGCCAGCCAGATTGGCATGATAGGGGCTACTTCCAGTTTTTTGTAAATTATGACAGTTATTTCATTTGGATTTATAGATTTGGAACCTGTGGTAAGATGATAACAAAGGGACTTCCTTTTGAAAGATCAAAAACAATTAAAGATACAGTGATGCATTAACACCATGTACATATAACATTTAACAATCCACAACTTGAAAATAGAGACATCTGTACGTAACCAAATATAACACCATCCTTTTAACTGGGAGTAAATACATATGTGGACCGTTAATATTTTTGTGCTTTGAAAACCTTAGACACTTCACAATATTTCCAGAGCGTGTCCCAGAAGTGATACATAATGCATCTTGGAAAAAAAAATGACTAATATGTGGATTGTGTGGTATAACATGAGGCACAACTATGAAAGATACATAGACATCCTAGTGGAATGATAGGTGGTGCTCTTCATAACTTTGTGGTCGTAGACCAAACCGTAAACTTCCTGAACTCATTTTTTTCATGTTGTTAGATGCCTTGCTACGCGAATAATTGAATACGAAAAGACGACGAGATTTAAAGTTGCGAATTAAAATAGGCTTCACAATAAAGCTTGGAATAACATGGCGCACAGGGTTTGGTTACGTGCATAAGAAACAACAGCATGCATGACACAACAAACCAAAGCTACTCCTACGATACATATGCGTCTTTTTTGAATGAAAATAAATTAGACCTTCCGGGAACTAGCACAGAATGGTCCGACCTACTGCGTGGACCGGTGCCATTTTCCCTTCCTTGCTAGCTCGGCGTTGAACTCCTCGCTGGCCTCTTTGGCCTTGGCCGCCAATTCTCTCTTCCTCTCGCACTCCCTCTCGCGAGCCTCAAGGCCTCGCTGCGCCAGACGCCGAGATGAGCTTGTGTCTCCCAACGATGCGCCACAGTGCTGTTGCTGCGGCGTCGCTCCTCCCACATCTCGCGGTCTTTGTTGGCGCTCCACTTATCGAAGTCAAGAGACCATTGGTCATATGGGTGGATCTCGTGGTTGATCCACTTTCGGTAGTCATATAGTGGATCCGGGGACTACAGGTAGACGGGAGAGGTTGTTAATGCGTACTTTGAAAGAGAAATAGTACGGAACACACCTAGAATCGGTCCTTACCGATGCCGATAGGTCCTCTGTCCTAACGCCGGTCGGGATAGTCTTTCGAGTAGTTCAAGAACCCCAAAGAACGCATGCCCAGGCTGAGCGGGTGCTTGGACTTGAAGAACTTGCATCTAACCCTGCACCAACAGAGGGGCGGTGTCTTCCCCTCTGGCGGGTGTTGTGGCGAACGCTCTGTTGGAACGTTCGGGATGGGGTTGCTGCTATGGGGGGGTTCATTACGAACGTGTGCCTAAGGCACGCGTCTCTTGTTCGACCCGGGCCCTAGTAGCCCTTGCTCGGTCGTCCTCCTCCCCAGTAGCCCTTGCGAGCTCGCGGATCCGGTCCCATTGCCTCTGCCTATCGTCCATCCCAGCGTGGTGAAGGAAGCTCTGGTATAGTAGCCTGTGAGGCGTGGAGAGGAAGCTCTGGTGTTGTAGTGTTGGGTTTGGTTGCGTAGTGTTCTCTCCTAGATCTCTTCCACCCCCTTTTATAGGCCACATGGTTGGCATGGTGTGGTAAATTTTCTTCACAGACCTGTCTTTTGGTTTTGAAAAGCTGAGGACGTAGAGTGTTGTCATGTCGATATGAAAAGCTGGCGAGGCAGAGTGTTGTCATGTCTTACTTTGTAGAGAGAAGTCATGTCTTGCTTTGCAGCGTGCTGTCTTTTCGGTCTGAAAAGCTGGCGAGACAGAGTGTTGTCACGTCTTTCTTTGTAGAGTCATGTCTTTTCGTTCTGAAAAGCTTGTGAGGCGATCAGGGTTGTCAAGTCGATCTGAAATGCCTGAACCCTAAACCTAAACTACAAACCCTACACCCTAAACCTAAACTGCAAACCTAAACCCTAAACCTAAACCTAAAAGCCTAAACCCTAAACCTAAACCTAAAAGCCTAAATCCTAAACCTGAACGCCATTTATCTCGGTCTGGTGCTAAGTCCTGTCACGCCAGACCTGCCCCGTCTGGTCTTATCACTGCGCAAAGCTGCCCGTCTGGTCTTGTCACTTGTCCCTTGTCATGCCCTTTTACTTGGCGTTATTCTATTTAGATTTATAGATTTGGAACCTGTGGTAAGATGATAACAAAGGGGCTTCCTTTTGAAAGATAAATAACAATTGAAGATATGGTGATGCATAACATCATGTACATGTAACATTTAACAATCCACAACTTGCAAATAGAGACCTCTCTACGTAACCAAATATAACACCATCCTTGCTACGTGAATAATTGAATGCGAAAAGACGATGAGATTTAAAGTTGCGAATTAAAATAGACTTGATAATAAAGCTTGGAATAACATGGCGCACAAGGTTTGGTTACATGCATAAGAAACAAAATCATGCACGATGCAACAAACCGAAGCTACTCCTACGATATATATGCGCCTTTTTTGAAAGGAAATAAATTAGACCTTCCGGGAACCAGCACGGAATGGTCCGACCTACTATGTGGACCGGGGCCATTTTCCCTTCCTTGCGAGCTTCTCCGCCCGTGCCTAATGATAGAAGGTGCCTCGCACTACCCACATAGAGTGTTGTTCAGTTGGGCGCCTCGGACGTGGTTGGCCGTCGTTGTAGTGGCACGCACATATGCAGCTAGGGTTGGCGCAGCAGTATGTGGGGATCATAGGAACTTCCTATGTTCACGACCTCCTCGTTGTTCTCTCTCGCACAAGATCTGTTATGAGATCATCATTTTGCTCGTTGAGATCGTCAATTCGCGCCTCCAACTCAAAGATTCGGTTCCACAATGTATCCACGTGCATCGCAACATGTCGTTCATAGGGAGGATCGATCCAGCGGACAAAGTTGTATTTCACCATCTACTGCAAGGGACGGTTAGAACGGAGGATGTATTAGCAGTAACATGAACAAAACTATTTACCCCAAAGTATGGGCATCGAAAGAAACGTTGTCCGCCATCGAAAGGGCCGACCAAGACTCGCACAACAGCGTCCTCCCCGTGTCCGCATTTCGGCCATTTCGGTTGAGCACGCTTGTTCGGCATCAACCGGTAGTTAGGACCGAAGTCCACCCTCCTTTCGAGGGGAAGGTCTTGCTTCGGCGACCACAGTTGGACTAGTCCCTCGTCGTCTTCCATGGTATGTTACTGTACAACGTAGAAGGTTCTTCTTCATACGGTGGCAAGGGTCGAGTGGTTCTACTTCTGGAGCAGCGTGGGGTGAACATTTTATAGCCCGCGGGGGGAGGCCAACAAAGCGGGTAATGTGTTAGGTTGCAGATGACAAGACCTGACGGGGCTGGCTACTTTGCGCAGAGATAAGACCAAACGGGCAGCTTTGCGCAGTGACAAGATCAAAAGAGATAGCCTTGCGCAGTGACAAGATCGGATGGGGCAGCTTTGTGCAGTAACAAGACCAGACGGGGCCGCTTTGCGCAGTGACAACCCTGACCGCCTCGCCAGCTTTTCAGAACGAAAAGACACAACTCTGCAAAGAAAGACGTAGATTGTTGTCACGTCGATCTGAAAACCTGGCGAGGGTCTGGGTTGTCCAGTCAATCTGAAAAGCCTGAACCCTAACCCTAAACCTAAAAACCTAAAACCCTAAAAACCTAGACCTAGACCTAAACATAAACCCTAACGTAAATCTAAAACTCTAAATCCTAAACCTAAACCCTAAAATCTAAAACCAAACTCACGCCACGCCACTCGCCCTGGCGTGACAGGACTGCCTTGTCACGCCACAATTCACGACGTGGCAAAAACGTACTGCCACGCCACAATGCTTGATGTTCCAGAGGCATTGCCCAAAAGGGCCAACGCTCTGGGGCTAAGTCCTGTCACGCCGCTTACCCCGGCGTGATAGGACTGCCTTGTCACGCCACCATTTAGGGCATGGCAAAAACGTACTGCCACACCACAATGCTTGATGTTCCTGAGGCGTTGTGAAAAAAGGAGGTTAGCGTGGGGGCTAAGTCCTGTCGCACCATCCATACCCGCGTGACAGTACTGCCTTGTCACGCCACTACTAAAGGCGTGATAGTACCAGCAGATACTCAACACAAGAATCCAAATTGACTTCATTCAATCAACATTGAGAATCGTTACAGTTATTTCATTCAAACGGCAATTCATGCAATAAGAATCAACCATAAGTAATCTCATTTCATTCAGCAATTGAAATCCATCAACTTAGAAATTTCGTTTCTTGCAATCATTTCATTCAACATTCAAAATGGTCATAGAAACATGCATACAACCATCCATTCATTCCAGTTGAGAAATCTGATTTCATTCAAAATGAACTGTACAAACATGCATACACCCATCCATTCATCCTATCACTTGCGCTTTGTGGCGCCAAGACCGAATTCCCCAGATCGGGTGTTGGCCTCGCGTGCCCTCCACGATGTTGACCGAACTAATGTCCGTGCGATCACGCCGTTTACGGCGTGGTGGCGTGGCCTGAGTCGGGTGCGTAGGGGGCTGTGCACCAACTAGGTCCACGAGGAGCATCTCATTGGGAATGCTAGCATCGACGTCCTCCTCGGCCTTGGCTGCCTCCTCCTCATCCCCGTCGTCCTCCAGGTCCTCGTCGTGTGCGGCAGAAGCGGATGTCGTCGCTCCCGATGTTGTAGCACGCTCGGAGCCACTCTGAGCCGGACTAGGTTGCACGACCTCTCCCGCCGCCGCCACACAGCTCATCTTTGCCGCCATTCGCTGGCATTGACGTCGAACCAACTACAAGGTTAACCAACAAAAAGGTAGTGAAGTTTAATACAACAAAATAAATAACAAGGGAGAACATGTTAATTTAACATAGTGTGTGTTACCTCAGCAAAGCCCCGTAAGCGTTGGAAGCTCCCCTGCGAACCCTCTTGTAGCATGAGAACCCTCCTGGACTCGTTGCTCATGCGGGCAAGCTGCCTCCCCTGCGAACGGATTAACACATGAAATTAGTTTACACATGGTGACACCAATAGTGGCTATCAGTCAACTTTCTCACGTAGTAAGCGTTGATGGGGGCCCTCTCTGGCCGAGTGCCCGTCCGTGTGAACTCATCGTAGTCGTCAACGATGTCCTCATCGAACGAGTCACCCTCACCTATATCTGCATCAGTCATTGCCGGTCAAAGCTGAAGACGCGTGACACCGTGCAGCCACTGTAGGTATCTCACGAAGTCATGCCCCTGATGGATCTGGGGCACGTTCCTCAACCGATTTGTCCGGTCCACCCACTCCGACATGTAGGCTCGGTGATAATGGGACCAGTCGGTGTGCCGGTACCTCCGCCTTCGGTTCATCCTACGACAGGGACAATCTAACTATTAGCACGAAAAGCGCTGCCGAAGCTGCACATACACATCAATATGTATCCTTACCCATGAAGGTTCAGGGATGTCGAGAACACCTCTGGTGGACATGCCTGAAACTTTCCAAACTGCCTCATCACCCGATGGGACAAGTGGTACTCCACCGCATGGAAATAGATCAACGGCGAGAGGGTCAACCACGAAGCCTCACCCTGCTCGCACATCAGGTTTAGCTCAATTTGGAGGGACCTCGTCGCGGACGTATGGCAACCACGTGACCTGCACCAGATGTATACGATATTAGTGATGGAATCATAATTCAAACAGGTGAATGCATCAAGCAAAATAACTTATGAAACAGTACCTGGTCCTGCGTGATGACGTCGAGCTCATTTGTATACGCGAGGTACTGCGCCCTCGGACGCCCAGTAGGTGCCATGATGGAGCTCCAGAGGTAGGCTATTGTGGGTCATGAGGCCTTGTCTTCAAGGGGCCATGGACATGCCTACATGGAGATATATATATTAGTGGTATTTTTTATGGAATGAGATATATATGATTAATTTGAAAAAAAATCGTACCTACAAGGCAGCACGAGTGGGTCAACCAACGGGGAAACGCTCCCATATCCAGATCTGCAGGAGGTATGTGCAGCCACCCAAGTTGCCCTCCGCACTACGTGATCGGCACGCGTCACATAAATGCCGGTACAGACACGCCAGTGTACCAGAACCCCAACTGTAGGTCCTAGTCGTCGTGAAATCTGCCAACATCAGCAGGTAAATCCAGGAGACAGCGTTCCCGGTAATGTCTGGGAACAGGAAGGAGCCGAGAAGATGCCAAATCCATGCCCGTGCGAAGCGCTCCACTGTGCTGGCATCTACGTCTGGTGGGCACACATTAAAGTGCGCGCGCAGCCATGACGCAAGCACCGCAGATGGCCGGTTGTCCCTCGAGTCCGTAGGGGGGTCCTCTGGTCGCACTCCGAGCCACTGTCCAACCTGGTCTCGCCAGTCCGCACTGTTGATGTCCCTAGTCACAGCATGTCCTTCTACGGGGAGGCCCAGAATCATACCAATGTCCTGAAGCGTGATAGCCATCTCGCCTAACAGTAGATGGAAAGTGTGGGTCTCCGAGTGCCACCGGTCCACCAGTGCGGTGAGCGCAGCACCGTCCATACGAGAAAGCCCGTTGATGACTATCCGCGCCAAAGCAAGGAGACCGGCCGAAGGACGTGGTGGCACGCATCGCCATCCCACCCAGGGGTGTGGGTCCGAGGGAAGTGGCCGAGCACCCGCAGAGAGATACATAAATAAATAAGTGAAACAACAAACACATGGCGGATTAGTTGGAAGCACGATGGAATAGAAGATTAGCAAATCTCACCTGACCATCGTGGGCTATGCGGCGAGCGCGGTGGGCGTCGTCGTACTCCAAGAGGAGCAACACGTATTGCGCGTGCTGCGGCATCCTGCATTACAGGAAAGGATTAGTACACATGATGTTCAAAACAATATGTGAGATGCAAATGTAGAGAATACAAATGAGTGAACTATATCCGTACGTACACATGACGTTCAAAACAATATGTGAAATGCAAATGAAAGTACTATATACGTAAAGAACAACCATTTTTGCGGAACAATAGCATTGGATACCTCAAGCAGGTGGGGCAACACGTGAGCGCCGCCGCCTGACCCTGCGCGGCTGGAAATCCCTACTGACGTGTTTTGCCTTGGTGTGTCCGGCGTCGTTGAAGTCCCCTAGAGAGTACGTGTCCTTACCACTTTGCTGTGAGAGGTCCATGTCATTACGAAGCCTCTTCCTCTTCCCTCGACCACGTCGCTTGTTCATCATTGTTATGTAGGGAATGTATTCCTCCCCCACGTACGGTAGCCAATGCGAGGCATCTAGGTAAGGCTCGAATCGCTCCTCCCAAGTCCGCATCGTGGCTAGCTTCGAGAATTCTAACGCAACGAAGGTAGGGTGACTTACACCACCGCGCACATGACAGGCGGTGAAGACGTGAGAGCATGGGACATGTAGCAACGTCGGGACCATGCAAGTACAGTCTCCCGCAGTCAGGTTCACTCTATGGTTCCGGCCACCGTAACGTTCGCATAAACGAGTAATTTGATAAACAAATAATCATTTTAACCTTATAGTCGAGTTTACACTTATTAAGCCACGCAGGGCTGACAGAGATTTAAATAGCAGCGAAAAGATAACTTCAGCAGAATCCCATCAATTCGCCACAAGCAACCGACTGGGATCAAGACCCTAGCGATCAAGCACCTTCGTAGAACTCCTCTTCGAAAGCAGGCGATGACTCCTCCTCTTCTGTTAATTGATTATAGCAAGCATGAGTACACAACCGTACTCGCAAGTCATACCACAAAATGCAATTATACATGATGGCTTATTCCGAAGGAATGCCTTATGTGGTTCTTTTGCAGAAATGCAATATTTGTAATTGAATACAAGTAATAGATTGAAAGCATAAAGTAAAACAAATAAACAATAATAATTTAACAATTTGATTTCACAAAGGCGCATAGCCTAACAAGTTATTCACACAACCATATAATTTAGATCACACAGCTCCCTTCCCAAGTGTTTTATGAAAATCTACCCCTCGTGTGAAATTCCCGAGTATGTCCATGATCGCGGACGCGGTTATTCGAATAGATTAAATTAACACTCTACAGAGATTGTACACTTTACCCACAAGATACAACTAGTATTGCAAGCACTAATCATAACAAAACGTTTAAGAAACTTCATCTCAGCATTGACACTCCCGATGTGCTTTACCGACAGGCAACCCCACACAAGAAGTCAGTCCGACACACATCGTTGGACAAGGAAGCGGCGAACCGTCCCGCGATGTGACTAGTTGGTAGAACACGCCTCTACCCATGCAACACAGCCTAACCTACTACCTGAGTAATCAATGTCAAGAATTCATAACTTACTAAGTTAGGCCCGTCACATACCAGGCATGTGGTCGTACAGTAAGGCTCGGTTCAATGGCGCACAAAGTTAAGTCCTTAATTGACCAAGGCAAGACTTCCAATTTCTAATCATACCCTATGCACACAGCTTATCATTCCCGTGCACACAGCTCCACCAAAGTAACACACAGTACCACTTGCCTCCGTCTAAATCCTTTCCCACCCAGTTCGTTAAGTGCAACATATGCCATCAACGAGTAATAGCACACAGTTTTATCATATAGTTGCATAATCACTTAGTCAAGTTGATAATTGCAACTCACATGAAATGATGACTCGTAGCATGGCTAAGCAAACTAATCGTATCTAACCAACCCACGTTGGTGCTACGATAATACCAACTAATAAAGAATCAATCTAGGGTGACAAAAGATTAAGACATAGCAATAGACAAATGTGGCTATAACAAATTGGATTAATAACTAAACCCAAAAGCGTTTAAATAAATACTTAAAGTAAATGCAATAATTTGAATCAAAGTATTTTGAAAACTGGGTTCAATATGTCAAAGGTATAACTTGCCTTGAAATAGGTCTAGGTACTGATCTTGATCTTGAGGTGCTCCTCCAAAACTTCCCGAAGTATCAACGTCCACTCGCAAACGAAGCAAACAAACAAAACAAATAAATAACAGAGGCAAAACAAACTCCAAAAAATTTTAAAAAAAAGTCAGATAAATAGATCTTGAATTTAGATGAGTTTAGAAATTTGAATGGGCTCAATCGGAGTTCAGATGCAAAAGATATGGGCTTTGGAAGTTTGAATCCAAAAGAAAACCCTAAAAATGATTTATTGGAATATCCCGAATTAATCTTTAACAGAAAATTGGATTGCGCAATGATGACATCAGCCATGGATTTTCCGGAATAAGATAAATAAAAAAGAAATCCTGACGTGTAGGACCCACACGTTAGTCTCACGGCTCACGGTGAACTCGGTTCACCGAGCCATTGGATCTGGAGACCGGCTTGGGTGGCACGCACGTGCTGAGGTGGCGCCATGGGGCAGCCACACACGCGACACGAAGGCACGGGCGTTGAGGTGGACACTGACGCGAATGGCCACGTCGGACTTGACAACAACAGTGGCTCTAGACCCGATGGTCGCCGGCGAACAGCGGCTCACCGGCACGAGTGGATGGTCGCAACAGGTAGAGGGGAATAATGCGCACATGTTGGTACCGGTTTGAGCACCAGAGATCGTCGGAGTTGGCCGGCGGCGAGCTTTTGGCGGTGAAGCTCTTCAGCTATTGTCGGACGACAGCTCCGATGACGCTCCGGCAACGACGAAGGGCTCTAGAGGTGGCTCTGAAGATGAGGAAGGCAACGGTGCACTCCACGGAAGCAATGCGTCACTAGCGGTGAAGGAATTGGAGGTTTAGGGTTTCGGTGACCGAAACTCAAATCCCAAATTGCGGCGGCGCTCGAGCTCTCAGTACAAAGAGGGTAGGGGTTTTGAGATGCGGGAAGCAGGGCGAACCTCAGGGATCTATTTATAGGGTCGGGTCAAGACAGATAAGGAATCCCCAAATCAATCTCGCTTTGGCCACAGATTTAATTTGGAGATTAGATAAGATACGGTTTCTGATTTCGTGGGATTTGGATGCGGGAGAATAGGAGATAGAGTTTGGCACGTTTTCTAGAAGGAGTTTAGTTGGAAAAGCGGTGTTGTCGGACGGAGCTCAACAAACCAACCATGGCGGACAAAGGCTCGAACTCCGTGAGGAAGACGGCTTGGGAGACGAAGGCGGGACTAACAGAGAGGGCCCACCGCGCTGAAGGTCACGAACGCTAACGCGTTCGGACCGCCCGAACCATCCATCAGATCTGACCGTCCAACCTTGATCGGACGGACCATACCGATTGTGACGTTCGGACCTCCGAACAGCCCAACTTAATCGGACCGTTCGAATACAATCGGACGGCTCGAACTTGTAACAGCCCAAAAATCCATAAATGCAAAAATGTGGGATTTTTAAAACTTTTTATGTGATAGCTAGTATTGTTCTTCTCGCTTGCATTTCGGAGAGTTGTTTGTGTACCTTTTCATACGCTATCATAATTTTATTTATTATCGCATAAGAGTTCCTTAAAGTGAATGTCAGAATTTTAGCAAGTCTAAAATTCTATTGTTCTACTGCTCCCATTTCTTTTAGCCTTCCTTTTCTCCCTACTTCCCTTTGGCTAAGAAGCTGTTTTGTCTGGTCCCGTCCGATTCGGCCGACTCTCGGGTCAATCAAGATCACCAGACAAACCATTTGGTCATAGGACCGAAGAGCGCTCTCTCTCTCTCTCTCTCTCTCTCTTAGTGTGCTGGGGGAAACATCATTCGGCCATTAATGGTCGTCACCCAAGCCGTCATTCAGCTATCCTGTGCTGCCCACCCCGTCAACAGCACCAACCACATCTTCTTGTCGGGCCAAAGTGCCTATACATAGTTGCTCCAAGCCCTTCATTGCTTTTCTCCGCCATCCTAGTGTTAGCCCCACTTTTTCTTCCTTTCCCCAAGTGAGCTTGAGCTTCAGCTAGGGTCAAGCGCTCGCTCCGGCTGAGCATCATCACATCGCCACCTTCGTCGTTGTCACCCCTCGGAGCTACCATTGCCATCGCTCTTCCTCCTCTTCGACCAGAAGACTCCAAGACCTCCCTTCAGGATCATCTACCGGCTTTAATGGAGCTACTCTGAGGATCGAAGACTACCTTCCTTCCTCAATCCACTACTAGAGCGTAGAGTTCACTCGCTGTCAAGGACCACCGTGATAGTTCAGCTCCAACTAGCCGTTCCACCAGCTCCATGCCGGTATGTTCCTAAAGGCCAGATACTCCTCCTAGTTTGACCTACCCTGTTCTTTCTCTAAGGTTTCTCTGGTTCTTCCTTTGGCTCTACTCTGGTTCAATTCGATTACGTCAAAGCAGTCAAGCCTTTGTTCTTCCAACCACTGCTGTGTAGTCGAATACTTCTCTCATTCGACTACACACGGCTTAACACTCTCAAGACCTCCCTTTTTACAAAGACCACCCTCTTGGTCACGACTGTTGGAATTAACCCTTCATGTATTGGATTTATTCAATCCTATTTTGAGTCGAAGTCAGTTAGTAGATAAGTCCGAGTCATACTCGTAGAAAATGTGTACAAGTCTGGTGTTGAGTCCTTGTACTCAAGCCTATATAAGAGTCTTGTATCGATGTAAGAAGTCGACAGTTGAAAAAAAGCAGTAAAACCAAAAAGTGGAGCAATTGATCCCGAAACCAATCGCGTATTTCTTCCGCCTCAAGCACTGTTTTACGGTCACTGTTCATACGAGTACTGTTCACCTAAACACTATTCATCCAAGTACTATTCATCCCGGGTGCTGGTTGAAAGGTCACGAGCTGCTCGTGGTCGTAGGGAGATGTAGATCGACTACATCCTGGATGTAAGAGTTGGGGTTGGTCGCCGAAAGTTCCGACCACCCAGTCAAAGGTGGTACGACCACAACGACCTTCCTAGTTACAGTATTTCCACGACCTCCCAGTCGTATCCTTTTGCAACATTATAGCCCCTACGGCCACCAATAATCCTACGACCACCACTGACCCTACGACACTATAGCTGCTACGCCCACTACGGATCCTTCGACCACTAAGTCTTTGACCTTAATGGTCTATGCCTTCGACCACAATGGTCTATGGCTTCAACCATATTAATTTGACCATACTGGTCTCGACCGACCACTTGGTCTAGTACTTTTGGTCTAAGGATTTGCATTATTTGGGATTATAATAATGAATGGGCCTTTACACATGTGTACCCAATTCCAACAGGAACCCGGGTTATCCAAGAGTAGATATGAGAATAGTACCTCACCAGGTAATCTCTCCCATCTGGGTAAACATTGAAGAATGTTCCTATGGATGTTCTCTCACTCCATATTAGATTTACCGCTTTGGTGCAAGTACTTCCTCTATCGGCTTCTTTGGTTTTACTTAAATCAAGTATTCCGTTCATCAACTTCTCTTAGTTATATTTAAATGCAAGTGTTACCCTCATGAACACCGATGTGCATTGTCGAGGAATCCAATAATCCCCCTCCTATTCATTTATCTAAAATTTCTAGCAATATCTTTTCACTTCTCGTGAGTATACCCCTTATCCATATGGTAGAGGGTCGTAAGCTTTTCCACATCTATCTCCCCAAGCGTAAGTCCTCCCACAATCAGTCTGTGGTAGTAAGCCTTTCTGCGACCACCACCTCGTCGTGAATTCTTCTACGACCAGTCTCTAGTCGAGGGGGCTTGCAAACATGTAGGCCTGGTCAACCAGGGAGTCTTCCACGTCATATCTAAGGATATGGCCTGGTCGTATTGTTGAGTTGTCGTTAGGTATGTTTTGTGCCCATTTGAAGTGTTTCGTTAGATGGCATAAAGTTGGATTTATTGAATTTCATTTGGTCGTTTTCAGTTGCTCTTGGGTTTGATCGTCGTCTGCGTAGTTTGACTCTGACGTTGTGATGGGACCACAATCCCAACAAGATCAAGATGGTCAGGCTATTGAACAGGATGATTATTAGCACGTTGAGCGAGATTATTACCAGGATATCGAGAAGGGCGAATATCAGGATGTAGAGCTTTATCAGGACAATGACCAAGGCGAGTCAACACTTTGATCATTTTGAGCCTACTTTTTGCAAATTATGTTGCTTTAAATTATGAAACTGCATTGCTATGTTCTATCAAACTAAATTGGTCTAGATCATAGTTAATGCCTTAACAAGTAATTGTGTATAAACTTCCAACCCTTGAATTTGGACACTATCCTTTGTCACCCTAGACTTAATGGATTACATACTAGTTGATAGGTCTGTATCTAAGTGTCATGCTTAGCCTTGCTTAGATACATTGTCATCAGGGCATTAAGTTGCCCAACCACAATCCTTAAAAACTTTGGAAAATGATTTGAGCAGTAAGGCTAGGAGCCTGGCTGGTATGTTGAAGTAAATGATATTTTCAAAAACAATAAAACCTGAAAAACTGTTTTCGACTAGGGCGGCTGGAAAGAATGGCTGGTGCTTGAGGCACAAGAATATGTTGGTATGTGGATGTACCGCCCTGGTCAAGTAAGGACCGAATCTTGTGATGACCTCTCATGCAAAAACTGTGCAATCACAAGTCTAATATGGGTACGACCTAGCCAACTAATTTGCTCGCCTCGGCGTGGCCTCACCATTGTAGGAATGTGGCGTGGGTAAAGGGGAAAGGGAGCCACTTCGAAACCACATGGCGCAAGAGGGGGCCTCCTGGAAGTGCTTGGCACCGGGCGGTGGAAACCTTAGCGGGTGGGGTTGCGTCGAGGAATGAGCATTGTAAAGGCCTTGTGGTAATCTCTCCTTGATTCGCATGTCAAAGGAAACGTGTGTACATATCAAGGCGATTACCTCTTGTGGGTAAAGTGTGTGAACTCTGTAGAGTAAGAAAACTATCATGATAGCCGTGCTCACGGTCAAGAGCGGTGCTGAGAACTTGCTTGATATAGTTTTCATTTTTACAAAAACCATTTGTGATGAAAAGGGGAAGGCTGGGGTGGGACCCTAGGGATTTGAGAAAATCCTGGTCGGGGACCAGTGGTAAATACGGGATAACCCGAGCATTGAGTGGATAAAGCCACTCAATGGTATAGGAGGTTGGACCTCCACTAGTACTTTTCAAATGAAAACTCATTTATGAAAACAGATTTGTTAAAATTGAGAGACCATGTGGAGGTCGTCCCGTGTGTGTGATGAGTAATTGACATAGGTTTAGGAAGTCGAGTTTGGTTTGGGTGGTTTGGACCATGTCGCTTGCGTGGTGCTGTGAGCTCGGTCGGTTTGGTCAAACTTGGTCGTATGGGATTAGGATGCATATTCTTTGATTCGACAAGTTTGGATTTTGTCATGGTAAGTATGTTGGTATTTACGCTTTCATGTATCGGCGGTGCTATTTGATGTGTTTCTTGTCGTGTATTCGCGGGACATCAGGTGCGATCGTGGCGAGACACAGTGGACCGGACTAGGTGCGGCACCGAGGTCGAACGGTCGGGATGTGTCAAAGACGACGTGGACTCGAGGTGGTTGCGGCGTCTTGAGACGAGGAGCGCGGAAGCTTCGAAGGTGCGGAGGGGCTAAGCAGAATTTCGCAAGGTCGCACAAGCGGAGCTCCGTTGGTTTTAAGCGGGCGAGCGGGTGGAGACCCGTTAGCCATGGGCTATAAATAGGATGGAGGGGGTGCTGCCCAAATCTGAACACTTCAATGATTTTTAGGGTTTCCTTTAGTCAAAAGAGGCTTTGGAGTTTGTTTTGGCTTTAGGCTTTAGTTGTTGAGGGTTGTTCCCTGCTTGTCCCCTTGTCTTTTCTTCAAGATGGCTGAGTGTTCTTGAGGTTTGAGAGTGGGAGAGGATGAGATAAAAGCTTCTAATCATTCCTCTTGTTTCAATCTTGTATCTCTCTTCCTTTAGATTAATATGAGATGGTGTTTGTTTATCTTGGCTGTTATTTCCATTCATCTCTGCTTGCTTTGAAGAATCCTTTGCTTTGATTTTTGACTGCTATCAATGGTGCGTGTGAGGTTTGATGTTGGCTATGCCCATCTTGATTACTGTGACCGATTTCTCTTTTATTTGGCTGCCTTTGTTCTGCTGTTTTGATCCGCAGCTGCTTGTAGTATCGATTGATCTCACTGGCTGCTGGACTCCTGTGCGTGTGCGTGCTATTTATTCTGCTGGTCGGCTTGCAGTACTTGTTGCTAATCATCAATGCTGTGTGCGACTTGATGGTGTGTTGCTCCAGTGCTGTGCGTAGCTCTCCTGAAAAATTCTGGAGTGGATGGCGGCGGCTATGTTCTCCCGATTGATTTCCTTACTGCTTTGATTCTTGTGTCTTGTGCATGGTTGTCGGCCTGGTGTGCCTTCCGCAGAAAAGTTGATCCCTGTGGCGCTGCCTAGTCGGGTGTGCGGAAATAAGATTTCCTTGGCAGCGGCTTGGAGCGACTGTGCATGATTGATTTGTTTTGCCATTCCTTTTGTTCTCTTGCGCGTGTGAGTAATATGGTGAGTTGGGTTGGCCGACGAAGTTTGGATTTCTTTTTGCTTGGCTGCCCGTGATTTCAGTCTTTTGAGTGGCGGCCAGTTCCTTGGTAGAAACAGTTTTTAGGTGGCTGCTTAGTCATGCTTGTCACTGTTTTGATTTGATGTCGCAAGTTCTTTTATTAGGCCGCCATCTATGATATGCGATCTCATGTGACAGGAGATCAATATCCTAGTGAGGTGTTTCGAGTCTTGTGCTTCGAGGTTTATTTGCTTGGCAGCAGTTTCTTGTGTTCTGCTTGTTGGTTTGGCTCGGATGCATTGATACGTTTTGTGTATGAGCAGCAGCAGTCTTCGGCGGTGATTTGCCTTTTGGTTCAGTCTCTTGCTTGTCTGCATTCTATGATGAGACAAGATCCTTTTTAATTGCTAGTGGCTGTGCTTTAAGTTTGGATTAAATATTTTTGTGTGGTTCAGATCTTTAGTGTGCGTGCGGTTAGCAGTTGCAGTTCTTGTTGATCAGTTATTAGAGGTGAAAAATAGTTAAAGTCGACATTCACCCCCCCCCCTCTGTCGCCATTTCGATCCTACAAAAATGCTAAGTCTCAGGATTTTCCTACTACTCATCTAATTCAAACTTGGCTTTGTGCAAATAAAAAAACTCTAAAGCTTCCCTTGACTAGCCTTGCATCTATACAACTGCATTGTGTGTTGGTTCGTGAGTACGGTTGTATACTCAGGCTCTGCCATTTTAATCTTTTCAGACCCATGTGATCAAGACCCCTGCAACCACTACTACCCAAAGGTTGGACCAGATGGTATTGAAGATGATGAAGCTTAGGCCGGGAACCCCAGTCGCTTGCCTATGGGCAGAGTGAATGGATCCACTTCGACTTGCTTTGCTTCCACCCTCATCTTCGTTTCTGTACACTGGCTTTTGTAAGGTTTCTGCTTTCATGACTCCTTCTGTAAAACAATTGGCCTTATGGCCTATTATGAATATATGTATGTTCTATTATGTCATGTTGCGGGTTTTGCATTATTCCTACAAGCACTGTCCCTAAAAACACTAATCGCACCCAGCACAGTCCACCCTGTGTGTAGTCATACATCCTACCCAAGTGTGGTCTACAAGACCTCCTCCCGGACATATCTAGATCTCTCGAGACCTACCTTGAACTGCTAAGGTTCTCCCAGGACATCCTCAGGATCTCCTAAGACCTCCCCTGACCTTCTCAGAGACATCCTAAGACTCGCCTTTTTGGACCTCCTCTAAGATATCTCGAGACCTCCTCCTGGACCTCCTTTGAGACCTCTCCAGGGCTTACCATTGGACCTCCTAAGATCACCCAGACCTCCTCGCAAACTACAGGACCTCCTCTCGATTCTCCATGACCCCCTCTTAGACCTCCTCTAAGACACCTCAGGATCTCCTAAAGACCTCCCAAGACCTCTAGGATCTTCGCAGGACCACCCTGGACTTCCCCTGACCTACAGGATCTCCTTAGGAACCCCCTCGACCTTCCGGATCTCCACCAGATGTCTCATGACCACCCCTAGATGGTCTAAAACCACTGCTAGATGTCACACGACCACCCCTAGGTGATCCAAGACCACGACCAGATGTCTCATGACCACCCTTAGATGGTCCAAGACCACTACCAGATGTTTCACGACCACCCCTAGATGGTCTAAAACCACTGCCAGATGTCTCACGACCACCCTTAGATGGTCCAAGACCACTACCAGATGTTTCACGACCACCCCTAGATGGTCCAGGACCACTACTAAAAGACTCACGGCCACTTCTATAGGGTCTAAATATCATTACTAGATGTCCCAAGACCTCCTCAGGATCCCCTTGAACTTCCCAGGATCTCCAAGGACCTCCTCCGGATCTCCTTGATCTCCCTTGACCCCAGGACCTCTTCAGGAACACCCAAGATCTCCTGAGCACATCCACAAGACCTCCTATACTCTTTTTGTTGTGTTCTCAGGACCTTCTGCTCCGGACTTCCCGCACCTCTTTTGCTGTATCCACACGGCCTCTCCAGGACCTCTCTAGAACATCTCTATAGTGTTCCTCATGACCTCCCCAGCACGTCTTTACAGCATCCCTGAAGACCTCCCCAAGACCACTACAGGACTTCCACAGGACCTCTTCAAGACCTCCCTAGGATCTCCTCGGGACAACTCCAGTTTCCCCTCGGGACTTCTTCAGAACTTCTCCAGGACCTTCAGGACCACCCCGAGACCTCCCTAGAACCTCTCCGGGACCACCCCAGGACCTCCTCTACAACCAGGTGTGATCGAACCACAACCATCAGCCATTACCTGATCATTGTCCTGCCTCAGGTTGACCATGAGTACCGATCAAGGCTGAGGAACAAGAAGACTACATGGATAATGATGAGTACAGATCAAGAACCAAAGATCAAGAAGGCCAAGAACTAGGTCGCAGGCCCACAATCGATTGTCGGTGGGCATATTGTGAGGGATTCCACGCGTTGTGCTTTGGCACTTCTTCCGCTGCTGACTCTCTGTGTGGGTTTGGCCTGTTCGGCCACTCCGCACGTCAAAAACCGTAAGGTATGCCGTGCTTTGTTTATTATTATGTAATAATTGAACAATTTCGAGATATGTATTTTGAACCAACAATGTAACTGTGTGTGTCAGCTACTGATCCAGAGAATGACACAACTGTACACAGTGGATCCCAAGCTCCAAAATTGGGGTCTGACAGAACTGATCTGAGCGCACGCGAAGAGAGAGGAAGAGACTAACATGCGGGGCCCGCATGTCAGTTAGAGGCGGGCGCGCACGACGCTGGGCCACGTAGTGCTGGGCCGGAAGGGTTAGGGTTGGGTTTAGGCCCAAAGACTATTCCGAGATTTTTAATAAGTTTTCTATTTTAATAAATAGCAGAAAATACAAATGGCAATAGAGAATAGCAAATGAACTTGGAAAAATTCTAGAAAGATCTAGAAAATATATCCAAGCACATAAAATCCAAATAAAATAGTTTTGACCATTGTTCATGTTGACTTTAATCATATTAAATTGTTTTGGTATTAAAAGTCTAATATTAAGCTTTTGAATTAAATTCAAATAAATCCAAATGGTGAATTTCCCCCTACTAACTATTTAAAAGATTTTTAAAGCTCTAAAAATTGGGATGTTACATGCGTGAAGGAGGTGAACCATCTTGAGTCTCCGGTCATGTGGCGTGAACACCTGGAGTCGACAAACCACGTGTTCTCCCCCCTTCCGCAGTGATCCTGAAAAACAAAGCATAGAAGATCAATGTGTCTCAATACTGGGATTAGTTAAAGATGACTTGGGAACCTAGTACTGAGACACACGTCTGCGAGAAGTATGTAAAGCAGAATTGATAACCTTGATCCTACTTGAGGTTCTATCATGAGCAATGGTTACAAGAACATGAGATGCATCATGTCTAGGAACATGATGATGATGAGCATGTGAAACAAATCCTAGGCCAGGGTTATTCTTTTCTAGATGACCATGTCTCATGAAGGCTCTAGGTTGATGAGATGAAAATATAGCAAGATTCTTCCTAACATTTTTCAACCTACGTCAACAGAACTCAAGCATATGCCCATCCTTCTTGCAATAGGTGCCATGGTACTTGGTACCACTGGGAGATGCACCTTTTGACTCAAAAGGTGGTTGGGCAAAACCTGCAGATTTGAAAAGAGTTTTTGCAGGTTCGGTTTTAAACTCAACTAAGCCATCTTTTAAGACTTGAATGACATTTGGTTTGGACTTGTCTTGAGCAAAGTTGTATCCTAACCCTTGCCAAGAAAGGACATTAGCAACCTACGAACAAGCATCCGAAGAGAAAACAATGAGAACGACATGATGCGGGTTCTTGAGTACTTTTGCAAGCAGCAAGCAGATAACCCTGGATTTTTCTATGCATTTGACACAGACGGGAACAATATTGTTAGGGACATTTTTTGGGCCGATGCAAGGGCAAGGAGGTACTATGATGCTTATGGTGATTGTTTGTGTTTAGATACAACATACATGACTAATAAGTACAACCTCCCGTTTGCACCATTTATTGGCATAACAGGGCATGGCCATACATGCCTGTTTGGATCTACCTTCCTAAAGATTCAACAAATACATTCAAATGGGTTTTTAAGATGTTCTTCCTGGCTATAAAAGGGAAGGCACCAAAACAAATAATAACAGACCAAAATGGTGCGATGAAGAATGAAATATCTGATATTTTGTTGCATACCATACGAAGAAACTTCTTATGGCACATACTTTACAAGCTAGAGAACAAATTGGGTAAATGTTTTCATTCAAAAACAGGACTACATGCTGAAATAATGGGCACGATTGTAAACTCACTAACAGTTGAGGACTTTGAGACACTATGGGTTAGCATGATAGCCAAGTATGACATTGCACACATCAAGTACCTACAGGACATTTGGCAAAAAAGACATAGATGGGTACCTGCATACTTCAGAAACAACTTCTTCCCATTTGCCCACACCACTTCAAGGAGTGAAGGCATGAACTAAAACTTCAAGGGTGATGTGGGGCCGCATCACACAATCATGGGCTTCACAAGAGAGTTCAGCAGGATATCAGACACAATATTGGACAAAAAAGAGAAAAAAGACCACAAAACAAGGAACACGAAACCGCATATGTGGTCGGATTACCAAATGGAGCATGTGGCAGCAAATACTTAAAACAGAAGTATTTTCCTAAAGTTCTAGCAAGAGCTGAAGGATACGACAAAACTGCACATTGAAGAAATTGTAATGTGGACAACTTATGAGGTGTACCATGCAAATGACCATCGCATAATAGAGTACAGAAAGAGAAGGTACTTAGTGCTCATAAATATACCTGATGAGGAATACACCTGCATTTGTGGCAAGTTCCAAAAAGATGGGATAGTGTGCTCCCATATTCTCAAAGTTCTGATCCATGTCAACAAAACATCTCTCCCAGATAATTACTTTATTGACAGATGGAAGCTAAAGCCATCAGCAACAGGTATAATCATTGAGCCCACGCAGCTTGCAGTGGGAATAAAAGATGCAGAGAGTTTGCTCAGACTCAACATAATGTCAAGATTTATGGTGGAAATGGCATTAGATGTTTCCAAATCAGCAAAAAAAATTGAATATGTCCTAGATAAGATGCGGAACATCCAAAGGCATCTTCAAACAGATGACATTGATGAGGCACCTATCTCAGGTGCAAAAAAAATCGTCTGGAATTGGAAGCAACACACCTAGTACCGCGAGTGAGACAACAACAACAATATTTAAAAGGCCTCAAGGGCAACAACTTGGAGATCCCGGAGGGGGTGCCCGAGCGAGAGGGGGAGGGGGGAGCGGCGGAGCGCATTTGTGCGGGCAGCGGAGGCAGGCGGGCGCCGGGCAGCCGAGATTTTATGCTCCCATGTATTTATGTATTGACTGTCGCTACTTGCTAGTTGTAGAATTATAATTACTACTTAGCTCACCTTGCCTTGCCTAGATGACGACTAGGCGTCCTGGCGCCCCTTAGGCGCCGTGGTCACCAAGATCGCCATGACAACCTAGCTCATAACATCTGTTTTTTTTTTGGTCTCACGGGGGTGATTATGTACACATCTACGGTGGTACTGTTGTGTTCATTGCATCTATTCCCATTTTTATGCTTCTTTGACATACATTCTTACAGGCTCTTGAGCACCAAATACATGCAGATCCTCTCTGAATGGTGATATCTGGAGAAGTACCTCTATGCATGTGTGAACAAACCACGCTTTTCTTGCCCCTATAAAAAAAATAGAATAATCACCGAACGAAAAACATAAAAATAAAAACACATATCTCGGGCCTAAAAAAAGAATGTTGCATGGAAAAAGAAAAACACTAGGTGTATATCTACCTTTGATACAAATGAATTAACTAGATCCAACGAGATCTCATTTTCTTGGTGCCGGAGCATCCTGTTCAACAACTGGATCCTTATGTTTGGAATGTCTTGTTGTGTAAAGTGTGCAGCCAAGGCAACTCTTGGGCTCCAAAGGTCAATGAATTTCATGACAAAAATTCCACAATCGCAACTGTGATCCAAAAAATAACATTGAATTTTGGAAACAGATCTTAAGAGACAAACACATAAACCTTTGAAAAGTGATGCAAAATCATATATCAAAGATGGTATATGCACCCAAAAAATGATAATGTCCTAGAAGCATCGCGCGAAAAGAGAAAAGAACTAAAATTTGTATCATCCTAAACCTTGATAATGTCCTAGAGGCATCGCGCAAAAATAAGGGCGTAAAATTCATATTGTGTACTGGGATGTCATCTATGTAGTTTGGATTAAATGAAAAATTTAGAACAAATATAGAAGGCACTACATGTGTAACTTTTGAACTGTAACTTTGCTAAACCAAAAAACATAATTGACTAAACTTCAGTGCTTGTTCATACAAATCGTGCCCACATAGTAGCCTACAAACAAAAAAAGTGTGCCAAAAAAAGGTACTAAAAAAGTGTCTATAGTAGCCTACAATTTGGCTACATTGGAGGCATTATCAGAACAAAAAAAAACAATAAACCCATTCATGCAACAGTAACATATGGCTTGATTCCCTGGTCAAAAAAACCCAATCACATTTCATATACATACATACATACATATATATATATATATATATATATATATATAGGACGCCTTGTTTCGTATTCCTAGGAGCATGTACTCCCACTTCCAATATACTACTTAAACAAAGATATTATACTTCTTTATCACTTTCAAGATACTCAAATACCAATTATAAGATACTCCAATGTGATTTGATTAAAAAATTATTGGAGCCCTTTATTTTTGTTATATACCCTTTTTCATATATAAAAGAAGTATATACACAAAATTTGCTATAAAAAGTGGATTTTAATGAAATCTTGCATGCAACTCACTTTGGGGTATCTTATAATCATTATTGGAGTATGCTCAAATAGATAAAGAGGTATCATCATACGATTTAAGTGGTATATAAGAAGGGAGTACATACTCTAGGAGTATCATACCAAATATATATATATATATATATATATATATATATATATATATATATATATATATATATATATATATATATATATATATATATATATATATATATATATATATATATATGCTAGAAAAAAATGCTTCAAACACCGAGTCAAATAGGACATAATCGACTACATGATCGAGTACAAATCTTATAAAAACAGAGTTGTATGCTTTCTTGTTATGACAGATTCCTAAATCCGAACTCTCAGATATTTCGCACTACCCTATGATCGAGTTAGTGCACACAGTAGAAACATTGTTGATAACAATGTCGAATCACGAAATAACATTAATAAACAACTGAGTACCAACCTTATGGCCACTTATTACAAAAGAGGTCAAAAGACATTGAGTCTTACAGCAGCGGAAACAACAAATGATAAACTCCGAGTGGTGGCCCATCAAATTGCCCACCAGAATTCGAGTAGGGAGCGCAACCTAGTACTCCGAGTGTCTTTCATCAAAGCCACAGGTGAAGTAGTCGCAGTCGCCCTCGGCATCATTGAAGGCTTCTGAGATTTATTTTGAGTGTAGCATGTAAGTACATAAAGTACTCCGCACGTCTCGGGAAATATGCATATGCATAGCTTTAACAAATGAGGCGTAATGGTTCTTTTGCACAAAGCAATATTTTAAGTTTCAACAGTTTTTCATAAAGCACATTTGACAAAAAGTAGTTTCGATAAATAATTTAATTGTATCACTAGTGAAGGTTTTAGCTACCAACCACTAGTGTCAAGACTCTTAGCCGCAAAGGTTCAAAGGCCAGAATATCTACCCAAGAGTCCCACTTCTACTAGGTTCCCAAAATTCACTCTTTTGAAATCAAAAACCAAAATCTACCATATGAAAAAGCACCTTGCCCGCCCTTGACCGTGGGCATGGCTATTCGAATAGTTTTACACTCTACAGATGTTATAATGTCAGCCATGACACACTTCTTTGGGTGTGCGACTAAACGATTATCACAATGCTTTTACAATACCGTGCTCTAACGCTTCATTGGGCGTGCGACTAAGCGATTATCACAATGCTTTTTACAATATCATCCTCTAACACCAACTTGCCTAATGAGCTTAACCCCAAGTTTGGACGTCATTTACTAGCGACCCGGAGCTCACCGTTGTGGGGGATAACCTGCCTGAACATGGATGTTTGTTACCATCGCCCGAAGCAAGCCCCGACAGACATGGAGGTTCCTAACAGCATGTGGGCGTAATTCAAGAACATAGTAAATTAGTTAGACAGTTCATTCCCATTTAGGACGTGGTTATACGGTATTGCTCAGTTTGGATAGTCACAAGCGTCGGTCCTTAATATGACTTGGGCGGAACTTAACACAATACAAGTTCTTGTACTTTAGTTGCACCCTCCTGAACTTACCACCCGCCTAAGTCTAAACAGATTTTCACCATTTTATTTAATTTTGAAAACCAACGGCAATACCTGTTGCCATACATTTCTCAAACTAATTTGCATAAATGGTAATAATAATTCCCACCCATGGGATAAATAGGATCAAAAAGTACGTCTAAGCCATTCTACTGTATCAAACTATTCTGCAAAATTGTATTCAATAATGCAGAATCTCTACGCTAGGCTTACAAAGGTACAGGATAACAAATATCAAGGATGACATTAACAAACTTTAGGTTTTTAACTAACAACTTACAGTTTAAACTTATCATTTAAATAAAATATCAATACATAACTTTAAAAATGAAAATATTATTTAACAAATATGGGTTCAAGATGTTCAAAGGAGACTCATCTTTGGTGACGTTGGAAGTAAGCGCTTCATGTTGATCCAAACTCGTGTCGGCGATGTCGGACTATACACACGCTAATCGCACCAAATAAATAATAGAAAACAAATAAAAACTAAAAATTATAAAATAATTACAGGAAGTGGAGAATGAATTTACAAGAATTTAGGAACGAGAATCAATGAATTTGGAGTTTGAACGAAGGAAAACGGATATCTGGAAGTTTGGTAACACAAGAAATGATAACACACAACTCATCAGATCGAATCACTATTTTCGACATGCCGATATCGATCAAACTTTGCTGATATCAGCTTGACTGGAAACAAAGAAAGATTGCTAGACACATAATTTGATTGGTAGACCAGACATGTGGGAGCACTAGCTAACAACAGAGAGAAATTGATAGGAAATGCTGAAATTTGACTGATCTGAAATTGTTGTTTTCAGTTTGACTGGACAGAAAAAGAGCTAATGCTTTGGGTGCATGTCATCATGGCCAGAAGGGACTACATGCAAGAGTAATACTTGAAGCAAGGCTAAGGCAAGGATGAGTCTATTGTTTTCAGTTTGACTGGACAGAGAAAGAGCTAATGCTTTGGGTGCATGTCATCCTGGCCAGAAGGGACTACATGCAAGAGTAATACTTGAAGCAAGGCTAAGGCAAGGATGAGTCTATGGTTGGTGGGACCAAGACGTCATGGACTCAAGTTCATACAATAGAACACCATCATAGAGACATCAACACACAAAGAACAGAACACCATCAGAGCTTCGACCGTGGCAATGGTGCCGGTGAGGTGGGTGGTGAACTGGTGGCAAAGCTTGAAAATGGGACCCCATGGAGTCCCTCTACCCCTAGGTGGCGACAGCTCGAGGCGGCGGCGGCAAAGCCATGGGCGGCAGCGCGCACTGGGCTCGTGTGGCGCCGGCGAAGGGGTCGCTAGGAGGGAGCTAGGGTGAGCACAAGCATGGCCTCGACCCAAGGAGTGTGTAGGTACTGTCAGATTAGCCGGAGGTGGTCCGAGGTGATGCCTCCACGGCGACGGGCGACATGAAACGAGCGACGATGACCCACAGCGAGTAATCCAACAAATCATGATCTCTGAAGAAGAAAAAATGTAAGTATTGAGAACAACAAACAAACGAAAGAAAAAAAAACCTCGCTCGCTGTAGTGGGAGGATTATATTTATCTTCTTCCCCGTTTGCTTCAAAGACATGACATTTTAAATCCTCATTTGATAGCTGGTCGTTTTGTTCTACAAGTGCTAACAAATCCCACATAGGCTCCCATGTATAGAGAGGTTCATGCATCCATGACGCCCTGGTGGTTGAATCTGTGTGAAAAACAATTACAATGTGTAAAAAGAACCGTTTACAGAACACCAAAGATGGGAAAAGAAGATTTATTTCCTTCCACCCTTCGGTACGCATGCTAAACAAATCTTAACAACAAACAGAAACAATCACACATATCGAGGAACTAAACAAAAAACAAACCTATTGATGAGGTCAACTTTACTGTATTTACAGTTTCCGGTGGGGAAGGCTCTGCAAGATATTCAGGGTCAGTGTCAACCTTTTGCGTTGCGTCTTCATCATTTTTGTTGTATGTTGTGTGGTCGTTGGTTTCAGGAGTGGCTTCATCTTTTTTTTGACACGTTTGGGTCAATGTCCTTGACATGGTCGGACACATAGTTGTTGCAAACATTGAATGAAAAGTCTTTGTTGTAGCTATTATCTCCTTCCTAACAACTGTCGCTATCATCACCCCCTTGCCGCTTGCCCCCAGAAAAGCTGCGAACTGGATCGGCATTGCGAACAAATGTGGTGCTATCATATGTGTCTTTAATCAGACCCAACAGGAATCCTTGGAATGTATCACTTGATACATGTCCTTCACCCTGCTGAAATTCCGCTACCTTTTCCAATAAACCACACTTGGCCTACAAAAAAAATTGAAAAAATCTTAATTAACAAAAAAAATATATGTTGATGGAAGAGAAAACACATGTTGAAAAAAAAAGAAAAAAGAGAGATGTACCAGGCAGGCCATTACCCACTATGCAATCTAATTCCTATATAAATGATTGTAGATTCAAAACAAATGATATCTTGGTGATACTGCTACTTGATTTCGTAGTTGTTCGCCTACTATTTGCACAAACAACAGCTGTTGTAGGCTGAACAATTGCCAGCTGCATGTTGTAAGACAAACAAACAAATGACTACTTGCGTGACTCATAGAGAAATAAAAGATGTCAGTGTTAACAAAAATGAACTACTACACAAAAAATGGCATTGGAAGTTACTATCATATTACCTGCACATAGCATGTTGCTGAAAAGTCATTAACCTACATGCAAAAAAAAAAAGTTTACATGTTCAAAACACCATAATTTTTTAGAACAAAAAACATTTAAAAAAAGTTCAAAATGAGCAAAATATTCTTTGAGAACAAATACTCACATCTTTACGAATGTTTATGTTATTACCCCCTAATGTTTTAGCGACTCCTCAATCATGAGACCACTTCCATCCTCTGTTGTCTCAACATCTTGAAGTGAATTGTTTCAATTGGGTCACAACTTCCTGAAGAATCTAGCATCATTTGAAATGAATTGAAAATTTTTCCATAATTGAATTTTTCAGATATCATATTCGACTACCGCTTTAGGAAATCCAAAGTAGTCAATATAATTATCCATAATGACTTTTTTTACAATTTTCCTAAAGCCAGCATCAGGTACATGTATATGAGAAGAATGCATTCACCCGTTTCTCCACTGAGATGTTTGCTATGTCATTTCTTGCTTAAGCACAGAGCAACGAGTAGTGATAGAGAAGTATGAGTTTGGGAGTTTACTCCATTTCAAGAATTGTTCTATTCTTAGAGACTTCGTACAGTGGATTGCTCAGCATGTACATGTATCTTCATCTGATATTGTTGTGGGTAGAAAAATAATAGCATTGAGTTGCGAGCCAGTTTCAAAAGTATTAGGCTTGCCAATTGGAGGTAAAGTTGTCAAGTCAGAGCTAGAGTCTGGAAAGAATTTTATCATGAGGCAGTTTGGTGTATCAATTTTACCTAGCATCAAGTATTTCGTAGAAAAGTTGAGTGACATCAATGCCGACAAGCTTAGTGATGACATGACAGTCAGATACTTCATGATCGTTGCTATTTCTTCATTTTTGTGCCCCAATTCATGTGTTTTTCCTAGCCCAAAGTTGCTGACCCTACTTCAAGAGGTTGAAACAACAAAGGATTGAAACTGGTCTCGATGTGTGCTTGATTTTCTGTCGTATCACATCAACAAATTTGTGAACTCTACAAAGAAAAACGGGAAGCTGCCAAAAACATTAGGGGGTGCATATACTTCCTGGCTATAAGTACCACATTCTTTGTTGGAAACTTGTTTTATGCTTAAACACAAATTTTAATCCCCTGGCACTTTGTTATATGTGTTTTACCCCAAAAATAAATGTGTTACATGATTATTATCTTGATTTCTTGGAGTATGGTGCGAAAAACATTGATGATTCCATACCGCGAACCAAAGTGTGGAGGGATCACATGGTGAAGGATTTTTGTGCTCACGATAGGAATCGCAAACATAAATATAGAAAGAGACCAGTGAGTATTTTTCTCAGCAATATCTTACTCATTTTGAACTTTTTTATGTTTTTTTGTTCTAAAAAATTGTGGTGTTTTAAACATGTAAACCTTTTTTTTCATGCAGGTTAAAGAGGTTAAAGACTTTTTAGAACATGCTATTCGCAGGTAATATGGTAGTAACTTCCAATGTCATTTTTGTGTAGTAGTTCATCTATTTTATTTTGTTAACACTAACATCTTTTATTTCTCTATAAGTCATGCAAGTAGTCATTTGTTTTGTTTGTCTTACAACATGCAGGTGGCAACTGTTCAGCCTACACCAGCTGTTATTTTTGTGTAAATAGTGGGCCAACAACTACGAAATCAAGTAGCGGTATCACCAAGAAATCATTTGTTTTGAATCTACAAGCATTTAGGCAGGAATTAGATTGCATAGTGGGTAATGGCCTGCCTGACCAGATACATCTCTCTTTTTCTAATTTTTTTTCACCATGTGTTTTCTCTTCCATCAGCATATATTTTTTATTAATTAAGCCTTTTTTCACTTTTTTTTGTAGGCCAAGTGTAGTTTATTGAAAAAGGTAGCGAAATTTCAACAGGGTGAAAGAGATGTATCAAGTGATACATTCCAAGGATTCCTATTGGGTTTGATTAAAGACACATATGACTTCGCTAGCACCACATTTGTTCGCAATGCCGATCCGATTCGCAGCTTTTCTGAGGGCAAGCGACAAGGGGGAGATGATAGCAGCAGCTGTCAAGAGGGAGATAACAGCTACAACAAAGACTTTTCATTCAGTGTTTGCAACGACTATGCGCCAGACCATGTCAAAGACATTGACCCAAACGTGTCAAAAAAGACGAAGCCACTCCTGAAACCAACGACCAAACGACATGCAACAAAAATGATGAAGACGCAATGCAAAAGGTTGACACTGACCCCGAATATCCTGCAGAGCCTTCCCCACCGAAACTGTAAATACAGTAAAGTTGACCACATCAACAAGTCTGTTTTTTGTTTAGTTCCACGATGTGTGATTTTTTTGTTTGTTGTTACGATTTGTTTAGCATGCGCACTGAAGGGTGGAGGGAAATAAAATATGTGTACTGCAGTTTTTGGTATGGTTTTACTGAATTTGTTTTGTCTATGTTTACTATAGTCGTTGTCTTGTGTGTACTGATTTTTTTGGTCTGTATGTTTACTGCAATTTGACAGCTCGACACACAGAACAGTACATTAAATCATTTTTTTGCAAAGACGTAGTAAGCGCATAAAAAAGATGATGCAGTAATTTTATTTGTAGTAGATGCACGCGAAGGATGCAGTAAGCACAATCGAATAGTATAGTAAATATTTTCCTAATGCAATTTGCTGCTAGATTGCTCTACATATGTTTTTATTTTTGCAACTATAATGTAGTTTAGTAGGTCTAGTATTTGTTTTAGCATGTATGTGCTCATGTGGTAGCCCTTGCATGTAGTAGAAACATGCATACGTCACATTAATAATTAATTAGTTATTTTTTGCATCTGATCAACTAGGTGCATGTGATTAATTGTCATCTGATCGATTGATGTCTTTTTTTTTGTTTCTATTGCATGTATATAAATTAGCACCCATCTTTATGTCTCACAACCATCAAAAATCTATTATTTTTTGGACTAAAATTCAAGATGACTGCAATGCACTCTGAAAGATAATCAGTAAGTCGATAACACCACAAATCTTTTCCGTCACTGATAGGTTAACCGAAATATTTTAGTGGTAACAGTCAGATCATTTAAGCAGCCGGTCAACACAACCAAAAATGTCGTCCAATGTAATTATGTGCCTAGGCAAAGTAGTTCTGATAAAAATCGATCAATAGGAACACAAAATGTGAATGATATCTAGTTGAGTGCACTGAGGTTGAAGAAGACAAATAATGATACTACAGTAAATGGAAAAGTAACATAACAATATTGAGCTGTTAACTGATTACTCATTAGTCATGAGCAGGGAAGAAAAAACCGGCTAGTTACCGATGGTAACCGGATTTACCAGTGGTAACCGGGAACAGAAAAACCGGCCGGTTTTTCCGGGTTTTGCAAATTCAAATTCTAATTTTCGAATTTCGGCTGGTTTTTAAGCAAATTCAAGCAAAATTCGTCCGGATTTATTCTGGGAAATCCGGTTACCGGCCGGGTTTTTTTCCCAGCCCGCGACCGGGATTTGGTCCCGTACCGGCTTTTGGATCCTTGGTCATGAGTATATTGATAGACCGGGAACTACATAATTGATCATGTAAGTGATCAAATTGTTGATTTAATGCTTATCTGGCTTATGAATTATGATGTCCACATACCAATGCCCTGTGTTGAAAATAAGAACATCATGGAAGCTTGGTGCCCCTGCCCATGTTTGGTCTGGAATATCAACATCAACCCTGTAGCCTTTCTTGTATCCGAGAGATTCTAGGGGACCACCAGTTGGACTGGCTGACCAACCAGCAATATGGCTTTCATCAATGATGACCAAATAGATGGGCACAGCATCATGTATGAAAAAAACTATGAACCACCCTCTAATGCACTGCAAAAAGGTTAGGCAAACAGTAGTCTAACAGATTGAACAAACAAAGCACTGTCTAACAGATCGAACAAACAAAGCAAATTTAAAGCAAAAATAGAGATTAGACAAGAGAAAAGTTTACTCCCTCCAGTCACAAATACATATCGTTTTAGACATTGACACAATCCTCAAAACACAACTTTGACCTCTAATTTCTGTTTTAACAAGGTTATAACACCCAATGAAATTATAATATTATGAAAATACTTTTCGAGACAAATTTATACATATAATTTTCGTGTATCCAATCTAAATATTTAAAAAGATATTGATAGCAAAAGTTTTGAAAGTTTGACTGCACGTCTGCACATATCCCAAAAACGACATATATTTGTGACTAGAGGGAATATTTTCGAAAACAGTCAGCAAGAATGGTCTACTTTTAGCATTTCAATACTCCCAAGTTACACCTACAGTCCTAGACTGAAAGCAAGATGCCGCAAGTAAGCGGAAGATAATTCGTAAAACCCATAATACTAGAAGTTAGCAATATCTCCGAAGAACCATATTTTAGTATTAATACAAATGACACTCCTTACCTACCATAGCGTACCAAAAGATTAGTCCTGTGGTATGCCAGGGTGAGATTATAGCGCAGGAATGTGAAACCTCGGTCTGCCCCTGCTGGACGCCACTTGCGAACCTCTCCACTCACTCCCCTAAGCATGCAGACCAATGAGACAAACATGTTCCGATTCAACGAATCGCCCACAAATCCTACAATAAAGCATCGAACATACATCATCGTAAGATGGCAAATTCAAGGATCTCTGAATACAGTACACCTGGCAAAAGAGACAAATTCAAACCAACTGGCTGCAACATTTATAATTTGCATCAACCCAATTTTCTCCTTACACCATTATAATCACAAGAATGTAGCAAGAATCACGACAATTGATTTCAGTGCACTGAACAGTATGGCAGTCATACAGTTACATATGTAAATTTCAGTACACTGAACAATAGAGGACACAAAGAATGCATATCAAGCTACCCCTCGTTCAACCCCGTATCTATCCCAAAACCGGACTACCTTTCATTGTAAACAAAGCAAGGCATGGCCACGTTTATCGCGTGTTGATCTTCGACAACTAAGCAGAAAGCACAATGCGCATTACCACGTTCTACACAGCAGCTTTCATCAAAAACGCCCAAGAACCCCCAACTCCCGAATCGGTTGCATCTAAAACTACAAGGAAGACACACCAATAGACTTCACTTTGCACACCGGGTCGTATCTGAACTCAAGTACTAATTACCAAACATGACGGAATGTAAACGAGTACGAACCAATGTTGGTGTCCCTGTGGCTTTCCAAGAACCGGAGCGGGTCGAGCCTGGGGAGAAGCTCGCACCCCGCGGGCTTCCACCGCCAGCGGAGGAGGGCGCGGCCGTTGCGCTTGTGACAGGACCCAAAAATTCAGAGAAGAATCGGATCTGCCATTTTCGGGGGTTTGGACGAGAGGAGGGGAAAGTGCTTAGTGTTCTAACCTAGCTAACAACTAGATGCTAGAATATACTGTTTTTCCTTACTTTCCCATTCCAAAGCCGCTGGCTAAATACCCAGGCAGCAACAAGTTTGTTACAGCATAAAGTTCAGAGTTCTTCAGTCTGAATTCAAAGTAAACGACAAAACTGGTGATGATAACAGTAAATACAAAATTGGTTACAGGCCGTTCGATTGCACTTTAAAACATCTTGACACATCCTCGCCCTCCTTCCATGCTTAAGTGGAGTCGCTGAAGAGGTATCCTCAGCGCCGACTTCACTCTGTATGTCTTCCAACTTCTGAATTTTCCTCCCGAGCTCCAGTCTTCAGAGCCGAACCTGACACTCCTTCCCTCTTGACTTCGAACTTGTCCTCAAGGAAAAAATTCGGGAACGTCTTCTGTATGAATGTGGTATCTTCCCAGGTAGCATCCTCAGGTCCCAAATTAAGCCATTGAATTAACCATTGCGCCACCGGCTCGTTCTTTCGAGGGACAATTCTCCGTTTCAGCACAGCAACAGGTTCGGTCTTAATCTTTCCATTCTCTCCCACCAGTGGCAGTCCTAGAATCGGTATAGCATGAGTTCCAAGATGCTTCTTGAGCTGGCTGACATGAAATACCGGGTGAATCGCTGCTTTTTCAGGCAGTTGGAGTCGGTATGCCACCGAATCGATTCTTTGCAACACTCTAAATGGCCCATAGAACTTTGATCTGAGCTTTAAAGAACCACGCAGTCCAAACGATGTTTGTCTATACGGTTGCATCTTAAGATACACCATATCACCAACTTGAAGTTGCCTCTCGGACCGGTTCCTGTCAGCGAAATGCTTCATTCGTTCTTGAGCTGTGTGCAGATTCGTTTTCAACCGTTCCAACCTTAGTTCCTTCTACTCAACTGTAACTCTTGCTTCCTCCGACACATTGCAGGGAATGGAAAACTCCCCTATTTGAGGTGGAGGATAGCCATAAAGAGCCTGAAATGGGGAAATTTTCAGAGAGGTGTGATAAGAGGTATTATACCACCATTCCGCAAGGGTCAACCACTCCATCCACTCTCTAGGTTCTTGGAAGGTCATGCTCCTTAAGTATGATTCCAAACATTGGTTCACTCTCTTGGTTTGACCGTCTGTTTGAGGATGATATACGCTACTCAATCTTATAGACACCTTCATCATTCTAAAGATCTCTTGAAATAGCCGACTAGTGAAAATTCTATCACGATCGCCATTATTGCAATAGGCATTCCATGCAGTTTGAAAATGTTGTCCATGAATATTTGTACCACTTGTTGCACGTATCACGGATGTGACAAGGACAAGAAATGAGCATACTTAGTGAATCTATCCACTACCACCAAAATCACTTCCTTACCCCTTGACTTAGGTAGACCTTCAATGAAATCCATGCTAATGTGAGTCCAAGCCATATCGGTATTTCCAATGGATTCAACAATCTCGAATGTGAACATGCTCCGCTTTTGTGATCCGCAATTAGGACATTCACTACTAGTGTTTCTACACACCTTTTCAGCTTAGGCCAGTAAAATAGCTTTTTGATTCTATGATATGTAGCTCTCCTTCCTGAATGTCCTCCAATGGCAGACGAATGGAATGATTCCAGAATTCTGGTTCTACTATCATTACCCGTTCCCACATAAATTCTCCCTTTATATCTCAACAACCCGGCTTCTAGAGTGTAACCACTATCACCTCCAGTTGAGATCTGATTTTTAGTTACCAACTTATCATACAGAAGGTCATTCATATAACTCCCTTTCACATCTTCCACCCAATCAGGTATAACTGTTACCATAGCCTGGCAATGCTCCTCGATGTCCTGACCATTGACATCTCTTCTGGATAATGCATCAGCAACCAGATTTTCTTTCCCTCTTTTATATTCCACCTTATAATCAAATTCTAATAATTTGAGTAATAACTTGTGCTGCACTCCCTCCACTAATCTCTGAGTGGTTATGAATTTCAAACTCCTTTGATCTGTCCTGATTACTAATTGGTTCCCTAACAGATAATGTCTCCACTTCTTTAGAGCTATTAAAATAGCCAATGCCTCCTTTTCATATATGGATTGAGCTGCTGCTCTTACCCCCAAGGATTTGCTAAGATAAGCAATTGGCCGGTTCTCCTGCATAAGTACGGCTCCCACACCTGTTCCACAAGCATCAGTCTCTAGGATAAATGGTTTAGAGAAATCCGGGAGTGCTAAGACCGGACATGTTGTCATTGCCCTTTTTAACATTTCAAAAGCTATGGATTGGAGTTCTCCCCATACAAAGGAGTCTTTCTTCAAAATATCAAAGAGTGGTTTGCAAATCTTACCATATCCCCTCACAAACCTTCTATAATACCCAGTGAGGCCAAGGAATTCCCTCAACTGGGTGACCGTTTTTGGAGTAGGCCACTTCAACACATCAGCTATCTTCTTAGGATCTCAGAGCCACTCCAGCCCACTAATGATATGACCCAGATAGCTGATTTATTATAGCAAAACAAAGATTTACCTCTTCTCGCAAATAACCGATTTTGACTCAGATCGCAATGTCTCTGTCAGAATGCCCAATATGTTCATCAAGTTCTTGTCAGATACCAAAATGTCATCAAAGAATACCAAAATAAACTTCCTCAGCTGATCATAGAAAATGTGGTTCATGAGAGCTTGGAAGGTAGCCGGTGCATTGGTTAACCCAAAAGGCATGATTGTATACTCATAATACCCTAGATGGGTTCTAAAGGCAGTCTTCAGAATATCCTCCTCCACCATCCTGATCTGGTGATACCCCAACCTGAGATCCAGCTTAGAGAATATGGTCACCCCATGTAATTCATCCAATAAGTCTTCTATGATCGGCATGGGAAATTTGTTCTTAATTGTCATTGAGTTTAGTTGTCTATAATCCACACATAACCTCCACGAGCCATCCTTCTTTCTGACCATTATAGCTGGAGATGAGTATGGGCTCAAACTCACTCTAATCTCTTCTGAATTCAATAACTTTTTGATGATGCTCTCCATGGCATCCCTTTGGTGGTGTGGTGTCCTATAGGGTCTGATGTTGGGAGGTTCTGCATTCCCCTTTAACGGTATGCCATGATCACACTCCCTCTTGGGAGGAAACTCCTTCGGCTCCTCAAATACCCTAGCAAACTGCTATAACAGATCTTGCACAGCCTTTGGTATGTCTTTGAAATCCTGGGAATCAGCTTCTTGGTCCCCATTAACTTGGATCATACAACCGAGTATTTCCCTTCTCAACATCTTCTCCAGTTTTGTAGCACCTACTAAGTAGTGCTTCTCTGGTATGGTGTAGTCATTTAAGCTCACTACTTGGCCCTCCTTGCATATGGTTAATTCCCTAGTTTTCAAGTTTAGCCCAATCGGGCTGTGCTCGTATATCCAGTCCACCCGAGGATAACATCATAACTTCGGAGTTTCAAGAGCTGGAAGGCTGTCTTAAATGAACAACCTTGTACTATGTACGAAATCTCCTCAATTCTAGCCTCTGTGCATAGCTCTCCACCCCCGGCCACAGTCACCTTCTTCACCGGTTGATAAATCAGTTTACACTCGCTCTTAATGGCGAATTCATAATCCATAAACGAGTTAGTGCTTCCACTGTCCACCATCATAACAGCCGGTTTTCCCCCAATCAATGTCTTCAAGGAAAAAGTTGCAGGCTCGTGCTTCCTCCCATTGCCTCGACTCAAATGATCAACAGCTTGTTCGGTCTCTATAGTCTCCTCCATACCTTCGGACTTCCGTGTGATCGTGAAACCAGATTCCTTCATCGCCTCTCCTCCCAAAGCTCATCACTTCTACCTCACCTTGCATTAATATTGTGTGTAAAGCTTTCTTAACCTTGCATTTCAGATATGCCCCGAACCCACTTGCTCATTACAATGCCAACAAGTTCTTTTGTTGCCTTCCAACGCTTGATTTCTTCCCCTTTCAATCCCTTCTGCATTGTTTCCCTTTGCTTGACCGACCTTGTAAGGAGTAGCATTGTTTCTGTTTCTGCCCGAACTACCCGACAAACTGGTCTTCTTAGCCTGGGTTGCTTTCTCTTCAAGCTTTGCAAACCAATAAGCCTCTATCAAACCCTTTGGTTGGTGTATACTAACTCCAAATTTGATTTCCTCCTTCAACCCTCCTATAAAACAGCTTATTAAGAATGCCTCTTGTAAATATGGGTGATCTCTCCTTACTAACTCCACACTCTTCTCAAAATAATCGATATACTTGCTAACTTGTCCCACCTGCTTCATGGTTTGAAGTCTCTCAACTGCCTCATGGGCACTAGCCTCCGAGAACCGATCAGACAACATGGCGCACAGCTGCTGCCAACTTAGCACTTGCCAAGCTACTCCCATTCCCTTAAACCATGTATTAGCTCTTCCTGTAAAATGCCTCGTGGCCAAATTAACCCACTGTTCCCTAGGAGTTCCTGCCATTTCAAAGAACTTCTCACACTGCTCAAGCCACCCAATCGGTCCATCTCCAGAAAATAGAGGAAGTTCCAGCTTGGGTCCTCTTAATACTGCTTCTGCAAAGTAATGACCACCACTATTCATGGTCGGGTTCCTACTTCCCATTGCACCTATCAGATTTACTCCTGGATGGTTTAAGGGATATGTCCAACCTTGGTGTGGTATATGAGTATCCATATGATTGCTAAAATTCACGGCCGGGTGGTAATAAGCCTACATACCTGCCATTACATTGGTGTTCGACCACAGCCATGGTGGTACCGCGGGTACTTCCTGACCCGGGTTTACTCCTTGATTCCACCTCCCTGGCATATTGATGGTCGGCTGTGGGGTTCTTCTGTGTGTCTCACAGAACCTCTCCTCGACATGTGCTTGTGATGAAGTTCTGACAGCAGGGGAGAATATCGGAGGTTGTTTTGGTATTACCGTGTTTGGTTCCACGAAGAAACTCAGATTCGCTCCAGACCTCCGGTTGCTCGCTTTCGGCATTCCAGTCGACCTCCCTCGTTGTCAGCTGGATCATCCTTCCTCTCTCGACTCAATCGCTTTTCTTCCACACCGCTCCCGAAGTTTGGTGAAAGCTTGGCCAAGAGTGATTCTTGATTTCGCCACATCCGCCTTCAGGTGTCTAACTCCCTCGCCTTCTCCTCGAATCTTGACAATTTCGCCGATTTTCCATCTCCATTCCTTCTTCTTCGATCGAACCTTGCGATCTGGTCTTCACCACCATCAAAGTCCCAGATCCGACGATGCTCAGGATTTTACGGAGTAACTTACCCGGTTGTTCCAACCTTTTCAAGGCCAGCCCTAAGCCCAATCGCTGCAAGCAGCCTGATACTGAATAGATGACAGACCAAAATTCAGAGAAGAATCGGATCTCGCCATTTTCGGGGTTTGGACGAGAGGAGGGAAAGTGCTTAGTGTTCTAACCTAGCTAACAACTAGATGCTAGAATATACTGCTTTTTCCTTACTTTCCCATTCCAAAGTCGGCTAAATACCCAGCAAAGAACAAGTTTGTTACAAAGATAAAGTTCAGAGTTCTTCACCAATTCAAAGTAAACGACAAAACCGGTGATGATAATAAAGAATACAAAATTGGTTACAAGTCAGTCCGATTGCACTTTAAAACATCTTGACACATCCTCGCCTCCTTCCATGCTTAAGTGGAGTCGCCAAGAGGTATCCTCACGACTTCACTCAGATGTCTTCCAACTCGAATTTTCCACCCGAGCTCCGGTCTCAGAGTCGAACTCGTGCCTTGCCGCATGCACGCAGTTCCACCCCTTGAAGATCTCCTGCAGGTGTGGTCGACGAGGCGGAGCAGCATGAGCTGCCGGGCACCCACTCGCGGCGTGAGTAATCGCAGTTCGGTGGAGCCGGGGTCGGGTGCGGAGGCGGAGGGGGGAGGCCAGGTCTTGGGACAAGAAGGAGCAGGGGAAGGAGGAGTGGAGCGAGGAGGACGCTGCGCCGCCGCACGATGGCGGCACGGCTCCTCGCCGGCGGCATGGGGAGGCGTGGGAATCCGGCAGGGCGGCGGCGGAGTGAGGCGAGCCGGGTCGAGTCCTGCTTTGGGCCTAAATAACTGGTCGACACATTAACATTGGCCTGGACCGAAACATTCGGGGAAATCCCATTTGCATGAGACTTTATAATGGGCCTGAATGGGCTCGCTTTGACCTGGGACCTATGCCTTAGGTTTGGCTAACTACAATCGGCCAGTTCTGTTTCCAACAATGGCAGTATTCTCTTGGCTAAGGTGGACCGTCGTGTTGAACCCTGGGTTCCACATTGGTGCTCACCTCACATAAGCTGTGTACGCGTTTAGTAGGAAAGCATGTGCATATCCTATGTCCTTCGTGAAGTATCCGATAAATCTAATATTCTTTTAGCGGTCTCCGCTTGAGTCGCTAATTTTTGCGGTCGACAGCAGTGCAGACCTACACCTAGATTGTAGAAAGATGAGGCAAGAAAGACAAGCCTCTCCCTCCATATAAATAAGGCAAGAAAGTGAGCCCATTCAGCTCCAGTATTTATGTTGCCCACTCGGCCCAACTACTTAAGAGAAAATAGAATCCCTAAGTACTGGGGCTGAATGACTCACTTCGGGCTGGGATCTATACCTTGGGTTGAGATAAACACAATCGGCTAGTTCTATCTCCAACGATAGCAGTATTCTCTTGGCTAAGGTTGCCCGTTGTGCACCTAGCCCGCCCGTGTTGAACCCTAGGTTTCATGTTGGTGCTTACCTCACACTCGTGTCTTTAGTGCGGAAGTGCGTGCATGTGCATTGTTCCCTGAGGTATTGGATAAATCCAAGATTTTTTTTCAGCAATTTCCGCTTGAGTGACGTGTGTGTTGCTGGATGTTTGTCATTTGTTGTAATATAAAAAGCAATAGCAGTATGCGCTCTCACAGACAGCAGTGCAGACCTACATGTAGATTGTAGAGTGATGGGCAAGAAAACCACACGAGCGCAATAAAAAATCCCTACGAGATGTGAGACATGAAACATCTAAAACTACCCATTGAAAGTACGAAGCACACCAATCTCAGAAATTTCTCGTACCATCCTAGAATGATTCAGCACCCGTCATCCTAGGCTTGGCTTTTCAGGACTAAATAACTTATTTAACAGCCGAAGGAAATCTCCTTCACCCGCACGGCCATATCACCGAAAAGACTTCGTTCGTCCGATCGCACGCTTCTCCGCTCGCCCCCGCCCGATCAAGCCACTACGCTTCATAGGAACGCGCAGTCGCGCGTGAGCCATGTATGGACCTCATGCCCACCGTGCCCTCTGCCGCCCCTCCTTTCCCTCCCGATCCGGTCTCCGCGTCGCGCTCCTCCCCTCGCCCCTTTCCCCTACCGGTCCCTCCCTCTTCTTCTCTCGCCGCCTGTTCGATTTCCCTCCCTAACCGTCGGCGCTTGCTCTGTCGTCCTCCCCAGTAGCCGCCTCTCCTTTCCCTCCCGATTCGCTTCGCCGGTAGGCATCAACCGGAGGTGATGGGGGCATGGTGGACGCACCAGGGCCGGAGCGCTAGCGGCCTGTGTTTGAGGTCGGCCAAGAAGGCGGGCGCGAGGGCGGTGTTGCGGCCTTGCTGCGTGTCGCGGGGGCTACGGTGTGTGGCCGACGAGCGAGGGTGCTACGGCGCAAGGCGCAAGGATCGCAACCTACAGCCATGGACGCCTGGCGAAGGCCGAGGCGCGCTACAGGCTCGCTTGCATGCTGCGTGGGGACGGTGAGGAACCGACGACCACCAAGGTTTCGCCCGCAACCAAGCAAGGTGTGGGTACACCAAGACACGCCTCGAACTCGCTGGCGGTCGTCCTCGCCGTGCTAGAGCGTCGGGGCCTGATTTCCTCACCCAGCTCACTTAGGTAACCAGCCGCTACACTCAATTATCCAACCATGGAGAGTTAAACATGTTAATCTGTAGGACTGAAACTCAAGCTGTATGTTGGTGTGATAGGTTTTCAGTCTTTCAAACTGAAGTTTAACGTGTGTGAGTATTTTGGCCTGTCAACAAGAGCTTCAGTTGGTGCACTCAAAATGTCACTTGAGTTATAGCAAAGCAATATATTCACCGGGTTGAAAGCACTAAAAAATTTTGAACAAGCCTGATCCAGACTAGATTGAAAGCACTCAAAATTGAGGCTTTTCTATAATTTTCAGACCTGGTGAATATATTGTGTTTGCTATAATTTGCAGTGTAATGTAGAACCATTTTTCCTCGGAGATTTAGTCGATGATGTTCCCTTTTTACACCTTTACTAAGTTTATGGCGTGATTTAAAAGAATTATCAAGAACTTCATATTTACTCAATAGATCTTGGATGTCACTCCTAGGTTTGGTGCATCTGGTTCTAAATGTTTCGTTTTAGTTGTGATGAATTTGCAATCTGGGCGATCAATGTCCAACACTTTGGTCGGATTAATAATGCCCGCTCTGTTGTTCAGTTGTTCCTGATATGTTTGATTAAACTGATGGAAGTATCTGTTGTATGTTGTATGTTGTGTGATTTCAAGAATAAATATGCACTCTGTGTCATGAATTTGGTGAACAACTGTTAAAAATGCAGTCTTGCTGAACAGATGTAGTTTCAGAAGCGAAATCATTCTGACATTTGTGGTTTTATGATTGTAGTCTAACAATTTGGATCAAAGTTTGGTTTTAGTTGATTCCACCTTTTGTGCCCGTGGAAATTCCTTGGTTTACATACTTATGTATGCTTGATTTAAAACCATACCCTGTTAAGCATTTAATAGTGTTTTGTTTTTCCTTTTAGTTATTGCGAGTTTGCCACAATGTGTGGTGTCTTTAGGTCAAAATCTGATCTTTCCTAATGAATTATGCAGCCCGATCAAAGAATGTGTGGGAATCGCCACCAAGATGTCTCATGTTCTCTTTCACATCGCAGATGGGGGATGTGCAGAAGCTGCCTCTTATGCAATATGTCGTTTGCCTTGCCATGACTGATGCCATCAAACAACTGTGTTGTGCTAAGCTGAGGATTCAGTGCAGTATCATCATGTTTCCTGTTTGTTATTCACATGTGTTGTCCATTTATTGCATTATTATTATTTCCCTGAGGCTTCTGGAGTTGTGGTTATTGGCGGGATATGGTTATTGCATAGTTTTCATATGTGTTATTGTGTTATCGCCTTGTGGAGTTGTGGTTATCGGCGGGATATGGTTATTGTAGTATATCGTGATCAGCGTTGAAGTTTGTTGCAATGTTGTGTATGGTATTTTTTTATTACCACAATTGTGTGTGTTTTAACATTTCAACACTTAGCATGGCATGTCCATGGTGATACGTCTATGCTGAAATTCATGATGTAGCAATGCGTTGATAATGGTGCGAGTGTTGTATGGTTCATGTGGAACTTAGCCATTACTGAATTAATCAGGAACATATTTGTTCACTGGTTTTCCATTTATTATTATGTATAGTTGATGTAGGTAGTTCCTAGCTATGGTTGCGCACTTTTGATGCTTTACATCTGTTCCCATTGTGCAGGCTGAGAAGGCTTTCCTCAAGTAGCCCAAGGTTTTCCTCAAGTCATAGTTTTGCTTCTCCTTCCATGCTTTTCTGTTCGTTATGAGCAATGCATATGTATAAAGCTTTTCTGCTTGATTTTAGCACAAAGAAATCTGGCAAGGATAAGAAGCTAAGGGGGCAACCGCTTCTGGAAGAGCATTGGCCTTGGCTTCAAGACCCCCAGAGAGGCAATTGAAGGTACAATTGCTCCTTTTCTAGCTCTGTCTTCTGAATCCTAGGTGGGTACTGTTAGTTTTGATAATGGAGGGATGTCCAAGATTGCGCCTTTATACCATTCTTCCTATCTAAATAGTTGCATGTTGTTACCGAAAGAATTGTAGTTTGTTAAGACTAAATTATTATTAGATTGTGGTTTTTCACCTTTTCCACATATATACGCGGGTACCTGTATTATCACCATCGTCAAATACACCTCGAGATTGATACAGACTTTCAAAATTCAAATCACCATCCCATCTTCTAATAATTGAATATCCCTTGCAAGAATCTTTTGACGCTTTTGAGGGTTAAGATAGTGCATCTTCCCGCGTGTACATGTGGTTTTGTGTTTTTGTTATTGTTAATGAAAGAATTTTAGCTATTTACTTTTTATATCTTCAAACCATAACAACTTTTTATGCATTCAAGTTTATCATATCGACGCCAATGTCTTCAAGACATTTGGTATGATAAACTTAAATTATTTTTATTCTTTTTAGGTATTGGTTTAAATGTTGATAGTGAGGAGCCTACAACATGTTTTGTTGTTGTAGCTTTCGTTTTGAAAATGTCAACTTGGCATCATATCCATCACTTACATTTAAGCAATCTCTTAGTTGTTGTAGCTTTCATTTTCAAAATGTGAACTATCACCTCAGACATATATATATCTGTACATAGACCTTCGCCGAAGCTTTCATTAATTTAATTCAATCTTATCCCCTCCAAAAAAGGATCTCAATGAAATATTAACAGGTCCATTGAGAAGACTAGAAGAGCCTAATTTGACCAGTCCCAATACTATAGGCACCTTTGTTTACTTCTAAAAAGTGACTCTTTGATTATAAATTACAATTACAAAAAAATGCCTTCAGAATATTTTGCCTTTGCTGGAGATGTGTTGCTCACTACTTGCTTTCTCTATCAGTAGTGCTTTTGATTGTATTTGATGATATTCTAGTTTTTTTTCTTCATATAACACCTTCGTACCGTCTGTAGTATATTTGAGAAGAGTAAATCTAGCATAGCTAAATCACATCCACCTCATGCCTACGAGTATCTAGAAGTCTGAATGTGATAAAAATGGAAATAGGATGCATGGTACATAAAAAGTAGTGAATTCCTTATAATCGATTAACAAGGAAAGTGCCTTCAGAATCTTTTGACTTTGCAGGAGATGTGTTGCTCATTACTTGCTTTCTCTATCAATAGTGCTTGTGATTGTATTTTACGACATTCTAGTTTTATTCTTCATATAACACCTTTGTGTTGTCTTTTGGTCTTATAATGTCCAATTCGTCATATTTGTTCACCTTACAGAAAAAAAATTGCATCCAAACGTACAGGGGTTATGTGGGTTTGCTTCCTGTTGGGGAGTCTTGATTGTTCATCTGCATGCAGCATATAAAAAGAAAGAAATAGTCTTAGTTGTTTAACTATCAGTCTATGAAAAATTTAACACGCATTCTTATGAAGACTAGTTGAATGATGCTTCCATACTTCGTTTTTTGTGATTTTGTCACTGAAGTGGAAATAGTGTCGTCTAACAGTACAAGATTGGTTTTACACTTTAGTGTTCTGATCTCCCAATGACCAACCTCTCAGAGTTTGAACACTCATGCTGCTTCTTTTTTTTTGAAAAGGGGTAACTTTTCTTCTTTTAAGATAAGGTCAAAGTCACACGAACCAGTACAAGAGTGTTTTCGTCTAATATGCTACCAAATTATGTAAGCAAGATTTTAATCTAATATGCCAAGCTTTCTAATTTTCTAATAACATATTTAGATTATACGACCAATATTGTGATATGCCAAACTTTCTAATTTTCTAATAACATCCATACCTCGCGCCATTTGATGCGGGTTAGCTTCTATGGTTGATTGGTTGTTACAACTGAAGATTACAACTATTATCAGATATGCTACAGTAACAAGCAAAATCAAAGATACAGAACTGAATGCAATCTCTAATTTGATATCTTTAACAGCTTTAATCCATTTTTTGTGTTTTCTACCTTTTCATTACTGAAATGCTTCTATGTCTTCCCACCGTTGCAGAATTTGATTAATGGTAGTCCACGCAGTGAGGAACAGATGGTCTGAAGCAATTATCTTATACAATATATTAAATCAATATCTACTATTTAATTATTATTATTTTTAATCTAAATTGGTCATTTCTCTCCAGACACCTCATGGCACACCTCCAACTCACAAGGAATATGGGAACTTCGCACAGCCAAGGGCATCCTTTTTTTAGAGGCATCATGTACATTGACATTTTTTATATTTAAATGTTTTAAATCATTTAGTGAAGTATTAGGAACATGGAACATATGATGATTGGCTTCACCCTTACATTTTCTTTGTAGGAGAGTGTTGATGCACTTTATAAACTGTGTTACTGAAAATGTTGTCTTTAGTGAAGCAAAGTCAATTGCTGCAATAATCATATACAAATGTCTCATTCATTGGAAGATCTTTGAAATGTAAAAACATCTGCTTTTTGATCGGCTTATTCAGATTTTTGGTTCCGCAATGCGTATTCTCGCTTCGCTGATTCTACGCCTTCATAGTTTTTTGGGAACATTGACTCTTCTTTTACAAGCACTTCGCTCCTATTGCATTGTTGTCGGCTCAATCAATGTTCTTAAAAATCTTAGGCCATGTGTATTTCAGAAACATGATAGCAATGAGGATCTTGCATACTGGGATGCATCATAAAATAGATTTATCTACCTTATATTCCTCTGATAATGAGAATAGCTTTCAGAATTAAGTCTAAAAAGTTATTTTGTTATTTACCTAACTGGATTTAGATAGTAATTGTGAATTCATGCTACCTGTGCTAATTGGTTGTATGCTAATTTTGTTATTCGTCTGCTTGTTTTCCTCTTCCCTACCATTGAACATAACCGCGCCATTGGCGTGGGTCACATCCTAGTTAGTGTAATGCACCAAAGCATCTGCTTTTCCTGAACCTTTGATAGATGGATCAATCACTACTCACAAGTGCACAATAAGAAGCCGATTTCATGTTGGCTTATTGCTTTACCTTGATGTGGGAGTGCTATTGGGCTCGACGAGAGGGCCTAGTCCGGCGGCAACGTACTGATGAAGGACGAGGACAGTGGCGTTGGGCGGAGCTCGAGGGAGTCTGGCGGAGCTTGAGGGAGGACGGCGACGTCAGGCAGAGGTCGAGGGAGGACAGAGGTCGCCCAGGCCAGCGGAGTTGGGGGAGGAGGACGACAGCAGCGAGCAGAGGCTGAGGGAGGCTGGTGGAGGTCGAGGGAGGACGGCGACGGCATAGGGTGTAAGAGGAAGACTGGTGTTGAACCCGGGAGCGAAGGATCCCGGATTCTCTGTGTTTCATACACTAGTCCAGGAACAGCTAGTGTACACAGTCAACAAAAGTAGATAGCATAACCATAAAACGTCATACATTGATAACAATTAAGATTTCTTACAAAAGGGGCATAAAGCCAACAAGCAAAATACAGCGGAAGCAAAAGCAGTAAAGTAGACCATACGATTCGCCACAGGCAATTGTCTGAATGGCGTAGCCTAATCGTCCAAGTTCTCATTCTCCTCGTAGTACTCTTCTCCTAATCAATAATTTATTAAGCAAGATGAGTACAAATGACTGTACTTCGCAAGTTACACCCAATTAACAGATTATAATGCATGCAAGGATTCAACAAAGGGAGGCTTATATGGCTCAATTTGCATAAAGCGACATTTTTCATTTAAATATTCATACTAAGTTCTAAAGCAGTTTACTCTATAACTAAAATTCATTTTCTAAATCTCAAGTTTTATAGTCAGATAACATTCATCAATAAGTGGTGAAGGATATCCTCCTATCACATGGCTACCCACCCCGATTCCCATTTGGATAGAAATCCAATACCATTTGATAAAGTTTCTTGAAATCAAAACCAAAATCTAACTTGGAGTGGCTTTGCTAGCATGTCCATGACCGTGGACACGGCTATTCGAATAGTTTTTACACTCTGTAGAGGTTGTACAGCTTTACCCATATGACACGACTTCTCTAGTTTATTTGGCATCCGTCGATACCACCGCTCACTACCTTAGGTAAGCAATCTAGAGTACGTGACAAGGCCTTTACAATGCGTCATCCCACCGTAGTCCTGCCTCGATAAGGTTTCGCCCCCTTTGGATAGAAACCCACCGGGTTCAGGCCCCCTCTTGCGCTAGATGGGAATACATAAAAGTAGGTCATAAAAGACACCCACGTAACCGGATGGCACGACCACGATAGAACATTGCAAATTACTTAGCCAGGTCCCTCCCATTGAGACATGTGGTAGTACGATGGGGCTTAGCAAGATGCGTCTCGAAGACCGGTCCTTAATTGACTTGGTCGACTTTCCATAAAACCTATGGGCCTCGGTCATAGAAATGACTCGATCCTGTGTATCAACGTGCACCATACAACCATCCATTTCGCCCAAGTCTAAACCAATTTTTTTTGTTTAATAAGTTAAATCATTTCATAAATTTCTATGGTATAGACATACCATAGCATCCTTTTAAATCATAGTTGAGCTTTTGGCTAAATTCCCCAAATTAAATATTTTTGAGCTAAGCGGTGACTAAGCGTAAAGTTTTGCAATGTGTTCTAGTCCATACTAATGTACCAACTAGTTTTTAACTATGGTATCAAGGGCTGGTTAAATCAATATTCAAGTTTGGATGTACAAAGGAATCGGGAATAACTATAAAGTTAAAACAGGAATTTAAATTACTTGAATTTAAATATGCATGCAATAATAATTTAAAATAGAATTTAATTAATTTAAAATATTGGGATTCAATATGATCAAATATGTCACTTGCCTTGCTCATTCTTGAGGATCTACTTCTTCACAATATTCGGGTTCCCTGGAGTCATCAAAATCTACACGTGAAAGCGGAGCAAATTCAAATAAAATTTAAATAACTTCAAATGAACTCCAAATCAAATAATTTTAGTGTAGATAGCTAGATCTTTATTTTAGATGAATTTAAAAATTTGAATCACTCGAATCGAAGTTCGAACGGGCTTCCGGAAGTTTGAAAATACATGAAATGATGAAAAGGGGGAATTTCTGGATTTTTCGATTTATTTTTCTGAAGAAAAATCAATTTATTGTGTCATGCTGATGTCATCGCAGCCACGCCAGCAAAGGCCATGAGGTTGTGCCAAGTGGCGAGGAGGTAGCGTCGAGGTGGCGGCCACATCAGCACGGGGACGTCGGTGGTCTCGGGAGCGTAGGCTCACTGGCACTACGCACCGCGGCGAGCCCGAGAGGTGGTACCAAAAGAGAGGTGGCACAATGCTGAACCTGGTGCGCTTCCCTTCGCAGCAAGAGAGCGGGGAGGAATGGCCGGCGACGAGGAAGAATGGCGACGGCGAGATGCGGCTATGGCGGCGCTAGGGCTCCGGTGACTCTCGGAGGGAGTGGGTGCGAGCATTGGGTCGCTTGCGATCTTGCAGTGCCGACGGTGGAGGCAGAGGCGACGAAGGGTCCTCAACGGCGGCGGGATCAATGGCGATGCTAGCTTCGGCCAAAGCTCTGTGAGCTCAAAATCCCAGTGATTGAGGGCGAGATAGAGGGAGGGAGAAGGAGGGAAAGAGAGAGAGAGAGAGGGCTGAGGGGCTCCGGAGGCACTCATTTAAAGGGCTCGAGGACGGCCAGAGGACGGGAGCGGCATGGGCGCGCCGTGGATCTTTGGGCAGGCGAGGAGGGAATGGGAGCAGGTGGAGGGGAGGAAAATGGGGGAGCGGTGGCGGCGGGATTCGCGGTACTTAATGCTCGTTGACGGGAGTGGCGAGGAGGAAGAGGGCGATGCGATGGGACGGGGGAGGCGAGATGATGAGGGCGCGGATTGGGGTGCCAACAAGAAGGAAAGGGGAGGAGGAAGACGACGCATAGTTGAGGCCGACAGGTGGGGCCCACCCTATCGGTGAGGCGCAGAGAGGCGTGCGATGGAGCGGGCTGGAGCGCAAGGTGGGCCGAGTGCGCGGAGGAAATGGGCCGGGGATGAAAGCTTTCAGCCCAAACCAAATCTGGGATTTTAAATGCTTTTTGAATTAAAGAAAATACAATAAATCAAAAGGCTTTCTAGAAAATAGAAAATTAAGTCCAAAAATTTCAAGAAAAATACACAAAAATTCCTTGAATTATTTGGAACTTAGTAAAATTATTTTTAACTTAACTTTAGCTTTTAATTTTGCAAATAGATTATTTTTAAAATTTGGGAGAAAATAAAACCTTTAAACCATTCAAGATTTCAAGAAAATACTTAGAATGCACTTTTGACTTTTGAATTCAATAAAACCCAAGGGATTTAAATAAACCAAATTTTGATTTAATTGAAGTTTGATTAACTCATATTAAATCTTTTTTATTTTCTAAAATTTCAAGTTTAAGCTTTATTAATCTAATAAATCGAATGGTTCATTTTAATTTGGAAATTTTCAAAAAGCCTCGAAATTCGGGATGTTACAACTGGCAACTTCGGGATCCCACGACGGAGACCACGGCTGGCCGGCAGAGGTCGAGGGTGTCGGATGGAGGTCGGTGGCGGCCAGAGAAGGTCAAGCCCTAATCGCCTTTGAGACAAGTTGGGTGTAGGAGCCGAGAGGGGAGAGGAAAAATAGGGTGGGGTAGGCTGTGATGGAAGCTTTTACACCTGGTACGATACTGGTGATTTCTTCGAAGTTTAGTGGCAAAGGTCTATCCCATCATGCAAAAGACAAAAAAAAAACCTCTCAAGGCATTTGGCTTATAGGTATATGAGTAGCTTATACTTTTCCAAAACGTTCGGTAGAAAACTACCCTTTGTTTGGGCTTTACCTTTTTTTAACCTAAAAAAAGCCCAAACAATCCAGCCTGAGCAAAACCACACCGTCCTAGCTACTAAGTACTCTTCCATCATACACGAGTCATGCATACGTATGTGTTGCCTCAGCGGACAGTAGTAGTCTGCTGTCTGCGACATCAGCAAGGCTAGGAATCGAGCAACCGAATGGGTGTGAAAATGGAAATGCCGTTCGCCTCCCTGACTCAATCATCGTGTCAAGGAACTATCGCTGGCGAGTCTAGTTCGATCGGTCACCTCATATACAAGTGTAGAATCGCACAGATCAATACAAGAACAAATAGTAGATTGAAACACACACAGAGACAATGGTGTAGGGGGTATTCTTCCTGCTTTATTCCTTCATCAAGCGATCAACATTTTACAATGACTAACACCCCCTATTTATAGGCTACAGACCCTGCTAGGGTTTTGGATGGGGCGCCCACCCATGGGCGGGCTGCTAGGCCAAGCCCGTGGTTTCCTAACACTCCCCCTTGGGCATCTATCCTCACATATTCATGCCTCGTCAAAACTCCATAAAAATTAGTGGGAAAAATTTGGAGAAAGAGTACATGATACACGTTCTGCTGCATTGTACGAATTGCCTCATTAAAAACCTTAGCCGAAAAACTTCAAGAAAACTCGTGAAAGGAAAAAGAGTACAATCCACTCAATTTCATTTAATCTCTAGGATTTACTCTTTGGGTACTCGATCTTCATAATCAAGTTTCAATAATGAGTTTGTGAAGATTCGCCCCCTGAATTCTGCACTTCTCTAAGCCCCATCATTACAATTCCATGTATGCATCCTTCAAAGCTAGACTGAAGTGACTTAGTGAATAAATCTGCAATATTTTTACATGACTTAGTATGTAGTACTTTAATTTTGCCCATATTTTGCAATTCATGAGCATAGAAGAACTTGGGGTTGATATGCTTTGTGAGTTGACTCTTCACATAACCCATCTGCACTTGTGCAACACAAGCTGTATTATCTTCATAGATAATAGTAGGGGTTTGCACAGTATTCAATCCACACGACTAGTAGATGTGGTGAATTACTCGCCAAAGCCAAGCACATTCTCGTGAGGCCTTGTATAGTGCTATGATTTTCGAGTGGTTCGTCGAAGTTGATATAAGACTTTGCTTAGATAATTTCTATGAAATTGCAGTTCCACCACATATGAATACATAGCCTGTTTGTGACTTGGTTGTATGCAGGTTCGATAGGTACCTGGCATCTATATAGTCATTCATAGACAGGTCTTGGTTCTTTCTATAGAACAAACCAAGGTCTTTACTTCCTTAGGGGTATCAGAAGATGTCCTTTATTCCCTACCAATGCCTTTTGGTAGGGTCTACACTATACCTTACTAATAGGTTCACGACAAATGCAATGTTCGGTCTAGTATAGTTTGCTAAATACATGAGTGCTCATACTGCACTTAAGTACGGGGATTCCGGTCCCAGGACTTCCTCCCCCTCTTCTCTAGGTCTGTATTATCCACATGTGCATAAAAATTACTTCATGAACTTTGATGCACATATTTAGGGGATCTTTCTCTATTTATTGATTGACTTTGAAAGCAATAAATTCTTCACCTCCTTTAAACTCAAATCAAGAATTTCTCGGTCATCAAATGTCAAAAACAAGAATATACAACCTTATGTATATTCAAAATCTTTCATATCCTTTATATCGTTTGGGTTGTCATCAATTACCAAAAAGGGGGAGATTGAAAGTATCTAGGCCCTCAGTTTTATTTTTGGTAATTAATGTCAACATTGTTAAGGGACTAACATGTGTGCTAAGGTGTGTTAAAGGTTAAGTCCCAATGATTTATTGATGACAAGGCTATTGGTAATGCGAATGAGATAAAAGATCAATATGAATCAAGACAAATGTATTGTATAGCCTAAGGACCCTTTGTAGTTTTTACCAGTCTTGGTGTTTAGAGAAAAGACTGGGTTTATAGGATAAACACCGTACTATAAAGAGGGATTATGGCTAGTAGCGTGAGAAACTATTTGTGTGCCATAATGATCAACTGGAGTTCATGCATTGTTTTGATTTGAGCTTCTAGAAAAATATTTTGTAAATCAGTATGACCACAAGAAAGAAGCGGTACTGCCGCAGGTCGGTATTACCGATACTTGTAAGATCGAGGAGGCCGACTAGAGAGCGGTGAATAGGCGGTTTTAAAAATATTTTGGCTAAAATCGAGTTTTATGCGGAATTGTAAATCAATTCGGTTTTGCACAATTAAAACCTAAATCAACTAGTCTTAACTAAGTGCAACAACAATATAAGACTATTGAAAACGATAGCAATCATACAAAGATATGAAAACAATTTAATACAAGGAATGTAAATTGCACAAAGTAAAGCACAAGAAGGCAAACCACAATGACACAATGATGCTTTACCGTCGTGTTTGGAGACTTGCCAGTCTCCCCTAATCCACATTGAGGTAAGTCCAACCACGTTGGACCGGCTCCACAACTTGAGCCCACACCTCCGAGGTAAGTCCAACAACTTGGACCGGTTCGCCACTCGAACCAACACCTCGATCCACTAGGGGTTGCTCTTCGTCCACTCCGGAGATGGCGAGCACCAAACCACTCACAAACGCCTGGGTATTCTCACAACCTTCTTTGAGAAGATCACTGGCGCAACTCCTCGAAGCCGTCTAGGTGTCAGCAAACACCAAGAGTAACAAGTCTGAGACGCTCACTTGAACGAATCAAGTATCTAAGCTCAATGGATACACAATCCACTACCTAATTCAACACATACACTTAGGGTGATACGGCTCAACTAGTAAACTAGCTGAGGTGTAGGATTGCCCGATCTTTCGCGGTACAAACAGCGGAGGTAATCCTTCTTGAGGCCGGGGTTCAACTTTCCTTGAACCTTGCGGTGATGAAGGCAGCAACAGCTCCTTCGACCACGTCGCTGTGTAGATAGATATCCAGAGGTTCACGCACTAATCAATCACAAGAACGATTAGAAGCATGCACTCGAATCCTCTCTAAACCGTGAGCAAAGAAAGATCACTTAATTAGACGAGTTGAATCGTAGATTCGTAGGCAATCTCAAGAACGCCACGCTTCTTTCCTTGTTCGACTCAAGAAACCCTAGATGGGAAAACCTCAACAAAACACGCACAATATTGCGCCACAAAGTCACCGTGACTTTTTCAGATTTCTTTCTAAAATTCTTCCCATTACAATGGGCAAAGCCTGCCTTATATTGGCACCTAAGGGTGCGGCCGACTCACACACGCCTTAATGCCGATTCTATCTCTAACTCACGATCGCATAAAAGATTCTTTCCTAATACAGTTATGGAAAGATTACAACCGACTCCATCTAAAAAATATATATATATATATATATATATATATATATATATATATATATACTATAACTTATCTACCACTGTAACTATTCATGTGGATCGTCAAGACCTAGTCATAGGACTATTCCTAGGGAGGTCCTGAAGAGGTCTTGGGGAGGTCCTGGAAGGAGGTCCTGAGGAGGTCCTGGGGAGGTACTGGAGGACCTCCGGGGTGGTCGTGGAGCACCTAGGGGTGGTCGTGGGCCACCTGGGGGTGGTCATGGAGCACTGGGGTGGTCAGGACCTCGCTCGCTCATCTCGCCGCCCGGCTTGACTGGCTTTGTCCCCATGTACTGAAAGGAATCGGTCGAGGGATGCCCGTGATCATCCCTCTCCTTCGCTTAAACCGCCCTCGGTTTGTGGTATTCTTCACAAAATCCTTGCTCTTGATAATAATATCAGAATGGATCTCCTCATCTCTTTTGGGCAACAAAGAATGAAACACACCTCTATGCATCAATGTGAAACGATTAGCTCTCCCTTGGTGTGTAAAGTTGCGATCAAACTGCCATGGACGCCCCAGCAATATGTGACATATGTGCATAGTTACAACGTCGCATTCCACCTTGTCTTCATAGCCATCAATTGAAAACGTTACTGAAACTTTATGTGTAACTTTCAGCTTACCAACATTGTGAAGCCATTGCATATAGTATAGCTTGAGATGGCGCCATGTGGTTAATGAGAGCGCATCAACCATGCCCTTACTAATCACATTGTTGTAGCTGCCTCCATCGATCATCAGTTTGCACCGTTTGCCCTTGATCATGCATTGGGTTTGAAATACACCACGTCGCTGCCCCTTCTCGACGATCAGCGTATTGTCACTATTTACCTTGTGAGCCATCAAAGATACACCGACTTCAGGTTCACAAATCACCACTTCTATGTCGGAATCATTGGATTGCGCTTCAGCGTCGTCGCCATCACTCTCCGATGCATATCCGTTTTGTACAAGTAGTACTTATCTTGAATTTGGGCAATATTTCTTCATGTGTCGTCTGCCTTTGCACTTGTAGCATTCAATATCTCATGTTCGAGCAGTTGAGAAAGCACTAGAATCAGATCTAGATGCATCCTTGCTTTCTGTACTAACTACCTTAGATGCTTCTTTAAGTTGTACTCCCACCGGATTAGTGGGTGCAACCGGCTTAGAACTTGAACCACCTTCACCATCTTGCTGAATTGGACACCTCCGACTCGATGGATTGGTGTGGCCAACCTTTGAATGGTTGTCCCTCACCCATTGTTCAGCACGCTCAGCTTGGTGAAGAAGCTCTTGTACGGTGTTATACTGCATCAAGTCAACACGATTCCGCACGTCGTCATTCAGTCCTTCAAAGAAACGTGTCATTGTAGCTTCAGTGGACTCGCAAACACCAGTACGGATCATGAGCACTTGCATCTCTTGATAGTACTCATCCACGAACTTGGAGCCTTGAGATAGACGACGTAGCTTTGTATGCAGCGTCTTGGTATAGTACACTGGAACAAATCTAGTCCTCATGACTTGTTTCATCCCCTCCCAAGTGTGTGGACGATCTCCTGCACGGTTCAATTGATCCCACCAAATAATAGCTTGATTGACACGCATCTCGCACTCCAGATAAGCTTCAGGTTCAGCTCTGCCTTTGAACGCCAGTATAGTGATTTTGATTCGGCCAATACCGTCGTCCTTGCGTTGCACACCACCGTCGCGGTGTCCTCCATGTGCAGCAGGTCGACGATCAAAATAATCACGCCGTGGTGGTCATGGGTAGCCTCCATGGCCATCGGACATGTCATCATCATTAGCACCATAGTAACGAGCGTCGTCATGCGACTGCGCTCGTCGCACCAAGTTTGGTGCCTGATGTCGGGCGCTAGCCCCTTCCGGCGGCAGTAATCTCTCCTCCAAGCGACTAAGAGAAACGGCCAGTTTGTCGAAGCCCTCCGTGATGCGATCATTCAACAAAGTTTGCACTTCGTTGATCCTCGTATTCGCCCCATTGATGCTTCCATCAAAATTAGCACGGATAACATCCTCGCGGCGCTTGATGTGTCTGGGGATCACCTTGAATCGTGCTCGTACTACGAGTGGCAAGTCATCATCGATTGGTTCTCCCAAGTCGTCACTCGGGTAACCACTCGAACCCCTTCGGCTCGCTCCTGATACCCCGAAAGCAGCAAGAAAAAAATTCAGTATCAACTTGGCGCTCTGATACCACCTGATACGGCTCAACTAGTAAACTAGCTGAGGCGTAGAATTGCCCAATCTTTCGCGATACAAACAGTGGAGGTAGTCCTTCTTGAGGCTGGGGTTCAACTTTCCTTGAACCTTGCGGTGATGAAGGCAGCAGCAGCTCCTTCAACCACGTCGCCGTGTAGATAGATATCCAGAGGTTCACGCACTAATCAAATCACAAGGACGATTAGAAACATGCACTTGAATCCTCTCTAAACTATGAGCAGCAAAGATAACGAATTAGACGAGTTGAATCGTGTAGATTCGGTAGGCAATCTCAAGAATGTCACGTTCTTGCGTTGCTCCGACCTCAGCAAACCCTAGATGGAAAAACCTCAACAAAACACGCACAATATTACGCCACAAAGTCGTCATGACTTTTCTGTATTTCTTTCTAAAATTATTCCCATTACAATGGGCAAGCCCTGGTCTTATATTGGCACCTAAGGGTGCGGCCAACTCACATACGGCTTAAAGCTGATTCTATCTCTAACTCACGTATCGTACAAAGATTCTTTCCTAATACAGTTATGGAAAGATTACAACCGACTCCATATAAAAGATATATATACTATAACTTATCTACCACTGTAACTATTCATGTGGATCGGTCAAGACTCGGTCGAGGATCGGTCTCCGGGAGGCCCTCAAGAGGTCCTAGGAGGTCCAGGAGGTACCGGAGGACCTCGGGTGGTTAGGAGCACTTGGGGTGGTCGGGCCACCTGGGTGGTCGTGGACCTCGCTTCTTCCGCCTGCTCTCGCTCCCGGCTTGATGGCTTTGTCCCCATGTACTGAAAGCAGTAATCGGTCGAGGGATGCCCGCATCATACGGTTTGCTCTCTAAGCCCACTAAGTGCAACACATGCATATAAGAGATGAGAGGGCTTGCTATTTGCTCAAGGGAAAGGATATGGCACCAGCAACCTTCCTCACAACTGGCCAAGGTGGGTATATATAGCCCACACACAAAAACTAGACGTTGGAAGAGAAACTACAGAAAAACAGGGAAACCCGGTCTAACCGCCAACCGATGGTCGGTCAGACCGCCTCACTTCAATGGCCATAAAACTAGTCGTTGGACAACATCCGATCTGACCGCCAACCAATGGCCGGTCAGACCGAACCAAGCCAGTTAGATCACTAGAGGGGCGGTCAGACCGCTCCACAAAGGAGCAAGCTAAAATCGCTCCACAAAGGAGCAAGCCAAAATCCAGAGATACCTTCTCTGAAAAAACCTGACCGGGTCACATGACCTGGAGGTCCGATCAGTCCAGCCAACACATACCGGTCAGACCGCTCCAACCAAAACCAAATAAACACATTCTCTGGAAAAAAACTGATCAGGTCACAAGACCCGGAGGTCTGGTCAGACCGGCCAATACATGGCGGTCAGACCGGGATGCCACCGGTCAGACCGGTCAAACATGGCGGTCAGACCGCTAGAACAAGGGACCCGGCACATAGCCCAGTCAAACTCTCAACGTTCAGTCAAACCGCCTAAACACCTGCGATCAGACTGCCAGAGCTGACAAACACAGATTTTTGCATTCCTTTCAATTCAATTTGCAAAACATATTTGTCAATTGATACGCGATGCAAACAAGGGTTAAAGACGAGATTCTCAACAAGTTGCAAAACACATTTGCCAACTTTTAGAATCACACCACAAGGAATAAGGTACATGGACTTAAACTATTTGCAAAACACATTCGCAAACTAAAGTCGCATGCTACAAGGATTATGCATAAGCCTCAACTATTTGTAAAACACATTCTCAAATATCGGCAACATGCTAACGAGAGCTAGAGCAAGCACAACGAGCTATCAATACATGACATTCTCAAGCTACTAGTCAAGATTTCTCTTAATAGTACAACAACCTATACTAGCAATCCGATCTTTCAACCAAACACCAAGACCGGTAAAATACTAGGAACACATCCTTAGCTCTAGCTAGTCATACCTTTGCCTTGCACATTCACTTGAAGCTTGATGACGCACATCTTCTCTTCAAGACCGGGTCATTGACTTGATAATCATCAACACATGATGATTTCCTTTACTTCAAGCTCTTGACTTGAATATGCATCAACCCATGATGCAGCCTTTCACTTGACCTCCATCAACACATGATGAGCCTTCTTCACTTCGGGATCTTGACTTGAACACCATCAACACATGATAATTTCCTTCATCCCGAGTCTTGACTTGATGACGATCAACTCATGATGCCATCCAAAGTCTCCATCATCATGGAACATAACATATTCATCCGACTCATGGAAAATGTTTATTCCAAATGATGATTGTCATTAATTTCCAAACTACTCCATTAACTCATAATAGCGGGTCTAGATTCTTCAATCTCCCCATTTTTGGTGCTTGATAACAATCCTCTTGTAAATAATTGAAATTGAATTAACATGAGTATATATCAACTACACAAGCTTTATATACTCAAGTATACATTTCAAAGTAGAGATCCTTAATGTAAGTGGATGGAAGAATGGGATCAATACTAGTGAAATGACGAAACATAGATTGAGCTCCCCCTAAATGTGTGCATTCAAATATATGGAATGAAACAAAATGCACATATTCATGTTTGACTCTTGGTGGAGTTCATTCTATATTTTAGATCCAAAGAATGCAACAAATGAAGGATATGACAATTTAGCTCAAGCTCGTGAGAAAAGGTGCATTCATAAAGATCCATAACCCATTTTGGGCAAATAGCAAAATAGGTTTTCCTATATAATAGTTTACCCATTTTAAACAAAGCCCAAAATATTTTTCATTTTCGCTAAGAAAACCCCTTTTAGGAAAATCTCCCCCTTACACAAAGGTTGCACTCCTTTGACATGTAAAGGCTTTCTCCATTCAATCATTATCTCCCGCTTTGTTATCTCTTTGAAATATCTCCATCCAAAACTAATGATGACTTCAAACTGTATCCTTTGGCCATTATTTGCAACCAAATTATCCCCCTTTGACATTAAGCACAAAAAATGTCTATATGTGGATCACTCTTGAAAGATAGTCATTAAACATCACTTGTAGATACCACGTGTCGACAAGACTTAAAAAAGCAAAGTGCTTGAACTTCTCTCGCAAAGATCTTCAAAGAAAACATCCAAAGAGAAAAGGGAAGAAGAGAATTCACTCGTACATAGAAAGTACTTGAGCTTGGTCAGGAGAAGAATGATCGGCAAGAAATGAAATTAGATATCACTTTGAAAGAATAAGATGATATCACGTGTAAAGATGAATCTCATGCCGAGATCAAGATGATCAAAAGAAGCTACCACTTGAAAGAATATCACTTGAATAACAAAATTGCATTTGTGATTAAGAAAAAACAGTATAGGATAGCTTGCAAGGATATCAATAAATATCTTAACCAAAGGAAGCAATCAAGGTGACTGAAAGAAGTAGAAATCAACAAATAGACCATTTCATGTTGCTAACAATAACGCCCGGTCAGATTGGAGTTCAAGGGGCAGTTAGACCAGAGGGCTAGCGGTCAGACTAGAGTTCAGTTGGCGGTTAGACCGGAGGGCTAGCGGTCAAACCGTTGAGGGGCCGCCGGTCAGACCGACTGAGACTGAATCTAACAAAAGATTTCAGTTCTGATTTTAGAGAAAAGATTGAGAAGTTGTATTTTGCTCCAAACTTTCACACAATCAAACAAATAAACATATTTAGAGCATTTCCAACTTATATAGCCTTTAGAAATCCAACTCTTAAATAGTTTTTATGAATTAGCTTTTGTTTTCGCAAATGAAATCTTATTTTCATGAATCTTCTCCCAAAGAGCCAAATTGAGCATATGATAAAATTTAGAGCATCCAATTTTATATATGAGTCATTAATACCATTATGGATCAATTCATGTGAATAATTTTGGCCCACATGACAAAACTCACTTAAGTGCTAGAAAATGACCACTTAGGTCAAAACCGTATCTGGACGAGTTTCGAAATCAAATAACTTTTGCTAGGTTGGACTTTTGAAAATACTGTGAATACCAAAAAAGTTTAGAATAGCCAACTCTAGGATTTTTCTTTTGGGACCATTTTCAATTTCCTTTTAGAATAGATTTTACATAAAAATCTAATTTATGTCAAAAACAAGATACTATGATCTAGAATTTTGGCTAGAAACTCATTTTCGCTTAAAATAGGTTTTTCTTGAACCAAAACCTTTAAAAAACTTTTGAATAACATTTGTATACATTTTGCAACTAGTTTTTTTTTTAAGAGATTTGACTTTTGGCTAAAAAGCTCAATTTTGAAAAACATTACTAGCACTTAATTTATTTGGGCACATTTAGGGATGTGATATACATGATCATGATTTAACACTCTCTCTTAATGTGCCACATACCATCTTTCTTAAGATTTCAATAAAGAAGTTTTTGGACAAGAGTAAGAATACCATTTTTAAAAGATTTTCATGAAATGCAACCTACACAAGGTAAATGGGCTAAATACTTCAATGTAAGTACTTGTTACCGAAATGACATTGGCTCTTGATATGACTTGACCATCCTCAAGCTTGGCTCCAAAATGACGTATGTGGAATCCACCTCTATTTGAATAAGCCAAGCCTACAATGCCTCTCTAAGTACATATTTAACATTTTAAGCACCTTTTGGTACCCAAACTCGGTTGGGTCATTGAATGTTAGTCACAAGAGATTTGAGCACACAAATGGCCCTAGCAATAGTCTTAGATAAACTAACACATCTAGCAATCACCTTACCATCTTTAGCCTTTCTAAGCAAATAATGATCATTATAGATAATAGGCTTAGGAGTGATACTTTTGGGATAATCCTTACTAAAATGTCCATTTTCCTGTCAATTGTAGCAAGTTGGGCTCTTACTTCCCCTTCTTGTCTTTTTGTCTTGCTACTTGCTGGTTCGCCTCTTCTTTGAATGTCTTGACTTGACATCCATTTGATTTGAGCACACCGAGGCATTGTGGCCCTTCTCATTGCATCTAAAACACTTGACATTCTTCATGTATCTTACATTGTGCTTTGTCTTGCTATTCTCCTTCTTCTTGGAAGTAAAGCCAATTCCACTCTTATCTTGCAAGCTTCTTTGCTTGCTCAATATATCATCGAGAGTGGCCTTCTCTTTGAATCTTCTTTCCAAGTCATTTTTCAATTTGCTGACTTGGTCCTTGAGCTCTTTGTTTTCCTCTACAAGGTTAGTCTCAACAAACATAGAGGAAGTAGAAGCATCTATTTTTGAGTTACAATGATTATCTAGCAAATCATCACAAGAGGTGGATATGCTAACCTAGATGAAATGCAAGGACTAGGAGCTATACATGACATATCATGAGCTTCTTTTAGCTCATCATAAGAATCCTTGAGAGAAAGAAATTCTTTCTTCAAGACTTTGAACTTTGACTTCTTTGAACTTTGACTTCTCCTTGCTAAGGTATTCATTCAAGTCCTCTAACCTGCCCATCAAATCATTATATGAAAGCTCATCATCATCATTTACCTCATTATTACCTTTTGCCATGAAGCAAGTAGACATGTTAAATAGTGATGGAACGCCTCATTTGCATTTGAGAGGTTTGATGGATCGTCCTTTATGGCTAGCCCGGCAAAGTGTCTTCTTTTGTCATTATTCTTATTTCTTGATGAAAATTTGAGCTCTTCTTCATCTTCCTCACCATAAGGACACTTTGAAGCAATGCGTCCCTTTCTTTGACAATTGTAGCACCATAAAGTCTTGTGGTGCTTTTCATTTGAAGATGTACTTGAATTTTTATGTGAGTCACGTCTCTTCATGAAATCTTCCATTTTATTCATGAGAGTGACCATGTCTTCTTCGGTGTCATCATCTTCCTCATTTTGATCCTTATCTTCACTTTAATCATATTTGGTCTTGAAAGCATGAATTATTTTGCTTGAAGTTGAGGCCCTCTCCTTGAGCTCATCCTTGTCTTTCTTGTACATCTCATTTGTAATGAGATTGGCCAAAAGAGCGGTAGGAGTCATCCTTGGCAATTCGGGTGAATTGAGAAATAAAATCACCAAGGTCTCGTATTTGTCCGGTAGCGCCCTAAGTATCTTGCGCATAATATCAAGATCGATTAAATCACAAGATAGGTATCTGAGCTCATTTACTATGTTGTTCATTTTAGAATACATCTAATTGATGCTCTCATGAGGCAACATGGTAAATGACTCATATTTGAGCTTCAACCTATGCAATTTAACTTCCTTGACCGTGGAGGTTCCCTCATGAATTTCCATAAGAGCTGTCCAAACATCATGAGCATTCTCAATATTACTCACTCTATTGAACTCATCCACACTCAAAGCACTATAGAGAGCATTTACAGCTTGAGCATCGTGTCGCAAGTTTTGCTCTTCCCGTTGAGTGGGGTTTTGTAGATCAATTAGAGTAGCAAAACCCGCATCAACAATTCACCATAGGTTTGGGCCCATGGCCTTAATATAGATGGTCATTCTAATTTTCTAATAAGCATAATTTGAACCATCAAAATGTGGTGCTCTACCAATGGAGAAACCCTCACTAGCCATCCTTTACTCTCTAGGCGGTGAAGCCTAATAAAATGAGAGACCAAGCTCTGATACCACTTGTAAGATCGAGGAGACCAACTAGAGGGGGGGTGAATAGGCGGTTTTAAAAATCTTTTGGCTAAAACTGAGTTTTATGCGGAATTATAAATCAATTCGGTTTCACAGAATTAAAACCTAAATCAACTAGTCTTGGCTAAGTGCACCAACAATATAAAACTATTGAAAACGATGGCAATCATACAAAGATATGCAAGCAATTTAATACAAGAAATATAAATTGCACAAAGTAAAGCACAAGAAGGCAAACCACAATAACACAATGATGTTTTACCATGGTGGTCGGAGACTTGCTGGTCTCCTCTAATCCACGTTGAGGTAAGCCCAACCACGTTGGACCGGCTCTACAACTTGAGCCAATACCTCCGAGGTAAGTCCAACAACTTAGACCGGTTCACCACTTGAACCAACACCTCGATCCACTCGGGGTTGCTCTTCCTCCACTTCGGAGATGGCGAGCACCAATCCACTCACAACCGCCTGGGTCTTCTCACAACCTTCTTTGAGAAAATCACCAGCGCAACTCCTCCAAGTCGTCTAGGTGTCGGCAAACACCAAGAGTAACAAGTCGAAGACGCTCACTTGAATGAATCAAGTGTCTAAGCTTAATGGATACACAATCCACTACCTAATGCAACACATGCACTTAGGGTTTGCTCTCTAAACTCACTAAGTGCAACACATGCACATCAGAGGGCTTGGTCTTTGCTCAAGGGAAAGGATATGGCACCAGCAACCTTCCTCACAACCGGCCAAGGTAGGTATATATAGCTCACACATAAAAACTAGCCGTTGGAGGAGAAACTGCAGAAAAACAGGGAAACCCGGTCTAACCGCCAACTGATGGCCAGTCATACCGCCCTAGCTCCAACAGCTAGTTTATAGCCCACTAGAGGGTCGGTCGAACCGCTCGACAAAGGAGCAAGCCAAAATCCAGACACCTTCTCTGGAAAAACCTAACCTGGTCACATGACCCGGAGGTCCTGGCCAGCCGCCAACACATGGTGGTCGATCGATCCCACCAATGATCGGTCAAACATGGCGGTCGACCGCCGTAACAAGGAACCCAAGACACAAAGACGGCCAAACTATCAATGTTTGGTCGACGCCTAAAGACTCTACAAATGACCGCCAGAGCTGAGAAACACATATTTTTGCATTCCGCTTCAACTCAATTTACAAAACACATTTGCCAATTAATGCGCAATGCAAACAAAGGTTAAAGACGAGATTCTCAACAAGTTACAAAACACATTTACCAACTTTTAGAATCACACCACAAGAAATAAGGTACATGGACTTAAACCATTTGCAAAGCACATTCACAAACTAAAGTCACATACTACAAGAATTATGCATGAGCCTCGGCTATTTGCAAAATACATTCGTAAATATCAGCAACATGCTAACGAGAGCTAGAGCAAGCACGACGAGCTATCAACATATGACACTATCAAGCTACTAGTCAAAACCCCTCATAATAGTACGGCAACCTATACTAGCAATTCGATCTTGCAACCAAATTTCAAGACCAGTAAAAGACTAGAAACACATCCTTAGCCCTAGCTAGTCATTCCTTTGCCTTACACATTCATTAAAAGCTTGATGACACACATCTTCTCTTCAAGACCGAGTCATTGACTTGATAATCATCAACACATGATGATTTCCTTTACTTCAAGTTCTTGACTTGAATATGTATCAACCCATGATGCACTCTTTCACTTGACCTCTATCAACACATGATGGGTCTTCTTCACTTCGAGATCTTGAATTGAACACCATCAACACATGATGATTTCCTTCATCTCGAGTCTTAACTTGATGAAGATCAACTCATAATGTCATCTAAAGTCTCCATCATTATGGAACATAACCTATTCATCAAACTCATGGAAAATGTTAGTTCCAAATAACGATTGTCATTAATTACCAAAATATCTCCATTAACTCATAATGACGGGTCTAGATTCTTCAGGGAGGACGGCGATGGCGAGCGGAGGTCAAGGGAGGACGGTGGCTGACGGAGGTCGCCTAGGCCTGCGGAGTTGGGGGAGGAGGACGGCGATGGTGGGCGGAGGCTGAGGGAGGCTGGTAGAGGACAAGGGAGGATGGCGGCGGCATATGGTGCAAGAGGAGGGCTGCCAACTTCGGGATCCCACGACGGAGATCGCGGTTGGCCGATGGAGGTCGAGGGCGTCTGATGGAGGTCATCGGCGGCCGAAGGAGGTCGAGCCCTAATTGCCTTGGAGAAGAGTTGGGTGTAGGAGCTGAGAGGCGAGAGGAAAAATAGGGTGGGAAAGGTTGCGATGGAAGCTTTTACACCTGGTACGATACGAGTGATTTCTTCAAAGTTTAGTGGCAAAGGTCTACTTCACCCCACAAAAAGACAAAAAAAAACACCTCTCACAATGCATTTGGCTTATAGTTATATGGGTGGCTTATGCTTTTCCAAAAAGTCCAGTAGAAAAACTAACCTTTGTTTAGGCTTTAGCTTCCTAGTTGTTAGAGTATATTGGCATATCTCTATATTTGGTAGTTTAGGATTTGTAATCCCGTGATACCTGTCTTATCTCTAGAAGAGGCTTCTTGCCCTCCAAGCCTTGTACTCTATATAAATCGCTCTCAAGTCTCAATACAATCATCCATTGCAGCTTATTCATCTTCCTACATGGTATCATAGTAGTGTCGCTCCTGAGCCGCCACCTCCACAGCTTCCGCCGCGCCGCCCCTAGGAGATGATCTCGTCTCCATGATCTCTCTCAAGGGCTGCGCAACCCATAGTTTAAGTCGTGTCGCCGATCATCCGATCGACTACCAATTAGAGTTTTCCCCGGTCATCTTCAGATCAGGTTTTCTCTAATTTTTTCCGATCATAGATCGGTTTATGCGCTCGCCGAATTGCCGACGCTCTCGGTTCAACTTCACCGCTTTGGCTTCGACCTCTCCGTGCCCCTCTCCTCCGATGATGTCGCGGGCGGTCGCGGGCGCGCTTCGCCGACACGACCCTCCCTCCACGCCTTCCGAAGCGCCTGCCTCACCGCCGCCATCACGCCGGATCATCATCGCCGGTCCGCTGCTCGCGAAGTACGAGCCGCTGCACCACCGGAGCCCGTGACTTGTGGTCATGCCATCGACATGCATGGGTCGCCACGATCGCTTCTTCGCCAGCATGTCGCTACCCGTGGTCACCATTGCCATCGCCGACACCACCGCCTTCGCTAACGCCGACAGTCATTCTCCGGCCGCCGCCCAGATCCGGCCTCCCCGCCAGATCCGGCGGTGCTCGCCGGATCCATCCTCCTCCTCGCCGATGCGCCGACGGCTTTTCTCCGCCTCAATCTAGAGCCGGCTCTCTTCCGCCGCTGCCTCCACACCCCCAGATCCGGCTCCTCGACTAACGGGCTGCTGCTTCCAATTTTGCCCGGCCTTCTCCGGCCGCCGCCCCGATTCGCCTCCTCCGCACGGATCCGGTGGTGCTCGCCCAGATCCGCCTCCTCGCTGATCCGCCTCCGCTTCATCTTCGCCCACGGCCGATGACGCCGGCGACTCTTCACCGACCTCGACCACGACCTCCTCTGCATCAACTCCACTACCCCGACCACGACGACGACCTCGACACCAACTACCTCGACATGGCTCCCTCCTCCACGGCTACGACCATAGTCAGTCCGATGGTTCCCCACCTTCGGCTTCCTCTCCAGTCTTACTGTCCGTGACGCTCCTGCTGTTTGCGATGCTACCGCTACGACTACAGGGGGTGTTTATATTGACATATCTCTATATTTGGTAGTTTATGATTTGTAATCCCGTGATACCTGCCTTATCTCTAGGAGAAGTTTCTTGCCCTCCAAGCCTTGTACTCTATATAAACCGCTCTCAAGTCTCAATGCAATCATCCATTGCAGCCTATTTCTATTCCACGTCTTAGGCCTAAGAGAGCCTACACGTGAGGGAGAGGAGGCCAATCTTCCTACACTAGCTACTAGGTACTCTTCCATCTTGAGAACCGAGCGCAGGCTTGGTGCGAGGTGTTTCGCTCAGTTCCCGCGTTCGAGCCTCTAGCTCAGCGCACATGTCTCGCCGGGTTTTATTCCTTTAGGAATAGTACACGCACACGTGATGCGTTCAGTGGTCAAAGCGCTTACCTGCGCTCTGTAGAGTTCAGCTTCCGCTTTAGATTAGACGTACGTTAAGAACGCATTCACATATACGTGGATGTACCTGTGGTATGTTGTGATACTCTTGAAAAAAGTTACTCTTCCATCGTACACGAGTCATGCATACGTACGTGCGGCCTCAGCGGACAGTAGTAGTCTGGTTTCTGCGGCATCGGCGAGACCAGGAATCGAGCAACCGAATGAGTGTGAAAACGGAAATGCCGTTCGCCTCCCTGACGGCCTGATCGATCAATCTCAATCATCAAACCGTGTCCTCGTAGTAGTAGCTTGTGGGGCCAATCCTGCGCCGCACGCGTTCCTACTCCCAGTCAGTGAGAGGGGACAGGTACATGTACTCGTCTGCAGTACAACGAAATCCCTAGCTATCGTCGTCATGTGAAACCCCAGATTTTTCCTGGTACTGTAGCAAGATGCGCGTATACTGTAGCAAATTGCAGAACGAACAAGCAATCTTGTCCGCAGCCCACGAGAACAGCAGCTGCCAGCAAGCAGTAATCAAATCCAAAAGAGTCGAGCTACTATAGAACACACTGCATGCAAAATACCCAACCAAAAGATCAAAAAGCAAAAACACCTTTTCATTAATGCCCAAGACCAATAGCTATGGCTCTAGTAAATAAACAAATCACAAAACTCAAGCCACTTTCATCTTCACGTGTACCTCCAGGAGAAACAATGCTCGGTAACCCTTTTTCAATTAACATGCACAGCCAGAAGAAATCGCCATCGCCAAAGAAACAAGTGCACGCCCTTATTTTACTACCGCCGCCAAGATCGCCTAAGGACGCAATGCACACGCCGCCCCTTCACTTTATACTCAAGAAGCAAATCCAGATCCTAATCACACACGGCAACTATCATACGTGATTAGGACTCCAGAACTTGAACCATACATATACAGCCCATAATTCTAATTTCCTAATTTTTCTTAGCCTTCCAAGTTTGGACACCCCAAAACTATCATGTGTCGAGCCTCCTGACCGCACAACCAGAGATTTAACACGATCATCCATCTTTGATCTCCACGCACCCCAACTCGAGCTCGACTGCCTCCTCCAAAGATCCCCGACCTCCGATCATGACTTCGCACTAAGCCATCTCCTGGCCACCGCCAGAGACCACGATCGCTTTCGAAGTTACCCCCGCACATGCAAAGACCAAACCAACATATTTTTCCTAAGACAAGTTCTTCCCAACTTGACCGACATTAGTCCACACACACCACACGCCTCAAATAATATCAATACCCAATATTGTCAATTATTCATCAACTAAAATAAACTAGACCAAGCCACATGGTCTAACAATCTCCTCTTGATGAATAGATTGACAATACACTACACCATGGCACACTATTAAGGGCAATGCAACCGCCGAAAACCGTGATTCAAAGGCAATTTATCTCGCGTCAATTACTTTTCCTAAGACTTATGGCTCGCCTTGAAAGTGTCACGGAAAACAATTGCCTACAGATATGTGTATTCGGCAGATTAACCCGCCTCTAGAAAAGCAGATTTTCCCTGTTAGTTAGCTTTTTGCCTACAGATAGCTTTTTTCCTAGCTATAGTATTGCTTGATTATATGTATTGCCAAGCAGCTAGACTGCCCTTGATTGTCAATTTTTCCTGCAGCTAGACGGCCCTTGATTGTCAAGTTTTCCCCAGCTAGACGGCCCTTGATTGTCGCTTTTCCCGCAGCTAGACGGCCCTTGATTGTTGTTTTTCCCGGCAGCTAGACCGCCTTGATAAGCATTTTGAAATAAAAAAGAGCATCGATTTCAGATAATGCATTCCCCATTAATCGCCTCATAATCTTAGCATGCATCGTACCTTCTAGAGAGTTTCAAGCAAAAGTAAATCATGGGACTATCAAGTCAATAAGTCATGAATGGGATTAAACAGATTAATGTAATATATCGCAATTGTTCCAATTTCAACAAAGTACTAAAATGATGTTTCACTAGCAAGGCATACGGATGGCACACAATGAAATGCATTTACATCTATTGCATAGTGTAGACTGTCTGTTCATAAAAATAATGGGCTACAAAAAACTAGGAATGTAGTCACGAAAGTAGTTACGCAAACCGGGAATGTAGTCATCGAGTAGTTACAAAAGCGCCTCAGATAGTAGGGGATAGTTGGTAGTTGATTTGCAAATGAATCGAAGGGCAACATTCCTTATACAAGAAATGTGAAGAGAATTATTACATATAATAGATTGGAGGAGATAAACATGGATAAGCAAACCGCATACCGAATCTCAGATCTATCACCGCTTGTTGATGAACTGTGAGTCGATCTACGTAAAAAGAACGACAAGTGAGATTTTAATATGAGAAAAGACTATTAATCTTAACACGTAGTCTATATTGATTGTAGAATGAATATATTAGAACATACTCGCATGAACAGAGTATAGACAAACAACAGAGGTTGTATTGTCTTTCATCAAGAACACCATGAGAAGCATGTTCTTTGGTAGGATTTTTGATCTGTATATCAACATTCCGCAAGTAAGTTGTACGATTCAATTAGACCTATCTTCAAGTGGGTAACAACCTAAATATTTTATAGGCAAACATAGGAATGGCAAGAATTCGATCTGTAGCTGCTGCTACATCGAAGAGTCTCTTTGAGCGGAGCTAGCTATATCATGTGCTGTTTGTAAGCTGAGTATATTACAAAATGAGTATGTTAAGTAATGACATTGTGCTTTATATAAAAGAGCTAGAACAGTTAGCAAAATAAACTCAACCAAACATATATACCAAGTCTCCTAGCATAGAACCGCCTGATGCTTGTAGATCAGACATAACCTATGTAGCAAATGGAATTAGGAAGTACATAGATCCTGTGCTGTTAATGTAAAGAGTGGGTAAGGAAGCAAAGACAATGCACAATCGCTTTAGTAGCAACCAAAAACAAGATGAATATAATGGATGTTCTAGAGCTGAAGACTGTGGAGGGCCACAGCGCCTAATAACTGTCTCATAAACTAAGAGCCACAGAGCATCCACTATCTAAGAGACCAAAAACAGGGACAAATAACAAAGGCACCATGTTTGCCCAATTATAGACCCTATATAATGTGTACTTTCGCTAATAGAATGGAGAAAATCAAGCAACAACAATGTCAGTATCCACAGAGGACTAAACAAAAATTTCGATTCCTAATCTTATGAGGATCCACACTGGTAATTAATGGCAACATGCATAAAAATATATTATTTTTGTAGTTCACAGGTTGACGACTAATGTGGTCAAATATTTGGCAGTGGATGATAAAAAGGCTGCTTATAATAGAACAGGCGAAGGACGTGTAGAAGCAACAAGAAATTGAAGAACATATGCTTGTATTAGGTACACACGAGCCTGCCTTGGCAAGTATGAGTCAATGAAAAGAAGAACAAAAAAACTTATTGTTATTCAGTATTAGTCCAAGAAGAAAGCAGTAACATAAAGTATGATGGCAGTGATTAATTTTGGTAGCCGAGAGGCAGGGTACCAAATTGCTTGCTAAATACAAGCACTGACATAAGAACAATGGGGAAAATTAATTGATTATTTGCAAATTGACCCCTTCTTCTGTATATATATAAAGGTGATGACACATATGGTTCCTGTTCTGTGAACAATGGATCAGAGTAGAAAGTTGATTTTTGTGAACTTGTAAAAGAAGAAGATGCACAATAGATTGTTAGCTTCAGCTGCTACTTTTGTTTTTTTTGTTTTGTTTTTGCTTGTCGTGTAATCTTTAATGTTTTACTCCGAGCTGTTTGGTGTATGTTCCTCATTGTCAGGGGACACATGGGAAACTCCTAGTTTATGTTTATTCAATCTAATTAAAATACTGCATATATTCTGCATTTTCTCAGGAAAAAATGATGGTTTGGTGATAACCAACAAGACAGTAAATGGAATAAGCACTGCGTTATAAAAATCTAGAGTATTCAAGTTCAAGAAACATGCATACTAAAATAATGCTTAGGAACAAAAACAGAAAAATGTTTTGCCTGATTGATAGCGCAATCTGTTTGCAGATACTCCCTTTATACTCCTCCAAGACCCAGATCACTACTTTTCCGGTCAACACAACTACAAGAAAATGGGGTGGAGGTGGAATATTAAAGTCAATAAAACAAATAGCAAGGTTAGAAATGACAAGCCAACTAGAAGTTTTAATGATGGACAACTGATGAGAATAAAATTAAAGAGAAAAATTAGTTCTGCCTTTAGGAGATATTAACCTTACAATACCAGCTGTAACTGTGTTTTGAAGAGAAAGTGGGCAGCCCAAAGCAACAACCCAATCACCTGGTCGAAGTTTACATGATGATCCAAGTCTCGAGCTGGTAAAGGGTCTTAGATTTAATCTTCACAACAGCGATATCAGAGTGGCGATCTGAATTGAGAACAACGCCTTCAAATTCACGTCCATCTTGTAAAGTCACACTAACCTGTTAGAATTTCACCCTTTCTGAGACAAAATGAGGAAGTAAACAAACATGAAAACTATCACTTGGATCAAACAAAATGCTGGCAGAACAATATTAATAATAAGAAAGAAGATAGAACTGTAATTAATCTATCTTAAGCACAGCTACGATATGATAATTTGTGAGAAAGAAGTAAAGAATTGTCCACTATACCATGGCTTGGTGTCATATTTTGCCCTATACTAAAATTTAGAACTTTAACCCTAGGACTAAGGCTATAGACTATTGTTGGACAGTCTCTGTCTTGAAACAATGGTAAACGAGCAAGGACACTCAGTTAATCCAAGTATAAAGTCAAGAGACAAATTTGAACCTCAGTCAAATTACAATTTGTCACGTCTGTCCTAATTTGTGAAGAAAGAAAATAGTGCATAAAAGCTTACATTTCAAAGCTTCCACTGTATGACATGAGGGTAGTTTCTCATGTGACATTTTTTCTAAGGATAAAATGAAATATATTATCAGAAATTATCTGTTGGCTCTTCCCTCTAAGAGTATTCCCTGAAGATATAATAACCCATTAAAGTGTATTCAAAATTTAACAAGCATCATTGACTTATATGAATCAGGAACAGATAACATATATAGCAATACTAATAGTTCCAAGGCTGCACCAAATATGGAGATGTGGTTGTTTAAGAACTTCAATAATTCCAAATTCATGCATCATATTGATTTCATTTGTCAGAGGTAAGTCACACTGTCAGCAAGTAACGGATAACTCAAGATGAACACAGAAGCTAGTGCCAACTTAACAACCTTTCCCCTTAGAACTGCTTTCGTGCTTTGAAAATCTACAACAACATGGGCACATGTCAATATCGTCCCATCTGGATCTATTATAGTTCCCGATCCAATGCTCACCCATCCATGAGTATCTACAGAAATAATTCAACAAGTTTACTACATGTAGCTAGTGAACTGGTAAAAGGTTTGATGATTTCCACTGACAGTTTGGTTCTCACCTTGCGAGAAGAAATGTTCACAACAGCAGGACCAACTGCAGCTGCAGCATTGGCAATTGAATTCCGCCTAGACATCCTGGGCAACATCTTGAATCATCTGAGTTTCCACCAGAGCCTTGGTTGCTCACGTTAGTGGGTGGAACCGATGCAGATGCAAAGGAATTTAGTATAGGAAACCCTACACACAAATTTGAACACAGTAAGATGCTCAGAAAATTAAGCTCCATCCTTGTCAAGAAGAAGATATGGTGGCAATTATTGGTTCAGCAAAAATTAAATTCATTGCACTGCTTCCTTATGTACTAAGGATGCCTTAACCTACAAATTGCAAATATTCTCTAACATTTTATTGATCATCACAGATGCTGTTCAACTGCAATATCACAAAATGTCTAGTTACTGTGACTCAATCTACCCCTGCAAACAAAAGTCACAACTGACAGCAATGAAAAATTTCAACCTATCTACATAGTCCAACAAATGCAAGTTTCTGTGATGCATATGGATTCTCACATTGTGTTCTCAGTCTCCACATACAAGCCTCCACCAAATTGGTCTTCAACTAGGCCTTTTGGTACATAATAACACATCTCAATTTAATTTAACAACTCGCTTAGGTTGCAAGCGTAAAAGGTTTTCTTCGCCACTATAGCACCTAAGGACTTCATATCATAAAAAGCAATCTTGAAGAAGAGGAAATTGTACACAACGCTACCATTCTAGCCTCAACCGAACCCAGCAAGGTAGTCATCTTTCCCCCCAAATCCATCAATATTGTACACAATTAGTAAGACACCATGTTGAGCCAACTAATTCATGCATCAACCACCACTGCATACCCCTAGCTCCTAGTCCTTAGCATCACAGAGCAAGGGAGAGGTCGGGAGTAGAGAGGAAGTGGGAGAGATACCTTAGTGAAATCTGGCAGCATAGGCAGTAGCTCACCTCCAGTAGTCACCTTCATCTCCAGTCAATCCCCATGGCATTCATGCATGAAAAATCAGTTAATATCAGAACTTGATCCAACCATAATACTAATAATCAAATTAATGAAGATCAAGAGGGAGGTTAGAGAGTAAGGGGGTTTTGGAGGTGTGTAGCAGTAGTGGAGGTCAGGGTCGGCGGCCGCAGGCAAGCTGACCTGGCGGTGGCGACGCACACGCGTGAGGAGGGAGGCCAGACCGGCGAGGCGGCGCTGGCCTTCGGCCGCGCCGAGGGGAGGAGCAGCACGGGGTCAGATCAAGGCGGCGTGGAGGAGGGCTGAGCCGACCTGACGGCGCGTGGAGGCGGCATGAACCGGGGCAGAGGGGTAGGAGGAGAAGGCGAGTAGGAGAAGGAGCCGAGCCGACGCTGGCCTCCGGCCGCGCCGGGGAGGCGTAAGGGAGCCGGGCGCAAGGAGGAGCCCACCGGCAGCGTCGGGACCGGGGAGCCAGAGGGGCGGCACCGGGCGTGGGGCGCGATGGCGGGCGCAGGAGGCACTGGTGGTGGCACCAAGAGAAGAGGAGGGCGAGCGGTAGAGGCGGGCCTGCAGCCGGAGGCGGTGGCGGCGGCACCAGGCACCGAGCCGCTCGACGGGTGGACGCGCCGTCGGCAGGGGCGAGCGCAAGATCGAGCGGCGGCATAGGCGGCGGCGGCGGACCGGGCTAGCAGCGAGCGGGCCGGAGGCGGCGGGGTAGGAGGCGGCCGACGGAGCTGGAGGCCAAAGGGGAGCGGGCGGCGGCGGCGGCAGAATGGAGAGGAAGAGGGAGGAGGGTGATTTAGGGATTTGACGGGAATAAGGGGAGGAAAGAGAGGCCGGGGAGGAGGGTGGCGCTGGGAGGAGGGCGGCCAGGGAGGAAGGGGCGGCGCTGGGAGGAAGGGTTGCCTGGGAGGATGGTGGGAGGAGCGCGGCGCTGGAGGAGGGTGGCGCCGGGGAGGAGGGCGGCGCTGGAGGATGGAGGCCCTGGGAGGTGGGGGTGGGCGACGGGGAAAGGAGGAGGTGCCGAGGTGGTGGGAGGAATTCGGGGTAAGGTTTTAGAGGTTGCTTTGTCTTCGCGCCTGTGTCATCTTTTTGTTTTTGGTCTTCCCGCTCAATAGGTATTCCTGCAGATAGGTTGACCCAGTTGATGTTTTTCAAGCAGATATATCATCGCTAACGTTAAAACATCACGGCAGATAGATTGTTCTGAAAATAATTATTCCTGCAGATAATGGGACCCTAAAATCTTGGATATTACCTACAGATAGATTGCCACTAATCCAGCTTTTTTCCAAGCAAATAATTGCCCTTAATTTCGTGCCATGGTGTAGTGATACTTCAAATTTGTGTGAGTTGAATTTTTGAAAGAACATAAATTTGCAAAAAGAAAGTTTCAAAGCTACAAAGCAAACTTCAAAACCACAGCTGAAAGACTCCCCCTCAACACAAGGAGCTGAAAAACTCCCCCTCAACACAAGGGAAGCAAATTTCTCCAATTTTTTTCTTTTCAAATTCTCCCATTTTCTCCCCCTTTGGCAATGTAATCATCAAGAACTTCAGAGAAAGAATAATTCTAAAACAAGGGAGCAAGGAGAGTAAGAATCAAGAAGCTTTGTAGGTTATCCAAGTCACTTCGCATTGATTTAGTAAATTAACCAAGCCATTTTTATGAGTAGAGCTATCTAGATCATATAAAGTCATATACCATATAGCAAAGTCAAAAACAAGTCTTTTAGAATAATTATGCAATTTAAATTCATGACAGACATCTCAAACAATGACTAAACCGATCATAAGCACCACAAAAAGATATCACCAAGAAAAGTGAGAACCTAATAGTGAGACACAAGTTAAATCTAGATGAGCTAGCAGTCTCATATAACACCCTATTGCTTCACGTTCAATTCTTATTTGCATGTGGCATGCTTGGAGCATACTTCTTTTCAAGGATGGCATGCTTGAAGCATACTTCTTTTCCTTTTAGCACTTTTGTGTGCATATTTTTCCTTTTGAATATACATAGCTATGTATGGCATGCTTGAAGCATACTTCTTTTTATTTGAGCACTTTGGTGTGCATATTTTTGTTCTTTTCAATACACAGCTATGTATGGCATGCTTGAAGCATACATCTTTTCATTTTTCTTTTCTCAACCTTTTTTTTTTATCTAACATGCCAAATTGAGTGAGCATAACAGGATTACAATGAGAAACATACTTGCTGCAAATCCAAGATTTAAAAAAACTCACAAACAAGTTCATCCTTTTCCATGGACATCTCCAAGAGATAACAATAATCGATCTAGTCAAAGTGTTTAGCCATGACATGCTTTAGTTCTAATGTAGCAAGTTTATTAAAACCAGTCAAGATCAAGGCTACACAGCATATGAATAAATATGATAAAGAAAGCTCTACAACTCATTTGATTTCAATAGCTTAGACTTGATGAATTTGTTTGACAAGAATAATAATCAAAGTTTCTGAACTTTTAAACCCAAATTCCCCCTTAGAATAATCCCATAGGATGCAACACACCCAACTCATTTTGCAAATAAGATCTAGGAATTCAGTACTGAGATACACGATATGGAGGAACAAAGAAGAAAACTAGAACCGTAACCACGCAAAGCGCAGGCGATCAAAACGCGAATTATGTGAATTAAATCGCAAACCAGTACGTGAAGCAGATTTAAAGCCATCATAAAAGTCCTCTAAAAACTTAGCTTTCACATTAGTTCTAGGGACAATAAAAGAGGTTGCACGTTTTTGTCTTAAGGTATTAAATCTTTCCTTTTTCTCTTTCTTAACACGCCTAAGGCAAAATTCATGCAAGTGTCCATCTCTACCACAATAGGTGCAATGAAATTTAACATAAGTAGATTTCTTTTGAGATGATGAGCTAGCACCTACAACATTAGTAGAAGAGCTTTGCACAAAACCAGCAGATTTAAACACAGTTTGTTTTGGTTCAGATTTTACTTCAAATTTTCCAGGTTCAATAGGCTTAACAACCTTAGGAGGATGGTTCTTGGCATGCTCAATAAAATTAAATCCTAGACCTTGACTTTTAACACTCACTTTTGACTTGTCGAGGATTATATTCAAGTTTTTCTTGCCAAAACAAAATCTCTCTAAAGTGTCCTTAAGGTACTCATTTTCTTTAGCTAGAGTAGGACAAGTTGTGCACTTAATAGATTCATTCACGCTTTCTTAGAAGCACTAGATCGAGCCGATCTTTCTTTTTCAGCAAACTCATTTAGTTGTCTGGTTAAAGCTTCTATCTCTATTGTAAGTTTAAGACAGTTAGAGCAAGAAGCTATCTCATGATAAAACATCTGTTGAATAGTTTCTTGAGAAGTATTGAGTCTAGCTTCTAACAATTCACAATTAGAGCAAGTTTTAGTTTGAGCATTTGACATACTTGACTCTAAACAAGTAGAACTAGACTTGAGCTTTTCAATTTCATCATATGCAAGTTTTAACTTTTCATCACAAGAGTCATGTGCTAGTCTTAACTCATCAAATTTAGTATGTATTGATCTAGCAGATTCCAATTCAGAAAATAACACTTGACAAGATTCATCAGCAGGAATAGAAGCTTTAAGTCTATCAATTTCAGAATTTAAGTTCTCAACAACAATATCATGTTTCTTTATTTTCTTCTTATACTTTTTGAGCTCATCTCACAACCTAAGCACAAAGACGAGATAAATCAGATAAGAGGGTTTTACCTCATCGATCATCAGAGAGATCATCATAGTTAAGCTCCCCAACGCCGCCATAAAACACATTCCTATGAAATCCACCTCCTTTGCCTTCTTGTTGTTATCCTCATCGTCGCTTCCAGAATCAACATCACTTAATTCAATCTCATCAAGTGTTGAGAGTATCTTTTTGACTGTCTTACGATAATTGTGCTTCTTGCTTGAGTCAATCTTGGATTTAGAGCGACGAGTTGGTACTTTGTCATCTTTGACCTCCTTACTCCTCAGTTTGGGACAATTCATCTTCATGTAGTTTCGCTCACCACATTCATAGCATCTGATTGGACCACCTCTTCGCCTTGATCTGATGTTGTTAATTGCCTTGGTCACCCTGTTGGAGAAGAGAACAAGCTGCTCTTCTAGAATCTCCTCTAACTGTTCATCTGTGGAAGAAGACAAAATAGACACAAGACAAGAGCTCGAAGAAGCAGGTTACATGGGGTTAGTCACAAGAGCCAAAGATGAAGATTTATCAATCTTAGATGGCACAGCTTCCATCTCATAGGTTTTCAATCTAGAGTAAAGATCATCCATGGTTAAAGTATCTAGATCGATAGTTTGATTGATAGTTGTGACAACCATCAACCACTCAGAACCTAAAGATCTCAATATCTTAGTTGCATTATCTTTATCAGCTTGGAATAACACCAACACCACGCAAACTACTCAAGATCTTTTCAAAACGAGCAAAAGATCATCAATAGATTCACCGTGTTTCATAGCAAAATCGTAATACTCTTTTTGATAAAGATTTTTACGCACTTTCTTAATTTTAGTAGTTCCTCATGATAATCACAAAGAGTCTTCCATATTAAGTGGGCAGAGCTAATATGAGCTACACGATCAAACTCTTTATAGAGATTCCTTGAAACAACAAGTTACGAGCTTGAGCATTCAGATCAACATCACTTTATTTAAATTAGTAACAAAGAGGTGAACCACATAAGGACTAGAAACCTTATTCCATACATCATTACCTTGAGCCTCAATATATGCTTGCATACGACACTTCCAAAAAGCGAAATCAGTACCATCTAGCATGGGGGGACGATTCACATACCTCTCTGACGCCATAGCAACTTGGCTCTGATACCACTTGTAGGATCGAACAGGCGACTAGAGGGGGGGTGAATAGGAGCACGATCACTTCTTCACCTTAATTGAATTCAATACCAATTTCACTCCATTAGATATGAAAGCTATAAAGATCAATAAACAAGCAATCATGAAGACTTGTATTGAATCCAATCTAAACCCCAAAGCAAAAGCTTTTTCTCAAAATCCTCGCCGATATAGTAAGAATACAAAAACAAAAGAGATAGCAAGTAGAGGAAAGTAATTTTCTCAGATCAGAGCAAGGTGCGCCAGATATCTTGTAGCAAATTGCGAACGAACGCAGCAATCTTGTCCGCAATTTCACGAGAACAAAGAAATGCAAAGCAAGTAGTAATCAAATCCAAAAGAGTCGAGCTACTACAGTAACACACCGCATGCAAAATACCCAACCAAAAGATCAAACACTACTACAAAAGGCTAATATCGACGCTCATCACAGACGGTTGACCAAAACCGCTCAGATAAATACAATCATAGACGGTTTTGGTTTAGCGACCGCTCAGGTTGTCGGGCCGCGCTAAAACCGCTCGTGAAGAAGTAATATCACGCACGGTTCGTGTTGAAAACCGTCGTGAAGTATCACGACGGTTTTGAACAAGAACCGCTCAGGATATTTAGTAATATCACATACGGTTCTTGTTCGTAACCGCTCAGGATACTTCATAGACGGTTTTCAACACGAACCGTCTGTGAATTCCCATGCTCATCACTGCGGTTCGTGTTGAAAACCGCCTCGTGGAGTATCACAAACGGTTCGTATTAAAAATCGTCTATGATACATATCTTATCACAGACGGTTTGTATTAAAACCGCTCAGAACTCAATTTTCCTTACACTCGATTTTACCATGGATTCAAATTACTAACACTCGATTTTACCATGACTTGAAATCACTAACACACCAATTTTACCATGGCTTGAATTTTCCTTACTCTGCAATTTTACCATGGCTTGAAACACTCCGATTTTACCATGGCTTGAAATCATTAACACACTAATTTTACCATGGCTTGAATTTTCCTTACTCTGCAATTAACACACCAATTGTACCATGGCTTGAATTTTCCTAGTGATTTCAAGCCATGGTAAAATCGGAGTGTTTCAAGCCATGGTAAAATTGCAGAGTAAGGAAAATTCAAGCCATGGTACAATTGGTGTGTTAGTGATTTCAAGTCATGGTAAAATCGGAGTGTTAGTGATTTCAAGCCATGGTAAAATTAGTGTGTTAGTGATTTCAAGCCATGGTAAAATCGGTGTGTTAGTGATTTCAAGTCATGGTAAAATTAGAGTGTTAGTGATTTCAAGCCATGGTAAAATTGCAGAGTAAGGAAAATTCCAAGTCACAGACGGTTCTTAATACGTAACCGCTGCGGGATATATATCACAGACGGTTTTAATACGTAACCGCTCGTGATAGTACATATCACGAGCGGTTCTTAATACGAACCGTCTGTGATAGTAGTTTATCACGCACGGTTCAGATAAGAACCGCTCAGGATATGTCGTCCTGCATTTGTTTTTGTATGAAACCGCTCGTGATTTGCGCTGTGGGAATTTGAAAAATTTTGAACGCGCACGCGGAGGCAAAATATTTTGGCGCTGTCCTTATATATTAGACACGCCTTTGTTTTCCATCGCCTCCTCTCTCTCCCACACCGAAGCTCCAACGACCACCTCGATTCCCCGTCATATTCAATGAGGATACACACCGACGATGACGATGAGGAGGGATGCGAGGAGCTCCTTGTCTCACCGGAAGGTACGTGTACATTCCCATAACATACATAATTTGTTGGCTATTTGTTGTAAAGAAAATTATCTTAATTTTGTGTTACCTAAGGCCTGAGCGCCACCGAGGTTTTCATCGTCTCTCCTTGCCGACGAGCTTGAGTCGAACTCGACGACATGCAAGAACATCTTGTGATATGTTGGTGAGGTATGTGAGAGGAGCTCACAAGACCAATCCAAGAAGCCGATGAGTTCTTCAGAGCTTGGAGGCATAGATGGTTTCTAGCTAGTTTAACTTTGTAATTTTATTCTTTTTCCCATTCGAGGGGACGCTAGAAACCTTTTGGTTTCTTCCTATAATGTGTTTGCCATCGTAATTTTAATTGGATTTTAGTTGTCTTGCTAGAGGTTGCATATGGAAACTACCGCTAGTACTTGATTGGTTTGGCTCAAAATCCGATTTTTTTTTGTAATGGAAAAATTATTACGCACGGTTCAACAAGAACCGCTCGCGATAGTATTATCACGCACGGTTCTTGTTCGTAACCGCTCGTGATAGTCTATTTTCCTGCACGGTTTTGAACAAGAACCGCTCGTGATAGTATTATCCTGCACGGTTCTTGTTCGTAACCGCTCGTGATAGCATTTTCACGACGGTTCAAAAACCGCTCAGGATAGCATTTTCACGACGGTTCAAAAACCGCTCGTGATGACTCATGTCATTACAGCATCTATAAATTCAGACGGCTCACAAAACCGCTCGTGATGACGCTTGAACCGCTCAGGAAGACCTTTTTCGTAGTAGTGAAAAGCAAAACACCTTTTCATTAATGCCTGTGACCAAAAGTCGCGCTCTAGCAAATAAACAAATCACAAAACTCAAGCCACTTGCATCTTCACGTGTACCTCCGGAGAAACAATGCTCGCAACCCTTTTTCAATTAACATGCACACGGAAGAAATCGCCACGCCATCAAACAAGTGCACGCCCTCTTTTTACTTGCCGCCGCCAAGATCGCCTAAGGACGCAATGCACACGCCGCCCTTCACTTTATACTCAAGGAGCAAATCAGTATCCTAATCACACACGGCAACTATCATACGTGATTAGGACTCCAGAACTTGAACCATACATATACAGCCCATAATTCTAATTTCCTAATTTTTCTTAGCCTTCCAAGTTTGGATACCCCAAAACTATCATGTGTCGTAGCCTCCGGACCGCACAACCGTAGATTTAACACGCATCATCCATCTTTGATCTCCACGCACCCCAACTCGAGCTCGACCGTCTCCTCCAGCATCCCCGACCCTCTGGATCATGACTTCGCACCAAGCCATCTCCCGGTCACCGCCGTAGACCACGATCGCCTTCGAGTTACCCTGCACATGCAAAGACCAAACCAACATATTTTTCCAGCACAAGTTCTTCCCAACTTGACCGACATTAGTCCACACACACCACACGCCTCAAATAATATCAATACCCAATATTGTCAATTATTCATCAACTAAAATAAACTAGACCAAGCCACATGGTCTAACAAAGGGCCTTGCTGCCTTACCAATTTTGGGGCCAGCAATTAGCTCGCTCAAAATGGCCCATAGTTTGGCTTGCACTGATAATACTAATTTTTTCGGGGCACACTAATATTTTGGTACTTATCTAAATGCTAGCCAAATCATTAGAGCATGTACAATAATGTGACGTCAGCTGTCTGTAAGACTTACTACGTAGGATATTAGATGACGTGGATGAGAGAGAGCATAGAAAATTGAGCCGTCTCTCATGTAGTAGTCGACTGTAACACGAAAAATAAGACACATTATATACATATAAAAAGACAACTCATTGTAGAAGTTGTTTTTAATGCTGTCTATAGATAATATGGAAATGTGCTATAGACAACAGTTGCCTATACTATTGTACATGCCCTTAGGGTATTACCAAACTTTGGTTTGGCACGTTAGGTCGTTAGGACAACAATCCAAACAGTCATAAATCGACTACTAATGTTTTGACCAAAGATTGACAAGAAAATGAACTAGATAGTTAGAGAGTAAAGTGATTGTGCCAAAATTTAGTAGCAAATCAAATACCTGCGAAGTTTGGTCAGCGCTGCTAAATTTTTGTAGGACAATCAGCCGTTGGAAGCAAACCACGTATGTCCCTTTTCGCTGATGGGCTGACAGGTTCACATGCGTGGCAAGGGAAGGGAATAACAAAGCGCGTGCATGCCTGACTCGGTCGGATGACTGTTGTGCCTGTGACGGTGTGACCCCGGCCCTCAAGATCGGATCACTGTTGTGCCTGTGACGGTGTGACCCCGGCCCTCAAGCAATCCTTGATGCATGTGTGCTGCTCAAGCGCAACCCTTGTCACCTTCCTCGGCGAGTCAAAAGGTGGTTAATTTGGTGGCTTCACGCCAACAGTATCGTCATTTGTCACATTTCACCCATCGATCACCTCCGGCGGTCCTGCCTGCCGCGCTCGGTCCCTTGCTGCGTCTGTTCGGTTGCCTGTTGCGTTGTGAGGTCGATGTGACGGATGCCATGTTGCCGTCTGATCTGGCCTCATCATCATCCTTCCTTGGCCTCATCTCGCATGTGACCCGGCGTCGGAACCGGACGCGCCAGGGCATTGACATTGCCGTGCGGGTAGCAGTGAGCGGCCAGGCCGATCGCCGCGTCGCGCGTGTGATCTAGTTAGGCGGAGTCCTCCGTTCCCACCGCTGCTGGCCAGGCGCGATGGATCGGCGGCTGCAGTCGTCCTCCGTTCCCACCGCTGCTACCACCGGACTGTTTGTTTGGTGTGTAACTTTGTCACAACTAACTTTAGTCAAGTGTCTTGCCACGTCTTTTATGATACCAAAATTCAGTGTCACAAGTGTGATAATGTTTGGTGAAAAATTAAGTCCACAACGTGCAAGTCATAGGAATTTTGTAGGATTGGAATTCTATGGGAAAATTTCCTACATGCCCCTCTGGAACAAAGGAATGTGCCCCTACAATTCCGATATATGAAATTCCTGTGGAATGGCTCGATTCATAGGAGTTTTGGAGGAGATCAAACACAAGATTGGACTTTTTTTTTCTTTCTGTGAAGCATCTAAACAACTCACTTGAGCCCTTCCTGTATTCTAAAATTCCTAAGGATTTAACTAGACATAACACCTCAATTCATTTATGTGGTTTTCTTGTTCGTGCATTTTTGGATTCTTGTGTGCCAAACGTACCGTTATTTTACGATAAATGAGTACAATAGAGAACATTTAATTGGTAAGTTTATTTTAAGACTATTTAATTGTAAGTGCAGAGACTATCTTTCAAAGAAGAAGTGTTTAAACCATGGTAGTGGCCATGAATTGATATTGTCCTTGAAAACAGTAGTTAGAGGTATCAGTGTCCTATTAGGCAGACTTTTGAGCTCACACGATGATGAGACGAGTTCCCTGTCCTCTGCTGTCTTTGTCTCTTGCTGTGTTCAGCTCATGGCTTGGCTGCACACTGCATTTCTTTCAGTGGTGTCGTCCTACCGACTGGACTTCAATGCCTTGGCCAACACATATATATCTAATCCATGACTCTGCTGACACTCACATTATCAGGAGACTATTCAAATGCTTTGGTTGCAGTGTGTATAGATACTACAGAAATACAAATATCTGGGTTGAATTCTTTGCTGCATAAGCCAGTAAAAAGGACAAAATCCAGCTAAAAGCGCATTGCCATGTATGTTTCATTTGTCGTTTTACTCCCAGTTCTCAAATCCGACTTTGCCTTCATATATATGTCTGGTTAGAATTCTGAAGATGCTCATGTATATCTGAATTCATTAGTCAAGGCTGAAATATTATCGCACTGGTCAACTCAGTGTTGCAGCTGGCAGTTAGCACTCTTCAGTTTAAACCATTCAAAGGTGAGAAGATAGTGTAAAACAAAAAAAAACACCTTATTAATGTGATTTGTGTGTGAAGAGTGGATCTTGTTCAAGAGAAGAAGAGAACCTTATCAAGGTGAGAAGAAAATATGTTCGGTTCTTTTCACTCCCAGCTTCCTTGTCTGACTTCGCCTCATTTACTCTGCAAGAATTTCAAGGTGGTAGCATCTGCCGAACAAGCAATTTAGCAGTCTAGCATTCAGATTGATACAGGCAATGTTGCAGGAATTTACCTCTCTTCATCTGAAACATTGGGCAATAATGCGAAAACACATTTGATGTATGCAGTGTCAGTATTATGAATGGAATCCTTATTTCTGCTGCATGAAGTTAGAGCAAAGGACAAATCCAACAAGGCAAACCAGAAAGACGGGTTACATTTGTTCAACTGCGAGATCTTAAAATAATGGTTTGACCTAACTTTATCTCTGAATCCAGAAATCCATACTAGCAAAGTCGCAACTAGGCTTGCAAGGTTGCAGCATTTGACATTGTTCTCCCCATCCAAATCCTGCAACAAGTTTTGTTGTTGCTACTTCTGTCCTGTACCCTACATGCGTTGCATCCTTTTTGTTGAGTGTACACTCGATGTTCCTTTTCCATCTGACCAAGAATGGATATACATGGATCTTGCAGTTTGTAGGAGAAATCTGTCGGTTTCGTGGTTTACTTCGATCAAGAGTTGTCGCTGTCCAATTCGGCAGTGGAAGATTATTTGCGATGAAGTTTGTTCAAAGATCAAATGACGAGATGCGTTAGAATGTCAGCATGGCTTGCTTGTTGGATTATCAACTACTGTTTTTTGGATTCTGTAACATGATTTTTTTCGAAAGTTGCCAACTTAATGTCCATATCTCTACTAGCAAGACGTACAAACGGCAATTGAGGTGTCCGTTCTCCATCATACACACATTGTAGCAGTTAACAGGAACCACATCAGAGGAACAGATTTCTGATAATCATCATAAAACTGTTATTGTTCCGTTTTGCTGTTCAATTCAACAAGTGTTTGGACAGACATCTAAATAAAGTGGCATGTCAGTCATCAAGATCAACAATCGGCATAATTCCAAGTACTATTTAAACGACTGACAATGTGAATGATCATGCAGAGAAAAGACAGGTTAATCTTTATTGTAAGATTCCACCCCCCCAAAATTTTGTTGCTACAATACAACAACCATTTTAAAAATAAAAATAATGAGTAATTCTTGTTGATTTGTCAGTCAATTTTCTGTTACTTGTTAAGGTATCATATTCTTGAGACCTTTTTGTTCAACCCGGCAGTTTCTGTTACTAGTTAGATGCACCAAACTCTGCTGATAATTCTTTTTCCAGCATCCAGCAATGTGCAGTCGCTGTTGTAACACCAAAGCGTGGACACATGCCCATGCTTCTTCTCATGGGCATAACAGTAACCATATGAAAACGAGGACACTTCCCAATTTCTAATATATCTAGACCACACAGTGCATGCTGGCTTATCACAAAAGCAAGAGTCAGGGAAAGGCAGAAGCGAAGCACATGCCACGTAAAACCATTGCGACGTCGAACCTTTTTTTTTTCGTTTTCCTATTACTAATTTCTGAAAAAAAAAATCGAATTTGCCAGTAATTCAGCTCCACCAAATTTCTACGGAAGGCAAGCGTAAGCAAATGTATTAGAGTTTCACGCACCGATCAGTTCACTCGTACTAAGGGAAATTAATTTCATCATCTCGCAAGCAATCTTTGATCGCAAGAGATCTAACGATCCTAGAATCCGAATGGCCCAAAAATTTTGCGGTTAACCCATCGCTCTCAGGCCTCTGTTCAAGCCATGCAAGAACACCCGGATGATCCAAGCGGCCAAGCGGGCAGCGTCCACGCAGAAGTACGGGTCAGCATCTGCACCAGCGGCAACAGAAAACTAAAGCTAATTTGCAGGGTGCAGTTACATCGAAGATATAGTAGATTCCTATGAATCTGGCCTGACCACACAAATTAGGCTTGAGTAAAGTGTGGTTTGCTGTTCACGCATCACATCGAAACATCTGCCTGGTCTGATCGATAGGCACAGTGAGCTGAAGAGAAAACCACCTGAACCGTAGCTGAAACTTGGGACTTTGCTGCTTGCTTTTTTTTGCCTGATAGGTAGCAGTAGTTAGGATCAATTAGCCCGCCGGTTGGTGCCTAGTCGTTGCATATATTGCCCCCAAGCAGCAGCCATGCACATGCATGGGCCTGATTCGGGTGCATTATTATCTGGATCGATCGAATTATAACTTTCTCTTGCCAATCAAGTTAGCAACGAGCACGACATGTAGAACACTCTGCTGTAAATATATTGAAACAACCAAAAATTTCAACTTTCAAAAGTTTCTAAAATCTTTTGCTCGATTTTCGGTTTTCTTACCCAATTCGGAAATTTCCTTCCCATTTCCGCTTTCCTCTTCGGGCCTTCCCGTTGTTTCTTCTGAGCCGAAAGTGCCTTTTCCGTGCACGCCTCTCTCTTCTTCCTCCTCCCAAACATCACCTTCCCCACGCCACTGCCTCCTTCTCTGCTGCTGTCAGCCACCACCTCGCCTCCGCCAGCACCTTCCACCACCTTCGTCATGCCACTTCACCCCGCCACCTTACCTATCCTAGTGCCGCCCAACCACATCGCCGCACTACCCCACAACCTCAATCGCCCTATAAAAAGGCCCCAATCCGAAGTCATAAGCATCGCAACACCCTTACCACCATCACTCCCACCTCCTTCCCCTCCAACGCCGGCCAATCACTCGGATTCCCCCCGCCATCGTCTTCTTCCCCATCAAGCCCTGAGGTAAAATTCGCCATGCCCGTACCTCCCCTTCCCTCCCAACCCTGGCTATAGCACCCCCTCACCACTCTGTTCTCTTTCCTCACCTTGACCCACCCTAAACCCCACCGGAGCCCGCCGACGCCAAGCTCCACCGCCGCCTCCTTCATGGCCACCGCCGCCAAGCCGCCTCAGTGCACCCCGAGCCCCACTGACACCTCCTGTGAACTCACCTCGCTCCACTGATGCTTACACGCCCCTCCCCTTGGTCGGAAGCTCGCCGGAGCACCACTGCACCTCTCCCCTATCCTGACCGTGAGCCATTGCCGCCGCCGCCCCACCTACACGCCTCCCCTGCTCCTCAAAACCCCCAAATTGGGATCCCCATCACTCAGTGGTGCTCACCGCACTCTCCCCCGCCACCACCGGCCACCGCTGCTGAATCGCCATCATCACGGCTCGCAAAGCCGAAAGCAGCTCAAGGTCGCCAAATATTGAGCCTTTAAGGCTGGCTTTTTGTCGTGGGCGCCATAGTAATTGGGCCGGCTAATTACTATTCGTTACAACAAGCCCAAACACTATTCATAGCACAGTAAATCCGTTTACTATTCATCACTCGAAAATAGATGATTACTGCTCATTTGTCAGAAAACAGCAAACGCTAATTACTATTCATTTCAAACCAAAAAAAATATAATCCAATTACTGTACTAGCCAATTTTCACCTGCGAACAGTAAAATAATAATATTCGTTATCCGAAACTTTTCACTCCGAAACCCTAATTTGACATTATATGTCATTTTTTACCGTTTCGAGCTCATGAATCCATTTCTCCACTCTGTTCAGTCCAATTATACACCAAATAAATTCCTATCCTCCACACCACCTTTCTTTATGTTTCTTTTTTGAATTTATTTACTTGCATGTTGTTCCCAGCTCATTCCTTGTCAAGCCGAATTTTATTTGGTTTATTTTATTTCTTTTCGCACTAGGTCACGACTTTGACGACCAGACTCCGAAAGACACCGGACAAGACCAGTATCTAGAGGATTTTGTGCAAGGAGGCAAGTCGCATTCCTTGATTATTTTGAGCCTATAATTCATATATTTATATTATTACTTTCATTATTGTATTTATGCCAATTACTTTAAGGAATAATTGATTATTTGCCTCACATCAGTGGCAAATAATCAATTACGCATGTTTGGGCAGTGGCAGATAATTGAATCTCCCCTACTTTAAATATTGAAATAATACTTTTGAATGACATGATAATTAGATAAATCCTATTACCCCATAGATAAACCCACACCTAGCACTTGTATGCCATATTCATCTTGACAAGTATACATCCTTTGTAATCCATGTTCACCTTGACAAGTTACATAAAATGATATCTATATAAGTAGCTTTGTCACAAAAATGTGTTTACAAACCCTGAAAAGCAGTATTGGCGGTTCGCCATGGTTTTGATGAAGAGTTGAGGGTTGTGTCCAGGAAGTTGGACAACCCAATAGACTGGTTAAAAGTGAGTCGAAGGTGAAGGTGGACAACCACGAGTTGGTGTTGGTTCATTTCCTCACTGGAGACAAGTAAGGACAAGAGAAGAGAATAGAATAAGATGAGAGAAGAATAGCTACTCATCAATTGGTTGGTTTGATTTATAAAATATTTTTTTGAAACTTTTTGATTAAAACGACCATACTAACTAGGGTTGAGTCCTACAATCGACACGGCTCTGATACCACCTCTGTCGGGACCCCGGATCTCGGGATCCGGAACCCTCTGTGTATATCTGAACTAGTCTCTAGATCAGTAGCTAGCTCATACAGTGACGTCATCAGTGACAACCATAACCATGCAACGAAATATTGATGAAGCAGACAAATTAATATTATTTAGTAGCAAAAGGACCTTATGGTCTGTTCTTACAAGGTTGGCCGCGTCGGGCTTTAACAACAAAAGATAACTTACAGCGGAAACCAAAACGCCTCGTGGTGGTCACCCGACATGCCCACAGGCAATCGAGTGTAGAACACGACCTAGTTCGACTGGTCTTCAAAATATTCTTCCTCGTAGAACTCCATTGTTCCTGATTCTTCCTCGGTGACTGATCAACAAATGGCGTATAGCCGTGAGTACATAAAGTACTCCACAAGTCGTAGGGAAATGTATGCAAGTAGTATTCGTGCAAGGCTCAACAAGGATAGCTTTATGGCTATTTTGCAGAAAGCAGTATTGATAGTAAATACAGTAAATAGATTGAAAAGCATAATTTGAAAGAGACTAATACATAAGTAATCAAGTTCTTTGAAACAACTAGTGAACACCCTGTTCACTTCCCAACCATCAACCCAAAACCAACCACTCTAATCCCAACCAAAACATTCCAACATTTTTTTTTATCAAAATCTACCTCTCGTGTGAAATCACCAGACATTGTCCATAACCAGGGACACAGCTATTCGAATAGTTTTACACTCTGTAGAGGTTGCACATCTTTACCCACAAGACACGATTTCTCTAATTTGTTTGGCATCCGTTGATACCACTGCTCACTACCTTAGGTAAGCGGTCTAGAGCACGTGACAAGGCCTTTACAAAGTTCTGTTTTGACCCGGTTCTGCTCGCTAAGGATTTGCCATGCTGGGCCCCCTCTTGCGCCAATTCAACAACCCAAACAGAACCAAATCAAAAATATTGCCACTTAGTTGGCCAGGTCCACCCCACCTAGGACATGTGGTAGTACGGTATAGCTCAGATCAATAGCACACAAAGTTAAGTCCTTAGTGGTTACTCAGGTGAGACTACCCACATCCCACTGTGCTTCCGCACCCACTTTCAGCACTGCCCACTCGCCCAAGCATAAATCATTTTTGTTCAACCCGGCCAAATGGCATCCCTTGCCATGGTACAACAAATTTTTATCAACAGTAGCTTTCGCCAAGATTCCATATATCCTTAAGTCAAGATTAAACATTTATGAACATGTGATCATGAATCCCGTTGTATAGCTAAAGCATGACTAAGCATAATACGCACCCACGTTGGTATTACAATAATGTCCAACTAAGATTACCCAACCTATGGGGTCCAAGGGTACATGTCAACATGTCGTTCGCAATTATTCAAGGAGTCATACTGCAAAGTAGGTGTTTAACTAATCCCAAAACCAATTTTATATAACTAGCCATGCATGTTGATATAAAAAAATATAAATTTTATAAACTGGGTACGACATGATCAAAGGTCTACGACTTGCTTTCATTGACGGTTTGATATGCTTCAGTCGACGGGTTCGGAAATTCTTTAGGAACGCCGGAATCTACACGCACGAAAAGAGCCAAATAAATTCAACAAATCAAAATAAAATCCAAAAATTATCAAATTAGAACCAAAAGAAAGGTATTAGATTTATATAAATTTAGAAACGAGAATCGACGAAATCGGAGTTCATATGAGGGAGAACGAACGTCCGGAAGATGGCGATCACATGAAATGATAGACGATGTAGAAAATGGAATATGCTAGAATATTCCATTTCAGGATCTAAGATGAAAGAGTGCTGACTTCTGGGGTCACTCCCGATAGTGAGTGCTGTGAATAGCTGACGGTTAATTGGTTCTTAGCCCTGGAACCGATGTTGTTAGATTATAGTATACCGCTTTAAGTTCAAACAGGCTCTCCTATACTTAGGGCTTAAAGCTTAATGATACTAGGTTATTATCTAACTACTCTACTAATCTTCGATCAACTACCTGATTATAATATCATTTCTATTATTCCAACAAAAGTCCTGACCTAAGTAAAACGATGAATTATTCATACGGCCACACCATAAATCAATAACACTACATTGGATTAGTTTTGACCTTAACATTGCCTTAGTAATAATTCTTTGTAACTAACCTCTAATTACTTATTAACTAACTATTCCTCTAATACTTCCTGGACATAAATTTAGTCATTGTGTGGAGAAAAAGGGACTGTCATAAGCTCAAACTTACCTCATCATCTGCTAACTAGTACTAGCTGACTAACCTTCAATTGTCTAAACTAATCACTAATTGATGTAACAAAGTATAAGTGCATGCTAGCAATAAGTTACAATTCAGATTCATCCACTAATTAAACTCTAAGTCAACAGTTACTGCCAAGGGCATCAAAGCACAGAGAGCCAAACACATTCACAGAGAGCAGAGAGAATGACAGGGGAGGAGGCGGCGCTTGGGACATGGGCGATCGGCGGTGAGGTGAGGCCCGAGGAGCTCGGTCGGCGGCAAAAATGGGTGAACGGACCCCTGAGGAGGCCGTGCAAGGTGGCGGTGCCGGCGGAGCGGCACGGTGGCGGCGCATGCGGGTGAAATGGTGCATGGGTGGCGTGTGCTTGCGGCGTCGCCGGCGACTTGGCGACGAGGTGGCGAAGGTGGCGTGCGCATGGGCATGGTGACCGCGCGTGGAGCACGCTAAGCCGCTCGGGGAGGCTCGGGGCGAGCGTGGAGGGGCGGTGCGACGGGGCTGGAGGTGAAGAAGAAGAGGCGGTGCGGGGAGGACTCCTCGGCGGCGGAGAGAGCGGAGGGAGTTGGGGGAAGGGTGGAGGAGGGTTGTGCGCACGTTGTGACGCGGCTACGGGGACCGGGGCATCACTGGAGAGTGAGATTGGTGTCAGGGCGGCGCGACCGACGGCGGTGAAGAAAGAGTGGTGCAGTTGGGAGCTCCGGTCGGGGAGCTTGGGTGGAGAAGAATGGGAGCTAGAGGGGGGAAAGGGTAGAGGAAAGGTCGGCGCCGGCTTAAATAGGGAGAGGGGCGGTGGCGGCACGGTGGTGAGTGGCGCGGGCAAGGGGAATGGGCAGGTGGAGCGACCGAGAGGCGCGGGGGCAGCGTGTGCGTGGCGAGCATAGGAGAGGCGAGGTGGCGTGGTGGCGCACATCTTGTGTAGTGAGGTGGGGCGTGGCGATCTTGAGCGAGCGGCCGTGAAGTGGAGAAGAATGAAGATGAGCAGGAGGCGCGAGCCCGGTCGAGTTGGGCCGGAAGCACACGAAGCAGGCCGGGAGGCTAGGCCTCGGGGAGGAAAACGGCGAGTGGGCCAGAAGGTTTTGGCCCAAACCGAAAAGGATACACTAAAAGTATTTTCGATTTAATGAAATACCAGAAATGCTAAAAGGTTTTTAGAAAATAGTGAATATAGTCCAAAAAATTCTAGAAAAATTCAGATAAATTCCTTGAGACATTTTGGGCTTTAATAATTGCAACTTAACATTGATATTTATATTTGCAAATAAATTATTGCTCCTGTAAAATAAATAGGGAAAATCTTTTTAAAATCCAGAAATTCAAGGAAAAATATTTAAGTTTTATTTTTAAACAAAATCGAATTTTTGGGATGTTACAGGTAGGCTTGAAGGGACACTCACTGGTCTACACAACGGTATGGTCCCGTCAGCATCGGGGCACAAGTTCCACCATTGGCGGGTGGTCTCCCAAGGGATGTATGGAGTAGAACCTACCGGGTAGAGGCTATAAAGGTTGAGCAGTGAAAAAGCTTTGTTATTTCAGCTCAGTCGCATGCTAACGTGTTGCGTGTCTATGTACTGACAGTGTGAGTTTGAGATATCTTATTGGTAAAGTTGGGCAACTCTGCAGAGGGTATAATCAAAGGTATTCGAATACGCCGTGCTTCTGGTTAATAAAGTTGTGTTAATGAGTGATTCCAATACAAAGGCATAAGTAGAGTTTATGAGATGTTAAGTTGGTATTTGCAAGTGTTAAGAAACCCCTGATGTTATTATTTATTATCGTTTTACTGTTTTATAAACCACTTTAAACGCAAAATGTATCCACATATGTCTGTTAAGGTAAACCCTAACCGTCCATTGAACCCCTTGCATGTAATTATTTATCTTTTCCATGTGGCTTGTTGAGTATGGTAGTAGTACTCATTCTTGCAAAATCTGCAAATTATCTACAGAAGAAATATAGGAAAATCTCGAGGATCTTGATGAGGAAGGATTTGTCAGGATCACCAGACGACGATAATTACGGTTATTAAGTCTTGATCGTGCTCAAGCGTATCTGTCGTTTGAAGTTCTTTTGTTTTGTATTATTTTAACTTTGGGCTTGGATACCCGTGTTAGTGTAAAAACTAGCTGTTAAGCTGTAACCTTGTGTAATAAAAGCTTGATTTTGTTGCAATTAAAAGATTGCTTGAGACGCTGCTTACTTCGCTACTGCACATCCTGGACGGTTGTGAAGAGTTTAATGGTCTCAGATTTTAGGGGCATTACATATATACTTTTCTAATTTTCGTTACTGGTAAAACTAATGGTTTCAAGTGTTGAAGGAATTAGAATTGAACTCGCACTTTGCTGTAGAAAATTCTATTGAGTATTAGTTTTTCCGGAATTTAGTATTAGAGGGAGAGAATATGTAGGATAAAAGGTCTTATCTTCTCTTTCACCGCCACTTTCCCATTAGTTTTCCCTCCTAAAAATCTAGGAATTTGTAGTGGTTCTATACATTGTGTTCATTGGGACCAAAATCGGACGGTAGAGAAAAATACGGTGATGTTTGTGGCCAAAATTCATGGTTTAACACAAGACAGAAAAGGAGAAACAAAAGAACCGATCGATGAATAAATTAGAGGAAACGTAACTATTTCTTTTCTTTAGTTTTTCAGTCCAATAGATCCAGTCATGTCATGAATTTGGCTCAGTACACTGCACTGACGTTTGCGTCGACCACTACCGATACTCTTCTTGGAAGTTTCCAAATGCCAGTTAAAAGGAACTATATGCAAATTTACACACAAAAAAGAAGAAATCAACACATTGGATTAGACAACTTTTCCCATAGAGCTCGAGTGTTGCAGGTAACAAAATATACATTTGTTATAACCAATCCAATAGCTACGACCATGCATGCAGAGTCATCTTTCTTGTACTCCATTTTGCCTCTAGAAAGTTGTACATTAACATACTATACTCTCCATCCTACTTGTCTTTGTGTCGAGTTGACCTATGTCTCAAAAGTGCTTCATCCTCCAGGTTATACATGCGCATCACACTAGTTGAGGTGTCATCCGTGATGGATTGTGTTTATGATGTTAGATTTGACTAAAGTGTCAAACACATCACATTAATCAAACAGGTAGTATCGTCAACAAGGAAAGGGTGCACCTTGGGATGAACAAGCTAGGCACATAAAGGCAGGGCAGATGCTACTAGCTCAATTATTAGCAAGTACACAATGGTGGTCTAGATGGATGTAGTTAGGAGAAGAAAGAGGATTAGCTTACCAAACTAGAAGCTTCATCTTCATGTAACCACAAAATCAAGAGCTTTTTTAAAGATGGGGGGAAATGTTGAGTGGCAACCAATCTCCTTCCCCCACCACACCTATCTACATCTCCGAATCCTCCATGCCATAAAGAAATGTACTGAAATTCTGAAAGAGTATGGGCAGTATACATGCACTATTTCCTACAATACAAACCTGACTAACCGCCTGTTTGAAAAAAAAAAACTGACTAGCATAATACTCTTGTCAATGCATGGACAAGTGAGCTGTCTACTAGATGTGCAGAGTGTAGTTGGTTAATTGGCAAAATAATACTCAAGCCGTTGAGGTAAGAGAGGTTTTTATTTGACACAAACCATTTTGCCAAACTTTCACTCGACCTCGAATTTGCAGTGTGGGTGGGCAAGCTTAAGCCCCGTTTTGGTAGGAATTTTGAATTAATTGTACTATTTCGTGTAAAATTTATGTGCTCTATGGGCTATTAATTATTGAGTGATCATGAAATTAATTCCCAGTCACATGCCTGTACTTCAGAGTTTCATGACTTGATATTTAGATTTTTAATGTTAGCCCGTGTGACTTCAAATCCCGGCAATGAGTACCTGACAATTTATTTAAAATTAAAGCTAAGCTAAATTCTAAGTATGCCTATAGTGTAATGGACACGTTAACTGGATATATATTACATGATTTGTCTAGTATGCTGTTTTGAGCTTAGTTAGGTTTTGTAGTTTAAGAATTTACGATATTTTTCCAATATATACAAAATGACATGTTAAAGAAATACAAAGGCAGGAGGTCAATCAACACAATCAGAGGACCTTTTGCAATCTTCAGAGCAATACAACTCCAAAATTAATGAATAAGGGCATCGTGTACGCTGAATTGCTATGACCATTGCAAGACTTTAAGTACAAAACAACACTATCGTCATCTTAATTAATCAATAAGTACGGATCATATAAAAAAAACCCACAATTGGATTTTGCCTTGACATGCTTCAATGATACGAAGACTTGGGGTCACAAAACAACAAGCACCACATGCTTAGTTTATGCCTCACAAAATATATAAATGGGACAGTGCCACAGTGGCCTAGCTAGTTGAGTTGTTACATAGCAGCCCGCAAATTCCCATCCAAATTTTAATTTGGTGAGAAGTCGTAGCTACAAGAGGACACGCTCAGCATTCGGTGGCTCAACTCTAATGACATCCCGGTTGGGAAGAAAATACGAGGGAGAATGGTTCTACCCTATCAACAGTTGATTTTGTTTGATATGGAAGGATTCAACGGTTGATAGAGAAGGACCTCACCTAAAGCTCTCCCCTAGCAATAATCGGACCTCATTAGTTTAGTGCGGACTCTCTCGTTGCTGACACGCCTCATATACAGTAGCACAAACTATGAAACTATCATCGACAATTGCCGTATCATTTCCTGCGCTCTTAATCAACTGATCAGCATGAGGCATCCAAGCAGTGGTGGGCTTAGGCTGCTCCCAGTGCTCCACCCTGGTTGGTATCTTAAACCTGCTATGTAGGCAAAATGATAATGTGGCACCATAGTTAATGAAGAGAGAGGGTATTATAGTATCTAATCTGGATACCGGTTCGGTCTCGAAATCCAACGTATAAAATTTATTGTGATCGCTGTTTCCTCTCATGCATGTAATTAAATGAAACAGCCTAAGATACTACACCATAAGAAACCATGCATTGAGAATATGGTATCCTAACACTCCTCATGTACTAAGAAACGGCATTAAGATATTGTCCATTGGGAGTAGCCTTATGCATTAGCTGTCGGTCAATTTACACCATAGCTTTTGCAAAACAGTTCTATATACTGTAAAATTTACATGTAAGTTCACAAAAATTACAGAAATAACCCTACAAAAATATGATGTAGTGATAGTTGACCCCAGAATTTTTGGATCCGCCACTGCATCCAAAAGACCAAAACTACTGATAAACTGCGCTTAGGTGAGCAGCGAAAGGGAATAATTAATTGTAGGGAGAGTACTTAACTATGATTTTATCAGGGATTAGGGAATAACTGCTCTTCCATTCTACTGACCCAAGGGACCATTTTGCCCTGCCGCCCGTGACAAGCTACCCAGTTAACGGGTGTTGGATCTTCAATTGGGGTAACGGATCCACCCGGTGTAAACAAGATAAAACCAAAAAAGCAACCAAACTTTGGGGCAGAAAGCTGCCCCTGAGGTCTTGTGTTAGAAGTCCAAATTTCCGGTCTATTTGGGAATTTGGGCTTTCTAAATAAACCTGAAAGGAACTCGTAGTGTGTTGTGCTTTGCTCGGAGATACTAGCTAACAGGTTAAATTTATTTGTAAATTTTAAGATGATGATTTTTTGCTTTTGCCTTTTCTACTTTTACTCCCGCGTCTTTCATCACGCTGTGATGATATTATTCGGCAGTGCCTTTTGTAGCAACTAGTACCATGTATCTTTTTGGCCATTCTTTGAAGGTGCCTCAAACAGAGCTTTTTTTGCGTACACTCAATTTAATACGCCGCATATGATATGCACGTGGCTGACCGTGCCTGGTCGCTGCCTCGCAGGGGTGAGTGGCTCAATGGGCGGCTGATGCGTGCATTTTGTATGCATATTTATTATTATTAATTTGCATATTCATTGTTATTTCTATCTATTTATATCTCGAATAATCAAATAAATTCGAGTGTATGTAGAAATCCCACATATATCAGGTACCGATACTACCTGGAAGAAATCTAGGAGGATCCCGTAATTTTGAAAGGTATTATAGGGAAACCGACCGCACCATGCGAATATAGGAGTCAAGTGGAACACAACGGAAGAAGCCACATCACGATTAGAGCCTACAAAGAAGATAATGACATGTGGTAGCGACCGTACCGGCTGACCACACCACCCCTCCAGGCGGTGCGTCTCGTCAAACAAATCACGATGGCGGTGGTCCTAGCCCTTAATTCCTTATGGAGGCTTCGCGATACCTTAAATACTGCGTCGCTAAGGGGTCGAGGCATACGACGAGAGGAGATCAGATCGGCATAGAGTCACCACCAACCTTAGAGGGGAAGAACACCTCCAACACCTTCTTCCACCTCTAGATCATCCATTCCACCATATTTCTTCATAGGATTTAGCCATAAACTATCTTAAATCATTCTGAAGACTTGGGCTTGCACGTCCACCGAATAGTCTCTTCATCAGATTGGTTTTGTGGTTTAATCTATTATTCCAGATCATGTGTGGTGCTTTCTCTATGTTATTTACGTCTTATTCTTTCGTTATTAAGTAGTCTATTTAGTTCTTGTGGTCACAGGGTATCCCAACGTAGAGATGATGAGATAGATCAGGGATCCGGTGTGGTCTAGTATATTCTTATGATGTTCTTCATGATGGTTATACGAACGTTGACTGTACACCATTTGCCCTTGTAGGACATGGAGGATAGCACCGCTAGATGAGATGAGGATAAAATGTAGAAGGGTAACAGACTATACCTAATTCCTTATATCGTTGATGCGGGGGAATCACGGAGGCCCATCCACTTATGGCTGTAGCCCAGGGTCCATGATAAGGCCTTCCTTAAATCTGTTTCCTATTGATGCAGTAGTACTTGCGAGCGAGGGTTACGAGTTATGTGTTTGACATGCATATTCATCTTTGACTCTGCCCTCATAAAGATAGTATGAACACCACAGTGGTACCCATCGACCCTCTAGACTCTACTAGTGGAGAATCGACGCATGAACGTCTTTCATTATTATGTATCGTGCTATTTATATTTCAGTAATTTATTATTATTATGCATTCAATTCTTGTTTATTTATCATTAAGACTATATTTCTTGCATTAGAAAACCTACCACTCCTCGTCGATACGATACTCTTACTCATTCGAAATAGCTACTAGCAATGATACCATGTACTTGCGAGGCTTTCGATCATCAGCGACACATTGGAAGTTGCAGTGGGACAAACATCCTCCTCCTCATCATGGTTGTCCGGGCCTAGTCGTGTCCGTGCTAGGGTCAGCGGCTTAGCTGGAAGCACACAAGTGGTTGCGGTGGCACAGAGGTCCTCCTCCTCAGCTAGGCTTGCTGGGCCTGGTCGTAGCCGCGCGGGGTTAGTGACTCAGCGATCAGCACATCGGTTGTTACAGTGGCATGGGCATCCTTCTTCTCGGTGAGGCTGGTCGGGCCTGATCGCGACCGCACAGGGGTCACGCGGGTGTCAGTGGCATGTTGGCGGATGTGGCGGCACGAGCATCCTCCTTCTTGGTGTGTCTAGTTGGTCCTGGTCGCGGCCATGAGTGGGTGTGCGAGTGGCTGGTCGGGTCTGATCGTGGCTGTGCGTGGGTGAGCAGCTCGACAGGAGGCACGAGTTGGTGTTGTCGGCTTTTTTTGCGTCGTCCTCTTTGTCACGGTCTGAGCGGAGGGGCCATCTCATCACCTGCTTCTTACTCAAGCTATCATGCTAGTCGTCCTGCTATTTTGCTCTGGTTGGGGTTTCTCGTGCTTTGTTGTGGCGTGTCGTGTTGGTGTTGGCATATTCAGTTCGTGTGGTGCCGTGGTGGGTTCATGTTGGTGAGCCGTAGTGTTGCTACTGTCGCGGTGAGCACCCTAGTGTTGTTAGCTGCACTGCAAGGCTTCGTTGTGGCGTGACGTGTTGGTGTTGGCATATTCAGTTCATGTGGTGCCATGGTGGGTTCATGTTGGTGAGCCATAGTGTTGCTACTGTCGTGGTGAGCACCCTAGTGTTGTTAGCTGCACTTCAAACCCTTGCAAGTTTTGTGGTTCCCTAGTTTTCTGCATTACCATGTAGCCAACTTGAGGCTTCTTTGTTCGTTTGCTGGGTGAGGGTAATGTCATGGCGGGACGACCATCAAGGTCTTGTGCGCGGCTTGTACCGGCTCTAGCCGCCAGCATACTCGAACCCCTCAGATCTACACTGCTCACGGAGTCCCAACTACACAAAGCACCGGCTGCCATGAAGGGAGGAAGGGGCTATGAAGCTGAAGAAGAAAGAACGCCCTGGATTGAAGACACCAAGCAATTATTTGGGCCGTTTGGGCCACATTCATTCAATCATTCCATAATCCAATAGCATATGTCCCATTTTTGCACTCCCCAAATCCACATTCGGGCATCCGGCCATCCCCACTCCCCAAATCCAGAAATCCCTAATTCTTTTCCACATGCCCACTCCCCAAAATCTCACCTAGGCGCGCGATAGACGGCGGGGGTGACCGGGCGAGGCTGTGAGGTGGCGAGCGGGGCGGGGCCGGCTGGGGCCTGGGGACAAGCTGTGAGCGCAACCGGGGGTGACCAGGCCGACCGGCGGTGAGCCTCGATCGCGCCCACCTAGCCGCCGCCTAGGCAGCTCCACACTGGGACTTGCCTTGAGGCTTAGGGGGCGGCCCAGGCGAAAGCGAAGGAGGAGCGGCAAGTGCATGAGGTGGTGGTGGAGGCGTGATCGTCTGCAAAGGCGTGAGGAAGACCAAGATCAAGGAAGAGGCAAAGAGCCGGTGGCGGCGATCAAGGGCCAAGGCTCACAAGGTGATTTACGTGAGGAAGAGAAATAGAGGGGAAGAGAAACAGAGGGTTGAGGCTGTTGAGCAGATTTGGTGGGGAGATATGAAGTAATGGGGAATGGAGCTATATAAAGATTAAGGACTTTGGAGCAGTGCTAAGTTGCCACTTGCCAGCTGAGGTAATCAGTAATCACTGATTTTATAAACTGGTAATCGGTAATTGGTAAAGTAATAATTGTTAATACTCGACAGTGGTTTGGCACTTTGGCTCACTCATTTAAATACTTAGAAACTTAAAATTGAAATGTTGAGATGATGTTGTGAACTTAAATACTTAGAAACTTAAAATTGGAATGTTGAGATGATGTTGTGAACTTGTGATGTTGTCTATTTGTCTAGTCTAGTTACATGTACTTAGTACTCATGAATTATATACAATTCATTGTAAATTTATAAAAGATGGATAAACGAATTTTACATAGTTATTTCTCCAACAATCCAAATACAAGTATTCCTCGAACCAATGAGAGCACAACTCAACAAAATTAGCCCCGGATTGATTTTAATCCGGATGACACTATTGCCAATCCAGCATGCCGCATACCAATTGAAGATTATCCCAATGAAATTAGAGATCAAGTGAGGAGGGCATATTTGTTGAAGGGTCCAACTCGACCAATCGGCTATGTTTTTCCAAAGAAATTGATGGATTGTTCAAGATCCTTTCAAGAAACATGGTTCAACAACATTGATTCTTCCTGTGGCAACGGCATCAGCTGAAAGAATCTTTTCGGCAATGAAAATTATCAAGACAGACTTGCGCAACAAAGTCTCCGATGAATGGCTCAATGACTTGATGGTATGCTACACTGAGCGAGAGATATTCAAAAGTATTGATGATAAAACAATCATGGATCGTTTTCAACATATGAAATCTCGTAGAATGGACTTGCCTCCTGCTCCTAGTCATAGCTAGCAGTTGTGCGGTATTTTACATACTTTCATTTCATTTCAATGTTTCTAATTAGTCATAATTTTCTGATTGTCTTACTAATTTAGCTACTTTTGTTCAACAGATTGCTACTCGCACGTATTTATAGATATCCGGATTGTTATGTTTCTTAGCCAGGTACTACCTTAAGTTTATTTTATATTCTCGTTTTATCTTTTGTTTATTTATGTATGAATTTGGATTGCATTAGACGTATTATGTATATTTGGTATGATTTTATCATATTAGTTTTTTTCCTATAAGCACCTCCTCTATTTTTATCCTGCGTATGTCACTGGGTCATGTGTTGTTGCTAGCTCCACAAGGTTCTTGACTTCCTGCCTTGTCGGAGTTGGTTATGTTCTGGTAGGAGTCTCGACACCTTTCATGGTGTTGGTTAGAGCTGGGCATTGGGCTATGCCGTGCTGGCACGGCTCGAGCCTACCGTGTTTCGGGCCGCATCATGTCGTGCTGGTTCGGCCCGGTCATCACCGTGCCGTGTCGGCCCACCACGCCTCCGGCCAGGCCCAAGCATGGCCCAAAGCCCGTCGTGCTGTGCCAGCCTAAGCCTAGCCCTAAGTAACTATAGACGCTTGGAAAGACGACAACCGCTGCCGCCGAGGAAGACAAAGACACTCGTGCGCCATCCACACCCACTCCCCCTCGCCATAGCCTCCTCCTCCTCCTGGACTTCGATGAAGAACTCCGCCCACCTCGACCGCGTCACGCACTTGCGAAGGGGGTGAGAAGGATAGCGACGAGGAGGTGGCTGGAGGGATGGCAGTGGGCGATGACACGTGGGGAGGGAGAAGGAGAGGGAGGGAGGTGGCTGGAGGAGTGGAGGAGGGGGCGGGCGACGGCGCATGGGGAGGGAGGAGGGAGGACGGCTATCGATGACGCGTGAGGAGGGAGGCGGCTGGAGCTGGAGGGAGGTGAATCAGGGAATGCGATTAGGGATTGGGAATTTAGGAGCCAGGCTCGGGATAAGGGGTTAGGGGGGGGGGGCGAGAGGGATGTTGGGCCAGACCTGGTGGCAGAGGGGGGTTATTGGTTGGGCTAGGCCGGGGTGGGGGAGTGATTGGACCAAACCGAGAGAGGGAGGGATTGAGCTAGAATGGGAAGGTTATGCCTATTTTGTGCCGGACCGGTCCAAGCATGGCCCAACTGACCATGCCGTGCCGTGCCGCCCAACGGGCCGCATTCTTAGGCCCAGTCCGGCCCGTCGTTCGTGCCGTGCCAGTCCGGCCCATCACATACCATGTTGTGCCATACTTAGACCGTACCGTATCGACCGTGCTTTAGACCGGCCCAAAAAGACGCGGCCCAAATCCGAGCTCAGTGTTGATGTTTGTGGTGTTCCCCTTCGTGGACGGAGGATGTTTATATTTCTTTCCTTCTTGAAATAAATGGGCAAAGCTCCTACATTTGGTTAAAAAACTAAAAAAGACACCTGCATGTGAATGTGCATGTGCAGTTAGAGCGTATGCCCTTCCTCGGGGAAAGAAAAGAAATAAAGAACAGTAGTACGGTCTTGTCTCTTCCTGTTTCCGGTGTCAGTGGCGCGCGCACATAAAAAAAGAAGAGGCGTTACGAGTAAACGTAGCAAATTTAGATTTAAATTTTATGTGTAATCTAAATTGTTATATAAATTTATGAGCAAAATTGTTAAAATGATAGATACATTAAAGATAGTATCTTAATTATTGATAGTGTGTTTCGAAAGCCCAAAAATATACAGAGGTAGCAATCTTGGGGAAAAAGCAAACCAGATTAGTGATGCAAATCTCAACAGAGATACTAGCAGGTACTATGAATGCGGCGAGCGGATGCTAGTGCTCAAGCCCCTCGCGCCCGTATGGTTGATTCGCCACTAACTGGTGCCATCCATACGCTTAGCTAAAAAAAGCTTAGCGTGTTAGCTTAGGTTCATGTCAGTGGTGGACCCAAAGGGGATAGTATCGTGTACCCTTAGCACCCCCAAACCAGGGAAACAAATTTCATTTTGGAAAAAAAATTTTGTGGCCAAAATAGCCGAAATCACTGAAATTTCAGAATTTCGGTCCAAAATTTCGGTGGGTTTTCAAACTGGTTTGAATCAAATTTGAATTTAAAATTTAAAATAATCGCAAAAAATGGTGCCTTGTATGGGATTCAATCTCTGGTCGCCAACAAACCAACGAGCGCACCTTGCCAATAGGCCATCTTTACCTTGCTGTTTTTATGCTAGTGTTTATTCACTTTAACCCTACAAATTCCCTTCAAATTCAGACCAACTGAAAAATTTTGAACGAATTGAGTTTCTTTCAGATGAGGACGAAATGAACGAAATTTCGCCGAATTTGTGAACCCTACCCTAGACCAGCCGTGTTCAGTTAGACTATCGCTAACTATCAACTCGGTATTCGACAAATCACAACCAAATAAACAAGTCCTATTAGCACTTTCTAAAATTTAGTCCTGGTCCGTCTTCTAGAACAGAACAGCTGGACGGTAGTGCGTCCTAAATACGAGTGTTTTGATAAGAAAAGTTGAACATTAGGACGGACGGGAGTAGTACTATGCTAGAGCGGTTACAAGCAGAATAATGCAACGGGCCCACGGCGTCAGCGACGGGTCGGAAGCAGACAATATTGTGTCGGACCACGTTTAGTTTTGACGGCCTGCCCTGCCGCCCCCAGGCACAGTTGCGTCCCCTTGCGAGCCAAACCCGTCGCGTCGCGTCACCTTTTTCTTACTTTCGACCCTGCTGTCCCGTGGGGCCCACCCGGTCTGGATGGGGACGAGGATTACCACGTCGCAAATGGCAAAGCCAAGTGTGTCGGGCGACCGCCACACGCAAACGCACGCGCGACGGCGCGAGCGCTGCTACCGGCGCAATCGGCCTATCGCCGCCGACTGCCCCCTCCGACGATCGTCCGCTCCTCCGCGTGCCCTTATTAGGTGCAACAGAGTGCATAATTCCTGTTCAAGCAAACAACCCGCCGACCAACCTAAGGTTTACGGAACAAATACGGAAAGAGATAAATAGGTATTCGATACTATTCGTGTCTAACTTTGACTCTGTATTTTTCGTTCATCCTGGTAGATTCAGATCGCTGTATTTGACTAAGGAAAAAATATAAAATAAGATACAAAATAAGCGATATCTGTCTAAATGTGTTCGTATATCAGGTGGTATGAGAAAAGTTGGTTGTGACTCTACTTATGAACATGATATCAGATAGTCTCCCCTCCTCTTTTCGTTGTATAAAGGAGGCATAGACGACGCCAACGACGACCATGGCGTTGGAGGAGGATGTCGGACAGGAAGATGGCTTGGGGAGGCGCAAGCAGGGACAACAAAGCTCCGGTGGGCGTCACCAACGCCGGCAAGGCACCACGCGAGCGACACGCGCGAGGACGTATTGGGTGGCAGCGGCCATGGACAATGTTGAATCGGGAGGACCGAGGAGGCTTGGAGATGGACCGGGTGTAGGGATCTGGACAGACGAATCTCAATGGTTTGATTTTTTCATGTAGCGGCCCAAAATTCGATCGAAATTTTGAAGAAGTTACCGTACACCTACTACAGACAGTCTCAGTTAATTGATGATTCACACCTGCAGAAGATTCCTTAGCTACTACCCTGAGCTGGGTGTACCGTGTACATGCGTGGGCCATAGATGCAGAGTTTTGCATGCTTCGCTGTGCAGTGCAGGGAAGGCCAGGGGCAAACCAAGGATCGTGGTTGCTGCAACGCGAGTTTCACGTTCACGTCATCGCATCGCATCTGCGTCTAACTTTTCAATCTTCCAACGTTGCCCAGAAACACTAGTGCGCGAAATGAAATCTCCTGTGCTCCCACAAAAAGGCAACCAACGTACTGCACAATTGTAAAGTAAAAGTGGCCTTCACGTAGATTCGGCCGTATATTTTCTAATATCACAACCTAAACGTATGTACAATGGTATAGATAGTTGCTGTCTATAGTATTATTCTGTGTCATCTATAAATATCGGCTATAATAGGTTGTCTTTTTACACATCTTTATAGTCAAATCATCCATATATAATATCTTGTTTCTTGTGTTACAGTTGACTGCTGCATGAGAAACGACTCAATTCTCTATGCTCCTCCTCTCTCATCCATGTTATCTTCTATCATATGTAACAAGATTTACCGACAGCTGACGTCATATTATTGTACATGCTCTAATACCCATCTTGGCAAAGCTTGTTTAAGCTTAAGACAGCATCATCTTCCAAATTTATCACCCAGAAAATCGTCACAAGTTATATTTCTTTACCGAGGGTCACATGCAAGTTCTTTATGCAAAGAAAATAAGTTCGTTATATCATTAGCGACTCATTGAGCCTATAGCTTAGCACGGTCCATGTGCCTATCCTACTGCAAACGTCGTCGTAGGTCCTAGTGAAAATGAGATCCCATATTATCTTAACACGATAAGATCGTAGATGTAGGTGTTTTCTTTGAACTTTTCTCCTCAAAATACAACTACGGCTAGTGACGACGGGTTTCAATCACAATAGGTAGTATAGTAGTAGGAAAAAATGCTAAAAAAATAGGATTATTTTCTTGTATGCCATTGAATATTTATGAAATCTCGCGCTATGAGCGAGACAATGAGTAGCATTTTAAGGGTTGATGCCTACTTTAGGTGGAATCTTGTCACAGGGGTGGCTCCACCACCCCAACGACTCGGTGAAGACCGTAAGACCCACCCCACAAGACCATGAGTCGGAGGCATGACCCGGACCCTCAGGGGTACCAAATACGCTTTCAGGAGGGCCTCGAGGCCCACTCAAAAGTCATTGGGAGGCCCGCAAGAGCCGACAGCCGGAGGCGCGTTAGGGTGCCTCATCGAAGGTACAAGACATACCTTCGGGGGGGGGGGGGCTTCAAGACGTGGCCTAGGGCCTCAAGGCCCACCCGAAGGCCATCAGGAGGCACGTGAGGGCCAACAGCCGGAGGCGTGACAGTGTACCTCTCTGAAGGACCGACATGCATTACGGATCCAGGAGTCAGGAGTCCCCCGGGGCCATATCGGGGGCGCCAAAGGGTGACCGGTCCCCTTTGGCCTGAGAGATACCAAGACGGGTGAAAGGCGACAAAGAATGGTGAACCGAAGCACGGTCAGTAGACCAAGACCATGGAGGTCCACCATAAGTCAAAGGCCACACATAGGGGAAGAAAAAGTCTCTGTGGCCCCTATAGAAGTAGAACCTTTTTAGGAGTAGATCTGTAATCTCAGGGCATGTACAATGGGCTTATGTCAGCCGTCTATAGTCGTTGCCACGTAGAATTTTTGTTGACGTGGATGAAAGAGAATGAAGAGAGAGAAAGATGCTGTCTACAATCTTGTAGTCGACTGTATCACGAGAAACAAGAAAAGCATTAAAAGATTGTGTGTTCTATAAAGATAACTAAAAAGACAGTAGCTGTCTGTACCATTGTATGAGCTATCTTTAGTGCTGTCTACAGGTAATATGGAGAGTTACTATAAACAGCAGCTGTCTATACCATTGTACATGCCCTCATGTACCCGATCGGAAAGCTATAAATAGCCGTCTCCTCCATGTAATAAATAAGGCCCTTTTTTTGGGACAATTAATACACAGTTTGCTTCTCCTGATAACCGGTCCCCTCTCTGAGGATCTCCTGATCCCCTCGTAGATACCAGAGGTTCTCTTTTTTATTGTCTAACCCTCCTTCTACGACAAATCTAAATAAATCCCCCAAAATACTACTGTACCATTGCATTCTTCTTGACTTACTAGTGGCCTATATGAACATTATGTACAACTGTACAAGTACGAGCTACGCATGGAAATCTCTCTCTATCCCACTGAATTGTTTCCTTTCAAATTTATGCATGCCCGACTAATTATGTGTAAAATTGTTTTTATTGATTATGGTAAAAAAAGGGCTAAACGGACAAGAGATGAACGAATTCAAATTGACGACATATTTGGAACGCACGAATTTCACACAAGATATTCATTTCTCGAGTTAAAAGCTTAGGCCGTTTGGAACACGTGAGGTTTGCAAAAAAATATGAGAAAAAAAAAGTTCAATTCCTGCTTCCGGCGTTCACACACTCATTTATGTTCCTCTCAGGCTTGGCATTAACTCCATCCCAACAACATCCGGTGCATGCACAGGCCTAGTCCGGTACTCCTACGGCAGACGTAGACAACCATGCACGCCCTCAAGCTAGGCTAGCCCCATCACATCGTCATCTACTGTGCATCAATTTTAGAGCATTTACAATAATTTATTTCTCAACTTGTTACTAAGAGAAGAGAGAATACTCAATCTAATAAAAAAAATAAGTTTTCCAATGGATTGTTTCTTGAACTTGTGTCTAAGACTTTAATTGCTACAAGTGTGCATGATTCTTGATGATGAATAATGAAGTACAACTTTATGGTCTATATGTTTTAGCTCATTTATCATATCAATAATGAAGTCGGGCTGCACAAATGATCTGGTTTATATTTTGCTTTAAGACAGTGGAACCCACAAAATGCGTTTTTAGGTAACAAGTAAGTCTCCAATAGAGTATTTGGTTGTTTCTTGTATTTTGGTATTAACAATTTGCTAGTTTCTTCATCTAGAAACGACCTCACATTCTCTCCTCCACATCACCTAAATACTGATATGGCAACCCTTAGTAACAGCTAACGTGGACTGCTGTAGATGCTCTTAACCATCCATTGAAGCCTCAACACTACAGTCACACAAGCTTTAATTAGGACGAAGACGTTCATTATTTAGTGGGTTACTATCCAACAATCGGGGCCATCTGCGTCAAATCATCCCCAGCCATTTTACCAGTTTTTTTTGCTAGCATGTTTTCACAGTGAAATAACAAAAATAGTTTTCTCAAAAATAAAATAGCAAAAATAACATCTTTGCCGTGCAAAAACACCACGATAGACCCTCTGCCGCATACCTAATTCGTAGGAGGACACGTAACAATCTCTTAGCCAGCGATGGGCAGTCTGCCGCGTACCCCGATCATGGCAGGTACCGACAGCCTCTGCCGCTGTATTTTTTGTGTAACAGGAGTGCTATTTTTTGCTTTTTTGTTTGTTTATTTATTTTTGCTATTTCCGTTAAAAAAGAGCCAAAAACTCACCCGTTTAATCCAGCGAAGTCCCCAGCCATGGCGGATCCTGAAACCCATCACCCATAAAAGGGAGGCCAACCACTCTATTTCTACGAACTCCTCTCTCTCCTTGGCCCCAATGCCCCAATCTACCCTACTTACTCCCCCAACTGCCGCGAATCCCCTTCTCTCTCTCCTCTTGCGTTGGAGCAATTGAGCCGAGCCGAGCTCTCCTCCATTCCCCAAGCGCACCAACTCCTTCTAGAGGCCGACGCAGTCGGCGCCATTCAATGCCATGCGCTGACACGACACAGATGCCGCCACCCCCTTAACTCCCCTCCAGCTTCTTCCCCACTTCCCGACGCGGACTCGCTCGATCAGCTCGCGCGGGAACCGATGCGCCCATGCACAATCCACCCGCGCCGCGCGCATACGTGCGCGCCCCTGTGTGTGGACGCAGCTGCCCTGCTGCTCTCCTCATAGGTTGACGACACCTAGTGGTGGCCGGTAGCGGTAGCTAGTGAGAAGTGGACGGACGACAAAGAAGGGAATAATGGCGCGTTTCTTGGTTCCGGCATGGTTGTTGGTGGTTCTGGTTTCTTGCTTAGCGGCGGCGGTGACGGTGTCGGCGGCGGGTGACGGTGACGTGCTGTTGGAGGTGAAGAATGCGTTTGTGGAGGATCCCGAGGGGGTTTTGGAGGGGTGGTCCGGGGCCGGCGGCTCGTCGGGGTTCTGTTCCTGGACCGGCGTCGCGTGCGACGCGGCGGGGTTGAGGGTGACTGGCCTCAACCTGTCCGGTGCGGGGCTGGCCGGGCCGGTGCCGGGGGCGCTCGCGCGGCTGGACGGGCTTCAGGTGATCGACCTGTCGTCGAACACGCTCACGGGCCCCGTCCCGGCGGCGCTGGGGGGACTGGAGAGGCTTGCCGTGCTGATGCTCTACTCCAACCAGCTCGATGGCGAGATACCGGCGTCGCTGGGAAGGCTTGCCGCGCTCCAGATGCTCCGCCTCGGCGACAACCCGGCGCTCTCGGGGCCTATACCCGACTCGCTCGGGGAGCTCCGGAACCTCACCATGCTCGGCCTCGCGTCGTGCAACCTCACCGGTGCGGTCCCGAGGGTCCTCGGAAGGCTTGCCGCGCTCACGGTCTTGAACCTGCAGCAGAACTCCCTGTCCGGGCCGATACCGCCGGACATCGGCGACCTGGCCAGCCTCGAGGTGCTCGCACTCACTGGCAACCAGCTCACCGGCGCGATACCGCCGGAGCTCGGGAAGCTCGCCGCCCTCCAGAAGCTGAACCTGGGGAACAACTCACTGGAGGCCGCCGTACCGCCGGAGCTCGGCGCGCTCGGCGAGCTCATGTACCTCAACCTCATGAACAACCGCCTCTCTGGACGCGTCCCGCGAGCTCTCGGCGCACTCTCGCGCGTGAGCACGATAGACCTCTCCGGCAACATGCTCTCCGGCGAGCTCCCCGTCGAGCTCGGCCGGCTGCCGGAGCTCAACTTCCTGGTGCTCTCAGACAACCTACTCACCGGTCGCCTCCCGGGCGACCTGTGCGGCGGCGACGATGGAGAAGAGTCCACAAGCCTTGAGCACCTCATGCTCTCGACCAACAACTTCTCCGGGGAGATACCGGAGGGGATGTCGCGGTGCCGGGCGCTGACGCAGCTCGACCTGGCGAACAACAGCCTCTCCGGCGCCATCCCGGCCGCGCTCGGCGAGCTCGGCAACCTGACGGACCTGCTGCTCAACAACAACAGCCTCTCCGGCGAGCTGCCGCCGGAGCTCTTCAACCTCACCGAGCTCAGGACTCTGGCATTGTATCACAACAAGCTCACCGGCCAGCTGCCGGACACCATCGGCCGTCTCGGGAACCTCGAGGTGCTCTACTTGTACGAGAACCAGTTCTCCGGCGAGATACCGGAGACCATCGGGGAGTGCGCAAGCTTGCAGATGATCGACTTTTTTGGGAACCGGTTCAATGGGAGCTTACCGGCGTCCATTGGGAAGTTGTCTGAGCTAATCTTTCTTGACCTCCGGCAGAACGAGCTGTCGAGCCGGATTCCGCCGGAGCTCGGCGAGTGCCGGAATCTCGTGGTTCTTGATTTGGCGGACAATGCCCTGTCGGGGACGATCCCGGCGACGTTTGCGAAGCTCCGATCACTCGAGCAGTTCATGCTGTACAACAACTCGCTCTCCGGCGCCATCCCGGACGGCATGTTCGAGTGCCGGAACATCACGAGGGTCAACATCGCGCACAACCGGCTCGCCGGCAGCCTCCTGCCGCTCTGCGGCTCGGCGAGGCTGCTGTCGTTCGACGCCACCAACAACTCGTTCGAGGGCGGGATCCCGGCGCAGCTCGGGCGGTCGCTGTCGCTCCAGCGCGTGCGCCTCGGGAGCAACGCGCTCTCCGGGCCAATCCCGCCGTCGCTCGGCATGATCGCCGCGCTAACGCTGCTGGACGTTTCGAACAACGGGCTCACCGGCGGCATCCCGGACGCGCTCTCGCGGTGCACGCAGCTCAGCCACATCGTCCTCAACCACAACAGGCTGTCGGGGCCCGTGCCAGCTTGGCTGGGCATGCTGCCGCAGCTCGGCGAGCTGACGCTCTCCGCCAACGAGTTCACCGCAGCCATGCCGGTGCAGCTCAGCAACTGCTCCAAGCTCCTGAAGCTCTCGCTCGACGATAACCAGATCAATGGAACAGTGCCACCTGAAATCGGCAGCTTGGCTTCCCTCAACGTGCTGAATGTTGCGCACAACCAGCTCTCCGGCCCGATTCCGGCAACCGTCGCGAAATTGAGCAACCTTTATGAGCTGAATTTGTCGCAGAATTACCTGTCCGGTCCGATCCCTCCTGACATCGGCAAGCTGCAAGAGTTGCAGAGCTTGCTGGATTTGAGCAGCAACAATCTCAGTGGCAACATCCCTGCATCACTCGGGTCACTCTCCAAGCTGGAAGATTTGAACCTTTCTCACAATGCCCTCGTCGGAGCAGTGCCGTCGCAGATCGCCGGGATGAACAGCTTGGTGCAGTTGGATTTGTCTAGCAATCAGCTGGAAGGGAGGCTGGGCGCCGAGTTTTCCCGATGGCCGCAGGGCGCGTTCGCCGACAATGCCCGGCTCTGCGGCAGCCCGTTGAGAGGTTGCAGTAGCGGGGATGGCCGGTCGGCGCTGCACTCGGCGTCGATCGTGCTGGTGTCCGCGGCGGTCACGCTGTCCATTGTGCTCCTGGTGATCGTACTTGTGCTGACGGCGGTGCGGCGGCGGGGACAGCGGTCAGGGGAGGTGAACTGCACGGTCTTCTCGTCGAGCCTGGGCAACGCGAACCGGCAACTCATCGTCAAAGGCTCGGCGCGGCGGGAGTTCCGGTGGGAGGCGATCATGGAAGCAACGGCGAACCTGAGCGACCAGTTCGCCATCGGCTCCGGCGGGTCGGGGACGGTGTACAGGGCGGAGCTGTCCACCGGCGAGACGGTGGCAGTGAAGAGGATCGTGCACATGGACAGTGACAGGCTGCTGCACGACAAGAGCTTCGCGCGGGAGATCAAGATCCTGGGCCGCGTGCGGCACCGGCACCTGGTCAAGCTTCTCGGGTTCGTCAGGCACGACGGCGGCGGCGGCAGCATGCTCATCTACGAGTACATGGAGAACGGCAGCCTCTACGACTGGCTGCACGGCGGCAATCGAAAGAAGCGGGTGCTCAGCTGGGACGCGCGGCTCAAGGTCGCGGCTGGGCTTGTGCAGGGCGTCGAGTACCTCCACCACGACTGCGTGCCGCGGGTGGTGCACCGGGACATTAAGTCCAGCAACGTGCTCCTCGACGGCGACATGGAGGCGCACCTCGGGGACTTCGGCCTCGCGAAGGCCGTCGCCGAGAACCAGCACGCCGGCAAAGAGTACACCGAGTCAGCCTCTTGCTTTGCCGGATCATATGGGTACATCGCTCCAGGTAATTTCAGTACCTGAAATGCTACAGAAACGAAAAGTTCAGACATTACAGATTTCATGTACTGACCATGTGTGTACATTACATCTCTGTCCAGAGTGTGCTTACAGCTTGAAGGCGACCGAGAAGAGCGACGCCTACAGCATGGGCATCGTGCTCATGGAGCTCGTTAGCGGGCTCATGCCGACGGACAAGACCTTTGGCGGTGACGTGGACATGGTGAGGTGGGTGCAGTCCCGGATCGAGGCGCCGTTGCCGGCCCGGGAGCAGGTGTTCGACCCTGCTCTGAAGCCGCTAGCGCCGCGCGAGGAGTCGTCGATGGTGGAGGTGCTCGAGCTGGCGCTCCGGTGCACAAGGGCGGCGCCGGGGGAGAGGCCGACGGCGCGGCAGGTGTCCGACCTGCTGCTCCACATTTCACTCGATTATTACCGAGCCGGCGAGCAGAAGCGTTAGGAATGTATCCTAGGAGCTCCCCATCTGTTTCTTGTTTCAGCTAATTGGCTCATCTTTCTTGCATGAAAGAAGTAACAAAAAGTTGTGGTTTTTAGGGTGTGCACATTGAATCAAGCAAAGAATCCCCTTCAATTGGATTGTTTAGGTGTCAATTTGACTGGGTTTGGAGATTGTTTGTACAAGCATCTGAAAATGTCTTAAGAAATGAGAGTTTAAAAAATGTCAGTGATGGTTGAGATACTTGTAGGCTTGTACTATCATTCTGCAAAGGGCGCCACTAGCGCTCGGACGACCCGAGCGCAACATAGTGTTATGCTAGATGCAACAAAATTTAGAATGTGTGCAATACATTAAAAATTCATATGTATCATTTCAAAGAACATCACCGTGAGTATTAACATCATCTCAAAAAACATCACTGTGAACATCATCTAAGCTCAGAGTTAAAACAAAGCATCTGAAAAAAAAAACACGTTGAAAAATCTTGCAACATCGCCGTGAACAATATGCAATTTTTTTTTTACATATGCAACGTTTTTTTCTACGGGTTGCAACATCTCAAAGAACAGTATGCAACATTTTTTTTCAATAGATCGCAATATTTTTTTCAACGGACCGTAACATCAGAACAAATCGCAACATCAGAACATTAGAACAAAAAAAAGGAAGCAGCAGACTTGGCCGGCGGGGCCTGGCCGGCACCGAAGAGGTGGCCGTAGCGGAAGCGGCCTCTGCGGCGGAGGCGTGTGGCCCAGGCAAAGCAGAGGCACAGGCAGGCGCAGAGGCGGCAGAGCCCGGTCACAGTAGCAGAAGCGCAGTCACCAGGATGCTCCGGCGGCAAGCTCGGGTCGCCGACGAGCCACCAAAGGGAAGAACAAGCAGGGAGGAGATGAGCTAACGATGTGATTTAGGAAGGCCGTGGTCGCTTGTATTACTTGGAGCAAATGGGGAGGTAAAGCCGTAAGAGCAAGAGCGGATGGTTGGGAGCCTCGGAGCGTTGGGCTTAGTGGCTCAATAGATAAGGCTGCGCAATAAGAGAGAAGAATGAGGAAAGATAGTGGAGTAGGTGTCCGGACGAAAAACTTCACGACGGACGCATTACGCCTATCAATTCCCTTTGCAAAGCTTCACGGGGGATGCACTGCATCTATCAATTCCCTTCTGCAAATAGCTGGGACAGATGTTAAACAGCATTGCGTTGCGAAGTGAAAGAGAGTACTGGAGTACTCATACGATGACAAAACTGTTTCTCCACCCTAATAATAGGAAGGCTTGGCAATTACATGCCTAGAAGAATCATTGCGTTGAACAAAAAGAGCAACCGGGAAAAGAAATGTCTACTGGCAGGGAGAAGAATTATGTCTACCGGTGAGATGAATGAACGAGCAAAGTGAAGTTTCACATCAGTAGAACCCCACAATTTGGATAGCAGCAATGTTAACTATGTAAAAGCGCCATAATTTGAACCGAATAATTTCTCATACAAGCAAACGATCACATCCTTTGTGAAAACAACTGTTTATTACAGTGCTGCAGTCGAAATGCGGAACCAGGTGTTGATACAGCAGCTACAGATGGATGGTCTAGACCATGTGTACTGACAAAAGCAAACTGCAAAAAGACTAGTTATTGACAAACAAATTTGAATAGCTAATCTTCTTCATCATCTGCAGAAAAGTAGAATAAAGGCTAATAAGCACAATAATATCAAATAGAGTATCATATTTGTTGCTATTGATGTTAGTGAAATAGTGAGCATCAAGCAAATGGTTCAATTGTAAATGCATTTAACTCATTTACAAACAATCATTGTACTGACTTCTGAAAGTTATTTAAATTGTGCTCATAATATTTGCCGTGTCCATGCAAGCATAGGTGCGAAAACATTGCTGAGCTCTACAAGTGATGGACACCAAACGTAAGTTGAATAATTATCGTCATTTCTACAGGAAGGGTTTATACAGTTTGGCTGTATTAAGAAAAAGAAAACATAATATTTTCACATTGATCATCCGAGTCCACATCTCAAAGCCAGACATCATGGGCAGGTTGCCCAGATACCCCGATACAGATACGGATACACGATACACTGATACCACAATGTCATTTTCTCAAAAACACCGATACAACGATACATGTATACATATAAAATAAAATAAAAGTACAGAAATTAATGAATTGCAATCATTCAAGGTTCAGCCTGCTAGCGTAGAAATAAAGAAGACGTAAGTTGTGATGCGCAAATACTAGATCCTCAGCACGTCCAGAGTTTAGCCTACAACAATGCAATTGCAATCGAATTCCATGCGCTTGGTAAAAATCAATAAAGAAAGAAAATAAGGTAAATATAGAACCTATTTCTCATTCAATTGTGGATCAAACAATAGGTACTCCGGTTTCTTTCAGCGCAAAAAGATGTTGGCTGCCCAAGTAATTTTAATGACATTTGCTTTGTTGTTTGCTTTGGGTCTAGATTGACTCTATCCTCAATTGAGTCAAAGGAATTAAATCCAATTACAAACAAAGAAATCAACTAATTGTTGTTTGCTCAATAGATCAACTGCACATTTTTTGGCCGAATAAGGGGTGTTAGGATAAGAGATGTATCTGGAAGTATCCAAGAAGTATCGGGATTTTTTTTTTTTGAAAAACAGGAAAATCACCGATACTTGCAGGATACGTATCCGGACGTATCAGGGCTGTATCCGTATCTGATATAGTACCTGATACCGATACACCGATTTGGAGAAGTATCCACGTAACGTAGATCATGGCTATAACCCATACTTTGTGTTGCTACCAGACGATTTATCAAGAAGGCAAGATAGACAAACAAAGGGAAAAATACTACATCTGCATGTGTAGTTCATTTGAGGCGTTGAGCTACAACTAGAGATTAGTACATCATATCATAGATTAGTCATGCTTCCACATTTTTGCGGCCATTTTTCTCTTCTTCTCTTTGCTGTCTCAGTAAAACGCTATAACCAGTTAAAACTTGCATTCACAAAATCTATCTACTTGCAACCTTTGGTCAGGTTTATGTTTTGGACAGTTTTGTGGGTCTCCAGTACAAGTGCCGGAATCCAATAGTTCATAGCAAGTTTTTAAATATAGAAGGTTAAAAATAGAAAGACTAGTTTTCAACTAGCATTGTTACAATTCGGAATAGATTCCGACTCAAACTATCTCAAATAGAACTCAGCCTTCGCACTATATAAAGGGCTGAGGTAACAGAAAAGGGGAATATGAATACAAGTATTTCCTTTCCCAAGTAGTTCTGGCTTCGCATCAATACAACATGCGTTCCTCTTCGAGTAGATCTTCAGTACATAATAACTTGGTATCAGATTCACCGATCCCGCCCACCATACCACCCAAAAGCGATCCACCATCCGACGCTTGACTTGATGGATTGGAACAGGCTCAATCGGAACTCCTTTAGGCAATCACAAACCTCCAAGTCACCATCGAACAGAGGTTTCGTGATCAGCAGTTGGCCTCCGATCAACGCCTCGACAACCTGGCCAAGGAGATGCGCCAGATGTTCGATGCCCTCTGAGGATCACCAGTGACCACCAAGATGCTTCCACCCGTCCCGCTGTCGGCAGCATCAGGCGGAGCAAGCTTGCTTCCGCCACCCTTCCCTGTCGAGGACGTCTCCATGACCACTTCCGACCCTCGATTTCCACCAACCAACCGATACGATGCTCACGGGATCCGGCAGGCTCCTAACGACATCGTTGTCCCGAGAAAATCCGTGAGACAGGGTTATCGCCAGCGCCCGGAGCCATCTCGCTTTCACCTAGACTGACCTCACCTGGAACTACCGAGCTATGACGGCTCCGAGGACCCCATCATATGGTTAACCAAGTGCGATCACTATTTTAGAGCCTATCAAACTCCTGAAGAAGACAAGGTCCGGATGACTGCTTTCCACCGCTCCTTGGTTGCCCACTCATGGTTCTATCAACTAGAATGTGATGAAGGTATGATCTCCAAGAAGTGTTTAAACACTATTGCTCAATGTGTTTTGGGCCAGCAATTTGTACGAATTCTTTGGGAGCCATCAAACATCTTCAACAAACCGGCACTTTGGCGCAGTACCAGCAGGGCTTCACCGATTTCCAGTTACGATATTATCTTGGGGATGCAGTGGTTGAGTACATTGGGGCCCGTCCTGTGGAATTTTGCCCAACGGCAGTTTTCTTATTGGGAGCACAATCGAAGGATTACTTGGACTGGGCTTCACGATCCGCCCATGTCAGTAGCCATGCTACAGGCCGCCGTCGGTGACGATCTTATGGCCACCGTCTTGGCCAAATTTGCACATCGGTTCGAAGAACCGTTAGGACTCCCTCTTGTCCGATCATGCGATCATCATTCGTTGTACTCCCAACGCAATGGCAATATCTGTGTGCCCTTACTGCTACACTCACATTCAGAAAGACGAAATCGAATGCCAGTGTGCCTCAATGTTGACTCAGGGTATTATCCGTCCAAGTTCATCTCAATTTTCGTCTCCAGTTCTCCTCGTCCGTAAGAAGGATGCGTCATGGCGCTTCTGTGTCGATTACAGAGCTTTGAAAGAACACACAATCAAGGACAAATTCCCGATCCCGCATGTTGACGAGCCCTTGGATGAATTGGAAGGGTCCTGTTATTTCACCAAACTACATTTACGGTCCTGCTATCATCAAGTTCGTATGTTCCCCGACAATGTACTGAAAACGACCTTCCGGACTCATCATGGACATTTCGAATTCTTGATGCTTCCCATTGGTCTATGCAATGCTCCATCTATGTTTTAGGCGATGATGAACTCAATTCTACAACCTTTCCTCCGCCGGTTCGTTCTTGTCTTCTTCAACAACATTTTAATTTATAGTCGAACTTGGATAGAGCATCTTCGACATTTCCAACAAGTGATGCAAATCCTAACTACTCACCAGTTATACCTCAATCAGAAGAAGTGTATTTTCGATCAACAACAAATATCGTATCTGGGACACGTTATCTCTTCCAACGGGGTAGCAATGGATCAAACCAAGGTATCGTTTGTACTCGACTGGCCGCACCCTCACAATATCCGCAGCTTGCGTGGTTTCTTAGGACTCGCCGGCTACTATCGCAGATTTATCTAAGACTTTGGACATATTGCTGCTCCTCTCACCGAGCTTCTCTGCAAAGATGGTTTTCGTTGGACCGAGGCAGCAACCGTCGCTTTTGACGCTTTGAAGAAGATAATTGATGCGCCCGCTCAAGAATCGCCGATTCGCCAAGACTTTGTCATCGACTGTGATGCTTCGGGTACTGGATTTGGGGCAGTACTACATCAAGGGGGGAGCCCATTGCGTTTTTTAGCAAAACGGTAGCCTCACATCAAACTCAACTTCCTGCTTATGAACACAAACTCATCGGGCTTGTTTACGCCGTCCGACATTGGCATCCATATATCTGGGGACGTAAATTTTGGGTCAGGACGGATCACTATGGTCTGAAACATTTGTTGGATCAAAGGTTGACCACGGTGCCTCAACATCGGTAGATTACGAAACTTCTCGGCTATGACTTTACAGTGGAGTACAAGCCAGGCAAAGACAATATTGTGGCAGATGCGCTTTCACGTTGACATAAGGATCTCTCTTTGCATACAATTTCGTCGGCCGATTTTGTTTACTACGATGACCTGCGTTGTCAACTCAAAGCGCTTCCATCCTGGAACAACAAATATACCGAATGGAGTGCTGGTACTCTCTCGGCAGACTGGGAGTGTGTGGATGGCCTTTTGGTTTTTCGTCATCATATATTTGTTCCCGCTGATTTCTCTAGTCTTCACCACATCTTTTCGGTTGCGCACTCCGTGAGTCATGAGGGTATTACTAAGACTTGGCATCAGTTATAGGCCAGTTTCTATATTCTAGGCGATCGACGTTTGCTCAAGGACTTTATTCGCAGTTGTCTTACTTGCCAACGGTACAAGTTCAAGCAATTGCACTCGGCCGGTATGCTGCAGCTGCTACAAGTGCCTCATCGCGTTTGGGCCGACATTAGCATGGATTTCATCGAGGGATTGCCTAAAGTTTCCCACCAATCGGTTATATTGACAGTCGTCGACAGGTTTTTGAAATGTGCCCACTTTATCACTTCGCGTCATCCCTTTACCGCTCAATCTGTGGCCTAGGCATTTTCTTGACAATATTGTGCGCCTCCATGGGTTTCTAGAATCTATTGCCAGTGATCGTGACAAAAATTTTACTAGTCATTTTTGGAAAGACCTTTTCCGTTTAGCTGGCGTGAAACTGCAAATGAGTACCGCGTATCATCCACAATCCGATTGGCAAACTAAGGTGGTGAACAGGACAATTGAGATGTATCTCCGTTGTTTATGTGGCGATTGTGTGAGGACGTGGCCTCAATGGCTCGCTTGGGCAGAATTTTGTTACAATACATCTTTTCACTCCGCTCTCAAAGCCACTCCCTTCGAAGTCGTTTATGGGAGGCAACCTCCTCCATTAATACAGCATGTAGGCGATGCCGAGGCTGTACATGAAGTCCAAAAATTGTTGGGTGAAGTGAACGGGATGAGTTCATTCATGAAATTCGTTTAAGGTTGCTTCAGTCTCAACAACATATGAAAAGTTTGGCTGATAACAAGCGCAGAGAACTACAGTTTCAACCAAAAGATTGGGTGTGGCTGCGTTTACATCAACGTCAAATATCTTCCATTGGTCCAGGCCTCAATGTCAAGTTGTGTCCTCGTTTCTTCGGTCCATACAAGGTGGTTTCCAAAATTGGTTAGGTTGCATATCGCTTAGAGATGCCGAAGCAGATCGGCATTCATAATGTCTTCCACGTTTCTAGTCTCAAGCCATTTCACGTAGTTCCCCTTGACCATGTTTCGGTTTTGCCCCCTCTTCATCATGGACAAGTTCAGCTTCAACCTGTAGGTATTGTTGGTGCAAGACTAAATCGTGGTGTGTGGGAATTGGGAGTTCAGTGGCAATTGGATTCGACGCACGAGCCTGTGGAAACCTGGGTGAAACGTGATGACTTTTGCAAAGAATTTCCAGATTATCAGCTCGTGGACGAGCTACTTTAAAAGGACGGGGAAAGTGTTATGGATAGTTTTGTGGGTCTCCAGTACAAGCGCCGGAATCCAATAGTTCATAGCAAGTTTTTAAATATAGAAGGTTAAAAATAGAAAGACTAGTTTTCAATTAGCATTGTTACAATTCGGAATAGATTCCGACTCAAACTATCTCAAATAGAACTTCGCCTTCGCACTATATAAAGGGTTGAGGTTTGTAACAGAAAAGGGGAATATGAATACAAGTATTTTCTTTCCCAAGTTCGTTCTTTCTCTGTCTAGTTCTGGCTTCGCATCAATACAACCTGCGTTCCTCTTCAAGTAGATCTTCGGTACATAACAGTTTATTCACATTAACAGAAATTTGTGTTTTCCATTATTTGGTCCTAACCTTTTACAAATATCCTTTTGTAGCCATGTAACATCCATTCTCAATCCAAAATATTCCTGTCACTACATCACCTATTTAGTTATTTATCTGCCAATAAACAGTAATGGCAAAGTCGAACTTTGTTATGATATTCATTTCTTGGTTACGGATGTTAGCTATTTGTTATGTGCTGTGCCCTCATTTTTGAGTGGCAGAGGCGGATAACTTAGGACGGTAGGAGGATTGACATTAAACAATGTCGTAACAAATGTGATGACCGGTGACTATTAGTTCTTTGATCTTTTTAGTACATTAAGAACTCCAAACAAATAATTCTACAAGAATTAAAAAGTATACTTGGAATGGAAATATTATGCTAGAGACTATCCCAAGTACTGGTGGATAATGTTCTTGCCACAGGCCCACAGCTGATGAACCATAACACAGTTAGTATAACAAAGTTATGTGGTTAGATTAAACATAAGAAAAATACAACATTAAAAATCCAAAATCAACAAAGTACTCATAAGACCATGCAAATCTTCACAGATTCACGACAAGAAGACAAGTTTGGGATCAGACTTATCCAGAAAATGCAGTTACAGTGAGCTCAAACAATCTAACGCAATACTGGATTTAGAATGGAGAAAGGGATTTTCCAATGGTTTTGAAATCCTTGAAGTTCATATACTATTCCTTTGTTCCAAACAAAGGCTGGGAGTGGATTTTGCCTATCTAGCTCTTAGCCTATTGATCCCAATTCAATTTTTTAACACAAGAATCTAGAAAAGACCTCCAAATTCAAGCAAGTTCTTTTACAACAGCTATGTATGCCACTCAGAATGTGAGGTAAGTCATTTTGTAAACCTTGTATCTTTACTGTATGCAAGGCTGGTTGAATCAATCATGCATACACTATCGAGCTGATTGGAAACAGATGATTGATGAACCATATTAGAGTTCATGAAGGAGATGAAAAAACATTATTGTGGTATGCTTGTGCCTTGTAACTTGTAACTCTTCTAACAGCAATACTGAGATCAGGAGGTACTACTAATTCTTCCAGCAGCGTAGCATAATCAAGAATGCAAAGTCAAAATTCCTGAAGGAGTTTAGAAAATAAAATTTACTACTTATTGACATGATGGTATAAGTCACAAGCGGGCACTACTGATAACAGCATAGCATTTTATTTTAAAAAAAAGGGGGGGGGGAATCCAAATTCCAAAAAATGTTGGAGGAAGTAAGCACGAACCAAAGTAGCGCCGCTCGTTGGCTTGCTTTGCACGTTCAAGCATCTTGTCGAGGTCCTCCTTGAGCTTCTCATCCCACTTCACCAGTTGGTTCACGAACACCACACCTAGACCCATCCCCAATACATGCTCCCAAGGATCTAAAAATAGTGGAAAGAAAACCACATAAGGATGAATCGATCTTAACAGCAAGGCTGGGACGCAGCCATATAATAACATCTAGAATGGAAGGAACAAATATCCAAAGCAAAAAAGATTATCACTGTGACAGCATGATCCCTCAAATCAAGTCAAATGATAAATCTGTAGCATCATCAGTTATTCTGCGGCCCAAAATTACAAACTTTCTACAGCTAACTCTAACATTAGGTCTCAGGAAGCGAAGTCGATGACCGAGTCCCAATCTAGAGCTCACTAAACCTAAATCAGGAACCATATCACATCTAGGACACCTAAGACCAACAACGCCCCCCAAAACGACCAAAATGCTCCATGGCAGGCACAAATCACTACAGATCAGACGAAATCAAGAACCAGGGCAACTGATGGATGGCAGGATGCCGTCCTAAGACAGATCAAGAAATCAAGAAAGGGGGACACAGGGAGGGAGGGAGGGAGGGAGGGAGGGAGAGGGGCTATACGGCGCATGTAGGGGAGCTTGCGGAGGGCGTTGGAGTACATCTGGGTGCCGAGCCCCAGCAGGGCGCCGATGATGGTCGGCGTCGCCGGCATCTCGCCGTGGCCTGTGGTTGCGCTCGCTTCTCTCGGGATGGACCGGACGGCGTGGTGCGGGGGAGTGGACGGCGAGCTGGAAGAGGCGGTTGCCTACCCTATTGTTGGACTTTTGTGGCTGCGGGGCCGCGAGTGGCTGAGTCTAAGAATAGAGGGAGCGAAGAGAGAAGCCCATGGGCCGTAATTTTTCCGTGGCCTGGAGTGGACTAGTTTATTTTTATAATATTTACTATTCTTTATCTTTATCTTTACTCTAACTTATTCTCTAGCTTATTTTTATATTATCTTTACTGCTCTAGTAGTGATGGTGAGTGATGTTCTTAGCCTTCCCACCTTTCTCCTAAGAAAGCAAGCGCCGGCAGGTGGGCCTTCTCACCTCGCACGGTTTATTTTCTTCCCTACCGACTTCCCTTCCACCGCTGAGGATTTGTTTAGATACATTGTGATCCCTTCAGATTGACTGAGAATTTGAACTAAAATCATTTTTAATCTGAAAGGATTGGTTCTAATCTCTTTCTATTCAAACAAGCCCTGAAGGAAAAATAATTTCCTATGCTCTCATGTGAGCCATGCTATCCAGCAAGCTGCCTCACCACAATTGTCGTCGAGCTCAAGGCTCAACAAAAAAATCCTAACATCATCGATCGAGCTCAACCATGTCAGACTCTGTCATGGTGGTACATGGCGGACCACGGCCCATGGCCATGCAAAAGTTAGCCAGGCTGCACGACGCGCTTGGCGTTGGTTGGCAAGGCCGCAATCTCAATGGCATTTTTGAGCTCGACTTCCTCCGCCCTGGACATCATGAACTTGGCCATGCTCTGTGACGTGTTGTGCACAGCTCCTAGCTCCTGCTTCCTCAATTGTGGTTGCCCTCTCACATGCTTTGTTCCTCACTACCACCACCTGCTTGAAGAAATGCCTAGCCCATTCTTGGTTTGTTATTTTTTTATTTTTAGTTGGTTCTTCATTGTATGAAGTTCTTGAATTTTCAATATTTGTTTCAGATTTTGATAAATGACATAGATGATAGGAACAAGCAGAACAATATGACTGTTTGAATTGGTTCTCCGTCGTTGTTTCCTGTCAAAACAAAAAAATAGTGCACCATTCATTTGCACTTGAGCAAGGTCGATGCCCATGTTGTTGTGTATGTGAAGTTGTAACATCCCAAAAATTCTAAATATTTGAAACTGTATAAAGATGTGGGAATTTTAAAAAACTTTTTGCTACACTCCGTCAATGTGTGAATTTTTGAGTTGTTAATTGAAATCTCAACCCGAAAAACTGAAAATAGAATTCAAAGCTGAGTTTAAAAAGAAAAGAAAAAGAAAATATTCTTTCTCTTTTCTTTTCTCCCTTTTCCCTCCTGGCCCGCTAGCCAGTGTCGCCCTTCCTTCCCCTTTCTTTTGTTCTTTCTTTTCTCTGCCCCGGCGCATACGTCAGCGCCCCGATCTCCCTTCTCCTTTTCCCCTCCTCTCTACTTCTTTCCCCGACCGACACCCTGGCGCCATGCCTGCCACCGCTGTAGCACCATGCCGCACTGGTGCCACGTTGTCCTTGCCCAGCTGTCACCCAGGAGACATGAGCTTTCTCTCATCCCGTCGCACGTCATGTTGCCCTCGCTGTTCCCATGTCGCCGCACATCATGCTGCCCTCACTGTTCCCACGTCGCCACGTCCTTTCCATCCTAGCGCCCATGCTGTGCATTAGTGTCACCACGCTGCGCCATCCCCTCGTCACCCCATCCTACTTAAAGTCATGCCCCGCCCGGCCTTCCCCTTCCATTTGCTCCCCTCTCCATCTTCTTCTTCGCCGCCCTGTCTCGTGCCCCACTCTACCCCGACCGCTGCGCCTCCATGCCACACAGCCACCTCGGCAAGCTCCATCCTCCACCATCACTCACCCTAACACCGCCTCAGCATCCGCATCCTCGCACACACCTCCCCCTCTTATCTCTGAAGCCGCAGCGCTAGGAACGCCCCATCTCCCTCACCACCGGTGGCGCCTCGCCCATCATTGCAGCTGCCTCCACACGCCGTTTCGGCCGACACGGTTAGCCATTCCCAATTCTACTCGCGTCACTTTGTGTTCCTGGACATCCCACACCAAAGCCCTCACCCAATTTTGGGTTTGACCCACAGAAGCTTGTGCCACTGGCTTCTCCCCCGAATCTGGCCAAAAGCCGCCGCCAGTGCCACCATGCCCCATCCATGGAGCTCCAGCTCGATTCCTCGCACCCGAAGCATTGCCCCAGCTCCCTCATCCTTCCCCAACCCTCAATTGGAGCTCTCCTTCACCCGGTCGCCGCCCCCACGTTGAATCGGCCGCACCGCCGTTGGCTCCCACTGCCAGCATGCCTTGGCTACTCCTCTCCACCATCCACCGCTTCGATGAGTTCATCTACTCCCGTGGATTCTCATGCGCACCCTCTTTCTTCCCCTCTCCCCCTCTGGTGCCGTCGCACCATCTCCTCCCCCGGCTCCAGCTGCCGCTTGTCGTCGCCCGGCCGTTCCAGTCCACTACCGATCGCGCCAACCCCCCCCAATGGGATCCTCTTCCCTTCCGGATTCCATTTTGGCCACCTCCGGTCACCGCCATTGACCCCCTCGCCGATGTTGAGCGCCGCCCGATCCGCCCTTTGCCCTCCTCTGGTTTCCTCTACACTGTGTGCCTCCCTCTTTGTGGTCTTCTCTCTCTGTGTATGTAGACATGTATGACAGTGGGCCCCTTTGGCTAGGGGGATAAGTAGAGCAAGCAGCATGGTGACTAGTTAGTGGGTATTACACGAAACAAATCCATATTAATGGACTCAATCAGTAAGTCATGCAATTAGAGGAGAATTCACAAAAGTCAGTAAGGGTGTTGCCACTTAGTACGTAAGGCAAATGCAATTAGGGGTAACTCAAGAAGGCAATGGGTAATTGCATGATTAGTGTTAAAGCAAAGATTAAGGTAGGTTATTGATGTAGGTTTCAATTGCCATATACCTTCCATAACTAAACCAGTTAGTAAATCAACAGGGATAGGACTAAGGAGTCATATAGAAGTATAAACACTCAGTAACAAGTAATCAATAGGCCATTACTAAAATAACAACGAGTCATGATTTACTAGTCAATGAATCATTATACAAAGATGTTAATAAATAATACCCTATGGTTAGTGATCAATAGACTATACCCATTAGAACCTAAGTTAAAATCGTTAACCTTGTCACTATTTCAATAAGTAATGGGCCAAACCTTTAACAAGAGATTGTACTAAGTTAAATAGTGGTTAGCTTATGTGATTAGATGATTACTAGAAATGGTCATTGAGTTTTGTCATGTCAATGGCAGCTAAGTTCAGAGAGCAAGCTTAAAAAGGAACCCTATTAGAATATAGTTACCCTAAATGACATGAAGGCCCTAGGCCATTGACCTACAATGATAAATGATAATAACGACAATACGTTCATAGGATGTACACCCACTAGTAGAGTAGTAATAAAGTAATACATTATAGGAACATAGACTTACCAATAGGCCCTTACTAAGCTGTTGATTAGGTAAAATGATTACTTTAGTTGAAACCTAACTTGGCTCATGATACGTTACCAATGCCTAGACCTATACATTAATAAGTAATAATAGTGCTATTAAATAGTCGTGAAGGTTAGCGGTGACTATGATCTAGCTTCATGCTAGTGATAGTAATCAAGACAATAGGGTCAATCGCTAAGCAAAGGCTAGTAGGCAAGAGCCCATAGACCTTGTATGGTACTTATCTACCTAACTAGAGGTAGTCGTTAGTAGATGGTAGAGCCAAATGTCAACCTAGTATGACAGGTTACTTTAGTGTGTGCCAGGCCACGTAAGTAATGAAGCTAACAAAAGATCACCTCAAAGATGAGCCAAAACCTGTAGACACACATGATCAAGTTATAAGGCTAGAGTCTAGCCAACGCTTGGAAGTTCGAGCTAAAGCTCATGGAACTTCCTTGATAAATATAAAATCATTAAGTAAACTAGGTCTCATGTGTCGGTGAGACTTATGTCTACCTAGAGCGAACCTCGCACTTATGCATAGATCTCACCTGACTTTCATGGAACTTTCTCGATAAATAGGAAGTAATAACCAAAGAAATCCTTAGATCAGTTAAGCGCCGCATGGTAGCAACGATATGTCCCCAAGTGGATGATAGTAGTTCCACCACCAATCAACATCGTATAGGCTTTAGCTATCATCCATCGTTATCCGTTCCCGATAGAAGGATAGTTTGTGATTCGAAGGTAGATCAAAGGAGTCCTACCTACCAAGGTGATCACTCCTATCTAGGTAACCGGTAAGGAATATTCCTATGAATATTCTCTCCCTCCCATTGGAATCTTAACTCCTTGCACCAGCGGACTTTCCGAGAGCCTAAACCCTCTCGCCCTCACTCCAGATCAAACGGTTACCTAAGTCTGACTATCAACCAAAACCACACCACTAGACCAAATGGATAGAGTTTAGGTTTATTTACTTTGGTCTACAGTATTTCCTTTATTCCAACTATCACTGGATGTACTTCATTCCGTCTGAAGTATTTCCTTCATCAACTCCCACTACTACAGAGAGGGTCATCACAGATGACTCCAAATCGTCATCACAGACAGTTTTTGAACTGTCTGAATTTATGTGTATGTGATAACAGGCGGTTATCACATACGGTTTGTGAGCCGTCTATGAAAAGTCACAACACAGACGGTTTATACAAAAAACCGTCTGTGATAGTACATTATACCTAACTAATTTTTTTCTGATTTTCGGCTAGCATTAGAAATTGCTAGCCATATCCTCTGAAAATAAGCAAACAGAAAATAGATAAAACACAGATAAATCAACTGTTGATAACTCAAAGTGATCATTTACAACTCAAAATCAATTACAAAAGAATATGTTCAAGTATTGTCACTAGAGTTACAATTGAATTACAACTACTCAAAGTGAATTACAATTGAATCAATTCTTTGAAGGTCGTTCAGTGATGTCGCCGGTGTGAAACTCTCCATTGGCGTTAATGATCTCTGTCTTGATGAAGCCATAGAGCTGTCCTCGAACCTCCGAGATATCGCTTATAACGAATGCATCTAAATCGAGTATTATGCCCTGTCTCTAGCAGGAGTAAAGTAGTATATATATATATATATATATATATATATATATATATATATATATATTTACAATTAAGAAATAATTATTGCGATATTGATAAACATCTGGATCATTCATCTTAGCACTCATGATTTTCTGCATATGACGGCAAACGTAGAATGCACATAGGTGATCTTGTTTTTGCTGGTGGCACTGCAAAAATACAATTACATATATATGTATAGTCAGTTCGAGAGGCATTATTATGAAGTGTGATATATGATTATTGTGTTGTAGCACATACCGAAAATCACGTTCTGTGTTGCAGTGTGGCGCTCGATTCCTTGTGTGTCCCTCTCTCGGCAACAGAGGCGCTGAACGACCTACGTGATTCCAAAAAGTTATCCTCAACCATTTCTAACGAAGGAAGACTACAATAGAGTTATATATGGAGGAAATGAGCATACCTATTGAGTACTCCTTGCACAAGGGTGAAGTCGTGGTTTTTGTTGATTAGAGAATCAAGGTATATTACATTGTTCCTCTTTGGTACAATGACTAAGAGGATCCAGTAGAACCTACTCATGTATGTTGCTATAATCATTAAACCTAAGTTTGTGGTGAGTATAAAGTACAAATGAAATTTGTATAGCAAGTAGTGAAGCACTTACTTCTGGTTGTAGGGCACCAGTATGTAGTCCTTGTCGCCCTGAGCAAACAATCCCATCGTTATGTAATTCTCAACGTAAGATGCGTTTTGGGCGATGTATTGCTCAGAAATCAAGTGTGGGTCGAGGAAACCCACTGGTTCTCACCATCATCGGGCTTCTTTCATTATGTATCTATACATAAGCAATAAGTTGTGATATTTATAGGTATTACGTGTGACGAGGATTAAAACCTCTATGTATTATTTTAAATGCATAGTAAAAGACCATACGTCTTCATGGTCGTAACCCCTAAGACTAACGACCTCCCTGATCGTTAGTATTCAGAGGTTACTTAATGGGTACCCTGGTTGGATGAGGCTTTGTGCCTAATCCCCGACCGGATAACCGCGTAAAATTATCGAATCGGTATTTCTTATCGTATGATGAATGGAACACGTGTTATACGTTCCAAACCATGCGATGGTACAACCCTGAGACACTGACTATTAACCACCCTACGGTTAAGCTTTTCACAAGCAACCGCAAGGAAGTTAGCACATTGCTAACTTCTTTACCGTTCCGACCAGTCGTAACGCTTCACCAGGGACGTCTTCTCCAGGAGTAACTGCCATCTCTTCGGAAGTTATTTAAAGGTGAAGCACAGAAAAGACGAGAGGCGACACACAAAACAAGGCCAAGGCAAAGATATGCACAGAAGCCTAAGCGGTGGAATTAGAAGCTAGATAATCAGCCTTAGACTCATATTCTAAGTCCGATTGTCTTGCTACATTCCTCCATTCGAGGTAATTCGGGGTAGTACTTAGCCACATCTTGTAAATCCAGTTCATATCAATAAAGAGCGACCCCATTCCATTCCGTGATATTCCACGCCATTTTCCTCGCTTATTTTCGTAAGATCGGCGATTCGATCGTCGACAAATTGGCGCCGTCAGAGTGGGGAAGAAGGCGTAAGTTTCTGAAGAAATTTTCTTTTTCGCTCAAGAAAATCCTCACCCAAAAACTCGCAATCGCTCATGCGACTATGCCCGGAGTTTGGGATGAGGAAAGCGGTTCGACGGCGACTACGCCAACCTCGACATGGAAGGATGTATCGCGCCATGGAAGAAAATGGCAGTCATCCGCCTCATCCTCCTCACGCCGGCTCGACGTCGCCGACGTTAGCGAGGTCGACGGATGGATGAAGATGCGCCGCCACTACCGGTGGCGCAATCAGAGAACCGCCGTTCCGACCGATTCGAATGCGGAGGATCTCTTCAAGCCGGTCTTCTCGACCGGTAAAGCAGTGAAGAAATTTCAGCTCCATCACCCGAAAACTCTATACCATTGATGAAATCATGGTCGAAAGATACTCTCCTTCGCTTCGGCAATTCCAGAGTCAACCGTCACCGGTAGCGGTGTCGATGAAACCTCCATCGGTCGAGGCCATGTGGGGATGATCACACTCAAAGATACGATCGGCGGTTCGTTTGATCAGCCGAGAAGACCTCGTGAAGTGCTCATCTCCGACCGATCTCCATCGTGGAAGATTCAGCGCGGTTACCGACAAGCTCTCCATTAGTTATGATGGAAGCTCATCGGAAGATCAATCTGCCGGAAGCACGAGGTCAACGCGATCGGAGATGAAGATCAAGATGCCCTCGCACGGTCCTACACTCTCTACCACGCCATCACGTGTTGTTAGAGATGATCCGCCGTCAAGCACCAACTTCCGGAGGCAACGGAACTAATCGACGTCAATCGCTTAACTCGCTTCGCACCGCCCACCCAGAGTGACCGACAGATCGAACAAACCGAAGGTCGGGGAGGGTTCAGACAGCGCACACCTACGACCAAGATGAACCACGAGACCTTGAGAATCGTACAAAACTTGCGCACGTATTCAAAACATGTTAAATAATTCGATCCCGCTCTAGCAGAACGCCTAGTTTTGTATTAACTCAGAGGTCGTATCCGAAATTCTCCAATGCAGATGCAAATAACTAAAGCGCATCGAGAACAGAGGGGTTCAGAAGTCGACTAGGACTTCGCCCCAACGCTCCTCCTCAAGAGGGGACAAAGACGGTCATACCAGAGCGATCGATACCAAGACCTCCCCGACGATTCCGACCAAGGAGTCACGAGGGAGAAGGCTATTTCAAGAGGGTACTCCCCGCTGCGCCGAGAAGAACCACCACCACTAGGACCTAACGATCTCCGACATCGCTTGAACCAAGTGGTGATGCGTGGACATCATATCAATGTCCACGACGGATCGACTACCGGAGTTCAGCGTGCTCAATCTTAGGGATCGGTCTCGATCGACATACAATCCGCACCTTCCCGGAGAAGACGCCATGAATCAATCACAGGTTGTCGAGCCTTCTCTGCGGGCTCCAAGGCGTGCGTTAGCCTAGCCGGTTCCGACGCCAACTTGGACAAATTCAATGGAACTCAAAACCCATTGGAATTTCTCCAAATATATACCACCGCTATCGTGAACTCTTGGTGGCGATGAGAATGTAATGGCCAACTATTTACCCACCGTGCTCAAGGGTCCGCCGGTCGTGGTTGTTAAACTTATTGGTCGGATCCATATATACTTGGGAACAACTCGTGATCTTCGATTGCCAACTTCGAGAGTACGACGACCGCCTCGAAGGAGGACGATCTCCATAGAATCCGGCGAGGATCGATGAGACTTTACGCCAATATATCAAGAGGTTCACCAGTTCAGTAACTCTATACCCAAGTCGCAGAGTCCTCTCGTTATTCAAAGCTTTCAAAACAGTCTAAGGAATCGGCGGTTTACGGAGGACATAGCAATGAACCCTCCAAGAACAACCGCTGAGCTTTTTGATATGGCGGACAAATATGCCATTTGCTAGTGAAGCAATCGAGTGGTGTGAAGCCATCGATCGGAAGACAAGATTCCCTGAATTTTGCCCGACAAACAGAGAAAAAGAATAAGAAGTCTCTCAAGAAGAAAAAGAACCGCAGACCGACGACAAAGAAGTCCTCGCCGTTCTGCATAAGATTAGAAAGGGCAAGAAGGACTATGCCGGTCGAAGCAAAGCAAAAGTTTCGACCAAGGATTCGAGACATTTAATAAGAAATGGTGTCCACTTCACCGTGAAAGAGGGCATGATCTGCGACTGTCGTGGTCTCGCGAAGAAAGCGGAGGATTATTATGCGGGTAAAGGACCATTTCAAAGAATATAGGAACATGGAGAAACGAGCTCCAAAAGGACAAGGATGGCGACGAGGAGATGGAGTACCGGGATCCCCAACACACATCAACATGATTTTTGGAGGATCTTCTTCATACGAGTCCAAACGTCATCTCAAGGCCATGGAGCGGAGGTCAACCTCGTCGAATCTCCAAGCTGTAATCAAGCACTCGAAGTGGTCGGACACCGCATAATTTCCTTCAAAGAAAGACGATCGCACCATCCCATCGACTCGAGGGTAGGTTCCCCATCGCCGTTGAACCAACTATTAATAATTGCTCGGGTTAATCGGGTCTTAGTGGATGGGGTAGTTCCTTGAATATATTATTTGTAGGAGCTTTAGAAGAAATGCAGTCCCCATGTCAAAGGTGAAACACATGAAATATGCTTTTCATGGTATAGTTCCGGTTCTACCGCTAAACCGATAGACAAGTTTCTTACGGTGACGCGTTTGGAAAACGACAATTTCCGAACAGAGAAGATCCCGCTTGATGTAGTAAACTTGAATCCAAGATACAACGGAATCCTCTACGACAAAGATTAGCAAAATTCTTGATAGCCACGCATTACGCTTATCAAAGTTTGAAAATGCTGGGGCCAAAGGAGTCATCACAATTCGAGGAGATCGAAAATGGCTTACGATGCGATCGGAAATCCTTTGCCTTTGGTTGATGAACTTCCCACCGAGAGGTTAATCCGTCTCCCATGCAGTCAAGCACTCGGCCAAAGATGACGCCCAAACCATCCGACTGCACCAAGGAGGTACTACTCGACAAAAGCGCTTCTCGAGACAAATCAAGTCGTCACATGGGTCAGACAACCAGATCCAACCGCGCAAGATTCGGTCGGGCAAGACTCGACCCTAAATAGGAAGAGTCGCCGTCTCCTTCCTCCGAGCAAATCAAGACGTGTTTGCTTGGCAAGCGTCCGATATGCCCGAGTCCCCAGGAGGTGATTCGAGCACGAGGCTTGCTCTCCACCGATAAAAACCGATCAAGCGAAACTACGACGCTTTGCACCCGATCGGAAGGAAGCAATCCATCGGAGATTGACAAGCTTCTCCGGGCGAGGATTTATTCGTGAAGTCGACCACCCACAAAGGGCTTGCTAATCTGTAATGGTTAGGAAAAATAATGGGAAATGGCGAATGTGTATCGACTTTACAGATCTTAATAAAGCTTGTCCGAAGATGACTTTCCCTTCCCCGCATTGATCAACTAGTAGACTCTACTTCAGGTGCGAGTTACTAAGTTTTTTAGATGCGATTCGTGGTACCACCAGATTAGTATGTGTAAAGAAGATGAGGAGAAAACTTCCTTCATCACCCCATATGGTACTTCTTGTTATATTAAGATGCCATTTGGTCTCAAAAATGTTGGTACAACTTTTCAAAGGTTGATGCAAAAACTTTTAGTCCACAAATCGGTTGGAATCTAGAAGCTTATGTTGACGATCCGGTCGTCAGAAGACCACCAACGCCGGCGACCATGTTCTCGACTTACAAGAAACCTTTAACAACTTGAGAAGACATAACCTCAAGTTAAATCCAGGAAAAGTGTGTGTTCGAGTTTATTTGAAAACCGCTGGTTTCCTAGTTTCGCTAGAGGTATTGAAGCTAATCCAAAGAAAAATTGCGCCATCGACTGATCGCCCCGACCACGAAGAAGGAAGTCCAAAACTAATCGGTCAGATGGCGTTAAGCGCTTTCATAGCAAGATTAGGGAAAAAGGATTACCTTTCTTTAAACTTCTTGGAAACATGGGAGTTTGAGTGGACTAAAGAGGCAAACGATGCCTTTGAGGAACTCAAAAGTACCTTACAAGTACCGGTTTTAGTTTCTCCGAGACCGGAGAAACATTGCTAATTTACGTGGCAAAGAACACCACGCATAGCTTAGCGGTGTCTTGGTTGTAGAAAGGAATAATATCCAACGACCGGTCTATTACGTGGCGAAGTCTTACATGGACCAAAGGAAAGATACCCACAGTACAAAAGTTGCTCTATGGCCTCCTTATGTCTTCAAGGAAGCTAAGGCACTACTTTCGAGCCCACAAAGTGGTCGTACTCTACCGGATATCCCTTGGTCAAGTCCTTGAAACAGGAATCATCGGGACGAATAGCCAAATGGGCGGTCGAGCTAGGGCGTTCGATCTCCATTTTATTTCACTTAACAAACAATAAAGTCCGTGCAATAGCGTAATTCATTGCGAATGGACAAACCTCGAACCCACCCAAGGACCCGAGTACGAACACCACGACGAGTGGACAATGTATTCGGCGGTTCCTTGATGTTACAAGGATCGGGTGGAGTGGTCTTGATATCCCCATTGGCGAACACATCAAGCACGCCATCCAAGAATTTTCCCGCCACCAATAATGTGGCGAGAATATGAAGGTTTACTAGCAGACTCGAGCACTCGTTCGCTCGGGATTCGCAGACATTAGTGAAAGGCGATTCTCAACTAGTAGCGAATCAAGTGGGGAAAGAGTATCAATGCTCTAGTACCAAGATGTCATCTTATCTGGCGGAAGTACGAAAACTTGAAAAGCACTTCTTCGGTTTTCAGATCCAACATATTCCTAGAAAGGAAAACTTTCTGGCAGACCAGTTGGCACGGATGGCCTCCACGAGGTCGACCATCCCGCCCGGAGTTTTTCTCGAGCAACTCAATTCACCCTCGGTAGTTGAGCCTTCCGAGAACATACATGATTCTTTGCAAGTTGAACAAACTAATCAAGGGAACATGGATGCTCCACAGGTCGTTGACGGTTGGCGCTGTCACGATCAAGGTAGAGACTGGATGACATCGATCTACAATTATCTTCAGCATGACACAATTCCAGAAGATGATGTAGAGGCTGATCGTATAGCACGAAAAGCCAAATCATACACTCTAATCGAAAGTACCTTGTATAAACGAGGATCTCATGGAGTGTTGATGAGATGCATATCTCAAACGGATGGCATTAGATTGCTAACCGAAATCCATGAAGGTGTCGTGGAGCACACCATTCCTCTGTAACCACGGTCGGTAAAGCCTTAAGCAAGGCTATTCTTCGCCAACGCCCTTCATGATGCAAAAGAGCTTGTGATGAAGTGTGTACAATGTCGGTTTATAGCCGACAAGTACATCACCAAAGACAAGCCTTACAAACAATTCCTCTTTCTTGGCCTTTTGCAACCTGGGGACTGGACATTCTGGGACCTTTCCCAAGAGCACCGGGGCTTCAATTCCTTTTCGTCATGATTGACACGTTTACAAAATGGATTGAAGCCGAGCGATCGTTAAAATAACAACCGAGGCCGCTAAGAGATTTCTCTGAAAAATGTGATCACGCGATTTGGTGTACCCAACAGATCATCACAAACAATGGTTCCCGATTCTCCAAAGCCAATCAATTCTAGGAATTCGCGATGAACTTGGTGTCAAAGTTCATTTTGCTTCATTGCACATCCGCAGAGCAACGGAGCGATTGAGCGGCTAATGGTATCCTTATGCGAGGATCAAACACCGAGTATTCGACCGCTTAATCAAGCGGTCGGCGCTTGGGTTAAAGAACTTCCCTCGTGTTATGGGCGTTCGAACCACGACCGATCGTGCGACCGGTGAAACTCCATTCTTTTTGGTTTATGGTCTTTGAAGCTATGCTTCCTCCGAACTCAAAATTGGCTCGCCTTTCGATCGTTTTGACGAAAATGATCGAGAATGAATGACGACTTCGGCAGCGTCGATTTCCTTGAAGAACGCGAAACCAAGCCCTTATGCGATCGCTAGTCTACCAACAAGCCATGCGAAGGTACCATAGTCGTAAGGTGCGACCGCATGACCTTGTCAGAGGTGATCTGGTTCTCGAGAAAAATTGAGCCAAACAAATCGCAATAAACTTTCTCCTAAATGGGAAGGTCCTTACACCGTGGTCGAAGTAACCCGACCAGTTCCGTCTGTTGGCTATGTCGATGGGCAAATTTTGTCAAATTCTTGGAACATCGATCAATTGCGTAAGTTCTATGTTTAATTTTCATTCTTTCATTTCTTTCAATTTCAATTTCATTAAATTCATTAATTAATTAAGAAGTGCAACTTTGCTTATATATATACACCTACATTAAATTCGTTTATTATTGTTAGTGCAGTGGAGAAGACATTTTTCTCTCCGATATCCTTTTAAGGATCTCGATACTCTATGGTCCTAGTCATGAGCATTTTTCTTCAAATGATTCCCACGCGACTACACTCTTTTCTCAAAGAAAATGAGTAATCGAGCGCCACACAACTAACTATCTCATGAATGATATGCTTACGATTACAAGATTATGCTTCATTATTTTAAGATTCTCGCTCTATTCTTGTCTCGCTCATTGGTGGGACACGGAAAGCCTCCTAGTCGAAGTCTCTCCTTTTTCGCACGTGGTCACCTTGCTAATGGAAGGAGCTTCCTAGCGGCGGTTCTTTTCTTACGATCCTCGCTACCGATCGGATCTGTAATTTGAACACGTTTCAAGAAATGTGTCGATGCCTTCGTGTCTTAGCATTAGTTCCGACAGATTATGGGACAATAGATATAAACAAAGTTCACTTATAATTTGTTGAATACATATTTGCATTTCTTCTTATGTCAAGTTTGACAAAGTCTTTTTCCGACCATATATAGTGTTTTTATGGGTATTTCCATTATGACAAACAAAGATCTATAACTAGTCGAAATCATATTGGTCTGACCACATTTGATTTGCTAATCTTCAAGAACGATCGATTTTGTCTTACATGTCCAAACATACCTTCAAAACTCACATACATGGTTATGACCTCTTTTATTCTCTTTCTTGGCTCCGCTTGTACAAGAGCGTTCTTCTACTATCTGACGAGCGGGGCTAGGAAATATCGAAATTTTTTAAAAAAAGTCAAACAAGGATAAACAAAAGCTTTGTCAATGACATAAAAGGTAAGTTTTCATAGATATTCAAATATTTTTACACTTGCAGAACCTACTCTAAGAAATATTCCCACCTAACTCATTGTTTGTCGGAGATTCGACTTCCATCTCCTCTACAACTATATCTCCGAGTGGCTCGAGTTCTTCCATGAACTTGGTCGCCTCCTCAGTGGGCGATTGAAGTCATCTTTAACAACTTGGAGATCTATGGAGGGTCGGAAGCTTTCGGTTTGCCAAAGCAAAACTAACTCCACTTGCAACGCTTTGTTTTTAGGGCACAGGCATAATTCGTCCGAGTAGTTTTGAGCGAGAACTTTAAGATCCCTAGAAGTTGACCCAAATAGTTCATTTTCTCTATTGGATCTCCTAAGGAAGGCAGGCTTGATCTGATCCCATATCAAAGATCATCTTGTTCAAAGCATGAATCTTTTCATCAATATTTTGAGCAAGAGCCCCTTATCCTCGCTCAAATTTGAGTTTTCTTTACTCATTCGGCATTTGCGTTTGCTCTGCAAAAACAAATCGCTTAATGAACACAAGCATAAATGAAGGAAAAATCAAGCTTACGACATATTACCTTCATTTGTTTTGCTAAGTGTTTCATATTTGGTCGTTGCTTGACGATCAATAGGTCTTTTATTGAACTTGCTTGACAAATGATCGTCCTTAGCTTTATTTCTTCTTCAAGAAAAGTGTCTTGGCTTTCTCACCACAACCTCCTCTTTTATTTTCTCGGATCTATCGAATGCGATAAGGAGAATAATTATAGAGGAGCAAAGTATTGAAGAAGAAACAAAAGTTCAAAAGGAAAAGTTCTTACTTTCCAACTCGAGTGCTTTTGCTCCAAGTCCTTAACTCATTTGGGTGGATCCTCCGATCACTGAGAAAGTTCTCGACCAAATGCTACACAAATAGCGTTCTCTTTCTTAAGTTTCTTATAAACTTTTTAAAGAAGAGCTATGAAGTCGGGTCGTAGAATACTTATTCGAATTGCTGGTCATTATAACAAGCAAAAATCAAATCGAGGTGCATCTTGAGCCGAGTATCCGATACTTTACGCCACGCCTCATCAAGCTCCTTATCCTCGATGAATCGGGGCTAAAAGGAACTTGTTAGGTTGGGAAGGGTTATCGGCGATGATCGGAACTGTTGAGACCTCTCGAGACGCATCTACCTCCACGAAGGGTTTCAATCACCAAAGGATCCAACTCAACCGTTGCCCTTGTCACTGCTCGGGGCTTCTTCGACCACTATTCCTCGGGAACTTTGTCCCGAGAAGTGCTCTGATGGGAACTTCCACAGTGCCAGTCCTCGGGAAGAACACAGCCGGAAGCGACGGAACACCGAAGACCTATGCAAACCAAAGATGAGAAGTTCAAAGTATCAAATCATCAAGGAATTATTAGAGGTACATACTTATACGATCACTTTCATTTGTACATACCTTGTTAATCTCCCGGATTTGACTCAAACGCAGCAAGAGAGAAATCGTGCCGCTAGCCTTCCTTTTCTTCTCCTCCAATCTTCTTTGGTTACGGACCCGGCAAGGTTTGTTGAACCCTCACATCCTCCAACAAGATGTCGGAAGCTATGTCCTCGACCAGTTCATCAAGGACCGCATTCTTGACTATCCGGTGAGGGAGTGGTTTCATCAATCTCGGATCGATTGTTTCATAACAACCATAAGGTCGTGCACGACCACTCTGGAGTCTCTGACCTCATGATTACATTCTCGGGCCCTCGAGCTTATCCACCTAAATCAAAGAACAAATTTGATTGGGTGAAGAAATCCTTTATCTAAAAATTAAAGACATATATGATTCCGAAATGTTCTATTACCTCGAAGGGTTCATCTCCTTCAAGTGCCTCGAGGCACGACTCGGTCGGAACTAAGGTGGGGCGTTGATCCTCACCAGATTGTATGATTCGCAATCCGGCCGATTGCAAAAGTAGAAACACGATTGGAAATCTGGTGGAATATATGTATACACATGGTAAAAGGAATTTTGATTAAATTACCTTAAGCCTTGCGATCTCCTTCGATAGGAGTTACGGCTAAGATCTTGGGGCATTAAGCCTTTTCTCCAGCTCCCCATGCGAGATCATCTCGACTCGATCTCTAATTTCCCGGAAAGAGCTTTAATGAAGAAAGAATAAGATGATTTTAAGGTAATACATTAATCAAATCAAAATACCGATCGAATTTATCTCAAAGACTTACCACCTTCCGAGGTAGCTTCATCACGATCAAGGCACGGAGCGAGGGAATGAGTCAGGAGCTTCAATGGGCTAATCGGCGAAAGGTGAAATCCTTCACCACATGCCACGAAGTCGGGCCCTCGACAAGAAGTCATAGATGGCATCCGCCCATCTTTTGACTATCCTGTCTTCTTCTGGTTTCCTTCCACTTGGAGTTTTCACTTGCTCTAGTTCCAAGTAGAGGCCATCGTCTTCAGAATCGTCATGTAAAACCAAGTATTTTTCCACGACGACCACGAAGATTTGGCGTACATGAAGATGTACTCATCGGCCTTCCGTCATGAAGGCGCAATGTGCATTCCCAGAGTGCCTCAGATTTCGCCGTAGATTTTCCCATCACCATGCGGTAGAAATAACTAAAGAGCTTCAAGTTAGGTTGTATTCCGGTATGCCTCGCACAAATATGCGAAAATACTAATATTTGCGATCGAATTTGGGGCCAAATTCACCAATTCCACCCCGTAATGTTCAAGAACGCGGAGGAGGAATTTGTGTACCGGTAGTCTCAGCCCACATTCGATGTAGGCAAGGAAAATAGGGATTTCACCATCTTCACGGCTCGAAAAATGCTCTCCAGTCGCCGGTCTCCAATTAATCAGATTCCTATCTGGGAGCATTCCCATCTTCGCCAAAGCCTCAAGCTTTTTCTTGCCCAATTCCGAAGGCAACCACTTTGTAATCTGCTCCGACATGGCGAAAATCCTCAAGAATGAGTAGCAAAAGTTGGAGACTTTGTGGTCGGAAGAACAGAAAAGACTCGGAGGATTTCTTGGCGAGAAGCTAAAGGGGATCGAAGGGATTTTGGAAGCATAAAAATTCTAAGAGCCCAAATGAGAGAAGATTTTATAAACTTCCGATACTTCGAAGGATTCCCACAAAAGTCCAAAAAGCTTCTTTTTGTTCAAGCAGACGAGGAACTCTTCGTTTCCCAAGACAAGTTCTCAACTTTAAAGTGAACCACAGACCACTTTCAGTATACCACGACATTAAATGGGGTTCGCCTGATACGATTTCATCGGAAAAGGTATATACACGACCAGTTCATTTAAAGTTAGGGGCTAGGTGACGAGATTAAAACCTCTATGTATTATTTTAAATGCATAGTAAAAGACCATACGTCTTCATGGTCGTAACCCTAAGACTAACGACCTCCCGGTCGTTAGTATTCAGAGGTTACTTAATGGGTACCACTGTGGGATGAGGCTTTGTGCCTAATCCCGACCGGATAACCGCCGTAAAATTCTTGAATCGGTATTTCTTATCGTATGATGAATGGAACACGTTATATCGTTCCAAACCATGCGATGGTACAACCCCGAGACAACGACTATTAACCACCCTACGGTTAAGCTTTTCACAAGCAACCGCAAGGAAGTTAGCACATTGCTAACTTCTTTACCGTTCCGACCAGTCGTAACGCTTCACCAGGGACGTCTTCTCCAGGAGTAACTGCCATCTCTTCGGAAGTTATTTAAAGGTGAAGCACAGAAAAGACGAGAGGCGACACACAAAACAAGGCCAAGGCAAAGATATGCACAGAAGCCTAAGCGGTGGAATTAGAAGCTAGATAATCAGCCTTAGACTCATATTCTAAGTCGATTGCGGTTAACATTCCTCCATTCAATGTAATTCGAGGTAGTACTTAGCCACATCTTGTAAATCCAGTTCATATCAATAAAGAGCGACCCCCATTCCATTCCAGGATATTCCACGTCATTTTCCTCGTTTATTTTCGTAAGATCGGCGATTCGATCGTCGACAACGTGAATATATAACTTGGTTGTACACACTTATAGTGTCCAGCATCGCAGAAGTGAGGCGCGAGGGCTTGGAGGTTGAATAGATCGAATAAGTCCTCGAAGCCCATGACGAAGTGGCCCAGCTCGTGGAGGAAATGCTTCTCTGTGTATCTGACGATGATTCTAGTAGGCCCGCCTGACCTCTGATCTTTGGTCTTCCGCATGTACCAGACATGCAAACTCTCGCAACCTATTCCAGCGCAGGCTAACACCATGTCGGGGACCAACGGACTTCCGAGGGAGTATTTCCAGGGCTTAGGAGGCATCTTAATGTTCTTCGATTTCGATTTGGCCTTAACGACTAGCCCGCGGGATGTCTTCCCATGAGACGACACAGGAACCGATACGGAGACACGCTTTTCTTGTTCCTTCGGCGTCTTCTCCACTAGAACCAATACGGCGGCCTTATGAAGCGGAGGTTGAGGTGGAGTTATCGAGGGTCCTGTTGGAGAGGCATGGTCGTGTTCCAATTGCGGCACTACAGGGACCAGGGCGATGTCCCTCTTGGGTCACTGGACATAAGTGTGCAAGGCATCCCTTAGTGTTCTGATGTCTTCGTTTGAGGGAATCTCCAACGGGACATCCATGAAATTGTCATGTACCATATCTATCTGGACCTTGGTGTAACCATACGTCAGCTGGGCACCATGCACCACTATCCCTTCCTGGCATGGAAACACCATCCCCTCCCAGCCTCAACAGAAATGGACCCGACCAGCCTCACTTGGAGCTTACAGTGCGTCACCTCCTACAAAACGATACACAATTAGCTACAACGTTCTACAGGTCTATCTTTGGAGCATTGCAAAGATGTACATTACCTTGATGTCATCGATAGGTGATTGGACGACGTCGCTATGTTCAGAATGTGGCGTGGACGCGCAACTACTCCAATGTTGAGGATGACTGGCTCCCAAAATAACGGGGGCGGCTTGTGACCGGTTGATGAGTTGATTCATTTGATCTTGCAATGATGTTATCTGTCCTTGAAATTTTGAGTAAGCTTCACAAGAATCTCCTCTATCAACCGGTCCTCGCGCTCGGCCTTGGATCTCTTCCTACTCCTATACGTCTTAGAGTTGTCTGGGAATCCCTCCCTCCAAGGTACGTAAACCCCAAGGCCTCGCGTGCGACCCAGGTGCTCCTTGTTTCCCAGGGCCGTGGATAATACATCCTTCTCTCTGACTGCTTCGAAGGAGCCTTGGAAAGATTTGGTAATCAGTGCTTGCTGTAAGAGGTCATCATGTTATTTTAGACACTATAAAGTTATGGATTTATTAACAACTAGGTAGTTCGATATATTTACCAGATGTTGGGACACTTCCTGGTCTGCCGGGTTTGTAAAAGAGATGCTGCCCGAAGACGTGGCTGATGCCCTCGCTCTTAACCAGTTTCGGGCGCGCTCGTTTGTGATCTCAGCAAATGGCGGGTGGCGTCCCACCGGGCTGCATTCTCGTCTGACGTCATCCATTCCGGGAGTTTACCCGCATACCCAGCGGTGCCGAGTCTGTGGGGGTGAGAGTTTTGTGTCTAGAGAGCCTTGTACGCTGCACTTTGCTCTTGAAATTGGGCCATCGTCTTCATTTGCACAAATGCATCCCATATATCCCGCGACAAGAATTTATACTTCGAGAGGGACGTCTGATCCTCTTTCATGTACTTCGTGACAAGCGTGCTCTTGAAGGTCCTCCACGCGTGTCCCATCGCGAGCAAAGCCTGTTGTCACACGCGTTCCTGGAGTTCTGTTGGGATCTCGAACAAGGTTGATGAAATTCCTATAGTTGGGCTTCTTGGCTTTCGCATCCCGAGCTTGAGGATGCCTCCGGAAGTCCTTGTCCTCTTTGCCCTTCGGCTTGGGGCATTTAGCCCGAATGTGATTTGGCTCACCACACTCAAAGCAGGTAACAGGGCCACCTCTCCTTCTACTCCTCACCTTGTTGTAGACTCTCGTGAATTTTGTGGCTAGGAGGGCTAAGTCATCCTCAGGTAGCTTCTCCAGCCGTTCATGGCTCAAAGAGTGTAAAGCGGACAATGAAAACCCAGATGAGCCAAAATCCAAAGAATCAGAAGAACTACACTTAGATGGGTCAGCCACTAAAGCCATCGACTCTGTCTTAGGGAGACGCGAGATGAAGTCAATCTCATGCGTCTTCAACCTCGAGTAAAGCTTATCCATGGTAAGCTCACTCATGACAGTGTTGTCATTGATGGAAGTGATTTTCATCCCCCAGACTTTCACATCAAGAGCACCCAAGAGCTGAGGTGCATTTTCAGATTCAGTGAACACGAGATCCACAGCACGTAAGTTATGAAGGATTTTTTAGAATCTTCCCCACAACTCATCCAAAGATTCACCAGGCCTTTGTTCGATCTTTGAGTATTCTTTCTTGAGTTGGTTCTGTCTCACTTTCTTGATCGTAGTAGATCCCTCGTGGTAATCACAGAGGGTCTTCTAGATCTCGTGAGCAGACCTCAAATGAGCGACACGCTCAAACTCAGATCGACTAAGCCCTTGAATCAAGAAGTTTCGAGGCGTGCTATTTGCCTCCACATCTGGAGTAATCACATCGTCATTGGCTGGTACAACATAAGGATTTTTTACTTTAAGCCAAATTGCATGTCCTTGAGCCTCATGTAGGCATGCATGCGAGCCTTCTAGTAAGCAAAATCGACTCCATCAAACACATGTGGTTTGGTGGAATACTTGTTAGACGCCATGGCTCCTCAGACCGGTTAAGATCTATGAGAAGAGCTGACCGTGCTCTGATACCACTTGTAGGACTGGAAAGACGCCTAGAGGGGGGTGAATAAACGCTTTCTGTATTTTTCACCTCGATCTAACTCAACACTACTTTCACTCCAAAAGCTATAAAAGCTATGAATATCTGTATACAAGCATAATGGATGACCTGTGTTGAATCCCATCAGACCCCGAAGCAAAAGACCCAATACTTAGAGCTCAAACCCTCGGGCCCGGTCTAATCGACGTCGTCATCTGCAGTCGAGAAGCGGTCCGACCGGTGGCTTAAGCATGGTCTCGTCGGACTCGACCGTAAGCAGATGTCAAATTTCAAAAACCAAAACGAAAATCGGTCTAACTTTTGATCTACACTGCCAAACCTAACCAAATTTGGTACACACCTTTCTAAGGATATTATGAACCTATTCCAAGCAATGATCGAGTGGATCCACGTCAAAGATTCAACCTTTTTCCATTTGAACGAAGATTGGTTCAAAACCGGGCAAGAACGAATACTTGATCCAAACACTTGCTCGTGAGTGATTGATGATCAAGATGATCCTAGATGTATTCCCACATGTCACAGCAAGGTAGATTGGGACAAGAAACCAACAGAGAATCAAAGGATCAAAGAAAGGCCCAAAATCAAGAAATAGAGAGTAAAAACAAATAGGAACTCAACTTTGAGAAATCTTGCATAGATTGATTCGTGGTTGTTGCTGGTTTACAGTCACTCCCTCAAGGAGGACAAAGCTCACAACATGAACACTCCAATCAATCCATCCTCTAGAACCCTAACCTCTCCATCTTCTCTCTAAGCCCTAAAAGCCAAACTAGGGTTAACACAAAATGAAAGGGTTCAGGGTTGCTGTCCAGCACACCCCCTATTTATAGTGAAGACTAGGATCTAGAGAATATTCCACTTAGGGCACCCGTTAAGCCCACACACAAACGGGTCACACATACGCACGCATTTTAAAGCATCGTCTTCATCTTCTCTTGACCTAAACCGCTTCTTCACGCACCGTCTTGCGCCGAGGTTTAGCCCAAGGTCACCAAGGCGGTATTTGGTGAAATTACCAAAATACCCCTTCTTGATCTTTCTCCGAAGACCAAGTCCAATCTTGGTGAAGCACTCGCCTGCTTCACCACGTGTAGGTTGATCAACAGCTCTCATCATGTCGGCAAGTCTCTCCCGTCCGTCTCCCGCCGAAACCACCAAGGCATTTGCACCGACCCCCGTGCCGCTTGATCCAACCCGTCGCACCGAATTGCCCGTTCGGTCACCTTTGTCCAATTTGCACCATGCTTGAATCCATTAACTTCACCCGACATCCTTGATTGTTCTGAACCTCAGCTCTCCAAGCTTAGTCCCGATCATCCTCGCCGTTGACCGTCATTGACCTCCAAGCATCCTGCACAACAATAGATAAAGAAATCGATTCCGAGAACAAGTTCTTCACAGCTTGACCCACGTTAGTGAAAACATGCATTATGCAACACATATGCACTGAAGCCCATGAACTTGACCTATCCCAAAGCCAAAACTCCAAAAAGGCCGATGAACAGCATAAAATCCGGTCAGACCTCCATACAAAGGCGGTCGATCAAGACCGCTTTGGCGATCGACCAGCTCTCAACACGCCGTCCGACCGCTCGATTCGACGACTTTTTAACTTAGCCAAAAACGCGTGATTCGACAAACCAACAACACCATTGCTAATTGTATCATCATCCTAAGATTGTGAGCATATCCCCATGATATCCACAGCCTGATTGTTAGTTTGATCTAAAAATGTCTTATCTTGCTTGCAATATCATGCATCGAGAAAGATGGATTTTTAAAAAATAATCCATTTTTTATTCGAAATTACAAAATTATACCTGCAATTTTCTTTTACAAAATTATACATCTGTCGCCGAACCATTGGGCGACTGGATCCAATCGCCCAATGGCCAAGCGACATTAATGCGGTCGCCCAACCGTTCGGCTACATCAATGCGGTAGCCCAACCGTTCGACAACATTAATGCAGTCACCCAATAGTTGGGCGATAGGATCTATAGCTAAACCGTTAGGTAATAGCAGCCTCCAGTCGCCGAATGGTTGGGTGACTGGATGGCTTATTATAAGTCTTTGGCTCGGGCCCCCGACGAGCGATAGGAAGGCGTAAAGAAATGGGCGAGCGAACGAAGGAAGAAAGAAAGAGAGGAGAGGAGAGGAAAGAAAGGGGGAAAAGAGAGGGAGAAGAAGAAGAGGAGAGGGAGAGTGTAACATCCCAAAGTTCTGTTACCAAAATAAAAATTATTAAAGTTATTATTTTATTAGATTTTCTGAAATTTAAAAGAGTTTTATTGTTTTTCTTGAATTTCTGAAGTTTTAAAAGTCAAAAATAAAATTTATTGAAGTCTTTGAAGTTTTATTTGATTTAAAGTGGAAAATAAAATTTTAATTAATTTCTAGAATTTTCTCGATTTTTAAAAGCTTTTCCTTAATTATTTTAAAGCCAAAATAAATTATGTGCAAAAACTATTACCAATTTTATGTTGGAAATATTTTATTTAAGTCCAAAATAACTCTAGGAATTTATGTGAATTTTTCTAGAATTTTTGGATTTAATTTGCTATTTTCTAAGGCTTAAATGATTTAATTAGATTGTTTTAATTGATAAATCAAAGGAAATTCGTGAGCAGTGCTTGGGCCGAATTCACTTGGCCGAATTCACCACACGCCCACGCAGCCTATTCCGCGCACCCGCTCTCAGCCGTCGGATCCAAATCCGACGCACCATCTTTCTTCTTCCTCCCTGCTTTCTTCTTCGCGCAGTCGAGCCGACGCGCCCGCCATTAGTGCCCAATGGAGCTCAATTGTCGCTGCGAAATCCTCCCCCTTTCCTTGCGCAAAGGCGCGCATTAAATCCCTCGCATCACACTGCCCCTCTTTCCAATCTTCTCCCCCTTCATCACGCGCGTGTTCACCGGAATTGAGCAACGGCCGCTGAGATCGCCGCCGCCTTGATCTCCCTCTCCCGGCCCCCTCCGCCCCTATAAAAGGGAGCACGGTGAGCCCCTGTTCCTCCTCACCAAAACCCCTCAAAGACCCCCCCACCTCTCTCTCCCACTCAATCGATGATAATTGGAGTTTTTCTCCGCGCCACCGAGCTTTCTTCGCTCATCTTTTCCAGCGCCGTCAAGGACGCTCCAGCAACCCCGACCACAGCCTTGACATCGCTGCACCGCGTTCATCCTTGTGCGAACCTTTCCCTGGTCCGAAGACCCCCCGGAGTGCTACTGCCACCACGAGCCTGACATCGCCGCCGCAAAATCCTTCGCTGCCGGCCAACCAACCTCGCCGCTGAGCATCTAAGGTGAGCATCAGACTCGTTGCATTGCATGCATCAGTCTGGTACCCCTCTTGACCCTCGCTGGAGCCCCTATCGCCGGCAAGCTCGGCGCCGAGCACCGCTGGTGCCAAGGTGATGTGGCAGCGCCACGTCATTGCCACATCACGCCACATGGCTGCCACATAGGCCATTTGAGCCCTATCACCGCCTGCGTGTCGCGCATACGTGGCAATGCCACAGTACAATGCACCCGGTCCATCATGGACCAAAGTGCAATATCGTGGACCCGGTCCATGGACTCGGGCCCACTTGTCAGAGAGATAAACCTTTTCCTTTTTATTTAAATTCGGCTGAAAAATAAAAAATTGGCTGATGACGTCATCGTGACGCATTAATCCGATTTTCCTTTATAAAAATATTTCCAAAATTCCAAGAATTCCTAATCCCTTCATTTCATGTGATTTCCAAACTTCCAGGGGTACGTTCTCCTCTATACGAACTCCGATTTTGACGATTCAAATTTCTAAATTCATATAAATTCAAGATCTAGCTAACTAAACTAAAATTATTTAATTTAGAGTTCATTTGAATCTTTATTTGAATTTTGTTTGAATTTGTCTTATTTTCGCGTATAGATTTTGACGACTTCGGAGAGTTAGATTTCGACGCCGTTTGAGAACAAAAACTAATTGAGCAAGGCAAGTTACATCTTTGATCATATTTGAGATTCTTTTTAAAATTATTACTGCATGCTTATTTATATTCAGTAATTTAAACTCCCGTTTTAAATTTATAGATATGCCTAAGTCCTTTGTATGGCCAATATTGACATTTGAATTGAATATATTGTCATCCTAGATAAAACCTAGTTGATACGATAGTATGAACTAGGACCATTTGAAAATATTATGCAAAGACATGCTTAGACCAAAAATGTTTGATTTGGGAAATTTCAGCCAAAAACAAATATTATTTAAATTGTATCCATGGCATTGGTGTGTCATGAAAGTTTAGAAATGACTTTGAAAAATAAAATAAAATGATGGTTTGTACTTGGGCGAAATGGATGTTTGGATGGTGCATGTTTATGCACGGGCTCAATCTGGTTAAGGTTGAGAACCAAGGGTTATTTTGGAAGTCGCCTAAGTCAGTTAAGGACCGGTCTTCAAGTGTATTTTGCTAAGCCATACCGTACTACCACAAGTCCAGAGTGGGGAGGACCTTGCTAACTAATTTGCAATATTCCATTGTAGTTGTGCCATGTTGATGTATGGGTGTCAAAATGACCTACTTTTATGTAGTCCCACATGGCGCAAGAGGGGGCTTAAGTCTAGCGGATGATTCAATCCAAAGGAAGTGAAACCTTAGTGAGGCATAACTACTTTGGAAAGGCGCATTGTAAAGGTCTCGTGATAATCACTTAGTCGCACACCTACGGAAGTGTGTGAGCGGACAGTACAAGTTAATTATCTCTAGTGGGTAAAGTTGTACAACCTCGGCAAAGTGTAAAACTATTCGAATAGCTGTGTCCACGATCATGGACATGCCTAGCAAAGCTGCTCCAAGTTAGATCTTTGTTTTTTTAAAAGACTTTATCAACTGGTTTATGCAAATAGGAAATTGGGCAGGAAGCCATGTGATAGGAGGGTATCCTTCACCATTCTTGTGTGAATGTTATCTGACTATAAAACTGAGAATTTATAAAATGAATTTTAGTTATAGAATAACTGCTTTGGAACTTAGTACAAGTATTTAAAGAAAATACTGCTTTATGCAAATTCAACCATTAAGCCTTCCTTTGTTATATCCTTGCATCCATTATAATCTATTAATGGGTGTAACTTGCGAGCACAGAAGTTGTGCTCACCCTTGCTTAACGCAAATAAATTTCAGAGAAAAGGACTTTGCTTTCGGTGTGGATCTCGATGACTAGGCCGCTACCCCCATTCGATTGCCTGTGGCAGATTAGCTGGACTCCACTACTTCTTTTTCATCTTCCGCTGTGTTCTTTATTGTTGGCTTGTAAGCCTCTTTTGTAATAAACTCTGTTGATTATTAATAAAGTTGTGCGATTTATGGATGTTACCATATCTGTTTACTATGTGAACTAGCTACCGATCATGGGACTAGTTCAGAAATACACAGAGGATTTGAAGGTGTTACTCCCGGGTCCGACAGAGAGGGAGAAGAAGAAGAGGAGGAAAGATTCGTTCGTGAGGTAAATTTTTTTTATCTTGTAGTGTATTTCTTTGTAGTAAGTAAATAGTTTGTGTAGTTAAAATAGTAGTATAAGTAGCACCTGTAGGAAATTTTAGTTAGAGAAAAAAAGTAGAAAATCGAAATGTTGTTAATTTATATGTAAGTAGCACCGGTAGAAAACTTTAGTTATAGAAAAAAGTAGTCCGTGAGGGAGAAAAAAGTAGTCCGTGAATAATTAGAAAGTTGGTAATTAGTAGTGGGTACTCTGGCCGAGTGCATGAGGATGATGAATTATTTGTATGGACTAATTAGCACAGGTTAATTAGTATGGACTAATTGACTTAGGCAATTGGTATAGCTCTGTAGAAAGACTGGAACGCCACTTGTAGCATTTCGGATTGCAAGTTAGCGTTAGAATCGGAAAATGCCTGGTATGGAATAGCTCGGTTTTCAAGTTAAAATGAGAATAGTGTACTGTACATTCATTGTGGCCTCTACCTTAGGGAATAAATGACGCCTTGACCATGCTGTAGTGTAGTTGTTCATGATAGGCGAAGGGCCATATAAATGTAAATTACAGTGTAGCAGTACTTGCATATTATGCGTTGCAATCTGACTAGTTGCAATATTGGAAATATTTGCGGGTAGACAACAGTCATGCCTGTACCCACTACATTGAAAGTGCATTACGGTGATGGCACCATTTGTGAAGGTCCGAACGGTATTGACTTGAGCAGTTTTCCGCACGCCACTCTGGTACACCCAAACGACGAGAATGCACAAATTGCAGATGTGATGTATTGGCTCACCCGCAGCTTCTCCTTGGACCCTAAGGTGTGCAGCATCATCATACAAGGGCTTTGGAGCCGATCCCCCACAGACATTAGATGGGAGTTGAGAAGACTGATGCGCACGGCTGTGTGGAAGGGCTTATAGAAGGCTGCCGGCGCTGTGGATACGAGTGTGTGCTGCTTGTGCAAGCATACCCAAAAGAAGCTGTACAGGGCCCTACCGACGGATATCATCTAGGTCGTGGGGAGCAGCTCGGGCACCCAGCATGCTGGTGAAGAAGAGGACCTGGAGGCCGGTGTTACGAAGGGTTAGGAGGATGTTGCTCATGACGAGGCCGATGTGGTAGATGTAGGAGAGGAAGATCAGTCACCGCATGGTGAGCCTACAGGACAGGCTGATGAAGGAGAGCATAGGGAGTACATAGTGTGTCAAATGGATAGCGATGACTAGATGGCCTTGGCTGAAGAGGAAGTTTTATAGGAGGACGACGAGGACAGTTCCAATGAGGACGGAGCTCCCATCCCCCAGGAATGGAACATGTTTGACGCTGAGGGTGTAGCTACGCATGACGAGCATGAATCACCATGGGAGTACCATAACACGGAGGTTCGGTTACACTCAATGTTTGCTGATAAGACATCCTTGTAGGATGCCATTAAGCTGTGGGCTATGTCCATGCAGTACACCGTCAAGTGCGAGCAGGCCGGTTGTCCTTGGTGAGTGCATGCACTTAGACTGAAGTATGAGACTCACTAGATTGTCTCGAAGGTGGAGCCGCACTCCTGCGTGCTCAGGAGTGTTTTGCCAAGGCATCGTAACCTAACGTCGACCTTCATAGACAATTTGATGTATGAAGAGATAGTAGAGAAGAATGATGTGGAGGTCAAGCACATCATGGTGGCTATTGAGAAGAAATTCAAGTACAAGATCAGCTACGCAAAGGCGTGGCATGTGAAGTAGAAGGCTTTGGAAAGACCGTTCAGGTATTTTGAGGTGGCGTACGACAACCTTCCTCGTATGCTTCGGGTGCTGCAGAAGAGAAACCCGGGCACGTACACTACTGTGAAGGACAAGCCATCTATAAAGCCGCGAGGTTTTGCGATAGGGCCTTCGTAGCCTTTGGTTCCTACATTGAGGCTTTTTGACCGGGAAATACAAGGGGCAGATCCTTACGGCCATTGGTGTTGACGGGAACAATCAAATTCTGCCATTGGCCATCGCATTCGTCGAAGGTGAGAATTACGACAGCTGGTTATGGTTCCTTCGACATGTGAGGGTGGGAGTTATTGGAGCTTGTCCTGGTGTGTGTGTGTGATCTATGATCGCCACGCCAGGATGCTGAAGACCATAAGAAAACTTCAGCAAAACCCTGAGGAGCCGTTCACTTGGCCGGATATGAGGAGTAGATGGTGTATTCGCCACTTGGGGGCCAACTTCTTCAAGAAGTTCCCGAAGCAACTGTTGGTGAAGCTATTCAAGAGCTGGCTATGCAGAACCAGCAACGCAAATTTGACGCTTTATGGGCACTACTGGAAGAGCACAGCAGGAAACACGTGGATGAGAGGAACCAAGGACCAGAGTCTAAACCTGCTGGTCCGAGGAGGAGGATCTCAAGGAACATCGAGTGCTTCTCCCACTGGATCGAGGCCGAGCCATTGGACAAGAGGATCGATCCAGCGGACAAAGTCACATTTCACCATCTGCTGGAAAGCAGGGTTAACATGGAGGTTTTATCACTAGAACAGACAGGGTCATTACAGATGGTTCGAAACAATCATCACAGATGGTTTTTAAACCGTCTGAATTTATGTGTCTGTGATAACAGGCGGTTATCACAGACGGTTTTGGAACCGTCTGTGATAAGGCCCAACACGAGCGGTTTTAGTTGAAGAAAATGCAGGAAGGCCTAGTATCACAGTCGATTTTTGGTGGAAACCGCAGCGATATCATCGTATCCTGGGCGGTTAGCACCAAAAACCGTCTGTGATACTAGGCCTTCCCAGACGATTTCAACTAAAAATTGTCTATGTTGGGCCTTATCACAGACGGTTTCAACCAAAAACTGTCTGTGATAGTTCTTTATACCTAACTATATTTTTCTGATTTTCTGCTAGCCTTAGGAATTGCTAACCATGCCCTCTGAAAACAAGCAAGCAAAAAAAAGATACATCACAGATGAATCATTTGTTGACAACTCAAAGTGATCATTTACAAATCAAAATCAATTACAAAAGAATATGTTCAAGTATTGTCGCTAGAGTTACAATTGAATTACAACTACTCAAAGTGAATTACAATTGAATCAATTGCTTGAAGGTTGTTCAGCGGTGTCGACAGAGTGAAACTCTCTGTCGGCATTAACGATGTCCGTCTTGATGAAGCCGCGGAGCGCTCCTCGAACCTCCGAGATCTTGCTCATAGCGAATGAATCTAAATCGAGTATCATGCCCTATCACTAGCAGGAGTAAAGTAGTACGCATATATAGTTAAATTAATAATTAGAAAATAATTATTGCGAGATTGACAAACCTCTGGATCATTCGTCTTAGCACCAATGATTTGTTGCATATGACGGCAAATATAGAATGCACATAGGTGATCTTGTTTTTGCTGGTGGCACTACAAAAATAGAATTACATATATAGGTATAGTCAGTTTGAGAGACATTATTACGAAGTGTGGTATAGGATTATTGTGTTGTATTTGTACCGGAAATCACTTCCTGTGTTGCAGTTTTGCGCTCGACCCCTTGTATGACCCTCCCTCGGCAACATAGGCGTTGAACGACCTACATGATTCCAAAAAGTTATCCTCAGCTATTTCAAATGAAGGAAGACTATAATAGAGTTATGTATGGAGGAAATGAGCATACCTGTCGAGTATTCCTTCCACAAGGGTGAAGTCGTAGGTTTTGCTGAGTAGGAAATCAAGGTATATTACCTTGCTCCTCTTTGGTACAATGACTAAAAGGATCCAGTGGTACCTACTCTTGTATGTCGTTATTGTCATTAAACCTAAGTTTGTGCTGCGTATAAAGTACAAATAAAATTTGTATAGCAAGTAGTGAAGCACTTACTTCTAGTTGTAGGGCACCAGTATGTAGTCCTTGTCATCCTGAACAAACAATCCCATCGTTATGTACTTCACGACGTAGGATGCATCTGTGCGGATGGTTTGCTCAGAGACCACGTGTGGGTCGAGGAAACCCACCGGTTCTCGCCATGCTCGGGCATGTTTCATCATGTATCTATACATAATCAATGAGTTGTGATATTTATCGGTATTACGTGAATGTAGAACTTGATTGTACACACTTACAGTGTCCAACATCGTAGAAGCGAGGCGTCGAGGGCATCGAGGTTGAATAGGTCGAATAAGTCGCTGAAGCCCGGCCAAGCGGCGTCGTTGTGGAAGAAATGCTCGCCAGCGTGTCGGCGATGATTCGATGATCGCACCCTTCTCTTTGGTCTTCGCGATATGCGAGGCATGCAAAGCGACAACCTATTCCAAAGACGTACTAATCATCAGATCGGGGCAACGGACTTCCGAGAGAGTATTTCCCAGGGTTAGGAGGTGCCTTAATGTTCTTCGATTTTGATTTGGTCTTAACGACTTGCCTGCTACATGTCTTCCTGTGAGACGACTCGGGAACCGATACGGTGGTACGCTTTTCTTGTTCCTTCGACATCTTCTCCACAGGAACCGATGAGGTGGCCTTCTGAAGCGAAGGTTGAGGTGGAGTCATCGAGGGTCCCGTTGGAGAGGAATGGTCGTGTCGAGATTGCGGCACTGCAGGGTCCAGAGTGATGTCCTTCTTGGGCCACTAGATAAAAGTGTGCATGGCATCCCATAGTGTTCTGATGTCTTCGTTAGGGTGAATCTCCAGCGGGACGACTGTGAAATTGTCATGTACCATGTCCACCTGGACCTTGGCGTAACCCTGCGCCAGCTGGGCACTATGCTGCACTGTCCCTTCCTAGCATGGATACGTCATCCACCGCCCAGTCTCAATAGAAATAGACCCAACCATCCTCACTTGGAGCTTGCAGGGCGTCGGCTCTTACAAAACGATACACAATTAGCTAAGGCGTCCTATAGGTCTATCTTTGGAGTATTCCAGAGATGTACATTACCTTGATGTCATCAATAGGTAATTGGACGTCGTCATGTTCAGAATTATGCATGGACATGACGCTACTCCGATGTTGAGGAGGACTGGCTCCCAAAATAATGGAGGTGGCTTGCGACTGGTTGAGGAGTTGATTCATTTGATCCTGCAATCTTGTTATATGTCCTTGAAATTTTGCAGTAAGCATCTGTACCAACCGGTCCTCGTGCTCGGCCTTGGATCTCTTCCTACTCCTATACGTGTCGGAGTCGCCTCAGAATCCATTCCTCCAAGGTACGTAAACCCCAATGCCTGCAAGAGGTCATCATGTTATTATAAACGCTATGAAGTTATGGACTTATTAACAACTAGGTAGTTCGACATATTTACCAGACGTTGGGACACTGCCTCGTCTGTCGGGTTTGTGAAAGAGATGCCACTAGAAGATGTGACTTTTGCCCTCGTGAGTAACCAGGTTCAAGCAGGCTTGTCTGTGATCTCAACAAATGGTCGGGTTGTGTTCTCATCCTCCGCCGGCCATTCCGTGGATTTACCCGCGTACAAAGCGGTGCTGAGTTTGTGGGGGGTGAGTGTTTTGTGCCTGGAGAGCTTTGTGCGCTGCACTTTGCTCCTGAAATTTGGCCGTCGTCTTCTTCCGCACAAAGTCGTCCCATATATCCCGCGGTAAGAATTGATACTTCATGAAGGGTGTCGAACCCATGTTCACGTACTTTGTGACAAGCGTGCTCTTGAAGGTCCTCCACGCGTGTCCCATCGCGAGCAATGCCCTCTGGTTCCGCAGCGTGCTGATCCGCTTCTAGGATATTGAGCGAGCACGAAATTTCAGTCCACGGTGGCCTCTCTCTCGTCCGTCGAGACTTCGGTTTGGTATGGTGATGGGGACTCGTTCCTTCAAGTATCCCGCAGATGGTCAGGAATCTACCACGCTTTCTTGGGACTCGAGAGGGACCCAGCCTTGACCTCTGTGATGGTCGATCGACCCTTGAGCAATTCGATATTCCTCGCCATCTAAACCACGTATCACTTCCGTCAGACATCCAAACGCATTCAGCGACGTCGATGCGGGCGGCGGAGACAGTGCGGACACCATCTCGCTTGCTTGCTATCTATATAAGTTACATACGCAATAAACTAAAATTTCAGAATTCAAAACATAGAGAGTTTAAATGAAATGGATTGCAAGTGGATATCTAATAGGTATTTTTGAAAATAATTTCCCTTGGAAACATATTTTTATATAGAAAAAATAGAAGTCTTATTGTGAATAACAAATGCCCAGTCAATCTTAAGGCAATTTAAATCCTAACTCAACAAATACATAATTGCACATGTGAAGAGTTCTAGACAGATACATAATTGCACATGTCAAGGCATAAGCATCGTTAAAACATACTGGGCACACAATCAAGAGAATAGGTAAAAACACTAACTGTACACTTGCCCAAAAGAAATCTTTTTGCAGGCACAGATCAATCATACTACTAAAGGATTGTTGCAAGCATTTAAATGACCAAATCAACGTATACATATGAAGTATCTCCATGTTATTTAAAATGAATAATATGCTCAACACATACCACATGTATATTAAAGAACTCAACATAAAGCTCAGAGTATTGATGTTAAAGAGTGCTCTGAGTATGCTGGATGCAAAGGATTTAACCTTTGCAATCTCGAGACATCGATCAATATATATTCACTAATCAAATTTGACAATTATCAAAGCAGATCTTGAAATTTGAACCTAAAACTTTCCTATTGAATGTCAAATTTATCTCACAGTAGCAAAATAAACTTTCAATTCACAGATTATCAAAAACTATCAGAGTTAATATATCCACCAAGACAACAGAAGGCAATCTGTTATGAAAAATAGAACAGAGCAATGATATCAAGATAATCACAATATCATTTCAGTAATAAGCCTTATCCATAGATTGAGAATAACTATGTAAGTATCTCACAAAGATCAACAAGCTCATACACGGATAATCTGAACTATGCAGAACTGACAACCAAAAGGAATAAAGCTACAGATTAAACCTAACAACAGAAAGCAATAGTTTTAGCTCAAGATTGTTTCCAATTATCAAATTGATTCAGATTTGACATTAAATCACAGAGTGATCAGCAGGAGTCCTGAGAACCACTTTGCTATCTCTCAGTGCACAATCAAATACAGAATTTGAAGCCAATCCAGCACATAAGTATATAGCCAAAGTGATACACAAACGTAATATAGGAATACTCACAAAGAGGATGCTGCACAAGAACCTCAAATAGGGGCAAAGATGAGGAAGTAGAGAGGATGTCGTACAAGAACCTCAAACAAGTGCTCCGGCCGAAGCACTAATTAGAGAACCACAAGTTCGTACCAGAGAGCACACCGAGAAACCACTCTCAACCAACGCACATCCAATGACACCTCAAACCCTCAAGGAGAATCTGGGCACTAGAAGATGAGGAGATGAGCAAGGAGAAGGAATTCGGCCTCAAAACCGACAGAAACCGACACAAGCACGGTAGCACCAGAGCTCTAGGAGATCAACTTCGATCACAAATCGAACTCAAGAAAGAAGAACCAACAAATCCAGAGCCGGGCAACGGCGGTGGCAAGTGGCGGGAGGAGGAGGGTGGCGGCATTTACGTCGAGGTGGGGAGGCGAACGAGCGGCTGAGTAAGGCGCTAGGGTGGGAAATGACGAGTAAGGGGGCAAACCCTAGCGGGGTACCCTTATAATAGAGGGATTCACAGACGGTTCTATTACAAAACCGTCTGTGATACACAATCAAAGACGGTTACGTAATAGGGCAAATGCGTGAAATAACCATGTCACGAGCGGTTCTATTATAGAACACTTTATGATAGGGAGCATATCACAGATGGCTCTATAATAGAACCGTCTGTGATATGGACATTTCACAGACGGCTCTATTATGGAACCGTCTATGATTGCGTATCACAGACGGTTCTGTAATAGAACCGTCTGTGATCTATTCCTGGTTCCAATTTCGTTTGACTTTAAATATGCTACTATGTGATAGAGCATATGAACCCCATAATTCATTTGACTTCAAAAATTCATATCTAATTCAACTCAACTCCAAATCAAGTGAAACCAATTTTGATATTCCACATTACATCAAAATAAGAGATTATGGCCATATCACAAACGGTTCTATTATAAAACCGCCTGTGAGAGGGAGCATATCATAGATGGCTCTATAATAGAACCATCTGTGATAGGGTGCATATCACAAACGACTCTATAATAGAACCATCTGTGATATGGACATTTCACAGACGGCTCTATTATGGAACCATTTGTGATTGCATATCACAGACGGTTTTGTAATAGAACCGTCTGTGATCTATACCTGGTTTCAATTTCATTTGACTTTAAATATGCTACTATGTGATAGAGCATATGAACCTCATAATTCATTTGACTTCAAAATTTCATATATAATTCAACTAAACTCCAAATCAAGTGAAACCAATTTTGATATTCCACATTACATCAAAATAAGAGATTACAAGTCCATAACGCATGACAATTCCACATTGACATCAAAATAAGAGATTACAAGTCCATAACACATGGCAATTCCACATATCCATCAAAATAAGAGATTACAAGTCCATAACACATGGCAAGTCCACATTGACAATGGAATAAATTCTTAATTAAAATATAGCCCTTCATGATGATCGACGCGCATATAGCTAGCTTCCTCACTGGGTTCTTCCTCGAGCCTGATGCTGTCTCCGAAAGGAGGTAACTCATCAAATTGATTGTACTCTTCCTCATACACGGCATTCTCAACTCCGACAATCCTTCTTTTTCCATGAAGAACTACGTGGCGGTTCTTATGCCCTAGAGGCAATCATAGATATGATTATATTTCATTATATTCATAATATTAGATAATATGTTATCTTGTCCCTAGAATAATATCGTTAATATTTATTATCAAGTATGTGACTTGATTGTGAAACTTTATATTTCTACGATGATTATTCTTAAGTGTTCACTGGTCGGAAACATATGAGGACACATATGAATAGACTAGAATATGTATTGGTTGATGACTATGTTTCACAGGTCACGGATATGGAGATATCAAACCAATAATATGGACACATGTTAGAGAACATGGTGTTGGATGAGACCCACTTTGAGACACTATTGAGATTGTTATGATTTTATGTGTCATTAGTTGGTCTCAAGCAATGATGATGTATAATCCTTAGACCTAAGATCAGCATAGTTTCCTACATGTGTAATAGCACTCTTAAGGGTTGACAATCGCTACTCGTAACTGGGTAGTTATAAAGGTAGCTTTCGGGTATGCTCTGAAACATGCGGAGGAATGTGACTGGTCGAATATGGGATTTGCCCCTCCTAACATAACAAGAGAGATGTCTCTGGGCCCCTCGTTGTGGTTGAATAAAATAAGTACATGGCCATGCCACTAGTGGTCGAAGTGTTCGACTACGTGAAGTTATCCGACACTCGATCGAGAGAGTATTGAACAGTCCATGGATGACACAATATCTCACCTGGAGTTCAACCAGATACCGTGAGGCAAAAGGAGAATACACGAGTAGGTCGCTTAGTTCGATCAGTTACGGACTGGTCGTATGGAGATACGAGCTAGTCATAGACTGGTCGAATGTAATCATAGAGTGGTCGTAACCTAGTCGTAAGGAGTTACGAACTGGTCGTGACCAAATACGAACTGGTTGTGTAGAAATAGGACCTGGTCGTAGATCATATTGTAAAGGTTCGTCCGATATAATTTGTGTGTATTTGGGAATCGTTATGTCCTGCTAGGTACCGCTAACGACTCGTGGTCGAAAAGGTGTTTCCGAGTCGCAACCGAAAACGTATAAACCTAACAGGTCACACACTTAACAGGTTGGAACAAACCAGCATGGATATGATTCGTAAAACGTGTTCGGATAGGATCCGTCATGGACACTATATAAGGAGATGCTTGAGGCTATTGGGAGGGAGACGAGTTGACGTGAGTTGCTCCACCGAAACCCTAGCTGCCATCTTCCTGAGAGCTCTGCCGTGCGACTTGGTGCTAGCACACCGGCGTACGGTTGTTCCTTCCCTCGACATGTGGATACCGTAGAGGTGCTACTGTGGTTGCTGTTGCGCATGAGGATGATCCACGATTTTCATAAGGAACTGTAGAGGTTCTTTGGAGAGCGATTGATCGAGAGGGCGTTGGCGATCGACTCGATTTTGCATCGGCGTGCGCACGATTTGGACAATCGACCACGACCACTACATTGACGCGCTCTACGTTGGACCAGACTGCTCCAACTCTTCTTTCGCTACTCTGCGCGTCTGGTGGTAACGATCTGTGATCTTCTACTTACATGGCTTCCTGGTTTACGTGGTAGAATTTTTGAATTGTTAGCTAGCATAACCTACCCGTACCCCAACAGTCCTTGCTTCACCTTAGCAGTATTCTTACGCTTGTATCGGGATGCTTTGCACACGGGACATACATCCATGTCTACATACTCTTTACGGTAGAGGATACAATCATTCGGACATGCATGTATTCTTTCTACTTCCATTCCCAATGGACAAAGAACCTTCTTTGCTTGGTAGGTGGTGCTAGGCAACACGTTTCCCTCCGGAAGGATGTCCGCTCCATTGCTTGCCTTCAATTTCAGCAGTTCAAGAACAGTTGACAACCTTGTGTATTCCAGCTTCCAGCCAGGAAATAAAGGTCTCACCGAGTCCTCCATTAAGCCCTCGAATTTACAAAACTCTCTCTCACTGTAGTTCTTTTCTGCATCGCGTAGCATCTGATCCAGATTGTCATCGTGCGACCTATCCTCATCAAAAGCACAGTCCACATCCGGCATATCGTTGACTTCCTCAGCGATGTCGTCATTATTAACTTCCTGTATAATCTGCTCTTTACCGTGACTGGTCCAACATGTACTTTTTTGAAACCCCTTCGAATCAAGTGTGCTTTGATCTGCACCGGGTTGTTAAACATCTTCAGATTACCGCAATCAATGCATGGACAGTACATAAATTTTATCCTCTTCGTCAACATATCTTGCTCGACAGCTCTTCTAAAAACAAACACGTCATTAATGTACTCTTGACTCACATGGCTCACACCATATATCCAGTTTCGGTCCATCTAAACTACGCATGTAACAAATTAGTGTCAAATTAGATTAATAAACCATAAGTACATACTCTTCCTATTGACCAAACATACTTAAATTGATTAGCGATTAACCTAGAGCAAATATAAAGGGTTAAAGATCGTTACCCTCAGAGCTCACGACGAAAATACCAAATATCCCATGAGATTCCTCTCCTTCTCCCTCTCCTCTGATCCCTTCCTCCTCTCCTTCTCCTTCGTTCCTCCTCTCTTTAGCTTCCTCCTTTCCTTCTCCTCTCTAAGGTGGCGCAATGGGGGGAGGAGCAGTAGGGTGGAGGCGCTAGGGGCAAGGATGTGGCGCAATGTGGGAGGAGCAACTAGGTGGAGCTAGGGGCAGGGGGTCTGTCGGGACCGTGTATTTATAATGCCAGAATATCACAGACGATTCTTATTAAGAACCGTCTATGATAATCCCTCGTCACAGACGGTTCTTAATAAGAACTATCTGTGATAATTCATAGATGGTTCCTAATAAGAACCGTTTGAGATTAGGTAGATTATCACAGACAGTTCTTAATAAGAACCGTCTGTGAATTATCACAGACGGTTCTAGTTATAAACTATCTGTGATAGTTACGTATCACAGACGGTTCCAGTTCCTTTGGAACTGTCTGTGATGAGGCGTCTTGTATAGTCTGTTTTGTAGTAGTGTATTAGTAGTAACATAAAGCAAACTATTTGTTAATTGTACCCCAGAGTGTGGGCATCAGAAGAAACGTCGTCCGCCATCGAAAGGGGCGTCCGTGACCTGCACGACAGCATCCTCCCTGTGTCTGCATTTCGTCCATACCAGTTGAGCACTCTTGTTTGGCATCAACCGGTAGTTAGGGCCGAAGTCCTCCCTCCTTTTGAGGGGAAGGTCTTGATTCGGCGACCCTGGTTGGACTGGTCCCTCGACGTCTGCCATGGTATGTTACTATACGACGGAGAAGGTTCTTCTTCCTACGGTTTGAAGGGTCGAGTGATCCTACTTTCGGAGCGTGGGGCGTGAATTTTATAGCACGCGGGGGGAGGCTAACAAAGTGGGTAATGTGTTAGCTTATAGATGACAAGATCAGACGGGGCTGGCTGCTTTGCACAGAGACAAGACCAAACGATGCAGCTTTGCATAGTGAAAAGACCAAAGAAGATAGCTTTGCACAATGACAAGACTAGACGGGGCAGCTTTGCGTAGTGACAAGACCAAACGGGGCAACTTTGCGCAGTGATAAGACCTAACAGGGCAGCTTTTTTCAGCGAGAAGACCAAAGGACAACACTGACCTCCTTGGCTTTTTAGACCAAAAATAAATGACTCTACAAAGCAAGAAGTGACAAAACTCTACAAAGTAAGACATCACAACACTCTGTCTTGCTAGCTTTTTAGATCGGCATGACAATACTATACCTACTCAGCTTTTCAGACCGAGAAGACAGAACTCTGCAAAGTAGGACATGACAGCTCCCTACAATATAAGACGTCACAACACTCTGCCTTGCTAGCAACTTTTCATAATGACAAGGCAACACTCTGCCTCGTAGGCTACTCACATGAGATTAACCACACCATGCCAACCCTTTGGCTTATAAAAGGAGGTGGAAGAGATCTGAGAGAGAACACTACACAACCAAACCCAACACTACACCAGAGCTTGCTTCACCACGCCAGGATGGACAACATGAAGAGGCAATGGGACGAGATCCGCGAACTAGCAAGGGCTGCTGAGGCCCGGGAAGAGCAAGCAAGAGCTGCTGCGGCCCGGGTTGAACAAGAGGAGCGTGCTAGGATGGCAGCTATCCGCAATGACGCCCACCGTAGCAGCAACCCCTTCCAGAATGTTCCAACCGAGCGTTCACCGCAACACCCGCCAGAGGGAGAGACGCCGCCCCTCTGTTGGTGTAGAGACCCATGCAAGCTCTTCAAGTCTAAGCAGTGGCTGAGCCTGGGCATGCGTTACTGGAGTTGCGCGAACTACTCCAGTGACTATCCTGACCGACGTTGGGACACGCGCAGCTATCGACAGCCGATAAAGGACAAGTTACAGTGTGTTCCCCTCTTGTTTCTCTTTCAAAGAACGCACTAACAATATCTTCAGTCTACCCGTAGTCCCCGGATCCGCTATGTGGCTACCGCAAGTGGATCGACCAAGAGATCCACCTACATGACCAGTGGACTCTCAACTACGAGGAGTGGGGTGTCAAAAGGCCCCGCGAGATCTAGGAGGAGGAGCGTCGCAACGATGAGCAAAACGAGCACATACGTTGGGAGACGAAAGCTCATCTCGAGGCATGCAAGCGCAAGGAGCGCGAGGCTTGCGAGAGGGAGCACGAGAAAAAGAAGAAAATGACGGCCAAGGCCAAAGAGGCCGGCGAGGAGTTAAACGCCGAGCTAGCAAGGAAGGGGAAATGGCCCCGATCCACATAGTAGGTCAGGCCATTCTGTACTAGTCCCCCGTCAAAGGTCGAATCTATTTTCATTCCAAAAAGGCACATATGTATCGTAGGAGTACTCTGTTTGTTCCATCGTGCATGATGTTGTTTCTTATGCATGTAACCAAACCCTATGTGCCGTGTTATTCCCAGCTTCATTATAAAGTCTATTTTAATTCGCAACATCAAATATCCTCGTGTTTTCGCATTCAATTCTTCCGTGTTATTCCCAGCTTCATTATAAAGGTATCCAACAACATGTATCACTTCTGGAGCAAGGCCTCAAAATATTGTGCAGTTGTTTATGAAGGATATATACGCTGAAGTGTCAAAGGTTATCAATCCATCAATTGCAGGTATAATTTTGTAATTTTGAATAAAAAATTGATTTTTTTTAAAAAAGTATTAAATAAAAAAACCGACCTCGACCTCTGTCACGAAGCTGTTGTTGGCGCGAGAACCTGGGTTGAGGCGGCAGAACTGTCATCCGACCATTGGCCGACTACATCTTTGTCGCCCAATGGTGCACCATCAGTATTAAGTGTCGCTTGGCCATTGGCGATCGAGCAGTTGCTAACAGTTCGGCAACAGAGATATAATTTTGTAAAAAAAAATTGTAGGTATAATTTTGTAATTTCAAATAAAAAATGGATTATTTTTAAAAAATCAAGAAAGATGTATGTGAGAAATGGTTGTAAGTTGCGATGCATGTACTAAATAATGTACAAGACATTTGAATTGAAGAAATTATGACTATGGAATTCCAAGCTATTGGTGAAAAATGTGTTCGTTGGTTTGAATATGCAGGAAAATGGACAGATTATGTGAGCAAACTGCGTATTTAAATTTCTTCTTTACTGTTAACAAGACAATTTTCCTGACGTTGACTGTTAGGAAAATAATACAGGTTTTCCTAATGGCTACCCGACAAGGATTACGGTCTCCAAAACCTAACACGGGAGACATTTTCTTGTTAGTGGCTGTCAGGAAAAGTTGTCGAAAATTAGTTTTGTGTCGGTGGCTGCCAGGACAATCCGCCGAGAATTATTTTTCTGTCGGTTAACCATCAGGCAAAATGGAATTTTTCACGTCTCCAATCTCCTCACAGGTAGTCTAATGGTTTATCGATAGAAAAATAATTCCTAACGGTTACCCTATTTTCCTAATGGTTTTTAACATTCGCGAAAGATCTGCTCAGTGGCAGTGATTTCACTTGATGCATTACAACATTTTTATGCATCCATGCAACTCTTATTTTAATTACTGAGGTGTCTACAAAGACAAACAACTCCAAAACTATTCTTTTTCCCCCAAAAAATATTTTTAAAAAGAACTTGCTCCAAAACTTTTCTTTTTTTTCTTCCAAAAGTCTTTTAAAAAATAACTTGCAATAGCATTATGTCGTAGATATATGTTGCACTAATGTAAGAAGAATGGTAAGTAAAACTATTTTACCAAAAGAATAAAATATGTACTCCCTGTCTTTTTTGTAAGGCGTATTTTGGCCAGGCACATGTGTCGTAGGGGCGGCCCACCGGCCCCCATGATTTGGTGAAGGCCCCAAAAAGGCCGTCAAAGGCCTACGAAGGCCACCGAGGGTGCCAAGTCAGAAGTGTGTCTCGACCAGGACGAAGGCCACAAACGCACCCCTCGCATAATGCGAGGGTGCGCTAAGGACACTAAGGGCGCCAAGCTAGGGGCGCACCACGACCTTTGCGAGGGGTACTGCTGGTACCCTCGCACAGGGCGAACGGCACACGAGGGCTGCCAAAGGCGTCGAGTCGGGGGTACCACGCCCCTGAGCGAGGGGGCCCCAAGGGCACTCACTCCTGACCACCTCGCAGGGAGTGAGGGGGGGCAAGGGGGCCCCGCTCTGGGGTCCCCCCACTGGGAGCGAAGGGGAGCAAGGCTATGGATGGATCAAATGAGTACAGGTGCGGTGGACTGGGTCCAGGGAGGCTCACCATACACTGGAGGCTATGCCTAGGTAGACAAAAAGACCCTACGGTCCCTAGCAGCTTGGGGCCTTTTTAGGTGTAGAACCATAATCTCTCTATACCCTGTTTAGGACACTATAAATAGGGTCTTGCCCCGTGTAATAAAGGAGGACTTTTTCAAGGCAATAAAGATACATTAATACACTTGACACCGTTCCCCTCTATTGAGGGCCTTTGGGTTTTCCCCTTTGCATATGCGGGACGTCCAGGGTCCCTCTCTCTCTACTGTCTAGTTTCGTTGCTACGACAACAGGCTTAAGAAGGTTCTAAAACCAAGAGAAAGACAAGAGCAAATGATCATACTATAAATATAAACATTGGAAAAGTGAGAGAATAGTTTGTGAGAGTGTTACTTATAAATGCTGGAGATGGAAGATGTGATAAATAAGGGCAAATAATTTAAGATGTTAATAATTTCGCATGCACAACTTATATTTTGAAACAAAATTGCAAAAAAAAAGCCTTATATTTTGAAATTGCCACTAAAATTTTGGTCTATGTCATTGATGTTCTCGGGTTGTTGGATTTTGCCATTGTTTTTTCCCTTGTTGGTTTTGTGTCATCAGAATCGCAAACTTTTTTTGAAAATTGGACTAGTGACTCAAGTTTTCTCAAAAATACAATAATTGCCCATATCATTTTCTTCTCCTTTCCTCTCATGTTCTCCCCGTGACCTATCATTTGTCTCTCCTTTCTAGGTGTTCGTTGAACACTACTACAAAAATGCTAATACTGGACGCCTGATCGCAGACGGTTCATCGAAACCATCTATATTAAACACAATCTCATACGGTTTTTTTTACCGACCGTCTGTGTTATTTTCCGCGCTAAAAACCGTTTGTGAAGAGGTCATGTCATAGACGGTTAATGTTTAAAACCATCTGTGAAGTATCACCACTACTACAAAAATGCTAATACTGGACGCCTGATCACAGACGGTTCATCAAAACCATCTGTATTAAACACAATCTCAGATGGTTTTTGTTTACTGGCCGTTTGTGTTATTTTTTGCGCTAAAAACCGTCTGTGAAGGGGTCATATCTCAGACGGTTCATGTTCAAAACCGTCTGTGAAATATCATACACGGTTCTGACCAAAAATCGTCTGTGATATTACCCAATATCACAGACGGTTTTTTGTCAGAACCGTATGTGATACTTCATAGACGGTTTTTGTTGAAAACCGTCCGTGATAATTAACTCATCACAGACGGTGTAGTGTAGATAGCTCCCTAACAGAGTCTTCTTGATCTCCATCTCTGGCGCTACGGTAACCGCGGGAGATCTCCAAGCCCGGTGAGTCCATCGTCACTCCGTGCCCTGTTTGAGTATCACCTCACCTCACTGAGCCCGCTCGTGTGGTCCATTTCAGCTATTGTCACTAAGGAGCTTGCCGCCGTCGTTTCTGTTCACCGATCTACAACCAGCCGCCTTAGACCTTCCCCGACTTCATTGACACTTTCCTCATGATCGAGGTGAGCTACTAGAGCATAAGCATCCTTTAATTTGAGTAGTTTTAGGTGTTTACACCGAAATCACTAGTGAAGCCTATGACGCCGCCACGGGACATCACCGTCAGTTCGCCTCAAGCGACCTTAGGGCCCCGAGCCATAACTATTAGCAATGCGATGTCACCCTAAGCCCAATTTGAGCTTAAAATACTACTATTTTTAATCATTTAGTTAATAAACTAACGAGTCTATGACATGTGGGACCGCCATAGATTTTATAAATAAAATCATGAAATAAAAAATGAGTCACTAACAAGTATGACCCACATGTAAGTTAATAAAATCCGAAAAAAAATGAAAAAAGCCACCTTTAGTTCAGACAAAAATACTCTTTCTCTGTTGGAAAGCGTAATTAATCCTTAGAAAATACGCTTTCGAAGTCACCCTTTTATTTATTTCCAGGGTTTTCAATACGAACCGTGTGATGGACCGAAATTGGATGTCTGGCGAGAACCGTTTGAGTGAAGAGTACATTAATGGCGTGTGTGCTTTTACAAGAGTCGCCGAGGAGGATATGTTGAATAAGGGGCGGAATATATGTCTTGTCTATGCATTATTGCGAGAATCGAAGATGTTTAAGAACCGAGCGCAGATCGAAGCATACTTGATTCAAGGGGTTTCAAAAGGGTTATACACGTTGGACCAGTCACGGTGAAGAGCATATTATACAGGAAGTCAACGATATGCCGCCGGATGATGTCAATTGTGCTTCCGATTCGGATAGGCTGCACAATGACAATTGTGACACCCTGAATTTATTTTATAATCTTTTTGGAATTTTCAAAATAAAAAGAACCATTTTGTTTTGATGAGAATTCAAAGCTTAACCTGAAATTTCATAATGGCTTTAAGTTGACTAACTCAAACTACAACTAAAAATCCTTTATGGTTTGTTGAGCTATTGGAGTTTTGTTGGTCTTTCCTTCTCTGTCCATCCTTTACCCGTCTCTGGTCTAGACCTCCTTTTGTCTGAGATCCAATAGCCCAGACCTCTCCTTCGAGTGGATCCTAGGGCTCGGACCTCCTCTGTGTAGACCTCCTATGGTCCAGACCTCCTTGGGTCTAGATCTTCCAAGTACTTGGACCTCCCTGGGTCCAATTTCTCCCTCTCGGGTCCTCCCCGGCTCGCAACCTCCCTTAGTCTGTGCCACCCCCTTGTGCATTTGAACTCCTTTGGAATCCTGTGTAGCTTTCCATGTTTTCTTGAGTATCATTTGTTGCTTGAAGCTTTGAAACCTTCTCTGGAGGTTCCCCTTGGCACCAGCCCGGTAGTGCCGCCCGCACTTGGTGGTACCACCGCTTCTTATGACCTCCCCTTTTGGGCAGGTCCAATCTTTAGGATTTCCCCTTGGGAATCCTAACCGTTCAGACCTCCCTGGGATTGGATCCTACGGTTCTAGACCTCCCTGCGGGTGAGGTTCTCCTTTGACCTTCTTGAGACCTCCCTACTTGTAATCGATCTTGACCGTTGGACCTCCCTTGAGATCCAACCGTCAGACCTCCTTCTTGGTGAGGACCTCCCCTTGCCCTTGCGAACCTCCTCTCAAGCACTTGATCTTGACCGTTTGGACCTCCCTTGGGAGATCCAACCGTCGAGACCTCCCTGTGGTGAGGACCTCCCCTGCTCCTTTGCAAGACCTCCTCGAGGTCCTTGCAGGACCTCCTCTACGGGTCTTGGCTGCCCCACTTGGCAGTCAAGCACCCAGTTTTCTCTACCTTTGACTAAGTCCTTTGGGCAAGGAAGTCTCCGCAGCATTTAATGCATGTTGTATCACAATAAATGCCCCACCTTTTTCAGTACTCCTGTCATACCAATGGTCACATTCCTTGCCTACTCTCTTGTCCTATTTACCAACTCATGTTAACTCTAACCTAGGTCACGTACACTTACTTCCTCTATATATAGTTTGGGAGAGCCCTCCTTTATCACTTTCTTCCTCATTTCTACTCTCTGTCTCAACCGAGCCACCATAGACCTCCTCACTCTTAGTCTCTGGACCTCCTCCAACTCGTGCTTGGGCATCCTCTCTGGAGCTCCAGGACCCCTCCACAAAGCTCCTTGGACTTCCTCTTGACCTCCTGGCTTCTCTGTTGGTTTTGTCTTTAAGTTTATTTGGAGTTCTTTGGATTTTGCTTAAGCTGTGTCTGAATATTTGGTTGTTTACGTGTAGATTGCCCAGACCGTGGGGAGCCTGAGTTCAGTGAGGGAGAGGAAGCAGCTCGAGATCTTGAGCAAGGCAAGTTACACTTTTGAACATGTTGCACCCAATACCTCAAATTACATATGTTGGTTTAAAGATGTATGCATGCCTACTTTACTAAGTATTTCAATGCCTATCTTTCAATCCCTAGTTAAACCTACTGCTTGGTATGACCCCCATCCATGTTGAATCAACCACATTGTCACACTAGGTAAATCGGGTTCTTACATTAGTAGGGACCCGAAGCTTTAAAGAAAATGGAATGCTTAGTGATGCTTAGACCAAAGTCTTGATTTGGGGAGCTTTGACCAAAATATCAATTAATCAAATGATTTGAGCCATGGCATTGGTGTGCCATGGGAGTTTAAGCCATGACATTGGTGTGTCATGGGTGTTTTGTTCGGCCTTGGCATTGGTGTGCCAGGGAGGACCGAAAAGTAAAGCAAATGAAAAATGGTTGAGACGTGGGCGAAACTGGTTGCTGGGTTGGTGCATGTCTATGCACGGGGGGTCGTGTGATCCGACACCCCAGGGTTGTGGTTTGTCGCCCATGTCGGTTAAGGATCGGTCTTTGAGACACCACTTGCTAAGCCTATAATGGGCTATGCCAAACTTGTGCAACCACATGTCTCCAGTATGGGGCGTGGGACCTGGCTAATTAATTTGCAAAGCTCTATCATGGTTTGCCCTGCGGACGCGGTAGGTTTGTCATGTTATAACTAGTTGTAGTCCCACCTGGCTCAAGAGGGGGCTTAAACCCAGCGGATGGTAAGTCCAATGGGAGCGAAACCTTAGAGTGGGTAGACTGTGGTGGAGCAATACTTTGTAAAGGCCTCGTCATGTGCTCTAGACCTCTCACCAAAGGAAGTGTGAGGTGGCATCGACGGATGCCAAGCAAACTAGAGAATTCATGTCATGTGGGTAAAGTGTGCAACCTCTTTAGAGTGTAAATCTATTCAAATAGCCGTGTCCACAGTCATAGACATGCTGGCAATGTCACTCAAAGTTAGCTCTTGGTTTTGGTTTTCAAAAGAAATATTGAAAATGGTTTTGGTGGCTTAACCAAAACTGGGTTTGGACGGGAAGCCTTGTGCAGGAGGATATCCTTCACCATTTCAATGATGAATGTATCCAATTGAAAATGGATTTGTAAAACTGAATTTTAATTATGGTAATCTACCTTGAAATTTAATACTTGTAATTGAAATAAAATTGGCTTTACTCAAATCAACCCTACTATGCTGTCCTTTGATATACCCCTATGCATGTCATTCTGTTAATTGACGGGTGTAACTTGCAAGCACGGTTGTTGTGCTCACTCTTGCTTGATTCATATATTGAGCAGATGAGGACTTCTTTGATGATGAAGATGACCAGCTCAATTAGGCCACGCCCTCCAGCCAGTCACCTGTGATGTAATGGGTGGACATTGTCTTTTGTTCTCCACTACGTTTATGTGCTCCCTGTTGCTGGAGTTGTAAGCAACCTTTGTAATCAAATATCCTTTTGCTGTTAATAAAGTCTTGTGGATGTTTATGTTATCACTTGTTTGCTGTGAGAACCAGTCGATGATCTCTGGGGGATGGTTTTGATCACAGAGGACTTTAGGCTTGCCCTAAGCCCCACGACCTCCTCGGGGTGGTTCCCTTTGGACCTCCCGCGAGTGGAGACGTGGAGTTTTGGGGAGGTCTGAGGTCCAGCAACCTCTTCAGGTCAGGACCTCCCAGACCTCCGAGTGGTCCTCTCGGACCTCTCGGGAGGTCTGTGCGGTCCTACCAGGATGTCCTCTCGGGATGTCCTGGGAAGTCCTTTGTGGACCTCCCAGGAGGTCCTGAGGGACCTCTCGGGGCATACAGGGCTCCTCTCTCGACCTCCCAGAGGTGTCCTGAGGACCTCCCGGGGTGCCCCTGGCCGGGTCGTTCTGGTGGTATCAGAGCATCTTGATTGCGGGGACTTGACCTATTAGAATGGCCGTTAGAAAGAGTTCATAATATGTTTCAATAAACAAGAGAAATGAAAGTGTTCTCTCCTTACCTGGGTCGTCTATCTATTCTTACCCCTCTACTATGCTTTATCTCACCTTATCTCCTCCTTATCTTTTTGCTTGCCTCAACGTTTTATAAAAATTAAGCGAAATTCTTTCCTTGGAATATCTATAGGGCCGATTAAGGTTATGGTGGTAGCATTAAGGACCTACTTATTGTGGCATGAGTGGCGGCTCTTTTGTGAAGGTTACCCCTGGGGCTACTTTACAAAAGACCTCCCCTTCATGTCATGACCTCTTTACTTGCAGCCCTGAGGGCAGCAAGCTTCGTGTAGAAAGAGGTGAGTTTGATCGTTGAAGTATTGACTTTTGGGGTTAAATTGGGGTTAGTTGCTTTAAGTCCTAAGCCTTACCTCCTAGATCTCTTACCTTTTCTTACCTCTTGGACCTTAGCAGATGGTGACCACAAGGGGCAGTGGCAGCGCCAATGGTCAAGGAAGAGCCCCTGGAAGTGATCCAGAGACTCCAGTGCAGCAGCCACCACCTCCTCCAGCTCAAGGCCCAGACTGGAACCAAATGATGGCCAATCAAGCACAATTGATCAACCTACTAGCTCAGTCCATCACCAATACTCAGAACCTCCAAGCCGCAAAGCAGCCAGCCAACCTCTCAGACATGTTCCACCTCCTCCTAGAGCTAACATGTCCGAGTTTATGAGGATGTGGCCACCTACATTCTCCAGCACCTCTGAGCCTCTTGAAGCGGATGATTGGCTCAGGGTTGTGAGCAGAAAATTGGACATGATCCAATGTACCGACAGAGAGAAAGTCTTATTTGCCTCTCATCAACTCCAAGGACCAGCTTCGGATTGGTGGGAAAACTTTACTCAATCCCACCCCGACGCTCAAGAAATCACCTGGGAGGAATTCACTCAAGCTTTTAGACGTGCACATATTCCTCATGGAATGATGATATTAAAGAAGAATGAGTTTAGAGCCTTGCGCCAAGGGAACTATACGGTCAGCGAGTACCTACACAAGTTCAACCAATTGGCAAGGTATGCACCAGAGGATGTGGCCACAGACGAGTCCAAGCAAGAACGGTTTTTGAATGGACTTAATGATGATCTCTCAGTCCAGCTCCTTGCTCATGATTACCCAGACTTTCAGCATTTGGTGAGCAAGACCATTCGGCAAGAGGCCAAACATGTTGAGATGGAAAATCGCAAAAGAGGAAGGCAGCCCAGCAGTTCAGGTCAGAGGGATTTTCCAAGCCAAATACCTCCCAGTTTCAGCCTATGAGGTCTGCGACCTCCTCCCCCATCAGGACCTCAATGCAAGTCAAAAGGTCTGGCACCTCCAGCTCTCCTAGGACCTCCCCAGGAGGTCAATCTCAGGCAAGACCAGTCGCAAGTTCCGCAGCAGGGGTGACGTGCTTCCATTGTCATGAAGTTGGACATTATGCAAACAAGTGCTCGAAGAAATTTCAAGCTCCAGCTCCAACTCCCACCCGATCAGCTCAAGGGTCCTCAGCTCATGGCAGTCATCCGAGACCTCCAGTGCAATTCAACAAAGGGCGAGTGAACCACCTCACAGCTGAGGAAACTCAACAAGCTTCAGATGTGGTCCTTGGTACGTTCTTTGTCAATACCATTCCAGCCTCAGTTCTTTTTGACTCCGGAGCTTCTCATTCGTTTATCTCTTCAAGGTTTGTGGGTAGCAATGGGTTAGCTATTACTCCTTTATTAAACCCTATGCTCATCCATTCCCCGGGCTTGGAAATGAGGACTAACTCCTTATGCCCAAATCTTTCCTTGGAAATCTTGGGAGTACTCTTCTATGCAGACTTGATAGTCTTGCACTCCTAAGGATTATATGTGATTCTTGGAATGGGTGGTTATCCAAAACCAGGCCAAATAGATTGTGCCAACAAGTCCATTGTGCTCACCAATGAGCAAGGGGTGCAAGTGGAATTTAGCCCCGAGACCTCTCCTAAGGCAGGTCCTAGGGTGTCCTGCTTAAGAGAAGTGATACTTGAAGACCTCCCTGTGGTTAGGGAGTACCCTGATGTGTTTCCTAGTGAGTTACCTAGAATGCCTCCAGACAGAGAATTGGAATTTGTCATTAACCTAGTCTCTGGGACAGCACCTATTTCCAAAAGACCATATAGGTTGCCCGTGAATGACCTAGTTGAGCTAAAGCAACAAATTGAAGAGATGCAAAGTAAAGGTTTTATAAGGCCGAGTTCCTCTCCTTGGGGAGCTCCTGTGATCTTTGTGGTAAAGAAAGATGGTACACAACGTATGTGTGTGGATTATAGGGCTCTCAATGATGTTACCATCAAGAATAAGTATCCCTTGCCCAGGATCGATGACCTATTTGATCAACTCAAAGGAGCAGCGGTTTTCTCCAAAATTGACCTAAGATCAGGTTATCACCAATTGAAGATCCGACAAGAAGACATTCCAAAAACAGCCTTCTCCACTCGGTATGGACTTTATGAGTTCACAGTTATGTCCTTTGGACTAACTAATGCTCCTACTTACTTCATGAACTTGATCAATAAAGTGTCTATGGAGTACTTAGATAAGTTTGTCATTGTCTTCATAGATGACATTCTTGTGTACTCTAAAACCGAGGAAGAGCATGATGGTCACCTTCGGTTGGTCCTAAACAAACTCAAGGACCACCAGCTCTATGCAAAGCTTGAGAAGTGTGACTTTTGGTTGAGTGAAGTCACCTTTTTGGGCCATATTATGTTGACTGCTGGAGTGGCAGTTAACCCTAGCAAGGTTCAAGACGTCCTAGATTGGAAGCCACCCAAGACAATGCCACAGATAAGAAGCTTCCTTGGAATGGCAGGGTATTACCGTAGGTTTATTGAGGGTTTCTCAAGCATAGCAAGACCTCTCACACAACTGTTCAAAAAGGAAACCAAGTATGTTTGGACCCCAGCATGTGAGCACAGCTTTCAAGAATTGAAGAAAAGATTGACCTCTGCTCCAGTATTGATTTTACCCAACATTCGAAAGGATTTTGAAGTCTTTTGTGATGCCTCAAGACAAGGTTTGGGTTGTGTGCTAATGCAAGAGGGTCGGGTAGTAGCTTATGCCTCTCGGCAATTGAAACATCATGAAGCCAACTACCCCACTCATGATTTGGAGCTAGCAGCCGTGGTACATGCTCTAAAAATTTGGCGCCATTACCTTATTGGTAATCACTGCGAGGTCTTCACAGACCATAAGAGCTTGAAATATATCTTCACCCAAGCCGACCTCAACCTTAGACAGAGGCGATGGTTGGAGCTCATTAAAGACTATGACCTCGGAATTCACTATCACCCAGGAAAGACAAATGTGGTGGCTGATGCTTTGAGCCGAAAAAGCCACTGCAATCTCCTATTGGTCCAAGAAAATCAGCCTAAACTATATGAAGAAATGAGACGTCTTAATCTGAAAATTGTGGAACAAGGTTTTGTGCATGCGCTTGAAATGGAGCCTGTGGTCCAGAAGCAGATCCGAGAGAATCAATTCAAGGATAAAGACCTCCTAGACATAAGAGACAATGTAGGGCAAGGCAAAGCTCTTGGATTTTCATTGGATGGGCATGAGGTCCTTTGGTTCGGCAAAAGACTATGTGTGCCGAACTACCAGGACATAAAAGACCTCCTACTTAAGGAAGCCCATGAGTCACATTACTCCATCCATCCAGGGAGCACAAAGATGTACCAAGACCTCAAAGAGAGGTATTGGTGGGTTGGCATGAAGAGAGAAATAGCCGAGTATGTAGCACACTGTGACGTGTGCCAAAGGGTCAAGGCCGAACACCAAAGACCTGCTGGTTTGCTTCAACCTTTGCCTATTCCTGAGTGGAAATGGGAACAAGTTGGCATGGATTTTATCACTGGATTGCCAAGAACCCAATCGGGTTATGACTCCATTTGGGTTATTGTGGATCGGTTGACCAAGGTAGCACACTTTATACCAGTCAGAGGAGCGTAAGAATGACAGAAAGCTAAGACACCCCGCTGATTCCGCTCAGTGGAGAAACATCGATAGGAGGTTTGCAGACTTCGGTGCGGAACCGAGGAATATAAGGTTTGGATTGAGTACAGATGGAATGAATCCTTTCGGTAACATGAGCAGCCGACATAGCACTTGGCCCGTAACGATCTATATCTACAACCTTCCTCCTTGGTTGTGTATAAAACGGAAGTTTATTTTGCTGTCGATACTTATCCAATGGCCGAAGCAACCTGGAAATGATATTGATGTGTACCTAGCACCATTGATGAAAGATCTAAAAATGATGTGGATTAAAGGGGTACATGTATGTGATGCGTACAAACGAGAGAACTTCACTTTACGTTCCTTGTTGTTCTACATCATAAATGATTATCCCGCCCTTACTAATCTGTCGGGCCAGAGTACAAAAGGAGCCAAAGCCTGTACTCACTACTTAGATGATACCGAGAGTGTGTGGTTGAATCACTCGCACAAAACCGTGTACATGCGTCATCGTAGGTTCCTTCGGAGGGCTCACCCATACCGCAGGATGAAGAAACAATTCGACGAAGAGAAGGAGGACAGTTCAGCTCCAAGGCATTTAAGCGGAAAAGTGGTCTATGTGATATGGTTAAGGATTTAGATGTTGTACTCGGAAAGGGATGTAAATCGAGAACCCGTAAGAAGAACATGTGGAAGAAGATATCAATATTTTGGGACTTACCTTATTGGGAGCACCTAGAAGTTCGCCACTGCATCGATGTCATGCACGTAGAGAAGAATGTATGTGACAGCTTGATTGGTCTCTTACTGAACATTCATGACAAAACAAAGGATGGTGTTAACGCACGGCTTGACTTGGTTGATATGGACATCAGACCTGAGTTAGCACCAACAAAGACCGATACAGGACGAACGTACCTTCCCCCTGCTTGTTACACTCTATCCAAGGCCGAGAGAACTGAACTGTGCCAGTGCTTGCATGGTGTGAAAGTTCCGTCCGGTTACTCCGCCAACATGAAGAAACTTGTTTCGATAGAAGATTGAAGTTAATTGGTATGAACTCTCATGATTATCATATGCTGATGACACAAATGCTCCCTGTTGCAATTAGAAGTATTTTGCTGATCAAAGTCCGAGAGACAATCATGAGGTTGTGTTATTTCTTTAACACAATTGCTCAGAAGGTCATCGATCCCGAAGGACTAGATGCTCCGCAGCATGAGGTGGTGATGACTCTATGTGATCTTGAGATGTATTTCCCTCCATCGTTTTTCAATATCATGGTTCATCTTATTGTTCACATTGTGAGGGAGATAAAGATGTGCGGGCCCGTGTTCCTACGTAGCATGTACTTATTAGAGAGGTTCATGGGAATTCTCAAGTCCTATGTACGGAATCGATCTCGGCTGGAGAGCAACATCGTCGAAGGTTATGCAACCGAAGAGGTCATTGAGTTCTGCATTGATTATATGGCTCAGGTCGAACCGATAGGTGTGCCTCGCTCTCGCCATGAGGGGAGGCTCGAGGGTATCAGGACCATCGGAAGGAAAGCAATCACTCCAAATATGGATGCGTATGCTCAAGCCCATTTCACGGTCTTGCAACACATGACCAAGTGTCCTCAGATATCGACCAAAGACAAGGAGGTGCTTGACAATGTAATCCGGAGCGGCCGGATGTTTAGATCACGAGACAACACAATAGACGGTTCAACCAATGGTTGAAAGAGTGACTCGCTAGGAGCTTGTCAAGTGATATGCTGACATGGTTGGCAAAAGGGGCAACATTTACAGTTGTGACATGGCGAGGATACGACATAAATGGGTACACATTCTATACACAGGCTCAGGATATAAAGAGCACTAACCAGAACAGTGGTGTCCGCATAGATGTATTCAGTACCGATGGGCTGAGGAGCTCCTACTATGGGCAAATAGAGAAAATATGGGAGCTCGACTACATGCTTTTCAAGATCCCCCTATTTCGGTCCTGTTGGGTCCATCTCCCACAGGTGAAGGTCGACAAGTACGACGCCACTATCGTGGACCTCGAACGTGTCGGATACAAAAATGAACCATTCGTACTGGCTAACCAAGTTGTTCAAGTCTTCTATGTAACCGACCCGGCAAATAAGAAGCGCCACGTAGTTCTTCATGGAAAAAGGAGGATTGTCGAAGTTGAGAATGTAGTGGACGAGGAAGAATACAATCAATTTGATGAGTTGCCTCCTTTTGGAAACGGCATAAGGGTCGAGGAAGAAGAACGTGACGAAACTAGCTACATACGCGTCGATCATCATAAAGGGCTACTTTTTAAAGATTAATTGAACAATGTGTGTATATGTATGTTCTGATGAATGGTTAATTTTAGTTCATTTGAGTTAATTGATTTGTACTATGAAATGGATGTGATTGTTTCTGAAATGAATGTGAATTGGATGTATATACATGTACTTGTTGTGTTTTCTGCTTGTTTCAGAGGGCATGGCTAGCATTTCCTGAGGCTAGCCAATAAACAGAATTAGATTAACCAATACAAAATAATATCACAGACGGTTTGCAGATCAAACCGTCTATGATTATATATCACAGACGGTTCCTTGGTAAAAACCGTCTGTGATACAATATATCATAGACGGCTGTTGATTGGAACCGTTTGTGATACATCATATATCACAGACAGTTGTTGATTGGAACTGTCTGCGATACATCACATATCACAGACGGTTCTACTTTAGAACCGTCTGTGATGTCCATCCCTATTTATATTTAGACTCTAGGGTTTGCCCACGCCCCCCGCTCAAACGATTAAGTTTCTCAACTCCTCACTCCCTCCTCCCCCGAGCCTGTCACCGTCGTCCTCGACGCCGCCTCCTCCTTGAGCCCAGTGCTACTCCTCCCCCGAGCCCATCGACGCCGCCTCCTCCTCGAGACCGCCGCGCCTCCTCCCTCGAGCCTACCGCCTCCTCCCCTCCCTCGAGCCCGACGCGCCTCCCCTTCAACGCAGCCCTGCTGCTCCGGTACTGCTCCCTTCTCGTCCTTCTCCTCAATGCCCAAAGGTAACCAATGCTGAGTTGCCGACCCCGACGCCCCTTTCCCTCACTTTTTCTATCAATAATCTGTCATGCTGTCATGGTCCTCATTGACTCATGATAATTGTACTTGTTTTAGGAATTTGTATTTGTTCTAGTCAGTTATTCATATGGTATTTGTTTTGATACTACTACTGGAATATATTGCAATGTGGTGTGGTGGGATTGAGATGAATGCTCTGTGATGATAATAGTTTTGTACTGAAATTGTTTTGATAATCGGGTTTGAACTTGAGCTCTAATTGGAATGCTTACTCTACATCTGATAGCAATATCAAAATGTTAAATCTTAGCTTTATGCTGATTTCATTTGTTCACATGATGTTTGTGTTGAGCATATTATTCCTTTTAAATGACTTGGAGGATTTACATGTTTATGTCAATTATTATTAATTGGTGTGTATACCCATACACATAGAGATCAAATCTTATGATAATATGTTCATGCGTGTCAAAACTTCTATTTCTTGTGAAGATGTCTTCCGCTCATTCTTCGTCATCGCTGCCTCATGTGTCTGATGATGCACCATCCTCTGGAATATCCAACCGCGGTAGAAGAAGAGGAATATCTAAAAGGCCCGCGGGCCGATTTACCATCACGGAGGTCGATCACCGGGACCCCTATCAATCCTCGCCGGCGGCGTCGCATCCGGATTCCGGAGAACGGTCAGAATAGTTGCACGGGAACGGGCCAACGTCACCTACAATTCGTGGAAGGAGTTGACCAAAACTCAGAAAGATGAGCTGCTGACGGATATTCTCAAATCGTTCGAGATCCCGGAGCAACATCGGGACTCCGAGCGACGGCACGCGTTGCTACAGGCATGCAAAGCATGGAAGAACTTCAAGAGCACGCTTGTCAAGAACTACGTGGAGAATGATCTGAGGCCCTTCCACAAGTATCCGTTCTTGGAAGAGTCCTAGGCCGAGTTTTTGGCGAAGAAGACGATAGATGAATTTAGGAGTGAAAGTGCGGCGCACACGGCCCTCCAAGCAAAAAACAAGCACCCCCACAGACTCGGCACTGTTGGGTATGCGGGTAAAATCCCGATATGGAGGGATCAGGACCAGCAGGCAAGCCGTTCGAATGTCTCCCTGCCATTTCCCGATATCACTAATGTGTGCGCCCGAAACTGGTTATTTGGGAGGTTACGTACCCTGTCTACGGGAGAAGTCTCCTTTCCAAACCCCGCAGACCAAGAAGTGTCCCAGCGCTTGGTAATATATCGAACTACCTAGTTTGTAATTACTCCATAACTTTATAGGAAGTGAAATGACATGTCGGGCTATTGCAGGTAACGTTGAGTGCACAATCTTCCCAAGGCTCATTCCAGGTAGACAGGGAGAAAGATATACTCTTCGCGGCCCTAGGAAACAATGAGCATTCGGGTCGCACGAGAGGCGCTGGTGTTTATGTTACATGGGAAGATTGGTTCCAAGCGGACTCTGGATCATACCGGAGTAGGAAGAGAGCCAAAGCCAAAAGCGATGCAAAGCTACGAGAGGAGATTTGTGAATCCCTCAAAGATGAGATTCGTGAATCCCTCATAGATGAGATCGATGATCGCGTTAGAGCTGTGACGCAACGACAGCTAGAGAGCTTTGAGGAAAGGCTTAGGGAATTGCAAATCCCAAATCAGTTGCAAACCCCTACCCCTACTGTGCTAGCCACCCCCCCCAAACTTTCGAGTAGCTGCGCGTCCAACCCTACCCCTACCCCAATAGGCGACGGCAGATTTCCTATCGATGACATCCAGGTAATAATTATTATCTCTGGAATGCTTCATCCATTGATAGGCCTGTTGGAGTAGCTAATTTGGTATCGTTATGTAGGTGGTTTTGAAGTGCAAGCTCCAAGTGGGATATGCCTCTGTTGCCCTAGATGCTGCTTGGGGCCAGGTGTATCCATCTGGTGTCGGGGCTTTGGTGCACAGTGTAAATCTAACGCCAGGTTTCGTAAAAGTGGATGTGGACGGTGTTTGTGCCAATTTCGAGGCCGTCCCGCTGCATATTCCCCCAAACGACGAGGTCATGACTCTAGAGCAAGCCGTTGGAACATTCATCCAGTGGCCCAAGGGGGACATCTGCCTAGAGCTACCTACTCCGGTGTCAACTTCATGGGAATGTCCTACAACGGTATCAAGTCCACGGAGCCGATCCGACCGGTTACTCAGATCGACGCAAGACGGCCGGTGCATTAGATGCATCTACACCTCATGCTCAGTCGACTCTTATGAAGTCGACCTCTACAAAGTGAGGCAGCAAGGGCAAATCGAAGACGGCCGACTCCTATTCTGATATCCCCTTCTTGCCGTTGGCCCGAAAATTCGTGCTAGGCGAGCCGTTGGTCAAGAGGTTAGACAGCCCTACCCTAGGATCGGCTTGCACGATATTGCATATATGGTACATGGAACAGGCCAACAAGATGGATGAACAACGACGCTCGGGTGTCACCGTCAAGTTCAAGAAGGTTCATTTTAACCACGAGCTTCAAGACTGTGTCTTCACGGTGACATTCGAGGATTTGTTCTGTCTCTTCAACCTCGACTAGCTCGACGTCTCACTCATGCGATGCTGGACACTGTAAGTGTGTACAATCACGGTCAATGTTCGTGTAATACCGATAAATGTTATATATAACTCCTTACTTTTGTATATAGATACATGATGTCTGAAGCTGGAAGAAGGAATTCACCGGTAGGTTTCCTTGACCCACACGTGGTCTCCGAGCAAACTATCAGGGCGAATACAACATTCATCGAGGATTACGTTATAGCGTTTTTGTTGGCTCGCCGCAACAAGGAATACATACTTTTTCCCTACAACCAGGAGTAAGTGCTGCACTACTGGCTATACTTGTTGATTTGTACTTTATAAGCAACACGAACTTAGGTTTAATGACCATGGTGACATACATGTGTAGGTTCCACTGGATTCTAATTGTAATTATACCAAAATAGAGCTCGGTAATATACCTAGATTCCCTACAGAGGACCCTTCACAACTTCACAGTTATCCGGCATTTAATCAACATGTAAACACATTTCCTCTATAGAAATTCTATTGTAGTCTTTCCTTCCTTTGCAATGGCTAAGGCTAACTTCTTGGAGTCACGTAGGGTGTTCGGTGTGTACTATGCTAAAGGAGGGAAAAACGCTGTCACACGATCTAAAATTCCCGGTACTCGCTAGCTAGTACACATTAACCCTATATAACACTTTGTAGTAATGCCTCTCAAACTAACCAATTCTATTTTTGTAGTGCCACCAGCAGCCGTCGGGCCGCAACGTCTGTGGATACTATATTTGCCACAACATGGAACTACTCAACGGTTTCGTTATCACCAAATGATCCTTAGGTTTGTCAATCTTGCAACAATTATTTCATATATACTTACCAATTTATATAAGCATGAATTTAATCTTCCTAGCGACAGGTTGCGACCATCGTCGAAACTGCGTTGGAATAAAGCGAGCTCATAAAAGTTCGATCACACCTTGCGTCATTCCTGAACAGTCAGGTCATAAATCCAGATGGGAGTTTCCACAGTGTAGATTGAACTTGATTGGGATAAGATTGAACTTAATGGTACATGTGTGTAAATGTACATTAATGGCTAATTTTAGTTAATTGATTTGTGAATTGGATGTGCTTGTTTCTGAAATGAATGTGAATTTGATGTGCTTGCTTCTGAAATAAATGTGAATTGGATGATGTGCTTGTTTCAGAGGGCATGGCTAGCATTTCCTGAGGCTAGCCAATAAACAGAATTAGATTTAGCAATGCAAAACAATATCACAGACGGTTTGTAGATGAAATAAATGCATGATAGTCGACAATCACGAGATGGTTGTCTGTGATAGTCGACAATCACGACGGTTTGTAGATGCAAATGTCAGGATTATCGACTATCACGCAGCGGTTTCATCTACAAACCATCTCGTGATAGTCGATATCACGCACGGTTTTCGCTAATAACCATCTGTGATATTATGTATTACTGAGCGGTTCGAAAACCATCTGTGATGATCATGTTATTATTGACCAATAAATGCAGATAGCTAACGAAACCGTCTGTGATGACGTTTTTGAACCGTCTGTGAAGGTCTTTTCTGTAGTAGTGGAAATGTCATTATGGGAAACAAGTAAAACGGCGTTGGATATAAATTTTTGTGAATTTTAAAGGGCATAAAGGTCATTTTGGCTTGGTCAAAAGGCCTTGACCTTGTCAGAGTGGTATTTTTGAAAGAAGTTTTCAGTTCTGATGGCATAAAAAAAACCAATAAGGTAAAAAAGCAATGGTAAAATCCAAAAGCCCGAAAATATCAGTGACATATCAAATTAAATGTCTCAATCTTAAATACATGTTTCAATATTGGCCACTAATTTCTAGAATTGTATCTGTTTGTTGTTCCATCAAACTATAGTTGAACTACCCACGCAGTTACACGGCTATGTACGACAATATATACGTTTATATTTAAAAATATCATTGTATTGTTATACAAATCTAACACTCATGACTGAAAATATAGTTTATTTGTTATACAAATATAATAGTTGTAATATCAACACCTGATTAATCTACACTATTATAATCTAGCTCCACCGACATAATTTTCTCTCTCGGTCGATGAGATAACATCTAGGATTGTTTTTCAGGATTATTGTGGGAATTTCTATCCCATAAAGCAAACGAGGTGCCAACTGTTGTTCATATTTATTTATAGAAGTTTTGCAATTAATCCATATGCAATGCATGCAGCGCAGTTGCTGGTCGATCGACTTGTAAACAGGTCTCAAGCTTTCAATATGTGTTGGATGACCTGTCATAAATTATTAGCAACAGCCCGTCGAAAAATAATAATAATAATAATAATACATTATTAGCAACAGTCACTGTTGGTGTCAAGCAGGAGATTGTCTAAAGATACGGGTTTAGTATTTTTAAAAACGGCATTCCCTGATGTATTTGTAATTTGTGAGGTCCAAATTACACGTCCGTGGGGTGCAGGGACAACACACGTGACAACGACATACTACAAGTTAAAATATTGTTCATGGATGTCTCAAAAGATAGAAATAGCCATTGGAGATGTTACTCAAACAGCAAGCCCTAGTAATTTGAGTAACGTCTGTGGCTCAGCTTAATTATTGGAACATTCGACGAAATTTCCATTTCGGTGCCGGTAAAATGGAATCAAGAATTTGTGACAGCGGCGAGGGTTTGGTCATCTAGGCGGTTTGTTATCTTTTGACAGTCAGAGTAGCCAACCGTGTCTTTTTTACTTCTCACAAGTTAATTTGTGAAATAGCTTTTTATGCACTACGTATGTGTTAGAATCATCGCTGAATTAGGACTTTCTGGCCGGTTCAGAATGAGCGGGATCCATAGACCTATATACCTACATAATTAAAGGAGAAAACGAGGATTTTCTGATGTCCGAGCCTATCCAAACGAAGCCTTAGCAACGTGTTGTTTATTTACTGCTAGAAGTCAAATATCTATATATGCTTGAGAGTATATGCTCCAAATACTCTCCGTGCTAACACAATTAATTAGATCAAAGCCAAATAATGTATTAATTCACATAATTAAGCAGACTCCAATGTGAAAAACATTAGGTAGATTGAGAAAGACATATATTGCCGCCACAATATCGATCTCATGTTCAGCTCTTTTTTTAAGGCGTGACAGGAAAGCTGTCAACACTGTATTAAAGATGAGAATAAAAGATACAAAATATTCAAAATACAATAGCAGGTCCAAGAAGTTGAACCCGCACAAGCGAAAATTAAATTAAGCTAAGCTACCCCTTGTACAAACCGAATCCTCTAGCCGCCTTCAGCCCCTTACGGTCCCAGTTCCTTCTCCCATTTAATTGTTCTTCCTTTCACGTACCAACTGTCTGCTCCCAAGCGCTAGTTCGATACCCCGCGAGACTCCTCTTTGATGAGGCGCTAGTCATGCAGATGTCGAATTCCGGCCGTTACATAAGATCCTAACTTGCTTGCTCCACTTAGAATCCAAGCCCGGGTTTCTTCTTTAATTATTGCTACCAATTCATTAACCTCGTTCTTTTGATGCTAAAAAATTATACTATTTCTTTCTTTACATATTTGCCTCATTATCAATATGACTAAAGAGCTTTGCCCCTTCCTACTCGAAGTCGCTTCTCCCTACGATCTTTCCATGACACATCACATTGTCAATATGTTAAGCTATGCTTGTGTGATTGTGTCGCGTCCGAGACGTATGCCATGACACAGAGTGTGCACCTTTATCATATTTGCATAGGACAAGATTACAGATATGTAGGGCCCAGGAGTGACATGCTTGCAACAAGAAAAGACATTTCTTAATGACGTACGGTATGATGGTGGGAAGAAGAAAGGCTAAAACTTCTTTTGCACTGCCTCACTGGCAGCTTAAAGCACAAGGTTTTGGCCAGCTTTGTTTTGCTTTTTTGTTAATTGGCTAGCTAGGCTGCTGGGGGAGAAAAAAAAAGATAGGGCTGCAGGTGCAGGAGGTTTCGTGTGCGCACTGCAGTCCTGAGTGAGAAAAGAACAAACAGAAAGGTTTGGAAAAGAGGTAGAGAAAGAGGGATCTGAATCTTCTGCGTTACTGCAGGTTTTACTGTGCAAAACTGTTTATGAGTGTGTAAACAGTGTTCTACAGTGAGGTTCAATTTTAGATACACACCAAGTCAAACCATGTTTCATAAAAAATCAACATGGGAGTATCGTTCTGGCTACTTGAATTGATGAATATTATACCTATATATAGCGCAGAGGTATATTAATTTTTTCGGGGGACACAATCAAGGAAGTTAATTTGCTTGGCTAAATGTGAAGCCCAGAGATGTAGGGGCTGCTTGCTTCGCGTCCTGGTGTTCGCGGGCCTGGCCACGATGCTGCCAGGAGTCTACCGAGAGACCGTTTGGTTGCTATCATGTGTAGCTGCCTGGTTCAGGCATCTCGATCAGGCCTAGGCTCACGACATTGGACGCCTAGGCAACTCAATGTGTGGTGAATCCTTCTCTAATCCTTCCTTTAGGCACGGGTCATCAATCAAACACCATACCTTTAGGCTTGCGTGATCAAACAAAAATTATCTACTTTTTAGACTACTTCTAGACACTATCTTTTTTCTCAGGTATAGAGTCTAGGGCGCCAACCAAACAAGCCCGTAAGCTAGGGCACAGTTAGACAATTTGGAGAACTTTGGCTACAATTTATGCACACTAGCTCGTAGCTCGTGTTGCCTAAAAGAAACTGACGGTAAATTGCCAGGATCCGGGTAGTATACGTACCGATGAGCCTCCAGAAACTGAGTTTGGAATGAGTTGAAGAACCCGTGTAGCTAGGTTGCTAGGAAAAGAGGGGGGGGGGGGGGTGTAAATGTCTGTCTGTCTGTCTATTGTGTAGCCATCAAAGTGGACCCAAGTCAATGTGATCGAAATAGCCAGAGACGTTTCTACTCTGAATGAGTAAACTAGCATCAGTCAGTTCAGTCTTACTGGATCAAATGCTGCATATATATATACATGACATCAATCTCCCTGATGCTAGCTGCCGTAGGGTAGGGGGCATGACTTGTGTGGAGCAGCATACATATCCCGTTTTGTACTCCCAATATACCACTTAAACACACATATTATATATACTTTTGTATCACTTTCAGTATATTTAAAGATCAATTATAAGATACTTTAATGCGACTTGATTGAAAAATTTTATTGGAGCCTTTTGGTTTTTGCTATATACCATTTTTCATATATAAAAAGTGGACTTTGATGAAATTTTTTATGAAACTCATCTTGGGGTATCTTATAATTATTATTAGAGTATACTTAAATAGATAAAAAGGTATCATCATATGATTTAAGTGGTATATAAGAAGTAGAAGTAAAAGTACGTACTCCCAGAAGTACTATATATACCATATTTATACCCCGTACTACCTTGCATTTTTTTCCTAGGGCGACGCGGTATAGATCAATCTTAGACGGCATGGATTCCCGTTATAAGGTCGCGTTGTAATATGTAGTGTCAATAAATCGTGATTCGCGAGACTGCACAGATTTGTGTCATGATCAACGGGCTCAGATCAAAGGACTGTGCAAAAATCCCCCTCTACTTTTCACTGTGCTCGATCCGAACCGTTCGTATATATATGCACAAGAAGACGACATCACAGTGCTTGCAGCTATGGCGGATATCCCTGTCTCTTCTTCTTCTTCTTCTTCTTCTTCTTCTTCTTATTATTATTATTATTGTTATTATTATTATTATTATTTGTTTATTTTTATCTCACCATACAAGTAGAGTATATGGGGTCGAAAAAAATATAAGTACAGTATATTACTTAACAATTACAATACCTAATTTCACAAAACGGTATCTGCTCGATCGCATGCAAGACTGCAACAATGACCGAGCATATATTTATCAAGAGTTCATGACCCTTCCTAGCTAGAAAATAAGTAATAGAATGCACCGACAGCGAGCATTCGAGCATCTCTTGTGCTTCAAGAATCCCGGCTGCAGCTTCCATGTAAAGCATCTCACTCTCACAAGTTTTAGCAACCGATAATTAGATTTACAGTTAACAGCGATCGTTTGGTACTCTAGGGCATGGCGAAGATTCAAGAAAGATCCCCTGCATGGCTCGTTGAGTGCAAACAACGCCACCATCCTGATTCACGCACTAATCGCTATTGACTATCACTGTGCTTAATTATCACTTAATTACTCCCTAGCTAGAGATGCACTCACTAAGGGCATGTACAACAGTTTGTCTCTTAGGGTTATCTCTAAAGGCTGAAACTCATCTATAGACAACTTTAAAGATAACATCACCAATAATTTATCTATAAAATTATTCATTTTCAATACAACTTCTCTCCTTACACACTCACCATTTGCGATGATTTACGTGTACAGTTTGTCTCTTATATAAAAGATGACAAGTTCTCTCTCTCCACATATCCTCTCTACTCTAACTAGATTTTTGAGTAGCAGCTAAGAGACGGCTGAGGTGGCCACTATTGGAGATGCCCTAATCGCTATTGACTATTACTGTGCTTAATTATCACTTAATTACTCCCTAGCTAGTTAATTAATTTCTGTGCTTTTTTGATGGATCAGACAATTAACTTTATTTGGTGTTTCCTTCCCCCACACAGAGAGGCATAAAGGCCAATTGACCCATATGCAAAGGGGGTGTACCTTTGTGCGTGCGTGTGTGTAGGCTTTACATACACACTGTTGGAGAGGAGGGAGAGAGGAAAGAGAGAGAGGAGGAGAGCTAGGTCAGCCGCAGCCGGCCGGCCATGGGTCACCCCTGCTGCAGCAAGCAGAAGGTGAAGCGGGGGCTGTGGTCGCCGGAGGAGGACGAGAAGCTCGTCAAGTACATCACCGCCCACGGACACAGCTGCTGGAGCTCCGTCCCCAAGCACGCCGGTACGGTGAACCGCTCCATCTCCCCATCCATTTATCCATCCTACAGCATCTGTTCTCATGGTTGCCAAATCGATCTCAGGGTTGCAGCGGTGCGGCAAGAGCTGCCGGCTCCGATGGATCAACTACCTCCGGCCGGACCTTAAGCGGGGCACCTTCTCTGAGCTGGAGGAGCGCACCATAATCGACGTCCACCGCATCCTCGGCAACCGGTATATGCGCATATATGTGTTACACGTGACTTCTCTCTTTTGAGTGAGCTCGTCGGTGCATGAAACTCAGAAATTTAATTGGTCCGCATCAGGGTTCACAATTTCGGCGAAATTTTCGAAAATTCGTTTATTTCGTCCCCATCCGGAAGGAAACAATTTCGTTTAATTTTTTTCGGTTCATTTGAATTTTAAGGGTTAAAGAAAGTGAACGCAACTATTATTTCATAAGTAAGCGGGTATCACAGTGGTATGCCAGTAACTGAGGCGGAGGTGAGACCTGGGTTCGAAGCCCAGGCCCACCTAACCTTGGTTTCTTTTTATTTTTTAAAAAATTTTAAACTTCAAATTTGATCAAACGGTTCATCCGAAATGACCCAAATTTCGGACATTACACCCATTTCGCTCACGTTGATTTCTTTTTATTTTTTAAAAAATTTTAAACTTCAAATTTGATCAAACGGTTCATCCGAAAAAACCCAAATTTCGGACATTACGCCCATTTCGCTACCAAACGAAAGAAAATTCAAAACGAAATTTAAAACCCTGGTCTGCACTCGCAGGTGGGCGCAGATCGCCAAGCACCTGTCGGGGCGCACGGACAACGAGGTGAAGAACTTTTGGAACTCGTGCATCAAGAAGAAGCTCATCGCGCAGGGCCTCGACCCCAAGACCCACAATCTCCTCCCGGCCTCCAAGACCCTCCTCCATGGCAACTCCGCAAACCATAGCAATCCTGCCCAATTCCAGTCCAATGGCGCCGTCCCCAACGGCGCGCCACCCACCACGCCGTTCACCATTAGCTCCCCGACCAGGGCGGCCTTTGACGCCGTCACGGTTGCACCGCCAGCGATGCCGCCGGCATTGTACGACGTCCCTGGCCCCGGCGTGCTGATGAGGCACGAATACGATCACCAGGCCGCCGTGGCGATACCGGGCTACCCGTACACGGACAACGGCAGCGGCGTGCTGATGAGCTTCAGGGATCAGAATGCCGGTGTCCACGCCTCCATGGACTTCATGAACGGCTCCTCTTCCTCCTCTTCCATGGAGCACGCCGCCGGCATGCCTAACGGTAATGGTTTCAACCCGGGAATAGCGGCGTTCATGGATGAGAGGGCGGCAATGTGGGCCACCACCGTCGAGCAGGGCCCTGGCGGCATGGGTGCTGCAGGGATGAAGGTGGCGCAGCAGCAGGATGTGGTTGGACTGCCGACGGTGATGATCGGTGGTGGTGCAGCTGGCAAGCGCGTGGAGATGATGGACGTCTCGTCTGCGGTTTACGGCGGCGCCGGTTCGACGACGGCGTTCGATCTGGAGCTGATGGAGTCGTGCGGGATGTTTTCTGGCAGCGCCGGCAACGCCATGGAGCAGCTGCAATGGGATTGCTAAGCTCATTATACTCACCACCTAATTAGTTAATTTCTATGTTTTAATTCGATGCGTTCTTTCCCTTTTGATGTTCATTTCCAGCGTTCTTGATTCAGATCGTCCTTTAGAGCAAGAAATGCTTGCTAAGCTGAGTGACAAATTGAACTCGACCTAATTGAGATATCAATAAGGCTATTTAAATTTCTTCCTAGCTAGTAATAACCATATATATATTGTTGATATGTTGTGTTTGGTCTTTTCATTTAATTGTTTCATTTCAAATCTAGCAAAGCTGATTATTCACATGGGGGAAAACCGCACATTTCTTAATTAGCACAGATAAATCCCTTTAATTTTGTTTTCATCCTTTTCTCGCACTTTGGTTAAACTCATATAAAGGAACAAGTCAGTTACTAGCAGACAATACGTTTTAATCTTCTAGTGCAAGAAAAGTTGTTTAATTTTGCCAATGTATGAGGAAGCATACAAGTTTTCTCCAACACAAAGGATAAGACGATAAGTACCATGCATGCATGCATTACACAAGAATAAAAGCCCTCAGGCATTCTCCAACATACACTGCACCTAGCAAGCTTGCAGTAACACCTTTTGTCTCCATATATCTTGGAAACCAGAGGATAACTGAGCATTGCAAGCACACGTGTACATGGAAGTAGAAGGTCACCCTGAGTCATATTTTATGATGAAAATATTTCAAATTTGTCAGCTAATGTATAACATGAAGCATTGGTGTGTAATCTTAAAAGGGGTACTAAAAATAGAGTTGCATGATTATCCTCTTTTTTCACATGAAGAGTAGCCTTCCTTTTTCTGGTTTTGAAATGTTAGTATATGAAACAATTTAGGTATGGAATTTTGGCTAACATAATGTGGCATTTTCCTATATATGACTACACTTCAACACTTTTTAACAAATGCATGCAACAATTAATTTCTTGAAATTAAATGGTTCGATACTAGAATTAATATAAAAAACTACCTCCATCCAAAAATGTAGGACATATTTTTAAAATGGTATTGTCCACAAAAATATAGCGTGTATTTTATATTCCAATGCAAAATAAGTGTGTCGTTCCATCTATACCGCTAATAAATATCCAACTTTACTTTGTATTCCTTACGTGCATGCATTGAATATAGTACGAATATAGTACTTAGATATAATAATTACGGGTGGTCGAGTCATTTTTTATGTCTTATTGGTCTATGTGCAAGACAAAATAATATGCCCTATATTTTTGGACGGAGGGAGTAGAAAGCAAAATTTCATTACATTTAGAAAGATATGTCCCGCATCAACAATCTGTTGTTGAAGACATTTGTTTCAAAAATAATAATTAGAAAGACATAAAATAGTGCACATTTCAGCAAATATATGTGTGATATGTACTGCCAGCTGCTGCATATTTCCATTCATTTATCCAGTATGTATGAGATCTCTTGGTAATAGAGAAGTATAATTAATATATATGAATATATGTACATCCAAGTTGAATTATTCGCATTGGAATTCTTTGCGGAGAAATAGAATGTATATATGTGTATATCTTGGCTGGTTCACTCAAATTCTTCTATGTAAACAAATATATTTGACCTACGTATGTAACCACCTTACTAGACTAGATAGTTTAGTCACGTTGATGAACTTAATTATATTTTGAATGTTTACTAATGGCTTAAGTGTGATACATGCTATGTGATGATCAGTCCCAGTTTGTCTTCCAAATCCAATTGCCGGCGGATTTTACAACTATATATAGAGTCGAACTTAATGGTTCCTTTTCTACAAGGACAAAAACACCCTTGTTTCCATGCATTATTGGAAACAAAGCAGCAGATAGAGCCGTTATACAATCCATCCTGACTTGTGAAAGTATATAGTATCTAAAGATGTTGTTGCATTATTGCATATATTAAAGTTTTCTAAATGTAAGACTCTTTGGAGAGGAGTTTTAAAGGAATTCTGAATTATTTATTTTGCTTCCTACAAAATTCCTATGAATAAAGCAGGTCGAAACGTTATTTTAGTGCCTCCTCCCAAAATCATGGTGCAACCATTGAAAAGCATTGTTCTCCTAGCAGAGGGAGAGCACAAAATGTCACTTTGGTTTAATTTAATTTTTGCAACTTGCGTATCTTGATCTCATTTTTAGCATATCTTTTTTGTTGTGTTAACCTATTTGTTGAATTCTATACTCACTTCATGAGGGAATATACCCACTATCACGTCCTGTGCCAAAACACAACGCGTAGTCGTGGAAGACGGTAGGCTTTGGCCTAGGACCTCAGCCTAGAGCCGTGATGTAGCTTCAGAAGAGAAGGGAGGCACAGGGGAGAAGGGTGCGCCGGGATTAGAGGAAAGCACGGGATTGAGAAAGAGAGAAACAGAAGGACCCCAGACGAATGCAATAGGAAACCTAACTCAACCGGCTAGGACACTAAATCAATCCGAAAAGGACTCCTAACTCAATCTCCCGAACTGATTGCTAAACAACTAAGAGACAAGCTTCGTCTGGTAATCAATCCAGACACTAACTGTCAGACCCCAAATTTGCAATTTGGAATCCACTGTGTCAAGCTATGACATTCCCTAGATCAGTAGATAGCACACACAAATACATTTTTGGATCGTTCACATAACCATGAAAGCTCAAAGTAGGCCTACGACCAGGTCCATTGTCACGGCCAAGTCCATGACCAGGCCACGACCAGATCTTGGTCGAAGGTTGTGTCATACCCGGATTTTCTAATCCCGAATTCTCTGTGAAAACATTGTGTTATTCCCTAGATCAGTAGATAGCACTCACAGGCACATTGCTAAATCAATTCATACATGGCGCAATTAAAACCATACCATTCATTAATTTACACATCAAGGTTTACATAGACCTCATCGGGTCAATTTTTACAATAAGGGCCGAATAGGCCAAACTGATTACATTACAAAAGTAGCGGAAGTGACCACGGAAGCAAAAGAGTGAGAGCACATCTCTCCACAGGCAAGCGACTGGGGAAACCCGTGTGCGTCCGATATTAACCAATGACTTGGATAATATTAGATGCACGCAAGCACCAACGGAGTCAACTAGACTGGGGCGAGACTAGAACAGCTAAAGACTAAACTACGCTTCATCATCTCCTGGGCCTCCAACTTCTGGATCCTTGTAGTATATGTTATCTTCCGGATTTCCTGCTTCCAAGGATTTTAGGGGAAAGAGCGAGAATGAGCACAACTTCCGTGCTCACGAGCCAACACACAAAATGCAATAATAATACATACAAAGCTTAACAAGGATGGCTCGGGTTCTTTTATTTGCTAAATCAATGTTTTCAACTATCATAATTACAAATTCCTATCACTTAGCATTTTAACCAAATTGCATTTTATTAAAGAGAGTAATTGTGCAATATTTATTTCTGTAGAGGTCCCCTCCGTCGGAACGTATATCGTATGCATCTTTTGATTGGAGCTATCTCCATTCATTAACACCACTGAGTATGAAAACCCAAGGAAAATCCAATCTCGGGGCTAGGTGAGCTCACCACATGTTCATACCACCCACAAATGTTTTTGAAATATAACTAACTCAAGTAAAGTTCCCATCTCCGCCTTTGACCGTAGGCGCGGCTGTTTAAACAGTTTAGACTCTGCAGAGGTTGTACACTGTACCCACAAGAGATAGTCATACTCGTTACCCCATATGATTCCGTAGCCATGTAGTTGAGCGACCGTCATAGTAACCTTTCTAGATATCTCGCCCCTTCCGTCATCTCACCCATATGGGGTTACGCCCATACGTTGTGCGGGATGTTCACCTCGACAATCTAGAGTAGTTGAACTACACCTCAGCGACAGGCTCACTTCATCTTATACTAGTGTCCCATTCAAGCCGGACGCAACACGTGCTTGCACATTTTTATTCCTCCACCAGTGAGAGGACTTTTAGGGTCCAATAAATTTAATAAGCCAAGTTGCAATTTGTAGACTTGTGTTTGTACTTGTTTTACACGGGAGGTCATGACAAGATTAAGTCCTTAGGGGTTATCTGGGCGGTTTATTCCATATAACATTCACAACCAACATTCTTTGGGCTACATTAGCACCCACTAATATACCATTAATCATATCATCCGCCCAGATAGTAACAGCAAGTTATAGGGTTTTTTAGGAGTAAAATACATCAACTCAACCATCTCAGTCATTTACCCACAATGACTGCTCAAGACCATTTTCATGTTTGAAAGATGATGATTGGGACATTTAATGTTCTGGTACTTAAGTAATACTAGCATGTCGCTTAAGTACAATCTATAACTAGTAATTACCATATAGTTACTAGGGTGACATAGAATAATGGATTTAATTATCAAGGATGGCATAATAATTAATTAATCATCAAATGTGTGTTTAACTACCTTAAGCTTTAACATACATTTGATTAAGGAATTAAAGCATGCAATTTTGGTAATTTAAATGAATATAATTTACATAAAATGTAGGCTCAATATGATCAAAGCATTGACTCGCCTAGACTAAAGGTAGGAGAATCTTGATATTCTTGTACTTGATCAAGTTGGAGATCCCCGCGTCTTCAAATCCTAATTGGACGAATGTACCGGAAAAAGGCACAAACAAGCAAACAAAATAAATAAATACTAAAGAATTAACAAATGAACTCCAAATTGAACAAGACCTATGCCATTTGCAAGATCTTGAATTTACAAAATTTTAGAAAAAAATTCATAATTTTTGGAGTTATAATGGAGGAGAACGGAGCTTCCAAAGTTTGAATTGGAATTAAATTAAGAAATAAAAGAGGGAGAGAGAAATTGTCCCATTGACAGGTGGGACCCCCTGAACAGTGCTTGGTCCATGTGCACAGTGCATGGACCGGAGGTCAACATGCACTGTGCATGTGGTCCATGGGTTCACGGGAACAACACGGGTGCAGGGCCCACATGTCGGCCGGAAGGGATAAACCGGGAGCTTAATTGCTGAGATTTACTATGCTGGCCCTCACATGGCAGTGAAACCTTGCGCCATTAAATCATTACTTAACCGGTCATTAAATAAAGCAAATGATTACTTGACCCTTAATGACCGACAGAGATTTGATTCGGATGTTTAATCACCGCACAACGCTGGTCCGAAACTTGGACAACAGGGGGGAGCTATGGGCATGCATAGGCAGAGCTCGTCGCTGGCAGAGGGAGGTGCAGCGGCACCGGCGACGCCAAGAATGGGTCGCCCAAGGGGTGGCGGCCTTAGGGGAGGCGGCGGCGGGGCGAGAGGTGCATTGGAGCGGTGGTGCGATGGAGAAGAGCGGCGATGGCGCCACGGGCAAAAACGTCGAGCAACATCCGGTGATCCCCTTGGTCAAAGGGTGTGCGCATGAGCACTCAGGGGGCAGGAGGATCTCACCGGTGCACAAAAGAAGGGCGGAGGCGGTTGGAGATGGGCTAGCGACGGCAACCTGGGGCGGCGGTGAGAGGCTTGTGCGGGGAGCCGTGCTAGAGACGGAGAGGATGGTCGGCGAGGTAGGGGAAGCTTTAAGATGCCGGTGCGGTGCTCCAGGCGTCGGCAATTGAGCTAAGGCGGTGAAGAGCTCGGAGGAGGCCGAAAGGGGGAATTCGGCCGGAGGGGAAGAAGAACCCAAATTCAGGTGATTTTCTTTAGAGATGCTTACCGATGGAGATGGGAAGTAATGCGGGAGGTCAAGGGGAGGCTTGGAGGCTCTCTTATAGCCAAGGAGAGAAGGGGAGATGGACATGGGGAGGGAGAGCCGTTGGAGGCTCCGCTAGGGGCGCTCGGTCCCGAGGAGCGGCACGGGTGGGCGAAGTCATGGTGTCATGGTGAAGACAAAGGGAGCCAGGGGCTGGTGGGAGCTGCTTGTTGATGGAACAAGGCGAGGCAGGGGGCACTGCAATGGCTCTGGCGCTGCATGCTTGTGGCAGTGACGGGGCGCGAGGGGGTGCTAATGTGGCGGCGAAATAGCATGTGACAGACAAGGCTTGCTGACGCAGTAGCGCGGAGAGGTGAGCGTGGCGACGACTTGTGCGTCCGTAGCAGGTGGCGGAGGGGATGGAGCGGCAGGGAGCCAGAGGCGGCGTGCGTGGCGCAGGGAGGCGACTGAGCGGCATGGACGTCTTGGGCTGGCTTGGTGAAGAAGAAGGGCAAGGGGGAGGGAGGGCTAGGCCGGATGGGCCAGCAGGAGAGAGGGGAATGGGCCGGGGGCCCAAGGGGAAAAAGGAAGTGGGCTGAGCCTAGGAAGGAAAGTGGGCCAAGCCCAAGGCGCAAATAGCACTCAGTGTGAGCAAGATTTCAAGATGAACAAAGACTTTCAGTATGAGCAAGGTTTCAGATGAACAAAGACTCGGTGTAAATAAAGACTTTATGTGAACAATGCAAGCCTATAGCATATTACATAACAGGCCGTGCGGCCAACCGTTTTACAAAAGAGCCACGAAGGCAGCAATTCTACAAAAGTCAGAGTACAGAATCGAGGATGAGTGCGGAAGCAGAACAAGTTGTAGTGGATCCATTCACTCTGCCCATAGGCAAGTGACTGGGGGTCCCGACCTAAGCTTCGCCATCTTCTCGACCATTAGTTCCGGCCGTCGAGTAGTAGTGGTTGTAGGGGTATTGATTGAGTGGGTCTGAAAGATTGTATCAAGCGAGCCTGAGTACACAATCGTACTTGCGAGCCAACACACAATGCAGTTTATTATAGATGCGAGGCTGTAGGATCAAGGATAACCGACTAGAGGAGGGTGAATAGGAGGTTTTTAAACTTTTTAGCAATTTAACAATTTTGGCCAATAACAACTTAGTCTAAACAAGTTACACTTCTAGCTAAGCAATTCAATTTCAATAAACAAGCTAGAAATATAAGTGCGGAAGAGTAAAGACTAGAAATAACCACAATGAGACAACGATGTTTTTCCGTGGTATCAAGACTTGCTTGGTCTTCACTAGTCCACGTTGAGGAAGCTTGACCACTCAAGCCGCTCCACTAATTAAGCCTTCCTCGATCACTATGGTTGTTCTTCCTCCGCCCGAGATGGTGAACACCGAACCACTCACAAATTTTCACCGGGCCTCTTCACAATCTTCTTGAAGAGATCTCCATGCTTAACCGCCAAGCCGTCTAGAAGTGCGGCAACACTCCAAGAGTAATAAATCACCAATCTTCGCTTGACGTTACTCAAGTGCAAAATGGATCAACTAGAATGAATGCACTTGAACTCCCTCTCAATGAATGCAAGAGAATTGGGGAGTAGAATGAATGCTCAATGCTCACAAGGGTCTATGAATGATAAATGAGCTGTGTAACCACCACCTTGAGCAGTTGGGGAGGTATTTATAGCCTCCACCAACAAATCTAACCGCTGGGAGAAGTTTCCACTTTTCAAATAATTCTAAGACAACCATTGTGTAACGTCTTGGTACAACCGCCTCCCGAAAAGCAACAAGAACGGCTCTTTTAAACGATTTAATGCAATCGATATAGCCGTTGAAAATGAGGAGCGATGACGACCGCAAGAAAGCTCCGGCTCATCCAAATCGTGGTTTTGCTTAGCCGAAAAAGCATGCACTCGAGTTTTACAACCGCCGATAACAATCGGAACTACCGGAGTGCGGTTCATCCGATTCGAGACCGAACGACCGATGTTCCGAGAGGTTTGCCGAGTGAAAATACACACGTTCGCTTTTTATACCACCGCCATAGGAATTTTGAACGACGGTAGGCGGTAGTATCACAAGACAAATACCGCAGATAACCGCATCTCACGCGATCGATAATCACATGATCTTGACACGTGGAAGGTTGAGATGATTTCGCATTACGATGGTCCGAATGACACACTTGTTTTGAGCCGTTGATCGAGATCTAACGATTCACAATCGTCACCAACTCGGCGGTCCGAATAAATTTACTTGACTCGAGCCGTTAGATCAAGATCTAACGCTTAAAACGTTTACGACGTAAGGACAATCGGTTGTACCGCTTCTTAATGCCGCAGATAACCAAGATCAAGCAGACAACCGCTTTAATACCTGCGGTACTACCGATTTCAGAGCAAAAGCACAGAAGACTTTAAAAAATTCAAATGCAAGACCAATTTTGAATGCATGCATGATCCTAAATTGATCCATATGACACAAGAGCAAGCTATCAAGCTACTAGTCGTGATCCCCCTTAATAGTACGGCATTTAACCTATAATCCGGTCTACCAACCAATTCGCCTAAGACCGGTAAAATACAAAAAGGATCCTAGACTATTTGTACCTTGTCTTTAAGCCTTATAAATCTCCATATTATCCTTTAGCATGCGTCTTTACTTCAACATGTCCATCAATGGGATTAAACCTTGCACATACTTAATAAACATGTTAATCCCATATTCACATATTATCATTAATTACCAAAACCATTTTTAGGGGCCTAGATGCTTTCAGAGGCTAGCCAAGGGAAGTTCAGAGTTCTTTTGTTTGCACAATGCTAGGTTTGAATTAGATTAGGTAGTAGAAAATCCAGAGACTTAGCATTTTACTTAACACAAGTTTTGAGAAACCGAGTTTTGTTGTAAAATACTAGTGGAGATCCCATCTCCTATACAATTGAGTGGCTATACCTATAACCACCCAATGCTCAGGCTACCTCGTATTTACCACTGGTCCCCGACCAGGCTTTCTCAACTCTCAGGGCTCCAACCCCACAATTCCATTCCCCACACACACACACAAATGGTTTTATAAAAAAGAAAGCTATATCAAGCAAGTTCTCAGTACCGCTCTTGACCGTGAGCATGGCTATCTAGATAGTTTTCTTACTCTACAGAGTTTGTGCACTTTACTCACAAGAGATAAATCAATTTATACTGCCCCGACACACTTTTGTAGGTGTGTGGCTAATGTTGATTATCACAAGGCCTTTACAATGTCCCACCTCATTGCAACTTCGCACCGCTAGGTATCACCTCCCTAGGGCCTCCACTCGCCCAACGGTGGTCTCCCTTTTGCGCCGTGCGGATCCCGTGGCTTCGTTCTCCCCCGACTATCCACCCGCTTCCCCCAACGGCGAAGCCACGCCGAGGCGAACAAATTAGTTAGCCAGGTCGTAGGTGTTACCGACTTGTGGTTGCACTATTTTACATGAGAGGTCATTACCATATTCGGTCCTTAATTGACTTGGGCGGTACATGTTGGAAATATGCCCTAGAGGCAATCATAGAGATGATTACATTTCAGTATGTTCATGACATTGGATAATGTGTTATCTTGTTCCTAGAATAATATTGTTAATATTTATTATCAAGTGTGTGACTTGGTTGTGAAACTCTATATTTCTGCAATAATTATTCTTATACGATCCCTGGTCGTAAACATATGAGGACACATATGAATAGACTAGCATATGTATTGGTTGATGACTATGTTTCACGAGTCATAGATATGGAGATATCAAACCAATAATATGGACACATGTTAGAGAACATGATGTTGGATAAGACCCACCTTGAGGCACTATTGAGATTGTTATGAATCTATGTGTCATTAGTTGGTCTCAAGCAATGATGATGTATAATCCTTAGACACGAGATCAAGATGGTTTCCTACATGTGTAAGAGCACGCTTAGGGTTGCCAAACGCTACACCAGAATCGGGTAGTTATAAAGGTAGCTTTGGGTATGCTCAAACATGGAGAGGAATGTATTTGGTCGGATATGGATTTGCCCTCCTAACATAACAGAGAGATGTCTCGGCCCCTCACAGATCGGATAAAGAAAGTGCATGGCCATGCCACTAGTAGTCGAAGAGTTCGACCACGTAAAGTTATCTCGATACTCGATCGAGAAAGTATTGAATATCCATGGATGACACAACATCTCACCGGAGTTCAACCGACATCGTGAGGCAAAGGGAGTATACACGAGTAGGTCGCCAGTCGAATAAAGAATAGATCGGGTCGTATGGAGATACAAGCAAGTCGAGACTAGTCGAACCTAATCACAGAGTGGTCAAAACCAAGTCGTAAGGAGTTACGAGTTGGTTGTGACCACATCTTAACCGGTCATATCTGAGATAGGACTCGGTCGTAAGTGATGAAGACCTGGTCGAGATCATATTGCATTAAGGTTCGTCCGATATAATTTGTGTGTATTCGGAATCGATATGTTCGCTAGGAGCCGCATCGACTCGTGGTCGGAAAGGGTTTCCAGTCACAACCGAACTACACATGAACCCTGTGGTCACACACTTAACGGGTTGGAACAAACCAATACGAATACGATTCGTAAACGTGTCCGGATAGGATCCGTCACGAGCACTATATAAGGAGGTGCATGAGGCTATTGGAAAGGAGGCGTGAAACACCACCAAAACCCTAGCCGCTATCTTCTTGAGAGCTCCACCGTGCGACTTGGTGCTCGCACACCGGCGTTCGGTTGTTCCTTCTCTGGACGTGTGGATACCGTAGAGGCGCTACTACGATTGTTGCGCTTTGAGGACGATCCGCGATCTTCACAAGGAACCGCAGACGTTCTTTGGAGGAGACGATCGACTACGACCACTACATCGACGCTCTTCGTTGGACGATCGCTCCAACCCTTCTTCCGCTGCTCGCAAGGTCTCGTGGTAACGATCCGTGATCATCTACTTGCTTGGCATCCTGGTTCGCGTGGTAGAATTTTTGTTTGTAGCTATCGTAGCCTACCCCGTGACCCAACAAAGGGTATCGAGCCATCTGCGTAGTTTTTGATCCGAATCGATCGCATATACTTGATATGTGGTAGTAGTAGATTGGATCTATTATCTTGGTCGATTTTGGTAACCTAGATCGGTTCATATAGATGGAACGACCTAGACCCCGGTCGATAAGATCGTCGGTTTTCGGTGGTAGTAGATGAGTTTTACGAGGAGGTATGAGCTTTAAGGACCAGATCGTTTGTTGCGCTTGTTCACGACCAGTCTGCATAACACTCCTACCGGTCGGAATTCCGCCATCGGAGTTTGCCGCAATATGTGGTCGTATCAAGGCAATAATCAGAGTGGTTCGGAATAGGGTTAATATGATTAATCCGATGATTTCCAAGGTTCGGATACGTGAATAAGATTCATGTTTCGAAAAAAGTTTCCGAGCGCGCTGCCCTCGACCAACAAGGGGCGCTGCCCCTTCGAACCCCGCCCGCTAACCGGCTAGCGGGACCGCCGTGCTGGGTATTCGTACCGCGCGCTATAGGTAGTGTGTGCTCATGTCGTCTGTTAGAATTGGATTACATGCATAACTTGTTTTTGCAGGATTGATGTGAATAGTATGACCCATCTTTGTTTCATGTATGAGATGCATGTATGCTTGTAATATTCATGACCTGCGTGTCATGTTAATTGCAGACCAAGGTCAGTCTATAATTGTATAACGGCCAGCGTGTCGACTTGTGATGCTTCTTTACTCCTAGTGTTTCATTACTAGTGCTATTAGAAATAATGGCTTAGTAGGAGTACTTGGAGGAGTCCACCACTTGAAGACATGATGAACAGGATGCATGGCGATGGAGATTACCATGAAGAAGGGTCATGCTATATCACAATGCAATTTGATTGTCTGTGAATGTCTTTACATTCCTGTTCATTTATTTCTATGCATGTTATTTTGCTTTAATTGCTTTTTACATGATAGAAGTAAAATTCCCTCTTTTAATATTAAGTTAAATTGATGCCCTCCCAAACATGCCGCACCATCCAAAGTCATGTATTTTAATGGTAGGTCTTGCCAAAGCAGAGTGCCATTAACTCTCCTTGACTAGATGGGTTTGTGTCAGACACTTACACGCTGGCATTGGTTTAACTTAACAAGGTTATCATAACATAGTGGTTGACTGACTCTAAAGATTTTTTTTTTTAAAAAAAACAAACTTTGTGGGTAATAATACCACATGGCAAAACCGACCCATTTTTGTACCATTTTGCAATTGAATGAAATGCGGGGAGGGAAGCCTGAGACCTAGACATTAGCAGCAACGTAAGGGCATCTTCAATAGTATATTTATTGTCGTCTCTTAGCTATGTCACGTCAATAAATTTCTAGGTAGAAGAGAGAGAGCATATATCGTCTCTTTCTGAAAAGACTGTCGTGCACGCGAAGCAAGACAAAATACATTAATCTACTCTAGTTGACATATAGGTCCGTTTCAAAAGAAAATTATAAAATATAAATATTAGAGAGTATGCTAGAGACTATCTATTAGAGATGTTGTCTCTAAAAATGATGTAGCATATGTTAAAGACAAAATTATTTCTAACTATTAGAGATACCCTAATGAATATATAGGTGGCCTGTAAACTAGCCAGTGAAATATGGCTGGACGAAGGATAGGGCTTACGATTCATATCAACGAAGTGAGAGAAGTCAAGTCCACCATCCCCTAGCGCAAACGAGGATGTGTGCATTCAAACAACTTTTGACGATTCTTTTAGAAAAAAACAATGAGAAACTAGACGATATTTTCCAGAGTTGATCAAGAATTCCTAAAGGAACAAAGGAAAAGTGCGATGAGAAAACTATAGTCAAACATTACTCCACCCCCATCTTTTGATTTAACCATAGCTCAAGCAAGCACAAAGAAAGCTAACATTGGAAAAGAAGAGGAAAAATCACACACCAAGATTCATAACCACCAAGCAGCAAGAAACCTCCTGCAATAGGCAGCTAGTGGATGGCGAGGGTACAAACTAATCGGCCGGTACACTTCAATTGCCAACTCAATAATTATTTAATTAATCTCCTCCTTTTAGGTGAGCTTTGTGTAGGCGATCGAGTTAATTAATTAAACCACAGATTGGAAGTCTCACCGTGATTGGAGCTGAGAGCGACGCAGGATACAAATAACCACGAATTCGAAGATCAATATTGTCGAACACTGCTTCATATGTAGGTTGGGATATCTCGATCAAAATGTTATTCCCTGACCGCGCTTGAGGTAGCCATCCAAGCAGGCAAGCTAAAAAAAAATTATCTGTTTTTCTTATGTTCAGTAACTTGTAGAACGCAACCAATTAATTATGACATCCTAACAACCTTGAAGTGAAACGGCCGGTCGTCGTTAATTACCGACCGATTGTGAAAAGTACGGATGCATATGATCCAGGAATTGATGTTTGACCTCGAGGTTGTGGTTTTTCATGTTGTTACATGAGGACCTTTTGTCTAATTTCTCATTTGAGAAAAGAATAAAAGGAAAAAGAAAATAAAAGATGTGGGGGGCCCACCGGTCATTGAGGTGGTTGGAGGATAAGGTTGGAGATTGTCTCCAACCCTAACCGAACGGGTGAGCAACATTGGGGGCTTGGCTTCAGCCTGGTAGCGCCGCGCGCTATGCGGGCGATGTGGGCGGCTCTTGCGCAACGAGCGTGGGTCATTGGCGGCAGCAGCGGGGTGGTTCTCTTCCTCATTCTCTAGGAAGGCCGGCCCCTATCATCTTCTCAGCTCTCTCGATTTTTGGAATCAGTTCCTCCCGATTTGGTACTTCTTCTTCCATGTTGATTTGTCCTCGATTTCGGATCCTGAGAGCTACAGCGTCATCGTGATTATCACAATGCCGTCAGAAGTGAGGCCAAAAACGCTTCTTCTTGCTCATTCCTTTGGTTCCATCGTACACCCTTTCTCTATTTGGGTGTTCTGTAAGGGTTTCTTAGTCTTGAGCACTTGGAATAAATTTTCGGTGTGCTCTCTGGATTAATCTGTAGAGGGATAAAAGGACTTCGGTTTCTGGTTTTGGTGCTCTGTGAGTGTACTTGGCCGGTACATTTTGGTGGTTCTAGTGCGGCATATCCTGTACCTCGGCTTTGGTGTTCGGTGTGTCCCGAATTGCAAAGAGTAGCATTGTATCTCCGTCAACCTTGTCTGGTATTCACGGCACAGCGAGGCAATTGGTTTTCTGAGACAGCGCCAATTGGCGTGCCTTGCCGGTTCTTCTCAGTGGCTTTGAATGTCATCCGCATTGTGAGTATCATTGATTACAATTTTGCATTACTGAGCATTGTGTGATGTGCTAGTCAATTTCATTCTGTGATTTAGTCTAGTACTGGGAGACTTTGCAAGTAATGCCGGTGGGCTCAGTTTAAATGCTCGATGATGAATTGATGTTCAAACTAAGATTGAATGTGACACTGAGTATCGATTGATCTTGAGCTATTAGATTGCTTGCTATTTTTCTGGTTCTAAGTAGTTATTTCATCTTGTGATACTTGCTGTTCACAGTAATGATTCATATCTATTCTCTGTTATCCTGTTTCGGTCACTGTTATTCATTTATGTTTCTAGTATCCATTTTCGATCCCTGTTGCTCACATTTGTTAATGGTATTTTGATGAGATTGAATCTTTACTTGTTGTATAGCTAAGTTAGACTTGATACTTTGTTTGAACTTGACTGATAAGAATAGCAAGTTTTGTTTTGAGCTCAAGATCAAATCTATAATTGTCATATTCAATTTGGGATTACATATTGACATGAGTGATGTGATGGCCAAGATTATATCTTGTGTAACTAGCCTTCTGAGAGCAATACACAATCTTCTAAATCTTAGTTTTATGCTGATTTTAATTGTCCACATGATCTTTGTATTGAGCATATTATTCTGTTTAAATGATTTGGAGAAATTACATGTGTACATGTTGTTAATTTTGTCATTTAAATGCTGCTGGAATTTTGCTTTAATTTCTACTAATTATGTTGGAATTAATTCTGAATGTTTGCTAAAATTGTTGTATTTACAACAATTCAGAAAACCAATCTTTCAAGAAATGGCTTCCTCGTTTGATGTCGTTAAGCTGGAAGTGTTTAACGGTACCAACTTTAAACGTTGGCAGGCTACAACTAAGTTATAGCTGATTGACCTCAGACTTTTCTGGGTCATTTCAAATCCTCCAATGTTTCCATTGGAAACCGCTGAAATGACGCGGTGGGAGGATGCGAACAACTCGGTCTTAGCTCGTTTGTTAGCCATCTTATCCAAGTGGTTGTTCGGCGTATATGTTAACTTCAATAATGCTAAACAACTATGGGATGAACTTGATGAGAAGTATTCCGAAGGGGATAATGGAAATGAGACTTTTATTACTACTACCTACTTGAACTTTAAGATGGTAGAGAGTCGGTCGGTGATGGAGCAGCTCCATGAGCTACAGCTCCATGTACGTGATTTAAATCAGTATGACTGCCTTCTAACAGATAATTTTCAAGTAAATATCATCTTGGCTAAGTTACCGCCCTTGTGACATGACTTTGTGACTGCTCATAGACATATAAAGGAGTGATTGACACTCAATGTGCCATCAGAAGCTATTGATGTCGAAGAGCGAGCAAGAGCCGGTGACGGTACAGGAAAGGCTCAAGTTCAGGCTCATCAGGTGGAGGTCAAGAGTGTTGGAGGCTTTGGGAAATAGAAGGTCAAGATTCAGCCCCAGATTAAGCTTCAAGTTAAGAAAATGAAGAAGAAGAAAGAGGACATTTCTGCTTTGTGTGTGGAGTGGTTGGTCATAAAGCCAACCATTACCGCAATCGTAAAGGCGAAGGTCCTTCTCTTGGTCAGCATAAAAGCCGTAAGGCCAAAGTGAACGCCGCACTGGCTAGTTTCAATTCTGAAGGGTATGTACCTTAGGCCTTTATGGCAAGTCCATCAATTGATTGGTGGATTGATACAGGTGCTAATAGACATATATGTGCTGATCAATTGTGTTTCTCTTCATTTCAGGGTGAATGTGGTGGATCCATCCTGATGGGGAATGGAGTCGCTGCTACAGTACGTGAGATTGGACAGGTTTGCTTGAAGCTCACTTCAGGCAAAACACTCATTCTGAAAGACATGTTGTACGTGCCTGCAATGACTCGGAATCTCATAAGTGGGTCTATATTGTGTTGGCAGGGAATAAAGCTTATATTTGAGTCCAATAAGATCGTGTTGAATTTTGTGGGCAAAGGCTATGATAGAGGAGGCATATTCCGCTTATCCATTCTTGATTTCAATAATGTAAATATTTTTTAATGTTTCTCATTGCAATAGAATTCATGATGTTTGGCATTCTCAATTATGTCATGTTAATTTCGAAGCCATTATGCGGTTAAGCAAAATGAGTTTGATTCCAAGCTATAATTATGAGAAGGGTTCAAAATGTGAAGTGTGTGTGCAAGCTAAGCAACCTCGAAAACCTTTTCATAGTGTTGAAGGGTGAAGCATCGCTCCACTTGAGCTAATCCATTCTGATCTTTGTAAAATGAATGGAATATTAACTAAAGGTGATGTTCGACCAAAACGGCGACTAGAGGGGGGGTGAATAGGAGCACGATCACTTTTTCACCTTAATTGAATTCAATACCAATTTCACTCCAATAGCTATGAAAGCAATGAAGATCAATATACAAGCACAGTGGAAGACTTGTATTGAATCCAATCGAAACCCTAAAGCAAAACAACCAAAATTACCAAAAACTCAATTCACAATGAGTTGGGCGGTCAGACCTCTCAGCCTAGCAGTCTGACCGCTCCATGGGACGGTCTGACCTCTCAAATGGGCGGTCTGACCTTCAGCCTGATGAACAGTGAAATCAGCCCAAACTTCCAAAACACAAAAAGGTCTAACTTTTGATTCGTGACTCCAAACTTCACGAAACTTGAAACATACCTTCCTTAGGATGTTAGAAACCTATTCCAATCAACGATCGTGAATATCGTTGCCAAAGTTCCAACCTTTATCTGTTTTAGTGAAAGTTGCTTCAAAACCGAGCCAAATACGAAAACGGTGATTGAGATGATTTCGTGGGAGGAATCAATCCAAGATGGCTAAGGATAGTCTCACATATGTCCTAGCATCCTCAATCATAGGAAGAATCAAGACAAAAACTCTCAAGAGAAAAACCCCCTAAAATCACCATTTCTTTCACAAAAACCGAGCAAAAACAAAACTTAGATCCAAAAGCTTGCTCGTGGTTGATTGATGATCTAGATGATCCTAAATAGGTTCCCACATGTCACAGCAAGCTAGATCAAGAGAAGAAACCAATAGAAAACTCGCGGATCAAAGAAATACCCAAAATCACAAAATAGAGAGTAAGAACACAAAAAAACTCATCTTGTGAAATCTTTCATGGATTGATTGGATAGATGGTATGTTTATAGCCACTCCACCATGGAGGACAAAACTCAACACATGAGCACTCAAATCAATCCATCTCTCTGGAACCCTCACCTCCCACTAATCTCCTCAAGCCCTAACAACCAAAGCTAGGGTTTTCAAATTCAAGGGTTGAAGGGGGTGCAGCCACCTCTCTCTCCTCTATTTATAGTAGAGGCTTAGACCTTCTAGAAGAGTAAACACTAATGCGCTCCCGTTAAGGCCCACACACAAACGGGTCACATACGCACGTATTTTAAAGCGCTGTCTTCATCTCCTCTTGACCTAATCCGCTTCACCTTGCGCCATCTTGCGCCGCTGGTTGGCAAAAGGTCACCTAAAGCGATGTTGGTAAAATTACCAAAATACCCCTTCTCGATCTTTTTGCAAAGACCGAGTCCCATCTTCGTGAAGCACTCCTCATGCTTCGCCACGTGTAGGTTGATCAACGGCTCTCGTCATGTCGGCAAGTATCTCCCATCTGGCTCCCACGGAAACCACCATGGCACTTGCACCGACCCCCGCGCCGCTTGATCCAACCCGTCGCACCGAACTGCCCGTTCGGTCATCCTTGTCCTTTTTGCACCATGCTTGAATCCATTGACCTCACCCGGCATCACCGATCGTTTTGGACCTCAGCTCTCCAAGCTTAGTCCCGATCATCCTCGCCATTGACCGTCATTGACCTTTAAGCAACCTACATAATAATAGACCAAGAAATTGTTTCCGGGAATAAGTTCTTCGCAATTTGACCCACGTTAGTCAAAACATGCATCATGCAATACATATGCACTGAAACCCATGAACTTGACCTAACCAAGCAATCATCGCCACCGAGTTGGCCAATGAACAAACCAAAACCGGTCAGACCGCCACTTTGGTTGGCTCTCGGCGGCCGGGTCTCGATCACACGCCACTTTGGCGGTCGACCCTTGATTGAGACTTAGCCAAATTTCCTTCCTGGAAATCCAAAACCTACTGAAATTTTCAAACCAATAGAACTTTTGCCTGAAAGCTCCAAAAAATATGAGACCAAGTGTAGTAGAATCTCCTCTCTTACCTACACCCTCTATTTTTCGCCCAGCTCCAAAACTCAACACCACTTTATGGCCGGCCTGACCGATCTTCCGAAGCCGGTCTGACTGCCACTTATGGCCGGTTAGACTGCCGCTTTGGCCAGTCAGACCGCCACTTGCCTGACAGCACTTTGAACTTTGCCAAAAACACGTGATTCGACAAACTTTCAACACCATTGCCAATTGTACCATCATCCTAAGATCATGAGCATATCCCCATGATATCCACAGGTGACAAACGATATGTTCTAACTCATAGATGATGCGACTAAGTATTGCTACATTTACTTACTTAAGTCGAAAGATGAAGCAATAGAACACTTTAAAATCTTTAAAGCCGAAGTAGAAAACCAACTAGAAAAGAAAATCAAACGGTTAAGGTCGGACCGAGGCGGTGAATACATCTTTAATGAATTCTCTCAATTGTATGAAGAAAGTGGTATAATTCATGAAATTACTTCACCATACTCACCCCAATCGAATTGAATAGCCGAAAGAAAGAACCGAACTATTTATGACTTGGTTAATGTCGTGTTACAAAGTTCAGGTATGTCAGACTATTGGTGGGGTGAAGCAGTTCTTACATCTAATTATGTCCTCAATAGAATGCCGCCTCACAATTAGGAGAAAACATCTAATGAAGGATGGAAGGGGAGAATACCTAACTTATCATTTCTTCGAACGTGGTGATGCCTTGCAAAAGTGTATGTGCCATTACCGAAGAAAAGAAAGGTTGATCCTAAGACTATTGAGTGTGTCTTTCTAGGGTACGTAAAAGAACCCTAACACTTAAATTAATCTAAACGACGATAAAAAATAATATGCAGTAAATTACAGACTAATATTGAACACATCGCAAAACAGTAAATACAAGAGTTCATCAACAGATTTTACAATATGGCCTCTTACAGCAAAGATAAAACATTAATACAAACTCGGAATTAATTATAAGAATTCTTTACATCAAAGCAAAAATAAAAATTACAACATTGATTCAATTACAAAAGAAACTTGCATGCTTGGTGGCCTCAAACCGTTGCATCTTCTTTTCCGTGTATTGCCAGCTAATAGAGCCCTTTCCCTGCCAACCCAAGATCCTCCCACTATTTCATTGTTAGCAAAAGCCAAAAGACCGAAAGCAAACCAAGACCAAATAAAATGGAGAATAAGAAAGAAAGGAGTGCCGTCAGAAAATGTGAAGCTCATCGAGGTTCTCAGACTGTCCGGGTCCATTCGACATCCTCTCACTTCTGTGGGTTTCATCATTCGGTAGTTAGAAAAATCCAAACACCCACTTTTCCGACTTACCTCAGCCACAGAAAATCTCAAAAAATAGTGCCTTATGGACCATTGGTCCAAGCCTTTTACCCAACCGAACAGAAATCACAGAGAGGAGAAAGGATAAGGTGAGGGCATTCTGGGTAGGGCACAGGAGGAAGAGAGAGGCCCCCAGCGAAACCAAGCCCCAAATAAAAGCCACTCACAGCACAGCAAAGCCACTTTGCCTTCCTCCAAAAACCAGCAGCAACCCAGAGCAAGCAAGCCAAAACAAGCCGAAGCCAAACTAGCAAGCTCCACCAACCCACACAGCCCCCACACAAGGGAAGTCAAGGAAGAAAGCAGGAGGCAAGGAGAAGCTGAGAAGGTGGAGGACGACCAAGGCCACCAGTGGAAGACCACGACAACCATTGGACGACCACGACAAACTAAAAATTGCATAGCCGATCACCACCACCAGAGGGCCGACCAAGCTTCAGCCAACCAACCATTCCCCGACCAACTGACCATTAAGTAAGCCCACATGTTAGCCATTCCCCACACATCCCTCTTGGCATCATCACATAACACTCGCACTGCACACAGCCACAACCAAGAGCCGGAGGCGAGGTAGAGGCCGGCGAGGGAGGCGACCAAGAGCCCCAGAAAGCAACCAAGGGGGCGGTCGAAGTAGGCGACCGAGAAACCACCGGGAGGCACCAAGAACCAGGCGACGCAGATCCGGAGGAAAGCAAGCGACAGAGAGTGGTAGGAGCGCAGCTGCACCCAGGCGGTGCCGGAGCTGGAGGAGATCCACCACGAAGAAGAAGGGAGAAGAAGAGGCGCAGGAGTGTGAGAGTTGTGTTCGGTGTGAGTGTGAGTGCGAGTGCAATGTTGTGTGTGCTATGTAGTGAGTGTGTGTGTGTGTGTGTGTGTGTGTGTGTGCTGTTGTGTTGTTGTGTGTGTGTGTGTGTTGCGTGTGTGTTGTTGTGTTGTTATGTGTGTGTGTGTTGCGTGTGTGTGTGTGTTGTGTTGTGTGAGTGTAGTGCGGGTAGGTTTGGTTGAGAGCTGTTTTGGGTGTGCGTGTTTTGTTTTGTGTTTGCGTACGGGTGGGTGTCGTTAGACTAGGATAGTCTAATTCGGGAAAATCTAAGGACCCAGATAAAAGAAGCCCAGCATTTCTATTCCGAGCCAACTCAAGCTAGGGGCGAATGCATGTGAGTTCTGCGACCTTAGGATCTAAAGCTAACAGCCCGTAGGACAATAGCCGATGGGAAGCACTAACTTAGCGGGGATCCAAAAAATTAAATTAAATTAAAATCTGTTGAAAAAGGGAGCAATGAATTAATGTAAGCATAATATCACCGCAAACAACTAAGTATTTATGTTATACGCGTTTGCCATATAATTGCAAAAGACGAACCGACTCAGGCAGTAGTAGCTGATCTAGGATTCGTTAACGCCGAGCTTTACTGCGAATACGAAGGCATGCCTATTCTTTTGACCATCAACCTAGTTATATTAAATGTAAAAGTTACCATTCTGTATCATTATATATATGTGTGTGTGTGCGCGCGCGCATTAAAACTATCTCTCAAAATCAAATCGGGTAAAAGAGATAAGAGAAAAGAGATAAGGCATGAGAAAAGAGGAGTACAGTTGAGAGGAGCAGTTGTGCTGTAAGAGTAAATACTAGGATGGTAAAGGGGGCCCTTGCACATGAAAGAGAGGGAAGGTGAGACCCTTTACATATGGATAATACCAACAAAACTTTCACTCGGATAAGGGGTCGTATTTAAGTGCCAACCATTTTCCCGTCTTCGGTGGACAGAAGATGCTGCCTTGTTACATTACTATACTCTCTACACCGGTTAAGTAATATAATGTGAGAGTGATGGAGGAACTCAGGACCGGTAGCGCAAGTCCGGAAGTGGAGGATCTAAGGTGCATATATTGGCGCGGGTGGAGTGTTGGGTGAAGAGATAACCGGCCCAACCAACACTATTGAAAATCGGTGGAGGACTAGGTGAGCTTGACACCGCATCAAAGGAAATGCAGGAGACCTAGCTTAAAGAGGGCTCAGAGTAGCTATGGGTAAAGTGGTACAATCCTGCACGGTGCTAAATAAAACCATGAATTCATGCCTGTCTCCTGGATTGGAGGCTATGGTGACCGCTAGGGGTCTATCTTCTCACCGAGTGATAAGTAGTATTTTCATAAATTAAAACTTGCCACTTAAATTTTGGTAAATTAATTTCCAGAGAAAGAGATGAGGTAGAAAATGTGATAATCAATAGAGAAGAGTCATACAGTGCATTCTTGCTAATAAATGCTTACTGAGTACACTAGTACTCATTCTTGCTATTACTTCCTTTGTTAGATCCTAGTCCAACTGGGGATTATCCCAATTGGGATGAAGGATACACAGGTGCCGAGGAGGCCGCAGGAGGCGAGGATGCTTACTACGAGAACCAGGGTGTGGTGGACACCCTATTCGGCGAGTGGGACGAGTAGACGTCCGGCGAAGCAGGGCCGACAAGCAAGGGTTTATGTTCCGTTTTGCAGTTGCCATTAAATACTTGTATTAAATATCATAGCCTTGCGTGGCTACCTGTTGTATTAAAGTACAGTTTCTATCTTATTGTTCTGTTGTGCTAACTTTGGTAAGGCTTATTATTCGTTGGAGCGGTGTCCTACCAGGCAGACGAATAAAAATCTGCTTGCTTAAGTGTTATTACCCTCAGGGTAATGACACGGGGCGCCACAGTATGCTAAAAATAAAATGGCTTATAGATTTCTAGTGGTCAAATCCGAGGTGAGTGACATCGCTACAAATGTAATGGTGGAATCTCGTGACGTGATATCTTTGAACATGTGTTCCCTATGAGACCAAATGAAGTCATTGAACCTAATGGTTCAAATGAACACTCTATTCTTCCTAGTGTGGATAACACCACTCTAAAATTGGAGTTGAGGAGTAAGAGGCAGAGGACTGAAAAGTCTTTAGGCGATGACTATGTCACCTATATCGTGGATGATAAACCACAAACCCTTTTAGAGGCATACGCATCCCCGGATGTGGATTACTGGAAGGAAGCAGTCCGTAGCGAGATGGATTCCATCATAGCTAACGAAACGTGGGAGGGACCTCCCATCTGGATACAAGCCAGTGGGTTGCAAATGGATCTTTAAAAGAAAGCGTAGACCTGATGGTACTATAAAAAAGTACAGGGCCCGTTTAGTGGCTAAGGGTTTCACGCAAAAAGAGGGTGGAGACTATTTTGATAAATACTCTCATGTGGCTTGTTTACCCATAATTCGGGTGCTTTTAGCACTAGCTGCTGCATATAAACTCAAAGTACATCAAATGGATGTAAAGACCGCTTTCCTAAACGGAGAGTTGGATGAGGAGATTTATATGCAACGGCCCGATGGTTTTATGATTGAAGGGCAAGAGAAGAAAGTATGTCGATTGATTAAATTCTTGTGTGGTCTAAAGCAAGCTCCCAAGCAATGGCACGAGAAATTTGATAGTACTATGACCTCGGTCGGCTTTTGTGTAAACGAAGCCGATAAATGTGTCTATTATCGGTTTAGTGGGGGGCGAATGTGTCATTCTATGTCTTTACGTAGATGACATATTACTTTTTGAGACCAACATGGATGCAATCAATAAAACAAAGTCTTTCCTCTCTCAGAATTTTGGTATGAAAGACCTAGTTGAAGCTGATGTTATTTTAAACATCAAGCTGATAAAGGGTGAGAATGGGATTATTCTTTCACAATCTCATTATGTAGACAAGGTCCTAACCAGATTTGGATTCATGGACTGTAAATTAGTGGCCACACCCTATGATTCAAATGTTAAGCTGCATAAAAACACTGGACATGGAAATGACAAGCTTAAATATTCTCAAATAATTGGATCATTAATGTATCTAACTAGTGCAACGAGACCTGACATCTCATATGCTGTAAGCAGATTGAGTCGTTATATGTCTAATCCAGGAGATGATCATTGGATAGCACTAGAGAGGGTACTTAGGTACTTGAAGGGGACCACAAACTTGGGAATGCATTATTCTGGCCATCCGGCGGTCTTGGAAGGATTCAGTTATTCTAACTGGATTAATGACTTGGATGAAATGAAGGCTACGAGTGGCTATGTATTCACTCTAGCAGGTGGGGCTATTTTTTGGAAGCCTTATAAATAGACTATCCTTACACGGTCCACCATGGAGGCCGAGCCAGTAGCTCTAGACTCAGCGGCTGTAGAGTCAGAATGGATTAGAGAACTCCTTTCTGACCTACCTGTGCTGGAAAAACCAATTCTAGCCATATTAACCTACTGCGATAATCAAACCGTTCTGGTTAAGGCGAAGAGTAGGAAGGCCAATATGAAGTCCTCAAAACATATAAAAAGGCGACTTAAGTCAATATGGCATTTCAGAGACATGGATCTTATTACTGTAGAATACATCCAGTCTGAAAGGAACTTGGCAGATCCTTTCACCAAAGGATTGGAGTGAAAGGCCATCCTTGCAACGTCAAAGGGAATGGGGCTCATACCCGTGTAAAGGCTCGCATTGGTGGTAACCTATCCTAGTAGATCGGAGATCCCGTGAACTAGGCTCTAGGAAAACAAACTTTGTGGGATTATAGAGCACATCTAAAGGGTCCCATTAGCTATAGTAGGTTGAGCAATAGATCTTAATGAATTTGAGACCTACAGGATTCCCTGAAGAATTTACCTACTTGAGTATGATCGTGAGGTCACGATCAAAGGAAGATAAGGGTATATTTTCTTAAGTACTCATGAGCTAGATATGGGGACATGACCGTAACATCCCAACCTGAGAGGGAAAAGGGTAAGCCGCCTAGTACAGAATGTAACTTGGGCGAAAATTCTCACACCAAGGTATTGGATCAAGGCGCAACCCTTATTTGTCTATGTAGAGTCATAGTCCTTGTTGCTAGGCTTTGGGTTCAAACTCATAAGGTACCCATCGTCGAACAACTATATATTAAACATGCCAGAAGACATGGCGTGACTAGCTGGCTTGTCACACCAACGTGTGTGGCATGACAGTGGTGACTTAGGTCTCTCGGCCCAGCCCGTTCTTCATTTTTCCCCATCTTCTCCACCTCACTCCCATGCGCCCTCTCTCCTCTAGTGCCCAACCCAAGCTACTCCGTCCTCCTGTCGCTGGTCGTCGTCCCCCCGCCAGCAATCCTCCTCCCGGTAGGCCGTCCTCCACCCGCCACAGTCCTCCCCCCGCCAGCAGTCCTCCTCCCGGTCCCTCGCCAGCAGTCCTCCTCCCGGTCCCCCGCCAGCAATCCTCCTCCCGGTCGGCCGTCCTCCACCCGCCACAGTCCTCCCCCCGCTGGATGTCCTCTCCCGGTCGCTCGTCCTCACCCCACGGGCAGTCCGTCCCCCCCCCCCACCGGCCGTCCTCCCCCCGCTGGCCTTCCTCCGCCCGCCAGCCGAAGGTAAGAACCTATACATTCTTCTCCCCGTGAATCATGGTCCGACTTTATTTTGTCTTAGTTTTGATATTTATTTCATGTAAAATGATTCTGAACTTTTGATCTAATGGTTTGTCATCGGTTGGTAATGTAGAATTATATTTTTAAGAATATTGGGTACATAATCTAAGTTGATATTCGTCATTTTATACATGGTGAGAGGAGTACCTTACTTTTAGGACTAAAAACCCTAGCATAAGCAAACTGTGGGTAGTTATCAATTCTGTTAAGCCAGTTTTCATTATATTACAAAATAGACTGTTAGAAATGACTAGTCACAGATTGCAAACAAACAATATAAAGTGCAAACTTGGAATTAGCATTTGAAAGGATGATCCCTTACCAAGTTTTCATACCTCTGAAAATATGAATATAAACAGTTCCACATTGCAGAGAGTGATGACTCAAGGTCTCAATCTACAACTTTTCAATATGTAGTTCAGTGTGAGGTTTTAAAAGCATTGGCCATGAGCAAATTTTGCATAATTGTCATTTCTTTGAGGTTTCTTTGTAGTATAAAATAGAATGCAGGGAATTGTTTGTTGAAATTGCCTCTCCCTTTTTTTACAAAATTGCTTACATTCTAGCTAGTGAATTTATATGAAATGTTTAAATGATCCTGCTAGGACCTAAGTTTAAATTGCTTACAACCGAGAGACCTAAGTTGCCACTGTCATGCCACACACGTTGGCGTGACAAGCTAGCTGGTCACGCCATGTCTTCTGGCATGACTACTGCCATGCCAGCTTTCCACGCTGGCACGGCGTGCCCGGAAGGGCTTGCGTTGCAGGTTTGGCCACGCCAAGACAGGTGACGTGACAGAACAGTTTGGCCACGCCATGAGTGGTAGCATGACCAAAGGGGTTATAATTGAAAATAAAGTTAGCGAAGGGTTAAGTTTAAAATATTATTAAAAAAAGGATTAAATACAAAAATCACCGCATATCCTGCTGGTTCTAGTAATTAATTATTAAAATTACTTATCATATGTTCTTTTTATCGTAAAGTTTCACCGTATATTCGTTCATATATTATAATAATAATTTGTATAAACAACAAATAATATTTCATTTTCACTATATTTTTGTAAATAAAAGCTTTTAAATTATAATTTAAAGCATGAAATTACAATATGTACACAAAAATATGCATTATATAGCCAACTTGTGTTAATTATTATATAACGATGATAGCATAGGCAACTATAAATCTAATTAGGTGCTAAATAACTAAATAAATGCAAAAATCATAATCGAAAGATGTGGTAGATTGAGATAATATACTAGCTGGTAGAATTAGGTAGGATCTTAGATTCTACGATTCAATCCTAGAATGTGATCCTATCGAAACACCTCTGATCGAACTTAAGATCTCGATTTTTACAACTTTGCCCATATGCATACTAGGCATAAAATACATGTGAAACATAAGAGGGGAGTTTTACCTATTAATATTTTAAAAAAGGAGCAACTAGATTAGTAGCAACCGAAAACATATGCAATTTTAAAAACAACACTGGCTAGAAAAGAGTGTTATTGCTGGATATCAATGCAAAACTGCAAAACAAGGCTGGTGGAAACAACATTACTTGCCCAAAGAGGGGTTGTAGGAGGCACAAGGTTTTCTTTTTCTTTTTCATCTCAATGGGTGCGGTCAGTTATCATAATAGTCATCTTTATGGCATAGCAGCCAGAGTTTATGGTTGGTGAGGCTCGAACCGCGGCAGTTAGCCGTAAGATATGGCTAGCATATACCAGTTGTCGGCTCAGCCCCATATCACATCTTTTATTTGATGATAGTTTTTTTTTTTTTGCTCAGAGTAATGCAAAAGGTGTTGATGCATTGAAAGCCACGCTTCATTTATATTGTGAAGGTTCTGGGCAGAAAATTAATTTAGAGAAATTCTCTATTTCTTTGGCTTGGATTGCAATAATGGTGTCAAACAAGGAGTCATGGTTCGACTGAATATTAATAATGAAGCTCTCTAGAATTCCTACCTTGGGATGCCAACTGAGGTGAGTCGATCACCGACAAGTTCTTTTCATTTCTTACCAGATAGAGTGTGGAAGCAGATCAATGGATGGATTGGCCGGCTGTTATCACAGACAGGGAAAGTAGTCATGTTACAATCAGTGATCCAGGCTATTCCAACTTATGTTATGAGCTACTTTCAGCAACCGGTCTTGACGTGTAAGAAAATGAAAACCTCCATTGCTAATCACTGGTGGGGTATTGAGAACGGCAAGAAAATGCATTGGCGCTCATGGGACCGGCTGTCTACACCTAAAGCTTTGGGCGGCATGGGATTTCATGATCTTGTGCTCTTCAATCAAGTCATGTTAGGTCGTCAGGGCTGGTGGCTAATGACGGAGTCAGAGTCGCTTTATGCTAAGGTGTTGAAGGGTCGTTACTTTCCTAGCTATGATTTTTGGGATGCCCCTCATCCAAGATCTTCTTTGTATGCTTGGAGGAGTATCTGCTTTGGGAAGGAATTGCTGCAGAAGGGTGTACGATGGGGAGTCAGCAATGGCAAAAGAATTAAAATCTGATAACTGGATAACTGGTAGTGAATCCAATCTGGTCCAGCCGCTGGTGCCCCTAACTGCGGATCAAATAGTTGATTTTCTTATACAGGAGGAGCATGGTTCTTAGGATGTTGACCTGGTTCGTTCACTGTGGGCTATAAAGACACCGAACAAGATAAAAATTATGTTGTGACGTTCCCACACCACCACCTTGCCGCAGGCAACCATCGCCTTGGAGACCACTCTCCTTTCACCTCCGACCAGGACATTCCAAGACATCCGAGTAGGCCAAGCACCAGCTTCCAGGAAGCAACCTAGAAGACCGAAGACCACCCTCATTTCCCTCAAGCTACTTGCAACACGAAGCTTCTTCCATTACTGTGATTCCTCGTCACCAGCTCAGCTTCGGCTAACCATCCCCCAGATTCCATACTGGTAAGTTCCTAGTGGACATAAACTCTTCTTAGTTCGAGCCTGCCTTGTTTCTTCTTCTAATGTTCTCTGGTTCTTCCTCTGGCTGTTTCACTGGTTTGATCGATCGCGTGAAGAAGTCAGACCTAGCTTTCTTCAATCACCGTTGTGTAGTCAAAGACCTCTCTCGATCGACTACACATGGTTAACACTCCCACGACCCCCTTCCTTGCACAGACCTTCCACTGTGCAAAGACAACCCTCGTAGTCGCAACCACCCATTTTACAAAGACCACCCTCTAGCCCATGACCTCTCCTCTTGCAAAGACCACCTTCTTGGTTGTACACCTCCACGACCACCCCTGGTGGTGACACTCGCATGACCCCCTCGGGTCGTAACACTTTCACGACCTCCCTTGGTCGTAGCGTCTCCCGCGACCTCCCAGTAGCATCTCCATTTCCCTAAATTCTCAAATAAACAGAAACATTTGGTTTTGATGAGAGTTCAAAGCTTATTTAGAAATTCTATACGGAACCTCCCTTGGTTCCAACGTGACCGTCGGGACCTCCCTTGGCATTCATCTTGACCGTCGGAACCTCCCTTGCGTTCATCGTAACCATAAGGATCTCCTTTGGTACAAGCGTGACCGTCGGGACCTCCTTTGTGTACATCTAACGGTCTAGACTTTCCCCTCACTTAGATCTAAGGGCCTAGACCTCCCCTCGATTAGATCTAAGGGCTCAGACTTCTCCTCGCTTAAATCTAAAGGCTCAGACCTCCCCTCGTTTAGATCTAAGGGCTCAAACCTCTCCTCGCTTAGATCTAAGGACCCAGGCCTCCCCTCGATTAGATCTAAGGGCTCAAACCTCTCCTCGCTTAAATCTAAAGGCTCAGACCTCCCCTCGATTAGATCTAAGGGCTCAGACCTCTCCTCGCTTAAATCTTAAGGCTCAGACCTCCCCTCGTTTAGATCTAAGGGCTCAGACCTCTCCTCACTTAGATATAAGGACCCAGGCCTCCCCTCGATTAGATCTAAGGGCTCAGACCTCTCCTCGCTTAGATCCAAGGGCCCAGACTTCCCCTCGCTTAGATCTAAGGGCCCAGAACTCCCTTCACTTAGATCTAAGGGTACATACCTTCCTTCATTTAGATCTAACGGCCCAGATCTCCCCTTCGCTTAGATCTAAGGTACAGATCTCCCTTCATTTAGATCTAACGGCCCAGATCTCCCCCTTCGCTTAGATCTAAGGATACAGACCTCCCTTAATTTAGATCTAACGGCCCAGACCTCCCCTTCGCTTAGATCTAAGGGTACAGACCTCCCCTCATTTAGATCTAACGGCCTAGACCTCCCTTCATTTAGAGCTAACAGCCCAGATCTCCCCTTCGCTCAGATCTAAGGATACAAACCTCTCTTCATTTAGATCTAACGGCCCAGACCTCCCCTTTGCTTAGATCTAAGGGTACAGACCTCCCCTCATTTAGATCTAACGGCCCAGACCTCCCTTCATTTAGATCTAACGGCCCGGATCTCCCCTTCGCTTAGATCTAAGGATACAGACCTCCCTTTCGCTTAGATCTAAGGGTACAGACCTCCCCTCATTTAGATCTAATGGCCCAGACCTCCCTTCATTTAGATCTAACGGCCCAGACCTCCCTTTTGCTTAGATCTAAGGATACAGACCTCCCATCATTTAGATCTAACGGCCCAGACCTCCATTTCACTTAGATCTAAGGGTACAGACCTCCCTTCATTTAGATCTAACGGCCCAGATCTTCCTCCGCTTAGATCTAAGGGCCCAGACCTCCCCTCACCTGGATCTAAGGGTTCAGACCTCCCCTCACTTGGGTCTAACGGCCCAGACTTCCCCATGATTGGATCTAACGATCCAGACCCCCCCCCTCGATTGGATCTAACGATCCAGACCTCCCCTCGCTTGGATCTAAGGGTCTAGATCTCTACTCTTTTTGTGGATATCATGGGGATATGTGCACGATCTTAGGATGATGTTACAATTGGCAATGTCGTTAATGGTTTGTCGAAGCAGCGTTTTGACAAGTGTCGGGATAATCATCATCTACCGTGTAAGTGGTGATACTGACAAGCATGATCTTGATAATCTTAAGCTTGTAGAAGGACGGTAATCCGCATCACGGTGTGACCGTTTGAGTAGCGGTATGGAATTTCCAGAGAGGATGTTTTTGGGGAGTTTTGGATTTCCTTGAGAAGCGAGACGCCAGCGATGCAGTAATCTGAAACCCTAATCTGGCGGTAGTACCGATTCTGTTTCTAAGTTTCGGTTAACTTGGAGAATTGTTTTTGAGTTAGGTCAAGTTCATGGGTTTCATAGCATATGTGTTGCGTGACGCATGTTTTGACTAACGTGGGTCAAGTTGTGAAGAACTTGTTCCCGGAATCGATTTCTTTGTCTATTGTTGTACAGGTTGCTTGGAGGTCAATGACGGTCAATGGCGAGGATGATCGGGACTAAGCTTGGAAAGCTGAGGTCCAGAACAATCAGGGATGCTGGGTGAAGTCAATGGAGTCAAGCATGGCGCAAGAGGGACAAAGGTGACCAAACGGGCAGTTCGGTGCGATGGGTTGGATCAAGTGGCGCGGGGGTCGGTGCAAGTGCTATGGTGGTTTCGGTGGGAGCTAGATGGGAGAGACTTGCCGACATGATGAGAGCCGCTGGATCAACCTACACGTGGCAAAGCATGGAAGTGCTTCACGAAGATGGGAGTCGGTCTTTGCAAAAAGATCGAGAAAGAGTATTTTGGTAATTCTACCAAATACCGTCTTGGTGACCTTTTGCCAACCTGCGGCGCAAGACGGCGCATGATGAAGCAGATTAGGTCAAGAGGAGATGAAGACGACGCTTTAAAATGCATGCATATGTGACCCGTTTGTGTGTGGGTCTTAACGAGAGCCCATTAGGGTTAATGCTTCTAGAAGGTCTAAGCCTCCACTATAAATAGAGGAGGGAGGTGGCTGCACCTCCTTCAACCCTTTCATTATTGAAAACCCTAGTTTTGCTTTTGTGCTTAAGGAGAAGATAGTTGGAGGTTAAGGTTCTAGAGAGTTGGATTTGATTTTGTGCTCATGTATTGAGTCTTTGTCCTCTATTGATGGAGTGGCTGTAAACCAATACCATATCAAATCAATCCAAGGAAAGATTGCTCAAAGATGTGTTTCTTTGATTTCCTTCTCTCTATTTGATGATTTTGAGTTTTTCTTTGATTCACGAGTTTTCTCTTGGTTTCTTGTTGTGATCTAGCTTGTTGTGACATGTAGGAATACATCTAAGATCATCTTGATCATCAATCACCCACGAGCATGTGTTTGAATCATATTTTGGTTTTGACTCGGTTTTTAGAGCAACCTTCGTTCGAACAGAGAAAGGTCAGAACTTTGGCAAGGATCTTCACGATCGTTGCATGGAATAGGTTCTTGACATCCTTAGGAAGGTGTGTTTCAAGTTTCATGAAGTTTGGAGTTACGGATCAAAAGTTACGTCAATTTTTGATTTCGTTTTCAGGCTGTTTACTATTCATTCGCCTGATTTTGCTGTTCATCGCGGTACAACCGGCACTGTTCATCCGGTTGTTCCGATTTTCGGAACGATCGGCACTGTTCATCCGGTACAACCGGTACTGTTCATCAGGCTGTTTTTGTGTTTTTTGTCGTTTCTTTTAGGGGTTTGAAGGGGATTCAGTGCAAGTCTTCACTACGTTTATATATATTGATCTTCATAGTTCTCATAGCTATTGGAGTCAATATCATGTTTGAATCCGATCAAAGCGAAAAATAGATAGTGCTCCTATTCACCCCCCCCCCTCTAGTCGCCTTTTCGGTCCAACAAGTGGTATCAGAGCCCGGTTAGTTCAATCTTGATCTTAACCGGTCACTGAACTTGGCGATGGATAAGTACTCAACCAAGCCGTATGTCTTCGATGGGCTCGACTATGCCTATTGGAAGAATCGCATGCGAGTCTTCCTTGAGAGCAAATGACAAGCTATATGGGAGGTTGTTCGAGCCCCGCTCGTTTTGCCCAAAGTTGCTTCGCCGGCTTCAGCAGCCCTCTTGGCTAACAACAACAAGGCAAAGAACCTTCCATATGCTGGGCTTGGTAGACAGGAGTACGACAGGATTTGCAACCTTAAGACCGCACATGAGATTTGGCACACCCTTGAAACTTACCATGAGGGATCGTCCCAGATCAAGCAAGTGCGCCAGACGGTCTACAAGCGAGAGTATAACAAATTCGAAATGCGTCTTGGTGAGAGCATCGATGACGTGTTTACTCGCTTTAACAAGGTGATCAATCAGATGAGAGCTGTTGACATTGAGTACTCTCAATCTGAGAATGCCACCCACCTCTTGGCTGCAATCAACACCAAGGAGTGGGAGATCAAGGCTACTGCCATTGAGGAGAGCGTCGATCTCTCTACTCTCACTTTGGAGCTGCTTTATAGCTAGCTCAAAACTCATGAGATCAAGAGAGGCAGCCTTCCTAAGAAGGATAATATGGCTTTGGTGGCTGATCCTCTCAAAGGGACTCCTGGTGGTTCTTCTGAGTCTTCTTCTGGTTTTTCTCTTGCTTGTTTATCTGCTGTTCAAGGAGAAGAGTTTGAGAGTCTTCCTGAGGCTGATTTAGCTCTTTTAGTCAAGAAAGTCACACAGGCATATAACAATGTTAGAAACAAAAAGAGAGGTAGCCATGTGATGTGCTATGAGTGTGGAGAGCTATATCATATCCGAGCAAACTATTCCAAGCTGAAAGGTAAGAGCAACCACAAGGAGGAAAAGCCAGCTTGGAAGAAGCCTCAAGGGAACAAGCCCAAGTACAATGCTGCCAAGCTCATAAAGGTCGCTCACCGGGTCCTTGCCTCTTTTGGAGAGCAATCCATGAGCGATGTGGACTCTGGGAGCGAGGAGGACAAGGAGGAGGAGCTCCCTCAAGACAAGAAAGGGAAGGCCAAGGACTTCACCGGCATGTGCTTCATGGCCGACACCGTCGATGCCGATGACAACGATGAGGTACCTCCTTCCTATGATGTTCTTTCTGCTAGATGTGACAACATGTTTGAGCAACTCATGAGTCAGGATAAGGCCTTAGAGTTTACCATGGCTAGGAACAAGGATTTAGAATCACAAGTAGATAATTTGACATTAGAACTTGCAAATGCTAAGACTCTTGATGATGATGAATGCTCATCTTGCCATGCTTTACATTCTGAATTGTCCAAATTACAATCTGCTCATGATATTGCTTTGCACCAACTTGAAAATGCTAGGACTGAGCTAATTGAAATTAAATCTGCTCCCTGTGAAAAATGCTTAGAGTCTAGTAAGTTGGATGTCTCTGGTAATGTTAAATCTAGCTTTTGCTCTTTCTGCTTAGAACGTGAACATGAAGTTAAAAAAATTCTAGAAGCAGTTAGAGCTAAATATGTCAAGCTTAAGGACACAATTGAGTCTACACCTTATGCCTCATGTGCAACATATAAGCTTGAAGTTGCTCATCTTAAGGAGAAACATGCTAGAGCCATTAAGGCCAAGACTTGTGAATCATGTGTTAACTTTGGGGAAAAATGCTTAGCTTAACGATACTCTAGAAAAAATTTCTAAAGGTAAGAAACAGTTAAACATGATTCTGGACACGTCTAAAACTCCTTATAAGAAGCAAGGTTTAGGATACAACTCTGTCCAGGACAAATCCAAGCCTAATGTCATTCAGGTCTTGGAAAATGGCTTAGTTGAATTCAAAACCCAACCTGCAAAAACTGTTTTTAAATCTGCAGGGTTTGTCCAACCTTCTTTTAAATCAAAAGGTGCTTCTCCTAGTGGTACCAAATACAATTGCACCTACTACAAGAAGAGTGGATATTTGGTAGAGTTTTGTTGGCGTAGGTTGAAAAATGCTAGGAGAAATATTGCTAGAATTTCATCTCATCAACCTTGAGCTTTTATGAGACATGGTCACTTAGAAAATAAGAAACCTAGACTAGGATTTGTTTCACATGATCATCATCATAATGTTCCTAGACAGGATGCTTCTCATGTTTGTGTAACCATTGCTCATAACAGAACTTCAAATAAAATCAAGGATAACACTTCTGCTTTGCATACTACTCACAGATGTGTGTCTCAGTACTGGGTTCCCAAGTCGCTTTTAATTAACCCCAGTATTGAGACACATTATTCTTTTGTGCCTTGATTTTCATGATCGCCGCGGAAGGAGGAAGAACACGTGGCTCATCGACTCCGGCTATTCACGCCACATGACCGGAGACTCAAGATGGTTCACTTCCTTCACGCGGTCGACGGGTGATGACTTCATCACCTTTGGAGATGATACACAAGGGCGAATTGAAGGAACAGGATCAATCAAGGTGAATGACATATTCATCTTGAAGGACGTCGCCCTTGTGGACAAGCTAAGGTACAACTTGCTTTCTATTTCGCAGCTTCTTGATGATGGCTACGAAACTCGTTTTAAGAAAAATGCCCGTCGTGTGCTTTATTCTGCCGGTGAGTTTGTTTTTGGGATTTCTAGAGTTGGTAGAATCTTTGGAGCTGATTTTTCTGAATCTCGTGCCGAATCTCTTAAGTGTTTAATTGCAACTTCTTCTAATGTCTGGCTTTGGCATCGACGTTTGGGGCACATTGGTTTTGATCATCTGACACGAGTTAGCGGTCTTGATCTCATGAGAGGTTTGCCTAAACTCAAAGATGTCAAGGATGCTGTATGTGCGCCCTGTAGGCATGGCAAGTAAGTTGCCGCCTCACACCCTTCATTGACTATGGTCATGACTGACGGACCAGGACAGTTGCTTCATATGGATACTGTTGGTCCTGCTAGGGTTCAGTCAATCGGTGGCAAATGGTATATCCTTGTCATAGTTGATGATTTTTCGAGATACTCTTGGGTGTTCTTTCTTGCTTCGAAGGATCAGGCTTTTGATCATTATCATGATCTTGTTCTTCGTTTGGCTTCTGAACTTCCTGGTGCCTTGAGAGCAATCCGCAGTGACAATGGCACAGAGTCCAAGAATGCTTCTTTTGCCTCTTTTTGTGCTGAGCGTGACATTGAGCATCAGTTCTCTTCTCCACACGTCCCTCAACAAAATGGTGTTGTGGAAAGGAAGAACAGAACCTTAGTCGAGATGGCTAGGACGATGCTAGATGAGTATAGCACACTGAGGAGGTTTTGGGCCGAAGCTATTGCTATAGCTTGCCATATTTCAAACCGTGTCTTCTTGAGACCGTCTTTGGGCAAGACTTCTTATGAGCTTCGATTTGGTAGAAAACCCTCTGTCTTTCACTTTCGAGTCTTTGGATCAAAATGTTTTATTCTCAAGAGAGGAAACCAAGATAAATTTGAATCAAGAACTTGTGATGGTTTATTTCTGGGTTATCCTGCTTATTCGAGGGGTTTTCGGGTCTTTAATGTTGAAACTAACATTGTCCAGGAGACATGCAATGTCACTTTTGATGAGACTAGCCCTGGAGCTAGATCCGATGTTTCAAGTGACTTACAGGTGACAAAGAGTATTTTTGTTGAAGAAGATGAGGATGAACTTGATCTCGCTCCTCCACATTCGATGTTCTGTCAAAAGCCCAAAATTTGTCCAAGCTCGAAACACGCTATGATTGCTTCACCTCCAATTGAGGCTCTCTTGCATCCTCTTCATCGCTAGATACTGCGGAGGTTGAGGAGATGCTATCTCCCTGTGTGCTCCATTGCACATTGAAGCAACACCTCCGGATCGATGATTGGTAATCTCCATGAGCGAGTCACCGCGCTCGGTATCATGATCCGAAGTCTTTTCTCTCCTCTGCATTTGTAGCTTCTTTTGAACCCCGCGATATATCACATGCTTTATCGATTCTAGCTGGGTCAATGCCATGCATGAGGAGTTAGAGAATTTTGAAGGAAATAAAGTCTGGAACCTTGTAGAAACTCCTAGTGGTCATAATGTTATAGGAACTCGTTGGGTGTTCAAAAATAAACAAAATGAGGATGGTTCTGTGGTTAGAAACAAGGCTAGGTTGGTAGCTCAGGGCTTTAGCCAGGTTGAGGGGTTAGATTTTGATGAAACCTTCGCTCCTGTTGCTAGACTAGGAGCCATTCACATCTTGCTTGCATTTACTGCATCTAAAGGTTTTAGGTTGCATCAAATGGATGTTAAGAGTGCATTTTTGAATGGTTTTATAGAGTAGGAAGTGTATGTTAGACAACCCCCTGACTTTGAGAATCCCAAGCACCCTGATCATGTTTTTAAGCTATCCAAAGCCTTGTATGGCCTTAAACAAGCCTCTAGAGCCTAGTATGATAGACTTAAGACCTTCTTGCTTAAGAATGATTTTGAAATGGGAAAAGTTGATAAGACTCTTTTCATTCTTAGGCATGGCAATGACTTCCTGCTTGTTCAGATTTACGTTGATGATACTATCTTTGGTGGTTCCTCTCATGCTCTTGTTTCCAGTTTTTCTGAGACCATGTCCAGAGAATTTGAGATGAGTATGATGGGCGAGCTCAACTACTTTCTGGGGCTACAAATCAAGCAATGCAAGGAAGAGATCTTTATCCATCAGACGAAGTATACCAAGGATCTACTCAAGCGCTTCGAGATGGGTGACTGCAAGCTGATCGCCACTCCCATGGCGACTTCGACTGCTTTGGATCCAGATGAGGAAGGAGAAGCTGTGGATCAACGCGAGTACCACAGCATGATCGGCTCTCTTCTGTATTTGACGGCCTCAAGACCGGACATCCACTTCGTGGTCTACCTCTGTGCGAGGTTTCAGGCGTCTCCGAGGATTTCACATCGCCAAGCCGTCAAGCGCATCTTCAGGTGTTTACACTCTACCCTTCAGTATGGCATTTGGTTTTCTTGCTCGTCTTCTCTATCCATTCGGGGGTTTTCTGCATCTGATTTTGCGGGCTGTCGGCTAGATAGAAAGAGTACCTCTGGCACTTATCATTTCTTAGTCACTTCTCTTGTCTCTTGGTCGTCTAGGAAGTAGTCTTCTGTTGCACAATCCATTGCTGAAGCTGAATATGTAGCTGCTGCTAGTTGCTGTAGTTAGATTCTGTGGATAGTGTCCACTCTTAAGGACTTTGGGTTAAATTTTGCTAGTGTTCCTCTTTTCTATGATAACACTTCTGCTATTAACATTGCTAAAAACCCAGTGCAACATTCTAGGACCAAGCACATAGACATTCGCTATCACTTCCTTAGAGACCACGTTGAGCAGGGTGATATTATGCTGCATTTTGTGGAGTCCGAGGCTTAGTTAGCCGATATCCTCACCAAGCCTTTAGACCCAACAAGGTTTGCCACCTTGAGAAGTGAGTTAGGGGTAATTTATCCCTATGGGTTGGTTTGAGCGGGAGTTGGATCTTTTCTGATCTTACCTTGTTCATCTGATCTTTTCTTGATTTTCTTTTGAACCTTTTGATCTTTTTGATCTTTTTAGGCTTTTTGAGCTTTTCTTGCATCTCATTGTATCATATTGTATTCATATGAAAAACACAAAAAGATGCATTGTAATATAAGCTTTTCTGCTTATCTTTTAAAATTGATGAAGCTTTGCTTATTACCCTTTGGAGCTTTAGTATTTCAATTCTTTCTCAATGCCATGTCTAGTTCTTTGACTTGCTAGAATTATCATGCTTTCACATGTGTAGCTAAGTCTTTACTGAATGAGCTAGAACTCTAAAACAACTTGAACTAAAAACCGCAATCTGTGGATGTTTTAGCTAGTTACGCAATTAGTGCTCCTTTTGTGACATTGGCCCTGTCAAAATTGCTTTGTTAGCTCTTGAATCTAAAATTGATCATTACTTGAGCTTCTTGTTCTTCTGAAAATCTAAAACTGCTCTTGTGCAAAATAAAAAATGAAAAATAAACTTTCAAGATTGTCATGTGGTTAAAATGTGCCAAACTACTCTTACGAGACTGCATGTCATAGACATGAACTTGGAGATAGTTTGATGATCCAGACGATCTCATGGGGACTGCTTGTCAAAACTGACATGCACCTCAAGATTTGTCCCCCTGGTAGAAGCTTAGGAAGAGTTTGTGGATAGCTCCTAGTCCAGGATCTTCTTCACTAAGATATATCTTTAATCAACTTCTGGTTGAAGCTTAGGAAGAGTTTATGGATGGCTCCTAGTCCAGGATCTTCTTCACTAAGTTAGACCATTAGTCAACTTCAATATTCATTGCAAATGAAAAACTGTTGAAAAATGGGCATTTGAGAAATTTGAGCAAAATGATTCAATTTAAGACCTGTTTGTCTCTTAATGTGGTCATTGTTAGCTTTTTGATCTCTCATTGACATTTTGACATGGCCAGTATCATTTTAGGATCCCTGTTGATGAACTTGCTAAATTTGAAGCTTTGCTTAAATTGATAAAATTCATTGCGTTACATTGAGCCTTCTAGCTTAGCTTTGATATATATGTTTTATCATGATCTTGCTAGCGCTATTAGGCTTCATATGTTGTTTGTGCAATATTAGAAATACTAGCTTGTTCTTTTGGGTAATCTCCAAAGCTTCTTGTAATCAAAAATTGAAAAATACAAAAAAAAAAATGAAGCCACTCTATTGCATTTCATGCATGCTCCTTCTTATGCTTTTTCCTCATTCTGCATTTGTCATCTCTGGACGAGAGGAAGGCGTGATTCCTTGATAACTCCATTGTCAAAGGGGGGGAAGATATATCAAAGATGTTTAAAGGGGAGAAGATATAAAAATGCTAAAAAGGGGAAGCCTTTTGGAGAAATTTGGAGAATTTGAAATTTTCTGAAATTTGAGGATCATAGTGAGGGGGAGTTTCTTATTTGCTTTCTTATAGTCTTATTGCTACTTCTGAACTTGAATTGCAATTCTTGATCCTCACAATGATCAAAGGTCATATCGAACAATTGTTCTTTCATATGGACCTTAAGTGAGATTTTGACTCTTTTCAGGAAAATGAAGCTTTCTTGCTTTCTTTTGCCTTATCTCACTTTCCTATACTATTCTGAAGCCAACTTGGCCATTTCCATTACTTTCTCTTGCATTTGGACCAAGTTGTGCCTTTGTGCGAAAACATCGATTTTTTTTTTCTTTTCAAACCTCAAAATTTGCTTTTATGGGAAATTGCCAATGTGTTCATCAAGGGGGAGATTGTGGATATCATGGGGATATGTGCACGATCTTAGGATGATGTTACAATTGGCAATGTCATTAATGGTTTGTTGAAACGGCGTTTTCAGCAAGTGTTAACATAATCGGTCATACTGGCGTGTAAGTCGCGGTACGACCGCAGTGCGGTAGTACCGACTTGTAGAGGGCGGTAGTACCGCATCACGGTGTGACCGTTTGAGTAGTGGTATAGAATTTCCAGAGAGGACGTTTTTGGGGAGTTTTGGATTTCCTTGAGAAGCGATGCGACCTTGGTATATGCGTGATACGACCACGCAAGCGGTAATCTACCGCCCTAATGGCGATAATACCGATTATGTTTCTAAGTTTCGGTTAACTTGGAGAATTGTTTTTGGGTTAGGTCAAGTTCATGGTTTCATGGCATATGTGTTGCATGACGCATGTTTTGACTAACGTGGGTCAAGTTGTGAAAAACTTGTTCCCGGAATCGATTTCTTTGTCTATTTTTGTGTAGGTTGCTTGGAGGTCAATGACGGTCAACGGCGAGATGATCGGGACTAAGCTTGGAGAGCTGAGGTCCAGAACGATCAGGGATGCCGGGTGAAGTCAATGGAGTCAAGCATGGCGCAAGAAGGACAGAGGTGACCGAACGGGCAGTTCGGTGCGATGGGTTGGATCAGCGGCGAGGGGTTTGCAAGTGCCATGGTGGTTTTGATTGGGAGCTAGATGGAGAGACTTGTCGACATGATGAGAGCATTTGGATCAACCTACACGTGGCAAAGCATGGAAGTGCTTCACGAAGATGGGAGTCGGTCTTTGCAAAAAGATCGAGAAGGGGTATTTTGGTAATTCTACCAAATACCGTCTTGGTGACCTTTTGCCAACCTGCGGCGCAAGACGGCGCATGATGAAGCGGATTAGGTCAAGAGGAGATGAAGACGACGCTTTAAAATGCATGCATATGTGACCCGTTTGTGTGTGGGCCTTAACGGGAGCCCATTAGGATTAATGCTTCTAGAAGGTCTAAGCCTCCACTATAAATAGAGGAGGGAGGTGACTGCACCCCCTTCAACCCTTTCATTATTAAAAACCCTAGTTTTGCTTTTGTGCTTAGGGAGAAGATAGTTGGAGGTTAGGGTTCTAAAGAGTTGGATTTGATTTCGTGCTCATGTATTGAGTCTTTGTCCTCCATTGATGGAGTGGCTGTAAATCAATACCATATCAAATCAATCCAAGGAAAGATTGCTCAAAGATGTCTCTTTGATTTCCTTCTCTCTATTTGATGATTTTGAGTCTTTCTTTGATTAACGAGTTTTCTCTTGGTTTCTTGTCATGATCTAGCTTGCTGTGATATGTGGGAATACATCTAGGGTCATCTTGATCATCAATCACCCACGAGCAAGTGTTTGAATCATATTTTGGTATTGACTCGGTTTTTGGAGCAACCTTCGTTCGAACGGAAAAATGTCAGAACTTTGGCATGGATCTTAACGATCGTTGCATGGAATAGGTTCCTGACATCCTTAGGAAGGTGTGTTTCAAGTTTCGTGAAGTTTGGAGTTACGGATCAAAAGTTACGTCAATTTTTTATTTCATTTTCAGGCTATTTACTATTCATTACTTTGATTTTTCGTTTCACCTTGCATAACCCAAGACTTTGTTCATCCGGTTGTTCCGATTTCGGTATGATCGGCCTTTGTTCATCAAGACAACCCAGTCTTGTTTATCGAGCTATTTTTGTGTTTTTGGTCGTTTCTTTTTGGGGTTTGAAGGGGATTCAGTGCAAGTCTTCCGCTACGCTTATATATATTGATCTTCATAGTTCTCATAGCTATTGGAGTCAATATCATGTTTGAATCCGATCAAAGCAAAAAATAGATAGTGCTCCTATTCACCCCCCTCTAGTCGCCTTTTCGGTCCAACACTTTTAGATCTAAGGTTCTAGACCTCCTCTCGTTGGATCTATGGGTCCAGACCTCTTCTCGTTTTGATCTAACGGATCAGATCTCCCCTCAATTAGATCTGAGGGTTCAGACCTCCCTTCGTTAAATCTCTCTACAAACCATTTGTGATTTAAAGGAAGGTGGGAGTGGGACCCTGTGGGTTTGAGAAAGGCACAGTCGGGGACCGATGGTAAATCTGAGATAACTTCGAGTATAGGAGGTGGGACCTCCACTGGTACTTTTCAAAAGAAAACTCATTTATGAAAACAGATTTGTTAAAATGTTAAGTCTTATGATTTACTACTACTCATCTATTTCAAACCTGGCTTTGTGCAAATAAAAGAACTCTAAAACTTCCCTTGAATAGCCTTGCATCTATAGGAACTGCATTGTGGGTTGGCTCGCGAGTACGGTTGTGTACTCAGGCTCTGTCAACATATTCTTTCAGACCCGAATGATCAGGACCCCTACCAGTACTTCACGGAGGATGAACCAGGTGGTGGTGAATATAATGAAGCTTAGGCCGGGACCCCCAGTCGCTTGCCTGTGGGCAAAGTGAATGGATCCACTATGATGTATTTTGCTTCCGTACCTGTTTGGCTTCCACATTCTAGCTTTTGTAAAACTCACGCCTAAGTGGCGCTTTTATAAACAATAGGCCACACGGCCAGATAATTATGTAATATATTATGGGCTCGCACTGTTCATATCAAGTATTGCTCGTATTGAGTAAGGTTCACGATCAGTTTGTGCCTAATCGCTAGATAGATGTCTCACGACCACCCCTAGGTGATCCAAGACCACAACTAGATGTCTCACGACCACCCCTAAATAGTCTAAGACCACTCCCCGATGCCTCACGACCACTTCCAAATGATCTAAGACCTCCACCAGATGCCTTACGACCACCCCTAGATAGTTTAGGACCACTACCAAGAGACCCACGACCACCCCTATATGGTCTAAAGATTACCTCCAGATGTATCAGGACATCCTGTCCTCTTTTGGTCGCACCCCCAGACCTCCTCCTCGGGACTTCCTTAGGACCTCCTCAAGACCTCCTATGCCTTTTGTTGCATCCCCAAGACCTCCCTAGGACATCTCCACAGTACACCTCAGGACCTCCTCAAGACAACTCTACAGTATTCCTCATGACCTCCCATAGTCTCCAGGATCTCTTTAAGACCTGCCAGGACCTCCTCGTGAAATGCAGGACTATCTAGAATCTCCCTCGATCACCTTAAGACCCCCCCCCCGGGACCTCCCTCGACCTCCTCGCAGGACCTCCACAGGACCTTCTCAGGGTCACTCAAGACCTCCCTGGGATCACGATAAGACCGTGCTAGGACCTCATTAAGACTCTTCTAAATTGCTACTTTGACCAAATATGGTCGTGTCTACGAACCAACACATGCGTCCGCGTGAAGCTTCTGTAGGTTAACGTTTGAGCAAACGTGTTATTCTATATGTGTCAACTACTAATCCAAGGAATGACGCAGCATACATAGGAGACCCCAAGTTCCAAAATTGGGGTCTGACAGGAGTATCCAGAATACTCTTTGTAACGATGTTTTGTGATCAATAAATTGCCAGCATTCTCTCAAAAAAAAACCACGGTTGGTACAAGGCTCATGTACTGGAGAGGCATCACCGTAGCTAGAGACCGAGGAAGTGTACCGTTTGGGTCATCTATGAGAAATAAATATTAGTGGCCCGGGTGGTCAGTAGAACGGATGACAATAAGGTTTGCAGTGTCATATTGTCATGTACAGCTAGCTCGTAGCAGTGATCTTTTATGGAAGGGGGAAAATATCTACTCTTATTATAGGGGAGTTGCTAGCCAGCCTCTCACAGCGTCCACGTCGGCCGAAAATTGGCGGCCCTCCGATCGCGCGTGCGCGGCTTGCTGGGCATTCGATCGCGCTTGGCGCAACCGTCGCTTTGTAGAAGCCTCCCGAGTACTCGCGTCGTCACCATTTCCCTTCGTCCGTGTCGACCGCGCCGCCCTCGTTTCTTCTCCCGTCCCTCTGCTCCCTCCACGCCGGCGCTTCCCCTTCCCCTACACCGCCATTCCCGTGGCCGCGCGCCGCCTTCCCCTCCTCCGCCGCCGACGTCATCTCCTCCCTTCCCGAGCGCCCATCTCCTCCCTTCTCCTCCCATACCACGCTGTCATCCTCCTCACGCTGCTCCCCACCCATCACCCCTTGTTGCTTGCTCTCCTCTCTGCCATGCCGCCAGAGCTTGATCCGGCCAGATCCAGGGTCCGTAGTGCTGCATGACGCTTGCCTCGCTCAGGCGGCTCTTCTTCACTCTTATCCCTTTTGCACCGCCGCCGTCTCTTCTTCGCCCCCTCTGCTTTCTCGCATCGCTACTTTGCCAGAATCCCAGCTGCCGTCGCGCGCCTTCCCCTCTCGCGCCCGATGTCATCTCCTCCCTCCCCCAGCGCCCATCTCCTCCCTCCTCCTCCCGTGCCCACGCCGCCGCATCCTCCTCACGTGACTCCCCTCACCCAGCCACCCCGACGGCTGCTGCTCTCCCTCTCTGGTCTCTGCCACGCCCCCGTGGCCAGATAATGCCTGTAATTTTAAGAATTGTGTTTTTGCTCGGTTGGTCATCGCTTCCATTCTATGCATTGGGTTATCAGTAATTTTAGCTTTATGTTGTTGCAACCAAAGCATATGATAGCAATAGTTCCTTATCTAATATCTATAGAGTATACTCTGTTTTGATTTATGTGGTAGCAGAGATGGCGATTCAGATTTACGTGAGCTGGATGTTCGTTATTGGGTGAACCCCAACCAGGTCTACCAAAGTGGGCTAAAAAGTAGCCAAATTAATCTACCTGACGCTAAGGCCATCTCGCACGATGGAATGCCCCTTCTGCGGAAGATGGGTTGAACTTTATGCGTGATTATCCCAAAGGTGACATCGCCTCTCTGCCGATGATTGGATTGACAGGGACTATGATTACCAGTATCTAATAAATAGATATGAAGAACAGTTCTCTTCAATTGCAGGGTCCATGTTACCCTGTCATATTTCCAAGTGTAAATGGTAAGTCTGACATGAATATCAAGCCCTCAATATTTAGCAACTGTTAGAATAGGACTCTATTTGTATTTCCTTATCTGTATATGGCAACCCCCTTTGTACTCCCTATATATATTGCCCATTGGGCCCTCTTGAATATACACACAATATTCATAACATGGTATCAAAGCTAGGAAACTAACCTAACTCTTCCGCTCTTCCACTGCCACGTCGTCGTCAAAGCGCCGCCACACACGCCGCTTGCTGCCCAGACTCGATGCGACTGACAGATCTCGACGCCATCCACCGCCGACGCCGCTGGTCTTCAGCCGCTTATCGCCCGCTTGAGCCGGCCGACGCCGCCACATCCGTCGTCGTCGCTGGCCGCTGGCTTGCAGCGCTTTTGGATCTGCGCCGCCCCAAAGCGCCGAAGCGCAGATCCCGCTTGAGCAAGCCGCGCCGCCACATCCATCGTCGTCGCCGCCGCCGCCGCCCAAAGCCAGCCGCCACCACACCGCTGCTATTAAGCGACGCCTTGCGCGCCTTTTGGATCTGCGCCGCCTCCCCAAGTGCCGAGCGCAGATCCAAAAGGCTTGGGCTTTCGCCGCCGTCATCGACACGTCGGCCGCCGCTACCGTCACCGACGCTTGGACCGGCCACCGTCGCCGACCCTTGGACCCGCCGCCACAAGCAGGGGGCTAGGGTTCTTTCTTGCGCCCCCTCGTGTTTGCGGGCTGAGTTTTCTTTCGGCCCGTTTGTAGCGTGAACGTTGATCTAAACGCCGTGCCATCCAGCGCCGCCTGTTAGACTTCGTTGCCTTGGTCGCCGCGCCGTCTAGCGCCGCCACCGGTAACCTTCCGCCATTGTGATCCCATTCTCGGGAACAAAGCTTCATGGGACGAACTCACGTGTTGTGGTCTTCACTCATGGAGATCACGCCGATGGTCTCTGCCTCTGGGGACATGTCTTTGGTGCTCGACCTTGTCCGCTGTCGCCGCTTGACCTCCTCCCAGACAAACCTATTTCGCACCTCCTGCAGAAGATGAGGCCGCCAAGAAGGAGGCAGAGGGCGCCTATTGTTGCCGCCGACGCTGGCGATGAGGCCTTCGAAGACGCCATAGACACTTTTGAGCGCTGGTGTGCTGACGAGGCCCATGTTCGCGCCATCTGGTGGTCGATGTCGGCGACTCCATCCAACCGGACATTGTTGGTCTGCGTGCTACTCGTCGGATCACGGGAGTACTTGCGCGAGCGATACCAAAGTGAGCGGCGATGCTCGATTCTTTTCGCTTCGGCGTGAGTTGAGACGCTTTGCGGGAGGACTCCTCCATCAACGACTTCTTCCGAGCTCGGCGATCTCGGCGCCACGGACGAGCAGTGGCTTCTCCGCTCTGCAGAGTGTCATAGTGCGTGGCGGATCATGATCGCCTTCACCTTTATGACCGTATGTCGTCTTCATCGAGCTTGAGCTCGTCAGGATCAGCTGGCGAGCCGCCACCACCAAGCGATACCACCGAGGCTCTTCGATGCTTCGTCCGATGAGCTTCATCGTGGGTTAGCGGCCGCGATTTGTTCGACTGTGCTTGCTACCCCTTCTTCTTCGACTAGATCGGCGGTTTCGCCGACTACGATCCCTTCTCAACTGCTATCGCTTCGCTCTGCTTTTTGCACCAAGCGGGGTTGATGCAATTATTGCAAGAACTTCGGCACGACTACGGCGTTGTGCGGTGCGAAAAAAGCAGAATAAGACGCGTGGAGTTGGACGCTCCAAGAGAGGGCAGGGAGGCCCTTCCTCGACAGGAGGATAGACCAGCACGTCAGGATCTTCTCAGCGAGGTGACTCTGTTCAGTAGTTCTGTCAGGCTCTAGTTCAGCAACTCTCTCTCAGCTCAATGGGTTCTACTAGTCTAGCTCAAACGTCTCCTCCAGGTACTTCTTGGGTTTTGGATTCTGGTGCCTCTTTCCATATGACACCAGACTCCACATCTCTTACTTCAGTAGGACCTCCTATTTTTCCTATCTCAGTTCAGACAGCCGACGGTACTCCTTTGTCTGTCGGTAGTCAGGGCACTCTTTTGTCCACTGATTTTTCTGTTCCAGCTGTTTCTCATGTTCCTCAGCTTACCATGCAGCTTCTCTCAGTGGGTTAGCTCACTGATCTCGGCTGTAAGGTTAGTTTTGACTCTCACACCTGTTTTGTCCAGGACCGACAGACAGGGACGGTACTTGGGACTGGCCGGCGCCATAGGGATCATCAGGGTCTCTACATTCTTGATGACCTCCACCTTACGTCCGCTTCAGCTTGCTCCTATCACCTCTACATCCATCGCCCTTCCGCCACCACTCCCGGAGTTTTTGCTTGATGGCATCATCGTTAGGTCACTTGTGTGGGTCTCGTCTTTCTTCATTAGTTCGTCAGGTGTTCTTGGGCGTGTTCTGTTGACACGTCCATGTTTTGTCGAGGTTATGGTGGGCAAGCGGCTCCAACTTCCTTATCATTCTAGTGAGTCCTTGTCTTCTCGCCCTTTTGATTTAGTTCATTCAGATGTATGGGGACCTGCGCCTATTATCTCTAAAAGCAAGCATAAATCTTATGTGATCTTCATTGATGATTATTCCCCTTTTACATGGATTTTCCCTATATCAAATCATGGTCAGTTTTTTGCGATCTATCGTAGCTTTGCAACGATGGTTCGTACTCAGTTTGATTCTCTCATCCGTACTTTTCGTTGTGATTCTGCTGGTGAGTACTGTTCTAGTGCTTTTAGACAGTTTCTTCTCGAAAGGAGACACTCTTTACCGATCTTCTTGTCCCGGTGCTCATGCTCGAGAATGGGGTTCTTGGCGCAAACATAAATCATCGATTGAGGCGCGCAAGACTCTTCTCCTTGTCTCTCACGTTCCACCACAGTTTTGGGCTAAGGCTATTTCTACGGCTGCATATCTCATCAATATACAGCCCTCCACTGCTCTTAAGGGTGTCAGTCCTATAGAGCGTCTCTACTCTCGAGCCCCCTAGTACACTCACCTCCGTGTTTTTGGCTGTACTTATTTTGTTCTGCTGCAGCCTCGTGAACGCACTAAACTATCGGCCTAGTCAGTTGAGTGCGTGTTTCTTGGTTATAGTTCTGAGCATAAGGGTTATCGTTGTTGGGATCCTTCTGCTCGACGAATCAGGATTTCACGAGACGTTGTCTTTGATGAATCTCGACCTTTCTTCTATCGAGATTCGGCTCCTCCTGCCACCGTTGAGTCGATTTCATGGTTGTCTCTTTCTAACTCTTCACCTATTTCTCCACTATCACAGTCTTCCCCGGTGCATCTCCAGTGGTTCATACGTACCTCGCCCTCGGTCTTTGCCTCTGCAAAGACCGCCTCTTGTTCCTGTAGTACCACCATCTCGTTACTCTGGTGTTCACTACTCCAGGTGTCCTCATCCTTCACCACCCTCCTCTCCTGGTATCGTGCCGACACCCACATCTGATCCCCCTGTTGATGCTCCTCATTACGTTCTTCGTGACCGGACATCCCTTCGACCTCCTGATCGTCTTAGATTTGCTCCGATAGCTCATACTCTCTCTGTCACTGAGCCTAGTTCTTATCGTGAGGTTGCTCCTCATTCTGAGTGGCAGTGGGTGTACAAGATTAAGACCCAGTCTGATGGTACTATCAAGCGCTACAAGGCTTGTCTTGTGGCTCGTGGCTTTCAGCAGGAGTACGGTCATGACTACGATGAGACTTTTGCCCCTGTTGCCCATATGACCACTGTTCGCACTCTTGTTGCGGTTGCTTCTGTTCGCCAATGGTCTATCTCTCAATTGGATGTTAAGAATGCCTTTCTTAATGGTGTTTTGCATGAGGAGGTCTACATGCAGCCACCACCAGGTATTCATTCTCGATGGGCACGTCTATCGTCTTAAATCGTGCTCTTTATGGCCTCAAACAGGCTCCTCGTGCACGGTTTTGCGCGTTTACCTCGATGATTCTGCTTTGTCGGTTTCACCGTCGGTTCCCATGATCCTGCTCTTTTGTCCATATCTCATCTCGGGGTAGGACTTTGCTTTCAGTATGTTGATGATATGCTCATCATCGGTGATGATTCCTCATTCATCACGTATGTGAAGAAGCATCTCGATGAGCGATTTTGATGATGATCTTGGTTCTCTTACGTACTTCCTTGGGATTGAGGTCTCTTCCATGCCTAAGGGCTACTACCTCTCCCAGCAGTATGTCCGGGATCTTCTTGATCGATGCAGTCGACCGACACTTTCACCACATTGAGACTCTCATGGAGCTATCCTTACGACCGTGCGTACATCGATGGTGATCTTCTTGAGGATCCTACTCGATATCGCCATCTTGTTGGGAGTTTGGTGTACCTTGTGAGCACTCGTCGTGATATTGCTTATGATGTTCATATCTTGAGTCAATCCATGGCTCGTCCTACCCATCTTCACTCTGATCCACCGCCGTGTTCTTCGCTACTTGCGTGGGACCATCTCTCGTTGTTTATTTTTCCCTAGCTCTACCTCACTACAGCTTCAGGCGTACTCCGATGCGATCTGGGCTAGTATCAAGCCCTCAATATTTAGCAACATCCTGCCAATTTTAGAGAAAGCGTCTGATCACTAACTTGCTCTCTTTCGTCCCTTCATCTCATGGAGCTACCGATTTATTGCACGGGCATCCAATGTCTCTTTGAAGCATTGGTAGCAAATGGGTGGTGTCGGCATTGATGAAAACATGCTAATAGACAAAACAATTCATAATGCAATCAACACTTGAATCGATGTCTTAAAGGTTTGTAATGTTCTTGGAACTACTTGCCTTTGCTTTGTCCATTTATCTGGCTCAAAGGAAATTTTAAAAAGAAATATACTCGGCTTATCCCACATGTTTGCCCATGTGTTAAATGAAAAGCATAATTTTGTTCTTTGGTGGTAAACATTTTTCTACAAGTTAGTACACAACATTAGATGTTCCTTTGATTCTTATCATCTGGACAAGGAAATGCTATCAGCACATGAGATGAATATTTAGACCATTAACTGTTATTTGTTAGATTGGATTTGTGAGATATTCACATGCTTCTTATCGATATGTAGATTCTTAGAACTAAGAACTTATTGTTTTCTTTTTTTAGAAAAAGTGATATATGCTTTTTTTTTCTCACATTTTTGCAGAGATATGTTGCAGATATTGGGAAGTCCTGGCCTATGTTAATCGTTTGTGGAGGATTACTCCCACTTTTCCTTTCGATGATCTGGTTACTAATGATTCGTTATTTTGTTGCTGGGATGCCATGGATAACAATGATCCTCTTCAATGCCCTTGTAATATCTGTTACGATGTTTTTCTATATAAAAGGTAAGATGTTACGCCCTACTTCTAAGTAATAAGTACTTCTATGGACACAAAGTAACATCATATTTCTTCTATCTGCTCGATATACTTAGTAATTTGGATTGGCAATGATCCTTAAGCTGTTGTAATGTCGGTGAAATTGATCCGTATGTCAAAGATAAGTGGTCGGGTATCTTATGTACCTCTTCTTGATATCATTTTTAGCAATATCCTCGCTAAGTTTCTTGTCATCTCACAATTCATATTTTCATCGAAGTAAATCACCTTCATGCCGTTGTAGTATTAATGACAATAATAGTGGTCATTGCTTTTCCGACTTCAATAGCTATTGTTCAACATATAACGATAGCGACACATCTATGTGAAGGTATGTATGGTGTTGAATCCACTTGCTTCACACTAACATCTTTGTTTCCCTCGATGAGTTGTGATAGGTTCTGACTTACATTTGCAATAGCATGGGGGTGTTAATGCCACATCCACAATTAGCTTTTATGCCTTGCTTATTTTAGTTGTACTTTCTGAGCATTCATCGAGGTAAATTGAATGTAGGTTGCTGCAAAGGTCATTGATGAAGTCCAAGAACTAATTATTTTTCCAATTGTGCCATACTTCATCCTTGCTATCTTCTATATGTTACGGTTTTCGCCACGCTTCATCTTTTTTTCTGGTCAAGTTCTCTGAAATGATTGCAATGCTAATTGTCGTTCGATTCGATCTCAAGTGGGAAAAGTAAATTGTGACAACTGTTAGGGTACAGATCCATTACACCCCTCATATTGGCATTGCCATTCTTTTCCACTTATTTGGCTGTTACTGGGCAACATAATTCTTCATCACATGCTCTTCAACTGTGATTGCTGGATCAATTGCTTCGTACTACTTGGCACGTGGTGAAATATCGGTAAGCACCTCAGAAACATTACCCTGGTAAATAATTATAATTGTAGAATAGATGTCAAGGTTCCAAGGACTTTCATCACCTCAGCCCAATTATTTTTTGTTTTTGTTTTTACATCAGAAAGGCACTGTTTTCATTTGACTGGTTTTTGGTGTAATATTGTTGTGCAGCAAGATATACCATTTCTTACTGTGGTCTCTTCCCTGAAGCGCTTACTGCGCTATAGTCTTGGATCTGTGGCTCTGGGTTCATTGATTGTATCCATCGTAGAGTGGGTGCGATTTATACTTGAATCACTTAGCGTGAGGTTGAAATTAGTTGATTGACCCATGAAAGTCGCCAGAAGACAATGTCATCCTCATCTTAGTACTGCTTAGGCTGCATAGATTGGACAATCAAATCAGTGAACCAGAATGCTTATATCATGGTAAGTATCAACATTTCTTGTATATTTAGTGATTCACTTGCAAGCTTTTATCTATGAGGTTTGCTAACTGTTTAGAATTATGGATTTTGTAATATATCGATAATTCCTAGGAATGCTTGTGATATATCAGTATTGCATTCACTTCTGATTTGATTGCTAATTGATGAGTATTTTTTTGGGTCCCAGTTAAAATATATGTTTTTAAAATATACTACTTGGATCAACCACTGATACCAATTAAAATATATGTTATTAACATATGCTACGTGGATCAGCCACTAATAGCTGCAAAATATTTTTGTCAATCCAGGCTTATTTATAGACTAAAGGAACTCATTTTCCAAGGGGATCTACCACCTCTCCCAACAAATGTTTCACATTTCCCTGTACTTTCCGGTCTCAATCTCTCGGGCAGCCCTTCCCCTGGCTCATGTAGTTAACCTTTAGAAACACATGAGAGCAAAAATATATAGAAGATAATCAGAGAGGACTTTGTAATACTCAATGAACATGTAATCTCTTTTCATATCCTTTTTTAAAATGCGGTTAAGCATGTTCTAGCCATACTTTCTTGCAGACATTAAAGGTATCATTTCCATTTCCTTTAGTAATTGTGCTATTATATATGGTTAGCGATTCACTTGCAAGCTTTTATTTATGATGTTTGTTAACTGTTTAGAATTGTGGATTTCGTAATATATCGATAATTTCCAAGAATACTTAAAGGTATCATTTTCATTTTATTTAGTAATTGTGCTATTATATATATTTAGTGATTAAACTTGCAAGCTTTTATCTATCTTCTTTGGTGCTCATGTCCTCATTTCATATGCGTTTGATATAGATTTCCTACTCTCTTCTATGGAAAACCTGAAAAATGGCAAAGTTGTTGCCATTCCTAATTACGACTTGAAAACATATAAGAGTGTCTCACGTGCAAGGAAGGTACTACTTGCCGTTTATTCATATTTGTATGATCCTATTCTTAAGAGTGACCCTAATTTTATGGCTGTCGTCAGGTCAATCCTTAAGATATAATTATTTTAGAAGGAATTTAGGTTTTCCAGGATTCGCGTGTCCAGGATTTGATGAACATGAGGACCTTGGACTATATAAGTATTAATAGTTGCATTGTAAGCTCATGATATCTTCTTGTTTCTCACACTTGACTATTCTTCCTGACCACCGGTTGTGGCTTATTGCTAGGACATTTAGTTTCACATCCATGTTTTTACATGTGCTCAATGTCAAAGTTTCAGAAATTGATATTGTACAAGCATTTCTTTCTCTCCTCTTCCATTTGCATTAAAAGTATATTACACAACGTTATTAATATTTTCCCTCCTTTCTTGAATGAAACATACTCTCTATGAATTGTTTTCATTTACAAATCCATGTTCTTTTAAAAGTATATGTTATTGCAAAATCACAAGTGCATATGCACATGTTTATTGTGTTGTTGCCTTTTGCCAGTCATATGCTTATGAATAAGCTTATCAGATGGTTGGAGTTGATGATAGTGTTGTCTTACAGATTCATGTTTTCCTAAAAGAAAGGATAGGATAGCAAAATTTCGTACAAAATTCATTTGAGTTGATCCTTCAATCTAAACAACCGTCAAAGGAACTTGCCTTTAGAAGTGAGTTTAGTTGTTCCTATCACTATACTTTAGTTGGTTCCATTGTTACTGTCGTTACTACCTTAAACAATCTTAACGTCTTCAAGGCTACATAGATATACAGTGTTGCTCGACAAATACAATAGCGGAATACATAAATAATTCTTCATTTCACTATAACATTGTCTATACGGGCGCGGCGTAGCGCGCCTTGCTACCTAGTTTCATTTTACACTCGTAAACTTTTTTGAAAGTCAATAAAACAACATGAACTATAAAATCGGACACTTGACACTATCAACTCACAAAATCATTCACTTTACCCCCTTGATTCCATTCCACTTCGGTTTTAAGCTGGCGTGATGCTGACATGGCTGTCATTTTTTATAGTGATTTGGTTTTGATTGACGTAGCATCATCAGTCATCACAGTCAGCAAATAAAAATAAAGTAGGCCCACATGTCATCCTCCATCTCCTATTCTCATTCTTCCTCCCTCTTCTTCCTCAACTCCGCCCGCCCCTTTGCCTTCGCCTCCCCTGCGCGCCCACTCCGGCTACGCCTCCCCACGCGCCCCCTTTGCCAGCGCCCTCTGCCTCCCGCCTCCCCGCCCCTCCACCTCGGCCTCCCCACCGCCCTCCCTCCTCCCCCCCCCCCCCTGCCTCCGCCTCCCTCGGCGTCGCCTCCCCCTCCGCCGCCCGCCGCCCCCTCGCCGCCTCCCAGCGTCGCCTCCCCTGCCGCCCCTTACACCCATGCGGTCACCCAAGCGCCTCCGCCTCAAAGATGGCTTCGGCTCTGGCCACCGAACTCCTCCTCCTTCAACGCTGCCTCCCCCACGCCCCTCGCTCTAGCGCTCTCCAGGCAGGGGCTCTTGTCCGCGGAGGTGGCGACGCGGCTCCAACGCATGGCCCTAATGAGCTCGCCACCATCGTCCAGCTCCACGTCGGGGACAAGGTCCCCGCCGACATGCGCGTCCTCCACCTCATCACCTCCATGCTCCTCTGCCCACTCTGATCACCTCCTCGCCACCTCTTGCCCTCATCCACAGATCTCAAGTGTTTCCATCCTTTTCTTCTCGGTCTCCAGCAAGTTCTGCCCCCACCCGCCACTCCCTCTGTACTGTTGCTTCCTCCATGGTTGTGCTGCCCTTGATGGCGAGCAGCGGCCGATGAAGGGGATGCGTCGCGTTCTGTGCAGTCACCGCCATGGTTGTGCTTAGTCCCGCTGCCTGCTCACCTCCTACCACCACTGCCCTCATCAATAGAGGAGATGGTGAGGTCCTCGTTGGACCAAAGGAGTCAGCGGCGGCGAGGTGGTCGCCGCTCATCCGCGCTCAGTAGGCGCAGATCCTTGGGCGGATCCGATCGTGAGGGAGGCAGCAGCGGCATGGATGTGGTCACGGCGCAAATCCGGTCGTGAGGGGGGTAGCAGCGGTGTGGATGTGGTCACCGCTCAGTTGGTGCGGATCTAGTCGTGATGTCGCTGCTCTGCCGGCACAGATCCTCAGGCGGATCCGGTCATGAGGGAGGCAACAGCGACGTGTATGTGATCGGCGCAGATCCAGTCGTGAGGGGGGCAACGGCGCCGTGGATGTGGTCGCTGCTCAGCCGGCGCCCATCCTGTCGTGATGGAGGGCAGCAGCAACGTGGATCCCGATCGCATAAGGAGGCAGAGTAGACAAGGAAGGTGCAAGTGGAGGTCGCCCGAGGAGCGGATCAAAGGAGGGAGACCGATGGATGAGGTCACAAGCACCAGCAGGCTAGCAACAACGTGATTAGGGTTAGGGTAGAAGTGGCTCTGATACCATGTGAATTTTAGGGATAGAGAAGTAAGTGTTTTGCTATTCACAACCGTACATCTTATTCATTAATGAGAGGATATATATTTATAGAGGATTACATGGATCTCATAAGCTAAGAGAGGAAGAGAGTATACAAAACTCTTAACACTGGAATGATACTTGAAAAAGATTGAGCTTGAAGCTGATGAGAGCACACCTTATCAACAACATTGACGTGGTATAGGAAAACAAAATAGCATATGTAACCAGGCTTCAAGTAATAGCAATATGATTTACTAGGATACCAAATTTGAATGTTGTCGAAGGAGATACGATCATTCTAAATTAACTTTGAATTAAGATACGAGATGTAAGATCGACTGACTAACATTCATTATCTGACTGCTACCTATAGATCTCGACACGGGAGGCGCCAAATTCAATTTCCGAGGGAAGTATGTTGCCCATTCCAACAATGGATGTTTCACAGCCACAGCTGTCACAAGGTGCTGCATTAACCCATCTGCAAAGATAAGCATCATTGTTAAAAGATGAAGCTCATATGAGCTCCATTCTAGGCTGTTTTATCACATGTACAGACTGTATTGAGCATCGTAAGCGTATTGAAATCCAAAGAGTAAAAATACCACAGGTAATACCATAATAGAGCTCAAAGTTATTACTAGAAACTAGTATGAACACCCTTGTTCCCAATAAATAAACTTAATAAAAACATCAAAATAGCATCACTCCTCAATTTCTATGTTCCATAGGCCGAAGTGAAGCCATGAAAATATCACCGGAGTAATTTGTTCTGGGACAACTAATCAGTCAGCCATGTTCTGCTTTGCTTGACTCATTTGATGCAACTGTTTAATGTTTCAAATAGCGCTACTTTTCAGAAACTAAATTCAAGATTCCACTGTATATGTTTCAAAATGGCGTTTGCAATTAAAATAGAACCCCACGTGTTGATGCTTAATTTATATAATTTGGCATGTCTACAATATCACGCTCTCATCATTCGTATGGTGCCTATCAAGAATCTCCAAACAAGCACGCAAAAAAAAATCCAAACAAACACACAAAAAATGAGTCGTACTGCTGCCGCTATTGTAGAAACAGTGTTAGTATGCCAATTTAGAGATATGCATAAAAAATATCTTAGCAGGACGAAAGAGTACTTCAGTTAGGACTTACGAATATCAAGCAAACAATTAGGTAGAAGTACTAATGCCACAGAAATATAGATCATAGCAGAAGCACACACTCAAGATTTGCGGAAAGTAATGACTGAAAAAAGAAGGCATGAAAGTGTTTCAGTGACCTGAATGATTGCTTAAACCAGAAAAGCAATTGCAACAGAAAGGCGTGATCTTCTTCATCTTTCGACGGACTGAAGTTCCCTTCCGACTAAAGAATTTTTTGTAAGAATTTCTGACCACCATCTCTTCAAACATAGAATGCAATATAGCAAATTTTTCCATGATCCACATCATTACCAAAAAAAACAAAATATCCAGACACAGCCATGGTGGTAAATTTATAAGAGAATCCTAAAATACAACATTTTTACTTGTGGAGACAAACTTGTACCAAAAAGAAACTTCAGCAATAAATCCAAGGAAACATAGCCATATTGAAATATAGAGAGCATGAAGGAGAAAAAAAGAGAGAAAAAAAACTATCAGAACAGAAACAGAAACCTTGTCCACTGAAACCAGCACCTTCTCCTTAAGTTCATTTACTGGAACCGTCTTCCGTGCTGCCTCTTGAGACTTGACGCACTGGACCCTCGTACTACATCCAAAAAAGTGTCAACAGACAAAGACCAGATATTAAAAAGAAAACCACCATAATATAAGGGAATACTTCATAAATGAAATACTCCCACATTCTAATTCTTACCATCAAAACCTGGGGCATGTAAAGCTCAACTCTTTCTCTGCACCTCCTCTCTGCACTGTTGTAGGAGAAGTGCCACTTCCTCCGCCTAAGAAATTTTCAAAGAAATAAGCATAGTTGTGATAGGAATGATAACAACCGGTTAATTTGGATTTTCTTCTTCTTTTCCCCCAAGACGGTTATGGACTAAGATCCCAGTGCGACTGCAGCAGTCGCATTCTATAGTATTGGTACTGTAGCGATGTGTGAACAGTACCCGCTGGTGCTGTAGCGCGTCTATTGATAGTTGACGCGTTTCTGGGATAAAGAATAGTCGATTAGATATGTTATTTTTGGATTCCTTATTTATCAAGTTATTGTTAGGGATAATATCTTATCCAGGGGTGGAACCCAAGAGGCCCACCCGTGTCACAAGACACCGGGTCCAAAAAAAATTTAGCACAGATCACTTCATTTTTAACCACATGTGCACCCCCAGCCCAATCACTGTGCACCCGGCGAGCGGCCCACACCTATCAAGCGCGCGAGGCAAGCAGGCAGCACCAGACCCAGTGCCCCACGCGGCAAGCCTTGCGGGCCTTGGCCACGCCGCACGCGCCGACGCGCGCAAGGCCCACGCCCAGCAGGCCAACTGCCCACGCCTTGGCCTGTTGGTTATGCCTCACGCAGACACGGTCACGCCCGCATGCGGCACGCCTGCTGCCTGCAAGCCTTGGCCCACACTCTGACGCTGACGCCTCACGCAGTTGTATGCAAGTGCAACCATGTCCTACAGTCCTAGTAGGCAATTGGTCCATGCTTCTTGTTCCCCTAGTTTATGTAGCTTGAAGTACTCCATATCTAACATATTTATAACTAGCTGGGCCGGTGCAACTGTTTGGCTAGTTTCTTCGTAAACTAAATAAGCAGGTTAGCGTGCAAATTTGTATCGCTAAAGGAATTTGCTAATCATATCAGATACACAAATTATTTGAATATAGCGCTTTATTATGAATTATGATTCTATAATTCTAATTAATCTGGACCCACTAAATAAACAGCGCTAGATCTTTTATTGTTTTCTCCATTTAGGCTCATTAAAATTGAAATGTTTTATGTGAAATTCTTAAAATTCTGGCGTTCCAAATTAAACGGACCATAATGGAAATTTCATGCCTCCCAAAGCAAACGTGGTAGCTCCTTAACACCATTTTAATCCTATAATAGATAATTGTATTAATTACTAGCCTGAGTAAAGGCATGGTCTATTATACTACTATATGGACTTTTAATTTATAGTATCTATCAACTAAATTTAACTCAGAGTATATCTTTTTCTGGTATGGGATTCTTGTTTTATATTTCTTAGTAAATGCAAGCTACCTGTTATAGAGAAGCTCATGACAAGAGCTACAGCGAAAAAATATAAAGGGTTGACACTGAACATGCAGGAGTATGCTACTAGTACTCACTCGGTAGCACTTCCCCGTCCACCTCGTGATACCTCTGGTTTATTGCCATGCCTCTTTTTTGTTTGTACGTTGTCCCCTCTATCGTTAACTATCTTTATTCATGATTTCACTTTAGTTGCCTCACTTTGCTATAATTAACAATATTATTAGTGAATTTCTTTATGTTTATAAGCATTTTGATCGCTACTTCTTTATTATTGTACATTGCCATTGATTATGTTGAAATATTGATGCTAAAAGTTGCTGATTATGTTGAAATACTGATACTAAAAGTTGCTGGATACAGAACTTTTTTTATTAATTAACCATTTTTAATTTTTATTTTAAAGTTAACCTTCGGCGTACTTTATTTACAATTCTGACCTCTTTGGTTACGCCACCATCTATGGCGTGACAAAACAACGCTACCACGCGGTAGAATAAGTCCGTTAAATAGCACTTTTTGTCACGCCACTGATCGTGGCGTGACCAAACAACACTGTCACGTCACAGGTGGTGGTGTGACAAGAGATACGGGCGGCGTGACAGCGTTGTTTTGTCACGCCCACGGGTGGTGGTGTGACCAAAGAGGTCAGAATTGGAAATAAAGTGCACCAGGAGTTAACTTTAAAATAAAATTAATAAAGAGTTAATTAATATAAAAAAATTCTGGATACATTACTATTTAGTACCATATTGTTTCGAAATTATATATGTTGTTATATGTACGGTGAAATGGTGAACCCCGGTCATTTTCATCCTAGTTCCGCCCCTGATCTTATCTATTAGGAATGTTATTTTTAATAGTTGAAAAGATGAAATTGGATTGGAAAAGATGAAATTGTATTGGAAAAGATGAAATTGGATTGATAAGTTTCCTTGGAGATTACATCTTAGAGGTCAAGTCGGGTCGTCCTTATAAATGGGATAGCGTGTATCCATTATCAAGCAAACAATGAATAAACAAAGTTCTTAGTCTCTTGTTCCTCTTCAACTAAGCCAAAAGTTCAAGGGCGAGTGCCCGTACCCCAACAGCTACCACTACATTTAGTATCAAAGTCACTCACTATGGTTTCTGCTGCCGAGTTACACATGGTTTCCGTGGCCGATTCACTGTGTGACAGAGCCATTCCTATCTGCCAAGAGATCCGACACATATTGCAGGAGATGATAGTGGCAAGGGACAAGGCAAAGGAGGCAAGTTGTGTCGCAGCACAGTCGCCACCGCTGTCACTACCCTCACCATCGACAGCTTCTCTTCAGACTTCGCTGCCCTTGGATGCACCATTGGTGCCTTTGCCGAGGAAAAAGGTTACCGTCGTCAGGCAGCAGTCCTCTCCATGCGGCCGGCCAAGGCCATGCCTTCAAAGGTGTGGTGCGCGATGGCTATCGTGTGGGGGTCAGTGACGTTGTCGCCTCTCTCCTACAACCGTTGCATCTCGGGGCAAGAAGGATGCCGCTGCTGCCCCACGCCGGTTGCCTTTGCCGTCGACGATTCCTCCGAGGTTGCGACGTCAACCGACGCTGAAGGATTGTTATCCTCGATATTGTTCATCGAGACTTCGTTGATCCTATTCTACGGGACACGACGTCGTCATCGTACCCTCTCATCAACATGGCCACCAAAGACTTCAATTGTGGCCACCATCTCAGCTCGAGGACGAGCTACCTCACCGCGAGGGGTGTAATGTTATGGACTAAGATGCTAGCACGCTGTAGCAGCCGAGTGAACAGCACCACGACACTGTAGTGACGCATGAACAGTACCTACTGGTACTGTAGCACGCCCATGGAGAGTTCGCGCGTTCCTTAGGATAAAGAATAGTTGGTTAGATAGGCTATTTTGGGATTCCTTATCTATCGAGTTATTGTTAGAGATGAGATCTTACCTATTAGGAAGATTATTTTTAATAGTTGGAAAGATGATATTGGATTGATAGGTTTCCTTAGACGTTATTTTAAAAGTCGCGCTGGGATCTTAATCCATAACATAGGCAAAGTACTTAAACTATGAATTACTTCATTTCTTTGCCATTCGTTACCACAATATAGTTAGTCAAGTTTGACTTTGTGTGGCCACCGTTTGATTCCTAGTCAAAGTTGTGTTGTGCCACAGTTTCTTAGCACCCTAGACCGCCCATCATAGACACATTTTATTGCCGAACTTCTTGTGGTAGCCATCCAAACAGCCCCAATATACTATGATGCTATCAGAACCAACTTTTAAGTGATTGTTCTGTGCTGGGCAGCCATGCCAAATTAACTAGGCAAAATAACACCTTTGACATTAGTTTTTTGAAGTCAAATACATATGTAGCTTGCATTTCGTATGTGGGCGGATTAACCCTCTTGACCCAACTCATACCATAACCATACACACAAGTATGAATTTTTTTTCAACTCCAACAGCGTATTCAAATAGCCTTATACTCCCCTGAACTATCAGAAAAGTCTGGTTTACCCCCTGAACTACAAAACCGGTTTTATAACCCCCTGAATTTGTCAAATCCGGTCAAATAACCCTCAGCCGGTTTCAATCGGTGGTTTTACCCACGTGGCGATGGTTTTCTTGTTGGCGACCACGTCGGCCTCTTTTACCACATGGAAATGTCTACAATTAATTTCTTGCTTTCTTTCTTTCTTTCCCTCATTCTCTCTCTCATGTTCTTCTCTATCTCCTATGAATGCTCCCATAGCACCATGGCGCCGCCTTAACCGCCGGTTAAATGCGCCGCACGGCAGCCTTGCCTTGGCCATTCTTGCCGCCTGCCGGTCTTGCCGGTGTCATTGTCGCGCTTGGTCTCGCCCTCTACCCAAGCACCGCCGTTGAGCAAGATCGACTTGGCCTCCGTCGCAGGGAGGTTGGCGGCGCCCCACGCCGCTTTCGGCGCTGAAAGGCCACCTTCGCCCGCCGCCGCCTCCGCCCGTCAATGTGAAGCGGTGCCTCCTCCCCACTCCAACATTAAATTCAGATACTAGCCCGTCAATGTGAAGCCGGGTGCGACCATCGCGTCAAGGTGAAGCATGGCGGCGTCACCCACGAGATCTACATCAACTCGCAGCATCGTTCTTGCAGCGGAGTTAGTGCGGCGAAGGAATTTAATGTTGTCTGGATGGATGGACTCAAGAAGATGGTGGCGGGCGGGCTTCTGACTGTAAGGTGATGTACAAGGACATGGAGGGACTCCAAGGCGTTCTCGACATGGCCGCCAAGGACCGCTCAAGCTCGTCGTCGCCGAGGACCCGAGGCTCATGCGACGCCTCATCGAGGAGCGCCGACCGCCACCTCAAGAAGGCCGCCAAGGCCGTCGCCCCGTCACCGCCGAGGTCGACAAGCTCGCCCCAAGGTACACACATACATTGCCATCTTTTCTCGAGCCATCTTCAAAGACTACATCTTTTTCCGAGCCGAGGAACAGAGTTGACCGGAGGTTCCAATGGGCGGTGTCGCTTTGACGACGCGTCGGTGCGGAAGGGGAGAAGGTGGCGGAGAACGACGTGGTGCAGTGACGGAGCCGCTCATGAACGAAGCCGCTCAAGCTCCACGCGACGTCCGGGGCGCCTCATGGATCACCTCGATGTAGTCTTTGCGCGCCATGCTTGAACTGCGCGCCGCCCGGGAACATCAGCGCCACGGAGACCTTCACCCGATTCTGGTTCCCTTGCAAAGGCACGCTGGGCGGCGGGCAGCCAGGGTGTCGACGGCGCCGAGGAGCCGCGAGGTGTCGGCAGGGACGAGGTGCCGCGAGGCGCCAATCGGGACGAGGTGCCGCGAGGCATCGACGGGACGAGTGGGAGGCCAGATCTAGGACTCGCAAGGGGGAGGAGGCGACGGAGGGGAAGGAGGCGGCGGAGGAAGACCAAGGTGGAGTGGGAGGAGGCGCGCCCGACCTGAGTTGAGGAAGGTGCAGCGCCATTTTTGTGGTGAGGAGGGAGAGAGAGTGGGAGCAAGAGAGAGAGATGGAGAAGAAGAAAGTCCATGCTGTCCAACACACATGCTGATTCGGATGACACATATACGCTGACTAGGACAAAACCGGCCACGTGTGCAAAACCACCGCTCCAAACCGTTACGGGGGGTTATTTGACCGGTTTTGACAAATTCAGGGGGTTAAAAAACCGGTTTTGTAGTTCAGAGGGTAAACCAGACTTTTCTGATAGTTCAGGGGAGTAAACCGGACTTTTTCCTTTATATAAACACAGCATGGACAGACAAAAATAGTTGAAGCAGCCGACTCATATAGACATGTAGTTGAATGGCTTGATAGCCAGTTCCAACAAATCTATAAAATTCCAGTACTGTTACTCCAGCTAACATGGCCATCAAAACAAGAACAAAATCAAAATGCCCCACAGGTCTATCCACAACATCTACAATAACCTAGATTAAGATGTAATGCATATTTTGCATGCTCTAACTGAACATGTGAACTCAACCCAATCAACATAGTGAGATAATTCAAATCAAAATCAAATCAGGTTAAAGCAACCAAACTCAAGTGAACCTTTTCGAACATCTGCCTACCTCCTAGAACATCGAAGCAAAGAAATAAATGAAAAAAAAAACTCCATTCCAACTTCTTACCAGATAAACCAAATCAAACCCATAAGAAATGAGGCCACCACAAGTCACGCACACAACCACACATGGCACATGGGCCACTTGGTCACCTGGCCCACCTCAAATTGTGAGGGGGGTCAAACTTGAACAAATTGCAGTCTCTGATGCGCCGATACGCCTATGAGGCGTCGTACCGGTATCCCGATACGTATCGGGTACGGATACGGCCCCGATACGTATTGGGAAGTATCGGTATTCTTTTTATTTAAAAAAAAAGAAATGCAATTTCGATACGTCCCGATACACCGATACGGTCTGGAAAGAAGCCCAATCCGTGGCAACAAGCTACTGTTCTGGCCCAAGCCCATGGAAGATCCCTAACCTCTCCCCGCTGCAGACGCTTTGCACCAGATAAGCGCCTCCCTCCCCGGCGCAATGAGAGCAAGCGGCGGCAGATGCGCAGAGGCGGCGATCGGCGAGGCGGCGGCCGGCGGCGGCGGCGGCCGGGCGGGCGGCCTCCTCCTCGCGACCTTCGGTGAAGCGGCGCTCCTCCTCCATGCGATGCGAAGGCGGCGGCCGTGCGAGGCGACGACGGTGCTCTCCATCCATGACCGGCGACGCGATGATGGCCAGTCGGCTCCTCTCTCTCTCAGATCCGGTGGTGGTGGGGGATTGAAGGTGAAGTTGCTGTTGTTTGTGGGGGGAGATGTGGCCGGTGGTGGTGGGGGATTGAAGATGAAGTTGCTGTTGTTCGTGGACTAGGGGGAGATGTGGCCGACTGGCCAGTGGTGGTGGGGGGGGGGATTCCTGCCTTGAGGATGAGTCATGAGTGTGATTAATAGATTATGTTCTGTTGCTTTATGAACATTATTGAACTATGTTATGGGGTATGGACCCTTATGGACTATGGTTTGTGACTAGGTGTGCTTGAATTATGTAATATGAACTATCTATCTATGTTCTATCATTAGTCATGCAGAAGCTAAGTCTTCTATTGTTCATTTCATCTTAATTCTTGACATACATAGTGCCATAATGACAAATTTACATACATTGGTAAACCCTTGACTCAAAGTCTCAAACTTATCAAGTATCTCATTTTATATTTTTACTATTTTTAATACATACATACATACATACATATATATATACACATCCGTATTGCCAGATCGGGTTTTTCGGAGAAATGGGTATCGCCAGATCCGATCGCAGATCGGTGCATCATAGATTGCAGTCAATCCCCACCAAAATCAAACTTACCTCTGCTCCTTTCCAGTGCCCAATCAAACAAAAGTACAAAACTGATCTCCAACCATTGAAAACAGTATAAAAAACTGCATACACCATCCAAACTGCAATGGAGAAAATGCAGTACCCATGTTTCACCAAATTGACATGTTTGTTACTCCCTCACTCCCCAATGGAATAACAGCACTCAAATGTTCTACCTACGAACCTAGATTAACGCAAGTTACTCAGCACCTGAATTGATTTCAGACACTTCCCACCTGGTTCAAACCTCAGCTAAACTGAAACAAAATAGAACTCTGGTGTCTAAATCATGTGAAGCAATTCTAAATACTATAAATTCCTGTGTCATCCAAGCCAGAGTGGAACAAAATTGCATGCCATTCAAGCTAAATGCAGCTAATTTAACACTCATTTCCTCCAACCTCCAACCCTCTAACCTACCAAACCAAACAAAATCAAGTACCCCTACCAGCCACTGCCAAATCAAAATCATCACGCAATCTGTCCAACTTAACCAAAGCAAACCAGATCAATTTTCACGCTATGCCCGACAAACACCTACCCCAATTCCAAATCGCACAAAGTCATCATCTATCAAGGATGTTAATTAATCATGCCACACCTGAATAGGGGTAGAAAAAAAAACTCGAAGCTCGCGAGCCGGCTCGGCTCGAACTCATGTCAAACGAGCCGAGTCGAGCAGTCATTTCTGCTCGTTTCCTTAACGAGCCAAGCCCGAGCCAACTCACGAGTTGCTCGTTAGCCTTGAAAAAATTAGAACCTAGCTTTCCAGCGCAGCAAAGAATTAAGCCTAGCCAAGAATTAAGCCCATGGCCCACTTAGCCCATAGCCGCACAACCCTAACTAGCTAGCACACAAGCACAGCCAAGCCAGCACACACACGGCACGGCACAGGAGATGCCGACGCCACCGCCACAACCGACACCTCAGCGTCCAGCCTCCTCCCATGGTCCCACCCCCTTCGTCTCCACCCTCCCCCTCCACAGAGGCCGGACGGCCTCAGGCCGGCACTCCACTCCAACTCCATCCTCCTCCTGCGCAGTCCTGCCCCCTCCGTCTCCAGCCTCCGCGAGCGATGGAACAACAATCGAGCATGGAGTCCAAGAATCGCCTGGCATCCACCTCTGCTTCCCCCTCCGCAATCAACACCGGCATTGAACCGTAGAACCCCTCACCAACTCGTCTCCTCCGCTACAAAGCCACCTCGCTTCGGCCAACCGACGTTGACCACTGCGGCTGCCTCTTTGGTGAGTGTCAAGGACTGATGCTATACATACTAACATACATGGCATTGTTACTTTGTTAGTGCTTGGCATGAACGAGCCAACTCAAGCTTTCAGGCCGAACCAAGAATACATCTTTTTCTCGTTTACTTAACGAGCCGAGCCGGCTGTGTTCACTAACCTAACGAGTTTGGCCAAGCCAAGCCGGCTCGTTAAACACCCCTACACCTGAAGCACCCTCGCGAGCTCCTCGTCAGACTTCTCCCGTGCCCTCACAGCAGCAGCCGCTGCTGTCTTGTCTGCGTCATCCACCTCCTCCCCGTCGACGGACACGAGGCGGAGGCCCTCGGAGATGGACCCAGGACGGTGCCTCGTCCACCACGGACCCATCCGCCTCCACCTCGATCTGCACTCGCTCACCACAACACATCGCATCACATCAGATGATGAACAAAGCAAAGCAGCACACTCGGATCACGCAGGAAGCGGTGGGGTGGGGTTCAAACCAAAGCTCAACTAACTAAAATAGAACTCTGATGTCTAAACCATGTGAAGCGATTCTAAATACCATCAATCTTGTGTCATCCAAGCCAGTGCAACATAATTGCAGCGCATTCCAAGCTAAATGCAGCTAATTTAACACTCATTTCCTCCAACCTCCAACCCACTACCCTACCAAACAAAACAAAACCAATTGACCCCTACCAGGCACGGCCAAAAAAATCTAAAATCATTGCGCAATCCATCCATCTTAACCAAAGCAAACCAGATAGATTTCCACGCTATCCCCGACGAACAGGTACTCCACTTCCAATCGCAAAAGGCCATCAGCTATCAGGGATGTTAACTAATGACGCCGCACCTGAATCATCCTGGCGAGCTCCTCGTCGGACTTCTCCTGCGCCCTCGCCGCCTCCGCGTCATCCCCCTCCTCCCCGTCGATGGCCACGAGGCGGAGGCCCTCGGAGATGCACTCCAGGTCAGTGCCGTCGTCCACCACGATCGCACCACACCACACTGCATCGCGTCAGAGCAGAGCAGAGCAGAGCCACAGCGCTCGGATGATCGCGGGTTTGGGGGCTTCGGGGGAGCGAACCTTCTGGAGTTCGGGCGGGGCAGAGGTGAGGGAGAAGATCTGGAAGAGGAGGAAGTCGAGGCCGTGGTCCGTGTCGTACTCCACCGCGTGCTCCTCGCCCTCCCCCTTGCCGCCGGGGGTCCTGCCGTAGCACGAACCGGCGAGCCACCATCGCGTACTTGCGAAATGCGACTGCGCGTACTCTCTCCGTGGACCTCGGTCGCGGAGTCCTAATAACGACACGACACCGATCGTACAACGCAAAAGAAAACAAAAATCAGAAGACTAGGTCCGGCCGTCCTGCACTTCCCCAATGTATTCTTCGCCACTCTTTCAGATCTGATCTCTCGCTTCTTCTCCACGGTCCACGCCTCCTTTGACTCTGCCTACCACGGTAGGTCGTGCAAGCTGGTAGCGCTGAACACCAAGAGGAATAGTGAAACTGTCGGACTCTGGGTCTTAATACCCAAAGTTGTCATTTGTGTATCGTGTTAGTCTTACAATCAGTGACTGTGTTAGTCTTATAATCAGTGACTAGTAAACACATTCATAATATACATAATCACATCCATACATTTATTCATACAAAATATTATGCATAACTTAAACGACTACATTATTTACAACACAAAGATTGACCGACTAAATAAAAGGTTACATCTAAGATTCCAGTCTGAACAACAATTCCAGTGGCATATGTAATAGTGGAAGCAAATCATATAATAAGTCAAAAATTTCAGTGGCATACCCATCCGATCCCTCAGGTAACCGACTAGAGACAAGTTCTCGAAAGACCCGACACCGAACCCACGGGTTCCGGGAGCAAAGAAAGCGTCTCCTGGCGTAGACTCATCCCCTTAGTTTGAACAACAATTTAAGCAAAATTGAATACATTGTGTACTCAGCAAGACTTATAGTATATCGCAACATATTATAAAGGGAAAATTAGCTCAGTGACATCGCGTTAAAGCGTAATCGGAGGAAATGACACTCCGTTCACGACGCACTATAAAATAACACCGCAAACACCAAAAATTAGGCGAATGACATCATGCTTGATTACTTAGTTTTGAATTTTTAAATATAGAAGCGAGCTCAAAAATTATCTATTTTTTGTGTAGTCTCAACAACAGTTTAATTGCTTGTGTGTTTTTAAAAAAACTTTATACATTTCGATTACGTCTCTAAAATTCATTTAAGTATACTATTTGTAGTAATTTTCTAATATAGAAAATGAGGTCTAAACATTATGAAATTGTATTACTTAATTTTGCAAAATTCGAAAAATTACACAATCAAGTCCACTGTGTAAGGAGCCTTAAAAAATTCATAATGTTTGGACTCCATTCTCTATATTAGAAAATTCCTACAAATAGTATACTTAAATGAATTTTAGACACAAAATTAAAACGTATAAAGTTTTGAAAAAATACACAAGCAATTAAACTGTGTCGAGATACTCCACGAAAAAATTGATAATTTTTTTAGCTCAGTTTCTATATTTAAAAAATTCTGGAAACGGAAGTAACTAGCGGCGATGCCATTCGTCTAAATTTTTGGTGTTCACGATGTTATTTTCCAGTGCGTCATGAACGGAGTATCGTTCCTCCGATTACGCTCTAACGCGATGTCACTGAGCTAATTTTCCCTATTATAAATGCAAGGCTTATCAAACAATATAGCTCTATGCTACAAGTTGGATTTTTTTTTAATAATCTATTTTTTATTCGGAATTACGGAAATAATACCACTTATTTTTTTTCTCCAGAAATAACCTCGTGTTGCTGTACAGTTGGGCGACTTGTCCTAGTCGTCCAACCAGCCCACGACACATGTCCAACTCGCCGAACAAAGGGGCGACTTGATCTAAGTCGCCAATCCGTATAGCGACTTTCCACTAATCGCCTAACCCTATGGCGACTTCATCCTAATCGCCCAACCACCGAGCGACATGCTTTAAGTCGCCCAACCACTAGGCGATTTTAGGTAATAACTGCCATGTTCAGTAAATCGATTGGAATAATTGTGTTAGAATAAATATTACATTCCGTATATATTACATTTAGCAAATCTTATTGTATGATGGTAAATGTTTTTTGAAAATAAAAGTGTAGTGACAAGGTTGATTGGTCTGTTTGTTATTTTCGTAGAATATGAAGGGTAAGAAATTTGTTAGACTCGCAATAACATTTTGTGATCGTCGTATATTGTTGTAGCGCTAAATTTTCAAGAATTTTGTGAGGCGATTGAGATAGTATTGGTCGTAAGTAGGAAGGTAAGTGATATTACGATGCGCTTAGGAATAACACGTATTAGTTATTGGAGGTACCATTTTTTTATTTAATCTTTTTACAAATTTTTGAAAGTTAATCTCTCTAACTATCCATAACTTAAAAGTAGAGAATCTATATGTGAACCATATATAAGACAATCCTTTTTACTGAGCGTAAATACATATATGGACTGAAAATCTTTTTTGTGAATTGATAATCTTTGTCACTTGAGCGTATGTATCATTCACAAACAATATTTCTAGGCCTTGCCCAGAAGTGATACATGTTATTGGGTGTCTTTATAATGATGCTGGGAAGAACACGGAAAAATCGAATGCGAAAAGATGAGGAGATTTGATGTTGCAAATTAAAATAGACTTTATAACGAAGCTGGGAATAACACGACGCATAGGGTTTTGTTACGTGCATAAGAAACAATATCATACACGATGCAACAAACCGAAGTACTCCTATGATAAATATGCGCCTTTTTGGAATGGAAATAGATTCGACCTTCGACGGGGGACTAGTACAGAATGGTCCGACCTACTGCGTGGACCAGGGCCATTTTCCCTTCCTTGCTAGCTCGGCGTTGAACTCCTCGCCGGCTTCTTTGGCCTTGGCCGTAATTTCCCTCTTTCTCTCGCGCTCCCTGCGCTTGCACGCCTCGAAATCGAGATGAGCTTACGTCTCCCGACGTATACTGTTGTTTTGCTCGTCGTTGCGGCATTGCTCCTCCCGGATCTCGCGGTCTCTTTTGTCATGGCACTCATCAAAGTCGAGAGACCACTGGTCATGTGGGTGGATCTCTTGGTCGATCCACTTACGGTAGCCACATAGTGGATCCGGGGACTACAGGTAGACAGGAGAGATTGTTAATACATACTTTGAAAGAGAAATAGTATGGGAACACTGTCGGGACCCAAAAATGCAATTCTGGACCCTCTGTGTATAATGCACTAGTCCAGGATCACGCTAGTGCACACAGTAGCAACATCAGTGAAATATCATTTCCATATACAAAGATAACTAATAAATAGGCAAATAACAATAAACATCAGAGTAGAGACCTTAAGGTCAAAGCTTACAATTAATGCTTCAGAGGGCAGGTAGCTTAATGAAGCTGCAGCGGAACGAAATAGAATAACTTCAGTGAAGCCCATCCATATGCCCACAGGCAATCGGTTAGGGTGCGCGACTTAGTTCTACACGATCCTTGAAGTAGACCTTGTTGACTGACGATTCCTTCACCTCTACTTGATTTATTAAAGCAAGCATGAGTACACACCGTACTCGCAAGTCATACTACAGAATGCAATTTATAGATGCAGGCTTATTCCAAAGGAATGGCTTCTGTGGTTCTTTTGCAGAAATGCGACATTTGCAATTTGAATATGAATAATAGATTGAAAGCATAATTCAAAACAAATAGACAATAATAAGTTTTATCATTTGTTTTCACAAAGACATATAGCCTAATCAAGTTATTCACACAGCTGCATAAGTTATCTCACACAAATGTCCCCATCCCAAGTTTTTATGAAAACCTACCCTCGTGTGAAATCCCGAGCATGTCCATGACCATGACGCGCTATTCAATAGATTGATTAACACTTTGTAGAGGTTGTACACTTTACCCACAAGATACAACTAGTGTAGCTAGCACTAGCCAGTAACAAAACAGTTCGTAAACTTCATCTCGACATTGACACTCCCAGATGCTTAGCCGCCACAGACGCACACCGTTGGATGTGGACACGGCGAACCACCCCGTGATGCGACTACTTGGTAGTACACACCTCCACCCAATCCGACACGCCTAACCTACAACCCGAGTAATCAATGTTAAGACTCCATAACTTACTAAGTTAGGCCCGTCCCATACCTGCATGTGGTTGTACGAAAGGCTCGATTCAATGGCGATAAAGTTAAGTCCTTAATTGACCGAGCAAGACTTCCAAATTCTAACCTATCATTCCCGCCAACACAGATCCACCATAAAAGTATGCGCACCACTTGCCCCCGTCCAAAACCTTTTCCCACCTTGTTGGTTATGCAACATATGCCATCAACGAGTAATAGCACATAGTACACATAGTTTTTATCACATAGTTCCATAGTCACTTAGTCAAGTTTATATTTGCAACTTACATGAGATGATGACTCGTAGCATGGCTAAGCAATCTAATCGCATCTAACCATCCAACGTTGGTAATACAATAGCACCAACTAAACAAACCAAACTAGGGTGACAAAAGATTATGGCATACAATTAGACAAGGAGGTCATAACAATCTGGATATTAACTAATCCCAAAAACATTGAAATAAATAATTAAAGTAAATGCAATAATTTAAATCAATATAACTTTTGAAAACTGGGTTCAATATGATCAAAGGTATAACTTGCCTTGAGATAGGTCTAAGTACTGATCTTGCTCTTGAGGTGTTCCTTCTTCTTCAAATCTTCTCGAAGTATCGACGTCTACTCGCAAAACGAAAGCAAATAAACAAAACAAATAAATAACAGGGCAAAACAAACTCCAAAAATTAAATAAAAATCTCAGATAGATATATCTAGAATTTAGATGAATTTAGAAATTTGAATGGGCTCAAACGGAGTTCGGATGCAAAAGATATGAGCTTGGGAAGATTGAAATAGAAGAAAACCCTAAAACTAGATTATTGGAATTTCCCAAATTATTTTCCAATTGAAAAAACAAAATTTCACATGTTTGAGAATCCTACGGGTTTGGAACCATGTATTTGTGATTTTGTCTTAGTATTTTATAATTCCTTAATCCAACCAAAACTATGAAGTAAATGTTATCAATTCTTTATTGTGCAAATAAATACATATATTTCACATTATATAAACTAGCATTTGCTTGAATGCGCCGGTTATCGACAAGTTTATATAATAGAAAAGTAACACGTTATCATTCATCAAGCCTAGACACAATTAGCGCAAAGATGCGTAATAGTACAACTAAATTTATTTTCACCGACTAATTTTTCCTCCATACGAACTTCTAAACTAATTGTATTAATCATGCTACCTCTAAACATTTACTAACAATATGTCACTACACATGATGTTGCTCGCTAACCTACCATGGTTACTAATTAATCATGCTATATCTAAACATTTACTAACAATATGTCACTACATATGATGTTGCTCGCTAACCTATCATGGTTACTAATTAATCATGCTATCTCTAAATATTTGCTAACAATATGTCACTACACAAGATGTTGCTTACTAACCTACCATGGTTTCAAAAATACACTTATACAAAATAATATTACAAACTCACCGTACTAGTCGTCGATGCGAAGCGAAGAACTTTTTTTCCTCCTCTTATTCTTCCTCTCCTCTTATTCTTTCTCCTCTTCCTCTCCTCTTTTTCCCTCTCCTTCTCCTCTCTTTCTTTTCTTTCTTCTCTTCTCGCTCGGTCGCTCCTTTGAAATGGCGATCGCTCACCGCATGTGAGCTTTATAGCCACCCCAAGTCGCCATACGGTTAGGCGACTAGGGTCTAGCTTCTGACCTAGTTGCTCCACCGTATGGCGACAAGGTCTAAGTTGCCATCCCATTGCACGACTATGCTCGAACCATTTAATCACCGTGCCATTGAGCGAATTTGACAAGTGTCGCCCACTGGTTGGGTGACTAGAGCAGTCTCTCGGGTTTTAAAACATATTTTAAAACTAAGAATAGTGTGTGGTCCTATATGTCAGTGACTCATTTACTAAACACATTTAAAATTATATTTCCGATTACCTTTTCAGCCGATCCCACCTGTTATTGACTTAGTATGTTTAAGTACTGTTATTTAGCGCTAATTAACATTTTAATCATGCAGGCCCACTGGCAGAGAGAGGGGGGACAGAGCTACGCGCATGGCTGTGCGCCATGGAGAGCTCGCTACCAGCGGTCGGGGCGATGGCAAGGCTGGGGGTGGCAAAATGGATTGCTCTCTGAACGGCGATGACACCGGATGGTGGTGAAGGCTAGAGAGATGGGCGGAGGCGATGCTACGCCGGAGATAAGCTGTGGAGCTTCTTGGGCTCAAAGTGGTTTTCGCGATTGAGGCAAATCGACAGCAAAAGAAGGTGCACATTGGCTTTAAAAGGTTACTACGATGCTACACGCAGTGGCTCGAGGACGAATGTTCACCGGAGCGTCAGCGATAAAGCTTCCCGCGGCGGTGCCATGACAGGCTATGACGAAGTCCATGCTACACTAGCTAATGTCGAGACCAAAAATACATCTCAGAACCATCTGTATATTTAACTAGTCCCGATCAAGAGCTAGCTCACACAGAAACAAAGTGATGAAATACCATCCATTTATTCGGTTTAACTAAAAAGATCTCAGAGTGCGAATAATAATAATAATGGACCTTATGGTCAACGTTTAATTAACTTGCTACGCAGGGCTAAAGAAACAAATAACTCTTACAGAGGAACGAAACTCTTCAAAGGCCAATCAACATGCCCACAGGTAATCGAGTGGAGAACGATCCTAATCCGCAAAACCTTCATGATCCACTGGCGAAGAACTCTTGAGCAAATTTTGATAATCGCCAATCGCCGACAACTAAAGGGCGAAGCCATGAGTACTTTTGAATGTACTCAAGAAACCGTAGGGAAATGTATGCAAATAGTATTCATGCATGGCTTGACAAGGTTAGTTGTATGGTTCTTTTGCGTAAAAGCAAGATTTACGATAAATACAATAAATAGATTGAAATGCGTAGTTGAAAATAATAATAAATAAGTAAACAATTTCTTTGAAACAACTAGTGAACTTCCCGTTCACTTCCCAACCAAACCAATGATAAGTGAATCCACTATTCACCCATCGACACAAACCACCAAGTGAAATCATCGTTCACCAAACAAACATTATATTCATCAAGTGAACATCTCATTCACACTCCGACTCATTTTAAAGAAACTCTATCTCCCGTGTGAAATCCCCGGACATGTCCATAACCGAGGACGCGGCTATTCGAATAGATCAGTTAACACTCTGCAGAGGTTGTACACTTTACTCACAAGATATAACTAGTGTAGCAAGCACTAATCATAACAAAACCTTTCGGAGGTTTCATCTCAACAATTGACACTCACGTTGTACCTACAGTCACCAAAACCTCATCGTGGTTGACGTACAACGTTGGATGGATGCGCGAACCGCCCAAATGATGTGGCCTTAGAAAAGGATACACACCTCCACCCAAATACGGCCCGAGTAATCAAAAGCCAAAACTCAACAACCTACTAGGGTAGGGCCATCCCATACTAGGCATGTGGTTGTACGAGAAGGCCCAGTTCAATGGCGCACAAGATTAAGTCCTTAACAAGCTACTCAAACGAGAACTACCACAAACCCACAGCGTGTAGAAACACCACCACTATCCACCAACCACTCGCTTGAGCAAAAACAGTTTCGTTTAACCAAGACCAATGACACACCTAGTCATGGTACACAAATTTTAACAACAGTGACATACCACCACGATTCCATATATCATTAAGTCAAAATTAATTATTATGACACATGTGATGATTAACCCATTGTAACTAAGCATAACTAAGCATTCATACGATACCCATGTTGGTGATATAAATATGTCCACCTAAAATTACCCATGCTAAGGTGTCAAGGAATTCATGGCAATCAAATAATTAAAGGAGGCATAATGACAATAGGTGATAACTAAACCCAAAACAATTTATATAAAGATAGCATGCAATTGTATAAAACAATATACTTTTGAAATCATAGGTTCAATACGATCAAAGGACTACGGCTTGCCTTGGAATAAATCCTGGGATTGATCTTGATCTTGGTATGCTCCTCCTTGCTCAAAGCTTCCTGAAGTATTAACGTCTAATCGCAAACAAGCAAATAAACCAAATAAATAAATAACAGAGAGCAAATAAACTCCAAAAATTAAATAAAAATCTCAGATAGATAGATCTTGAATTTAGATGAATTTAGGAATTTGAATGGACTAAAATGGAGTTCAGATGCAAAAGATATGGGCTTTGGAAGATTGAAATCTATGAAATAACCCTAAAAGGATTTATGGATTAATCCAAATTATTTTCCTCATCAGAATTCCGGAATTATGACGACGGATGACGTCGTGGCGATTTCCACGGAAAGAAATAAAAGAAATCCACCGACAGGTGGGACCCACTTGGAAGTGAGATGGCTCACGGTGGACTGAGTTCACCGAGCCGGGCGGTTGGGTTAGATCTGTTGGTGCCACACAGATGCTAACGAGGCGGACACGTGGGCGACACGCAGGCAAACAGGGGTGTCACAGCGTTGACGTGGATCTGACGTGGACGCCGATGAGGCTGGTGGCGCTTCGGCTTCGGCGTAAACCGCGAACGGCGGCGGCCTCAGCGGCAAGTGCATGGGAGGCAGAGGCGAGACGGGAACTTCGAGGTGGGTTTCACGGTGCTCGCAGACGATCGCGGGCCGCGGCAGCGATTAAGACGGAGCTTGGGTCACGGGCTCGTCGACGACGGTGAAGGAGAGACCCTTAGTCGAAGGCGCGGGCGGTGACGCGATGTAGGCTTCACAGCGGTCCCAAAGGTGGCCTCCATGGGCGACGAGATGCACCGGAGTAGCGGCGGTGACGACAAGGTCTCGCGGCCGGCGCTAAAGATGAAGGCGGCGCTAGGGCTCTAGGCGATGACTTGAGCGTGGGCGGCTAGGGCAAAAGAGGCGGCGCGGCTCGGGATGCGAGGACCGCAGGTCCTCGAGGCCTTAAATAGCATCGGGAGCGAGGAGTTCGCGTCCGAGACGGCGAGGCGGCGAGACAGCCATGACACGGACTCAGGAGTCCGTGGAGAAGACGAAGCCGACGTGGCGTGGTCCGCGATGTCACGAGACAGACTCGGTTCTATGGTCACAGGCGACACGGCGCAGCAGTTATTTGGCAAAGGGTTACCACCCGCGCAAGCCAGCGGCGGTGAGAGAACGCAGTTGCAGGATTTGGGCCGAAGCAACGGAACAGGCGCAGACAGAGCAAAGTCGTATGAAAGGATCCGGTTTCGCCCAACTACTATTCTGAGATTTAATAATAGTTTTTCTTTTTAGAAAATAGCTAAAAATCCAAATAAGACTTAGAAAATAGCAAATGACCTTGGAAAAATTCTAGAAAATATATCCAAGCTCATAGAATCCAAATAAAATAATTTTGATAATAGTTGATGTTGACATTAATCACATTAAATTGTTTTTGAACTCTAAAAATTCCAATTAAGCTTTTAACTTTAGCAGAAAAATTCAAATGGTTATTTTTCTTTTAAAACTTTAAAACGGACCAAATTTTTTGGATGTTATAGCTAATCATTTGATCTAATGCGCGAAAAAACTCTGGGGGACTACTAGAAACTCACCAAGGTCTTGAAGGCGTTGGGGGATGACCAAAGTGGCTTGGCAACGTTGAGCAGCGGCGGCACAAAAGAGGCTCTCGGTGACATCTTACTGTGGTGATGGAGCAGCTATAAAGAGGTGTGCATTAGCTTGCATGCACACTGAGGATGGTAGTGATAGAAGGAATCGACCAGAGACTCACCAAGATGCGCGGCTAACTAGAAAAGAGTTGCGGCTACCGGAAATGAGGAAGAAGATTGATTCAGGGGATTCCCTATGTGTGGATCATCATCAACCGAGGGAGGAGCATCGGTGAAGTATAGGACACAGAATGACGTGGTCAGGTCAGGTTCAAACTCACCAGAACGTCGGGAACACGAAGGTCTGAAGTGGAGTGTGCACTGGAGGTGAAGAAGACGATATCACGTTCACGCTACAGGGTTCCCGGAGCTACATCAAGCAAAGAAAGAGTATCAGCGAGGTAAGGGGCACATGGTGACGCGGTTGGCGAGGGCAAGGAAGCTCACTTGAGCAAATGGCACTGTGAGGCTTGCTCACCGGCATCGAGGACAACACTCTTGTTTCCGGCAAACTAAGGAGCGAAAAGCTCTTGTTCTTGGTTGGAGACGAGAATGGCGAGCTGGGAATTCTGTGACGCGGTCAGAGGTTTAAGTAGGAACGAGTAGCGCGTGAGAAAAGCGACGATATATATTTATTTTGCGCAAGTAACACTTATATCATATGATGTAGGTAAGATTCATGTCATTAATTTAACTAGTGGCCTTTGACGCGCCTTGGCGCTGCGTGTGAGGAAGCGACATGACGTTCGCCCGCTGCTGGCTTCCATCCGTCCATGTGCGCGTGTCTCGGTCAGCTAGAATTCTACCAGCGCGAAGGCACAACAACCAAGCATAATCTGACGGCCGAGAAACGGAGGAAAGAAGATCCGATGACCCAAAATAAAGGGCGACGTGGTCCAGCTTTTGCGTCTCAAATCTCCCAATGTTTATCGGACGACATGGCGAGCGGAGCGGAAATCCGATGACAAAAAAAGGGGCTACGTGGACACTCTGAGAGGAGCCTAATCTCGTCTTCTTTTATATAGAAAGATCTTGCGCAACCTTGACAGGAAAACACTGTCCTAATGAACCAAAGAAATCACATAAAAGTTGAAAAAAAGGTAGTCGTAAGACCGAAAAGCGCAAGGTATCTTCTTCGCCAAACCTCAAACTGTCAACCTATAAATAAAACCTCAAAAATTTATACAACTACAAAGTACAAACCTTCCCTCCCAAACGGCGAGCGATCCATCGAATCCCATCCATCCCCACGCCCGCCGCCGCCGCCGCCGCCGCGCGCGCCTGGAGCGGCGGGCCGCGGCCACCCACCCCGCCGTCTCACGCCACCGCGGAAACCGGCACCCACCCCCGCCCCCACGCGCCCGCCCCCACGTGTCCCTCCCCTGCCGCCCGCGGGCCCCGCCTGTCACCCACCCCTCCGCCTGGTGGGCAGGCGAAAGCGACGCGTGAAGGAAGCGCTGCCTGCGCTGCGCTGTGCGCTCCTCACCCCCTACCCCTCGATAGCCGCGCCGCTCTGCTGCCTCTGCGCCCCGGTTCCCCATTTGCCCCCTCCCCACATCCGCTCCTCATCTATTTCCCCCCACCGCCTCCTAGCCCTCGCCGCCTCTGCTCCGCTCGGTTCGCCCAGCGGCCCGACTCCGCGCTGCTCCGGGGGCCCCTCGCCGCGCGATCCGCCGGGGCCTCGGTCAATTCGGCTCGATTTCGGGAGGTGAGGCGGCTCTCTCGGCGCTGCGATTCAGCATCTGTTTGGATGGGTTTACGCGGGGTGGGGTCTCTTAGGAATTTGTATGCGGAGGGGTTTGACTGACGGATGGAGTGGGGGTATTAGGGCGGAGATTCAGATTTGGGTGTGGGTGTGGGTGTGGGCGGTGGGCGTTTGGGGGGTGTGAGGTTTGTTAGCCGGCGGCGAGCTTATTTAAGAAACGGTAGTGCTTGTGCGAGGTGCGATGCTTCAGTTTGTGTGATCCAATTGGGAGCTGGTCGTAGTTGCCTGCGTGCTAGTTCGTTGGTTTGTTAGGTTTCTGTTCTAGGGTCTGAAAGAGAGTATGCAGTGGCGGAATTTCGGAGATTCGTGACGGTGATAGGCGCACGAGGTAAAGCATGGAGATGTTTGGACTAAAGGTAGCATCAGGGAGTGGAACCGTGATGCCTGTGTTTGCCATGCCTGAATTTTGGCTTGTTGAGCTGTATATGTGCACAGCTGTTCCATAATAGGAATAATTTGGTACAAAGAAAAACGAAGCATTCAATGGAACAAATAATCCAAGTGTCACCATTTGTGTGTTGCAATATGTGCCTTTTTTTTGCAATAAGAGTAAACCGTTGACCGCATACTAACGAAAACAGATAATAACCTTTAGTCTTAGAGAACTGTTCGTCAACTAATTCTTCATTTTGATACAAGAACATCATACAAGTAATTTCGGAGTAAATTCAGATACCTCAAGTGCTTGGTTGTTCTAATACGTCAGCAGTGTGTTCTAATGCTTGATTGAGCTCTGTTTGATCTCACTTTAGACTTGTGACTAGTACTCTAATGCATAGGTTTTTTTCTAACCATACACGGAAGTTAGTTTATTTTAATTAAGGGTGGTCTATTTTGACATTTTTGAGTTACTAATAAAGAAATGCATTCTTCTGCTCCTAGCAGCATGTGACTCTGATACCCCGACGATGAAGGAGAGGATCTCTTTATGTGATAGTGCAGCAGATGGAAATTGGGTTTTGAAATACAAAAGAAAACGAAGCAAGTTAACAGTTAGCCCATCAAATGAGCATGAGGCTACCTCACCAACATCGGACTCTCCAATGAACAATGGTTCCATCAAAAAGAAGTTCAAGCATGACACTAACATTTCTCCATCAGCCAAAAAGATAAGAGGGCGTGATGGGGTGAATTTCTCTTCTAATACCTTTTCATTTGTAGTTTACCTGTTTGTCTATCACGTGGATATTGCTTGCGATTTACTTCGTAAGGTACTTGCATGTGTTCTGCTTCCATGTAAATACAAGCTAAAGGCTAAAGCAATGTTTTAATAACAATTTCCAATGTAGCCAATGTATAAAATACCTTTCTCATTGATCACACGTACTATGGCTTTGGTGAAGCACCTGGGTTTTAAGAGTTCAGGATTTTTCTTCACATAAATACTGTAAGTCAAGCGAAATTTTTTAGAAGTAGGAGCTTACAGGTTTTATTAACCCTCTGCCTGCAACAGTCAGTTAGATATGTTAACGCTTGCTTATTGGACACGTAACGGGGATATGGCTGAACTCTTGTGGTGTTGTTGCATCCAAGATACATGCCTGCAAACAATACTGGAAGCGCAGATCTTAGTAGGTCACCATACATTTGTGTGGGCAACTGCAACTGCATAATGTTTTAACATAAAAATATAAATACTGAATTTCAGCTGAGTAATTACGTGTCTTTCTCTCCGACGATCCATGTAGCAAGTACATAATTAATGCAAGTTTAAGCCTTTATACACTATTATTTTCTTTGCATTACTTTGTATGTTACCTCTATCACGCTGTTCAAGTCTTCTTATACACACATTCTTTTTGTTTCTTCAGTATTTCTACGAGTGCGTAGAATGTGATCTTGGTGGCAATTTGCTGTGTTGTGATAGCTGTCCACGAACGTACCACTTGGAATGTCTTAATCCTCCCCTTAAGGTTTGAATAATTTCTGTTGTTTGATTAGACAGCTTTTTTTTGGGTGTACTGACCAGTTTTTATCTCTTTGATTCTTCCATTTCTAATCTAGCGTGCGCCACCTGGGAATTGGCAATGTCCTAGATGTCGCATCAAAAAGTTAGCTTGAAGTTGTTAGGCAATGCAGATGCTGACACTTCTAAACGTGAAAGAGCAAGGAGAATGCGTACAAGCACCACATCAGATAGCCCATCTCTCCATAACAAAGTTTCTTTTAGCACCAAGTCCCACACAAGGAAAAGTGAATCAAACGAACAAGGAAAACTATCATGTGGTGGTGCTTTAAAGGAGGGTGACTTCAGTGTGAAGGATAATGAAGTTGATCAAAAGAAGCCATTGATATTACATTTGAAGAAGCGTTCAACCAAGGAACTATCAGCAAATACCAAGCCCTTGAAGTCAGGATTCCTTGGGAAGTCTTCAGAAGAGAAACAAGAGCAACAAGGAAGTGCTTTGAAAATGGAGAAACATCTGTGCCCGATTTAACCTGTCTCCAAAGAGATCTAAAAGCAAGAGGCAACATAGTCACAGAGACAGCAAGAGATCTGAAGCAAAAAGCTCAAATATTTGGCAACGGATGTTGACAGTGTTTCCTCAATGGAACCATCTACATCTCTTGATCACAGTGAATCACCGCCAAAAGAAAATCGTTGGATGGAAGAACACCTACATCTAGTACCAAGAAAGGAAAAAGAAATTGAAATTGTTGATAAAAAACATTCTGAGGTACTCAAAGATCACTTTGTTGTGTTCCAATATTCACCGAGCAAATACAATTTTTTTATATATATTTTGCCTTTCCAGAAATGCTCCCGAGTGATTTTCTCGTTGGTATACTCTGGTGAACACATTTAGTATGTTAGTTGTTTGCTCAAGATGTCTTGTGTTTCTTTTCTAATTCAGCCACCATTTATTATATGTACATTTTACTACAATTTTTATTTTAGAATTGGCACCTTTCCTATTGTAATTTTCTTAAGCTCATTTTTTGTTTCGATTATAACCCTTATTTTATGAATAAACTGAATAATGCAGCACACAGCCACAAAATTATCTCAGCAAACTTGCCATAATTAACAATTCTTTAATAGTATATCGTATAATGCTTTCTGAATTCTGATCTCACCTGGAAAATACATAAAATTAACTGTATGCGCTCCTTTAAGTTTGGTTGCCTTTTAAGGTCATCTTGTCTGTTTTCTCAGAGGTGCTGATGTGTTTGCATTTATTAGCATACGAGCAAAGAAACAAGGGTAGCTTTTGTACTTCCCGAACATAAAACTAGCTTGACTGTATTTATTTTACCATCGGGTATAAATTTTGCCCATGGCAGCATTTTCTGATCATTTGTCTTTGGTTGCTACCATGATCAGCCTCCACTGCTTTTCTAATGTCTGTTTGTGTCTTTATTCATGCAATTTTTGTCGCATGATGAACACCTTATTTGATGCTTGCACTCTTATCCAATGTTCAAATTTTGTAACATATTTATGTTCAGAATGCCGTTCATATACATGAAAAAATGGTGCAGGAGCAGGGTGTGCTAGGAGACAAAATAATGACTCCTCAGGAGGATCTGCAGGTTCGTTCTGGCAATTATCTACTATTGTAGATAGTGATGTATGGTAGCACCATAGCTGCACTACGCCACTACCTTATCTATATACATTGCATCTTCATCCATTCATTTTTTCCAGCTTCGAGCTGTCCCATTTTCTATGTTTTCTGATTATTTATCTCAAAGCATTGCTCTTTGCTTAGGTTGATCGCATCCTAGGCTGTCGGCTCCAGACAAGCCAAATCAGTTCACCGCTCCATGCTTCACCAGAGCAGATTGAATCAACCAATTTGCAGCTGGAAGCTATGGCCCCACCTAGTGCTTCCAGTGCGCTAGAAACCAGCCACATCATTCACAATAGATTCTATGAAGGAATACGGTCCTCTAACAATGATACTGATACCACTCTAGAGGATGTATACGCTGATGAATCAGCAAACCATGGTGGTGACAATCATTTGGATGGTGTTGAAGAGCAAAAGGAGAGTAATGGTAAATCCGTGAAAACAAAGAGTCACTGAACCAAGAAGATACCATGAAGACAGTATCAGTATCAGTATGTTCCACTGATCAAACCATCACAGTAAAAGATGCTGGAGTATTAGGAGAAAATGTGACAGCTTCAACAAATGGTGAACATGAGGCAGTATCTGATATTCCAGCAGAAACAGATGACATCGAACTTTCAGTTTCCAAAGCTGATGCAATAGCCCAGACCAAACAAGAGCATACACCTGAAAGTAAAGTACATGGAAAGATGGAAGACATTGCAGGTAAGGACCATGATGATACTGCGTATGAGTTTTTGGTCAAATGGGTTGGAAAATCAAACATCCATAACACTTGGGTTTCTGAATCTGAACTAAAAACATTAGCAAAAGGAAACTAGAAAATTACAAAGCAAAGTATGGAACAGGTTTGATAAACATTTGCAAGGAACAATGGTGCCAACCACAGCGAGTTATTGCTTTATGGTGTTTCTTTAGATGAAGTAGAAGAGGCTTTGATCAAATGGTGCGGCCTTCCTTATGATGAATGCACCTGGGAAAGATTAGATGAACCTACCATGGTGAAGTATATCCATTTGGTTACTCAGTTCAAAAATTTTGAATGCCAGGTTTTGGATAAGGATATGGGAGGTGACTATGCAAATGCAAGAAACTGCCAAGAGCTTAATGTGTTGTTTGAGCAGCCAAAAGAACTTCAGGGTGGCATGCTCTTCCCTCATCAACTGGAAGCATTGAACTGGCTACGTAAATGTTGGTACAAGTCAAAAAATGTTATCCTTGCTGATGAGATGGGTCTCGGAAAGACAGTGTCAGCCTGTGCTTTTCTATCATCCCTGTGTTGTGAATTTAAGATTAAATTGCCATGTCTTGTCTTGGTTCCTCTTTCTACTATGCCCAACTGGATGGCTGAATTTGCATCTTGGGCACCTCATTTAAATGTTGTGGAGTATCACGGTTCTGCACGAGCAAGATCTATCATTCGTCAATATGAATGGCATGCGGGTGACGCAAGCAAGATAGGTAAAACAAAGAAGTCTCACAAGTTCAACGTTTTGCTCACCACTTATGAAATGGTGCTTGTTGATGCTGCATATCTTCGTTCTGTGTCATGGGAAGTTCTTATAGTTGACGAGGGGCATCGCCTGAAGAATTCTAGCAGCAAACTCTTCAGTTTACTCAATACATTTTCATTTCAACACAGGATTTTGTTGACTGGAACTCCTTTACAGAACAACATTGGTGAAATGTATAACTTATTGAACTTCTTACAACCTGCTTCTTTCCTTCTCTAGCATCGCTTGAGGAGAAGTTTAATGACCTTACAACAGCAGAGAAAGTGGAGGAGCTGAAGAAACTTGTGGCTCCACATATGCTTCAAGGCTGAAAAAGGATGCAATGAAAAACATCCCCGAAGACCGAGCGAATGGTACCTGTTGAATTGACATCAATCCAGGCTGAATACTATCGTGCTATGCTTACAAAGAACTACCAAGTACTGCGCAACATTGGAAAAGGTGGCGCCATCAGTCATTGCTCAACATAGTAATGCAGCTTCGGAAAGTCTGCAACCATCCATATCTTATTCCTGGAACTGAACCTGAATATGGTTCACCAGAGTTTTTGCACGAAATGCTAATAAAGGCCTCAGCAAAGTTAACTTTGTTGCACTCTATGCTTAAAATGTTACACAAGGATGGTCATCGTGTTCTTATTTTTTCTCAGATGACAAAACTCCTTGACATACTAGAAGATTACCTGACTTTGGAGTTTGGTCCTAAAACATTTGAAAGAGTGGATGGTTCGGTATCTGTGGCAGACCGCCAGGCAGCAATTTCTCGTTTTAATCAGGACAAGACTCGCTTTTGTATTCTTGCTATCTACACGGTCATGTGGGCTTGGGATTAATTTGGCAACTGCAGACACTGTTATCATATATGATTCTGATTTCAATCCACATGCTGATATACAGGCCATGAATAGGGCACACAGAATTGGACAGTCAAACAGACTTTTAGTTTACAGGCTTGTAGTACGTGCTAGTGTTGAGGAGCGTATCTTGCAACTTGCCAAGAAGAAATTGATGCTTGATCAACTTTTTGTTAATAAATCAGAATCACAGAAGGAAGTAGAAGATATCATTCGCTGGGGAACAGAGGAACTCTTCAGGAATATCGATGGGGCGAATGTTAAAGATAATAATGAAGCTTCTGGTGCTAAACATGATGTAGCTGATGTTGAGTTTAAGCATAGGAGGAGGACTGGTGGCCTAGGTGATGTGTATGAGGACAAATGTGTTGGTGGTTCTACTAAACTTATTTGGGATGAAAATGCTATCATGAAGCTTCTTGATAGATCCAACCTTCCATCAACAGTAACTGAAAGCACTGATGGGGACTTGGACAATGATATGCTTGGCACTGTAAAGGTAATTTAATTTGTGTACCTTCTTCTTCAAATGATGAATATTTATGCAATGACTCCCTGGTAGATTATGGTATCAAGAATGCCATCTTTTCCATGTTTCACCAAATTGTTGTAGTCCACCAAATTACTGTAGTTCACCTAGTTTGGAAGTTCCTAACCAATGTCATTCGATTAGATTTTGTTGTCAGTATTCTGTTACAGACAGACTCATTCACTAATTTAGGATCTTTAGTTCTTAGACCACCTTAACAATTACATTTGTTTTTTCTTTTGTATGGTGGCTACCACTGTTATTGTGATGTAGGTTTTAGTTTTACTTTGTGCAATTCAGAGCTTCTCTCTGGATGTCTCAATTAATACTTTCTTTTACCTCCATTCGTTAAGCAGTCAATAGATTGGAACGATGAGCTGAATGATGATCCTGGTGCCACTGAGGACATTCCAAATATTGATAATGATGGTTGCGAGCAGGCATCTGAAACAAAGCAGGATGCAGCAAATCGTGTGGAAGAAAATGAATGGGATAAACTTTTACGTGTCAGGTGCTCTACAATACCATGTACTTGTTATTTCTCTTGGCTTATGATGGTATTTTGCTTTATGTTTTCTTGTTTACTTCATAACTTGACACGTCAGAAAGGAAAACAAAAAGGAAGGATAAATACTCCAATTCTAGCATGTATGCACTTGGATAAGTTAGCACATGGTACATACCAGCTTATGAACATTTATGCTCTACATCATCACTGTGGAGTCAAATTTTGTGGTAGCACGAACCCCATTTGTGAAAAGTGCATCATGCACTAGAAATTTTGCTGTTATGCAGAACAAATGGGGACTGGTGCTCATATGTTCACCAAAACCTCATTTGAACTTACGAAAAATTTCACACCCAGACGATTTCTTGTTTCTACTTAAATATTAATCCCTTGCTTGGATGGGTCGAGATGGGCCAGCATCCCGGACCATCCAAACAAGGCCTAAGTGAGGCAGTGTAAGACTGAAAGTCCATGATGGTTACTTTACTAATTGCTATAATCGGTCCATTTGCTTAGTGCTCTCTCTCTCTCTCACACACACACACACTCATTCACTCACTCACACACAGCATGATGGTTGGTTACTAAATGCAAATGGGTATTTCAGATGGGAGCAGTATCAAATTGAGGAGGAGGCATCTCTTGGTCGAGGCAAGCGTTTGAGGAAGGCTGTTTCTTACAGGGAAACATTTGCAACAATTCCTAATGAAGCTTTAAGTGAGGTACTTTTTTGTTGGACGTGACCTTGTTGTGCATATTTTCTTCTTCTTTTGATCAGGAAACATTGCCGGTTCATTTACTGCTTTACTATTAGCAGCATGAAAACTATACCTGGCTGGTAAATATCACATAGGAGATCTGTCCTCCTAGCAAGTGAGTAGTGAATAGATCTTTGTATTTTTGGCCACCATGATCCATTGGATTGTGACATAATGTTAGAACCCTATGAACATATAGTTTTGCAAAATGTCCTTTCTCCATATATGCATATTGACCTTTAGGAAAGCATCAACTATTTAACTATGGTTTTATGATGGCTCGTGAGTATCAATGTTGCAAATTTTGAATCTGTAAGTCAAAATTGCACCACAGGCACCATACTATTCCATTTTGCTTGTGGTACAACGATTTTCTTGATTTGAATCCCTCTACTACTAGCTCATGCCTAATGAAAGACTTCCCATTTATCCCATGGATAGAAATCTGCTGCAACACTCAACGGATGCCACAATAGACTACTTAGTCACATAGCAAATGGCTACTTTTATTGATAATTTGCAACAACAACAACAACAAAACAAAAAAACTCGTGACCGTCAGAGTCCCAAACACTTCCCCACTCATCCCCATGACAACTTTCCATTAGTGCACAGCCATGCCCCTCTCTCCTCACAGTTCCTCTCAGCTATGTCCGAGCAAATTTCGAGGCAGATGTGGGGCGGCGTGAAGGCACCATGCCAGGTTGGTGGGGGTGTAGTGGATTCGTGGTGGTATGGGGTGTGATATGATACATCTGATGTGGCAGCAATTTTTCCCATGCCAATTCACAGAATGTGTTGCAAGGGTTTCCCAAAGCAAGTTAGCTTATGTGTGTGTCCGCCTAAAACTGAGTTTTTTTGTCGTATGGTCACACAGATCATTGAAAGTTTTTGGTGCGATAAAGATATTGTCATGTGGGTTCAAGATAGCATGCTCTGTAGTTTCTTGTGCATTTGACTTGCTTTCCTTCCTTTTCGCAAATCAAACTCTACGCAATCAATTTTAGTTTAGTTCTTTGTTACTCCTATTGTTATTCTTTCTGTTAAGAGTATTGTACATATTAGTAGTCTCTCTTGGCCCATGTGGTCCATGTAGCCCATGAGACCCAACTATCGTATCTTTCCCATCTATATATATCTCTCAATAAAAGCTGCACAGTTGTGAATAGCAAAATTCTCTCCAAATTATAACCAGTGTTCCCCTAGGCGGGCGTTTCAGGCTGGGCTAAGCCTCATTGCCGAGATTTATGGACAATCGGCGCCCTAGGCGCTCGGCCCGCCTCGTCGCTTGCCAAATCCTCCTTCCCTCTGTCGCGCCGCCGCCTCCAACCCCATGCCTCCTTGTTGTGCCGCCTCCTCCCTCTCCGCCCGCCCTCTGCCCTTTCTACCCAGCCTCCTTCTCCTGTCAGATTCCTCGCCTCCTGTGCCGCAACGCCTCCTCCGGTCCTCCACCTCGCGATGCCTCCTCCCCGTCCCATCGCCGTCGCCAAGGTGAGCTCTGCGCTCTCTCTCTCGCCGTACTCTTGCTTTGCCTTTTCTCTTGCTCTACACATGCTGGTGCAGATTTTTGCTTTTGCCCTTTGCTCGCTTCTCTCGCTTCAGATTTGTTTTGTTTTTCTCTTGTTTCAGACATGCCGGGCGCAATTTCTACCTTGTATCATTGCCCCTGCCCGCCTCCTCTCTTGTGTCGGTTGGCCGGCTAGGCGACTGGCGATTAGGCGCTTAGCGCCGGCTCGCCTACGCCTAGCGCCTAGGTGAACACTAATTATAACATGGTATCAGAACCTAGTGTTAGGGTTAGGGACTAGACCCGGTCCGGCTGCCACCGTCGCCGGTGAGCCGTCATCGGCGTGCTACCTCTCTTCCACTCCCTCTCCCGTAGTTCACTTCCTTAATGCCTTTTCTACCGATCCAAAGGTTTAAGAACTCGTCGCCGCCCCTGCATCATGTCGTCGCTCCCTCCTTTGCATTTGGTTGTTGCCACCTCTACATCGCCGCCGCTTTGCATCGTATGACGCCTTTGCATCAGATCGTCGCCGCCGCCATTCGCCGCCGCTTGGTGTTTTGTATGGGCCGCCGCCACCCTTCGCTTCCATCGGATGTCGCATGCCGCTTTGCCTCCGCCGGTGCCTTCAGATCGAGACCATGACACCGCTCGCCGCGCCAACTTTGCATCGGACAACGCCTCGCTTTGGTACCTTGGCATGATCCTCTTGCCTCTTGGTCGGATCCGAACCACACCGCTGTCGCCGCCGTGCCTTGGCTCGATCCATCCATCTTGGCCTCGATCCGCCGCTTTCACATCGGATCCGAGCCTCATTGTTGTCGCCGACCACTCCGTCCTCGCCGCCGGCGCAGCTAGCACTTGCTCGCCAGGCGCGACAACTCCTCGCCGCCTCCACCAACACCTTCGCCCACCTCCACTAGCCGAAGCAGAGAAGGCCCCCCTTGGGCTACCGCTGGAGGAGGCATGGGTCCTCTGCTCCGCGCCCTGCACCGTCGTTGGCGAGCACGTCGCGCTCCTCGCGTTCGTCTCTGCTCCACTCCGCGTCGGATCCCATGCGTCGAGTCCTCTACTCCGTGCTGGATCAGCTTTGAGCTTCCTCAGCTATTGCTTCGGGTGTCCTATGCCTTGGGTTCTTCACCGGTTGGTGTCATTGTCGCCACTAGTAGCCTCCTCGCTTCATTGTGATGTTGTCGGATCATGGCGCTCAAGGTGATGTCGCTATTGCTTCTTCCGTCATTGCTGCTTTGGAGTCTTGTGCAACTCGGTTTGGTCGACATGTGCTCGGATGAGCAACCTTCGCCTAGTTGTGTCACGACAAGCATCTTCTGGTGGATCCATCGGTTTTATTGCACCATCATGTTTTGTGTCGAGTGCTTCACTCCCATGGCTGTTGGATTTAGGAGCTTCTTTCCAAGTGACATCTGATGCATCTTAGCTCATATCATGTCGTCCTGCTGCAAAAGGTATTAAGATTCAGACAGCTGATGGAACGCCATGCACAGTCACTCATCAGGGGACTCTTTCCACCTCCCACTTCGCAGTTTCAGATGTCTCACTTGTCCCTACGCTCCATGAATCTCATCTCTGTTGGGCAACTCTTAGATATGAACTGTTTTGTTGGGTTTGATGATGGCTCTCGCTTTGTGTAAGATCGTCGAACACGAGTTGTCATCAGATAAGTCATCGCCAAAGGGTTCTACAGGCTCTATGCTCTTGATCTTCTGAGTCTCCCTTTATCCTCTATTTTTGGTACTACTCCTATTCCTTTATCCTCTGTTGTTGGCCTATCAATTCTTTGCCCTTATGCATCTACTTCTGTTTGCAAGTCTTTTCCTGAATGTCATCATCGCTTGGGGCACTTGTGTGTCTCACGCCTCTCTATCTTGATTTATCAAGGTGTTCTTGGTGCTGTTTCTATTGACATCAATTTTCAGTGCAAGGGTTGTAGACTTGGCAAGCAAGTACAACTCCTATATCCTTCGAGCTTTTCTAGATTTGGTCGTCCCTTTGGTTTTGTCCATTCAGATGTTTGGGGTCCTCCATTTGCTTCGAATGGTGGTCACAATTACTATGTCATCTTCATTTATGACCACAATCGATACACTTGGATCTACTTCATGAAACACCATTCGCAGTTGATTTCTATCCATTAGTCTTTTGCTCAAATGGTTCATATTCAGTTCTCTTTTGCTATTCGTGTTTTTTATTCTGACTCTGGAGGAGAGTATCTTGCATCAGCTTTTCATCAGTTCCTTTCTTCTGAGGGTACTCTTTCTTAGCTCTCGTGTCCTGGTGCTCATGCTCAGAATGGTATTGTTGAGTACAAGCACCGTCACATCATTGAGACTGTTCGTACTCTTTTCATTTCCTCCTTTGTTCCCTCTCACTTCTGGGGGAAACGATCTCTACGACAGTTTATCTCATCAACCATCTGCCCTCTTTCAAGTTTCAGAGCAAGTGTCCTGGTGAGGTCCTGTACAGAGCATCTGCTCGCTATGCTCATCTTCGTGTCTTTGGTTGTGTCTGCTATGTCCTAGTACCTCGTGAGCGTACAAAGCTGAGTGCTTAGTTTTACTACATTACAATACGCCCTACATGATCGTTCCTCTGTTCAGGCACTAGAGAGATGGGGTTTTTCTCGTGTATGTGCAGTATCTGAGCCAAGTACCTATCAGGAGGTAGCCTATATACCTGAGTGGTAGTTGGCTATAACCGAGGATCTTACAATATTAGAGTGTACAAGTGCTTGAGATCTTGTTCCGCTACCATCTGGAGTTGTTCCTATAACTTGCAAAGGGTGTACAAAGTAAAGACCAAGTCAGATGCTTCACTGGAGCGATACAAGGCTCGTCTTGTTGCAAGAGGTTTTCAGCAGGCTTATGGTCGAGATTATGATGAGACTTTTGCTCCAATTGCTCATATGACTATAGTCCGTACTCATTGTTGTTGCAGTGGTACGCTCATGGACTATATCTCAGATGGATGTCAAGAATGCTTTTCTTCGTGTTAATTTACATGAGGTCTATATTCAGCCACCCTCAGGTATTGAGGCTCCTACAAGCTATGTTAGTCGCCTTAGGCGTGCTCTATATGGTCTCAAGGTGCTCCTTGTGCTTGGTTCTGAGATTCGATTACGTGATTCGAGCTACTAGTTCCACTCCAAGTGAGCATGATCTTGCCTTGTTTATTCACTACTCAGAGGGGTCGTACTTTGTTTCTGCTATATGTAGATGATATGCTTTTGTTAAGAAGAAATTGAGTGAACAATTTATGATGTTAGATTTGGGACCATTGAGCTTATTTTCTAGGTATTGAGGTTCCTTCTGATGGCGATGGCTACTACCTTTCTCAGCGTTGCTATGTTCAGGATCTGCTTGCTCTCTCTGGTATGATTGATACTCGCAATGCTTCCACACCCATGGAGCTCCACCAGCTTCGTCCTACAGACAGTGTACCACTGCCAGATCCTTCCCGCTATCGTTAGTTCATTGGGAGCTTTGTTTATCCCACTGTCACCAGGTCAAACATTGTTCATGTGCTCTGCCAGTTTGTCAGTGCTCCCACCTCAGTCCACTATAGTCATATTCGTCGTGTGTTGAGATACTTGAGGGGGACTACGTCTAGACATATGTTCTATGCCAGTTCGAGTCAGCTCCAGCTCCACACTTACTCTGACTTCACTTGGGCGAGTGATCCTGTTGATTGTCGATCTATCACTAGCTGCTGCATCTCTCTTGGTACTTCGCTCATTATCTGGAAGTCCAAGAAGCAAGACTACGGTGTCCCGCTCTAGTGCAGAAGCTGAGTTTCGAGCCCTTGCAACTACCACCTCAGAGATTGTTTGATTTCTATTGCTTTTGGCTGATCTAGGTGTTCTGTGTGATAATCTTGCACCTTTGTTTTGTGACAAAGTGTCATTTAGATTGCTAGTGATCTGGTCAATCATGAGTTGACAAAGCACATTGATATTGATGCATCATTCACACAATCTTATTGTCAGTAGTCATCCATCGATCTCCAGTATGTACCCTCAAAACTTCAAGTTGCAGATTTCTTCATTAAGACTCAAACTCGAGAACAACATCGGCTTCATCTACTCAAACTCAGTTCATCGATCCTCCCGATCCACCTTGAGTTTGAAGGGGAGTTAAGAGTGAGTCTTGTACAAATTAGTAGTCTCTCTCTCTTGGCCCATGTGGCCTATGTAGCCTACAAGGCCCAACTATCATGTCTATATATATCTTCTCAATAATGAATAAGTTGCACAATTGTGAATAGCAAAATCCTCTCCAAATTATAACACTTTCCTTCTCATGTTTCGTTTTCTGCCTGGTATGGTGTATAAAAGTGGTGCAAATTTGAGATTTGGGAACTCTTTTGAGTTTGATTGAACTTGCTGTACAGAAATGAGCTTTATTATCGCAACGCCAAGATCTGTTTAATGAAATACTCTTTATTAAATAAAAATTTCTATTCCATGCTTGCTTACAGTATTACATCTGTAAGCATGAGTGTAGAAAAGAATTACACGTGCAACAAAAAAGATAGGCGTTAAGAGAAGTTTTTTTTATAGAAAATATTGTTAATGATCTCTTATATGTCTATCTCACTGGCATCAGTTAGCTGAAAACTTAATCTTGGAGGCAAGAAGTGGAAAAAGAAGCAGCAAAAACAACGTTATTACTTGATTGTTATAGCAATACAACCTAGAGACATATGCTTTGCCTCACAAATTTCATATTGTCGGCTCCATCCAGCGTGATTCGTACTGATACTTGAAAACTCAGCTAGGGCCAGTTTTTCTTATTCCACCCACTAAAGGATTTGGAAAATCAGCTAGTTAGGGTTATTTCTTTATGGCTGTTTTAATGATTTTTGTACTATTCTTTATTATATTTCATAACACTGTCAAATAGATGGAAAAAATATCATAATCTGCCATAGGAACATCCGAACAGAGTGTCAGCAGCTGGTGGTTTTTGGCTCCAGAATGATTTTGGGACACCAGGTTTCATCTATTGGTTAGTTTTTTTTTTGAGATATGCCCTAGAAGACTCCAGTTTGCGCACAGAAGTGCTTTGTTTAAAAAGACTGCAAGATTGGTTTTACTGTAATGTAGATTAATGTATATATACCTCTGTTCTCAAATACTTATCACTTTTGACCTACAATTTTGCTCCAGAACTACCTGTATTAACTACACCCATCTCCCATCACTTTACCTCATTGTTTGTGCTTGTGATGCTATTAGAGGGTATTTGGATCACATTTTATCCAAAACATGATTACCTTCATATGCGTGATTTGGTCAAAAGTGTAAGTATTTGAGAATGAAGGGAGTATTTTGAATTGACCATTGGTGGTCTGTAGTGCGGATCTTTTGACCTTGTTGACAGAACATATAAGTATTTGTTCAATTCTAATGACAAACGAGAACTATAGTCTGAATCACAGGCATTGTACAAACTTGAGTGTCTTGAAGCATCAAATGGCCAATGGAACTTCCTTTTGCTTACACTAAATTCTATGTTTTTCCTTATAATTCAGATAGATATCACAGAATTCCTTAATTGTTTGATCTATCTTGACTAATATTGCATGATTTCCATATAAATATAATATTCTGAGACTTCCAAAGATATTGACTGCATTGTGTTTTTTCATTTGCTATTTGCCTTTCCCTCTTATATTTCAATAGTTTATGTAGTTATGCAATTATTTGCTGATATTATTATACAGGACTCTGATGAGGGGGATGAAACAAAGCGAGAATACACCGCAGCTGGACTGGCTTTGAAGGAAAAATAGTATGCCCCTCCCTCCTTCCCTCCCTGTCCCCATATCCCCACTTGCTTTTGCATGTGCATTTTTCGTCTTCAGGCATTGATTTACTTCTGATTGTAACAGTGGAAAACTCCGGGCTAGGCAAAAGGAAAGGATTGCACAGCGGCACAAAATCAAGAACTACGCTGATGATAAACTTGAAGAGTTCATAAAATTATATGACTCTAGTATTAATGAACATGGTGTAAATCCTTTAAGAATTGTAGAAGATCCCAATTCTGCGCAGCCATCTGGCGCCAAACGTTTCAGTGAATCAACCGCAGAAATCAGGCAATCCTCAAGAAAGCAAAGAGATATCCTGAAATCCTCAAGAGCTTTATGCAAAGCTTTCCGAAATGCTGGTTCATCGAAGCACCACTCAAAGACGACAGATGTCTTAAATCCAGGGCTCCACATCACCTCTTACCCGCCCTTGGCCTTTGTGCTCCAAATGCTGATCAGGTGAACTCATACAAAAATTCAATTTGCGGGCCAAGCATGAAGGAACAAAAAGAGCTAGTGGCTAAGTAGCCAACAAACCGCTGTCTACTCCTGGTGCTGACCATTCTAGTGAACAAAAAATGATGGCCAATCAGCTCCTAGTAAGCCTATGTTTCCTGGTTCATCTGAGGAGACTTTGCGAAGGCTGAATAACATCATTCCAGATAGTTACTTCCCCTTCCATCCTGTATGTGCTCTCTCTATTTGGCAATGCTCCTTATTTTGACACTCCTGTCCTCTGCATCATTTCATAGTCACTTTATTATTGTTCATGTTTTTTTATTCATAATTTAGAAGTTAAGATACTAGTCCACTTTATTTGTATTAAGAGTAAATGTTGCAAGCAACCTGATTGTATTTTTTTTTTGAAATTTGATTTTACGGATTAACTGTTGCTAGAGCAAAGAGTAGCCATTCTCTTGAGCAGAGCATGCCATTTCGTTTAATCATGTTTAAGAGTTACATTGATTAGCAGAAAAAAAGAATAACAAGGTTCTTGTGTGCAGATTCCTCCTATATCTGGGAAGGGGCTGTGTGACCCTGTCGAAAATCCTGGATCTTCCATTGCTTCATTTCAGGGGAAGCTGGGTCTTCCGAACTTTAGTTTGGAAGACAATATTGCACTGAAGCATACGAAGTCGGTACCAGATCTATTTCCCAACTTCTCACTGGGCACTAATAAGGAATATATTCTTAATTCTGTCCCAGAAATGCCAAATAGTTCATTGCTACCAAACTTCATGGCAGATATTGCTGGAACTTCAAAGCAAAAACACAAGTTCATTGCAGATATGTCTGGTCTTCTTCCAGGGCTAGGTATTAGCCCAGTTCAATCAAGCCATTTAGCCATGCCTGAAAATCACAAGAAGGTCTTGGACAATATAATAATGCGTGCTCAGTATGCCACAAACAAATTCTTGAAAAAGAGGTCAAAACCAGATTATTGGTCAGAAGATGAACTTGATGCTTTGTGGATTGGAGTTCGCAGGCATGGAAGGGGTAACTGGGATGCCATGCTTAGAGATCCAAAGTTGAAGTTTTTGAACCACCGAACTAATGAAGAGCTGGCCTCAAGATGGATTTTGGAGGAGCAGAAAATAATAGAGGAACCAATGTCTACAGCCACCAGAAGTTCCAACTCTACATTGTTTCCTGGAATATCTGATGCAATGATGTCTCGGGCACTGAATGGAAGTAACTTCTCCAAATTGAGGATGGAGCCACTTTGTTGCAGTCCCACCTAACTGGTATTCAGTTAGGTTGCAGTGATATACCCTCCAGATTTCCTCATGTTGAGCCTGCTAATTACATGAATTCTAGTGAGGGTGGTCCATCACTGACACCATTGCTGGATTTAAAGCATAGATCAGGTTATGGTGGAGATTTTTCTGGCAGCACATTTGACAAATGGGAGATACCTGATGTTGGACTGGTCCCACCGTTTATGCAAAATCCTTTTATGAAGGAAAGCATTGGCTCACTGCCCATGAACAGACAAAACAGTAGTTCCATTCAGCAGAATGAAGTTGGATCAAGTTCTCATGAGAACATTCTTCTTCATGGTGTTTCAGATGGGCGGGTCAATTTGTTTAATGAGATGCAGCGGCTCGTTAAGTTAGGCAAACAACCCATTGAGATGAATCTGAATCACACAAAGCACTCAAATCCTCTACTTGAGAACTCTGGTGACATTGGAGGTTCAAAATCAAACAAGCTACTGCATTGGCTTCAGGAGGCTGTGCGTGCTCCTCCATCTAAGCCACTTGAATGTGAGCTACCGCAACTGTTTCAGCAATTGCTCAGTCTGTGTGCCTACTTCTTGGAGAACAAAACCATCAATACCTCCATTCCTTATCCCAGGACCTCGCCTTTCTTGCCCAAAGGACCCGAGGAGTGCTCCAAAGAAGAGAAGAGTCCACAAGGTTCAGCAGGCTTCCCCCATACAGATCATTCCAAAATCAGATTTGGGCAAGGTGAACACAGCTCTACTCCTTCAGCACCACCATTCATGGAAGCTTCATCCACGTCTCCTGCAGTTGATCACAATAATGGTGCCCCTTCACTCAACTTGAACTCTCCATCATCATGTTCAGCTGGCAGTCAGGGGCAAGATGGGTTACCTCCTTCCGCTTTTGAAGAGAGACACAAAATCACGGAAGGTTCAGAAGCTATTGCTGCTACTTGCACGCCAAGGTCAGAAGCTCCTGAAACTGGTTGTCAGAGAACTGAGGACATGGATAGTGGATCTTGTAGATCACCAGCAAGGATACCCTGACTCCGGCGCTCTGAGAAGCGAATTGTCTGTATCAGGTGATTCACCTACACAATTTTCTGTATTGCCAATAGTTGATGCACCTGGGATAAGCAGCAGACCAGCTGCAGTGCCTGCATTATGTGATGAAGAGGAGTCGAAACAAGATAATCTATTAGACAACGCCGGAAGCGCTGGCGACCCAGAGAAGCTGACGGAGAAACCGGCTCCTGTAGATGAGACTGGAGATTCAAGCGCATTGCTTCCAGTTTCAGGTCAAGTAGTTGATGACAATAAAGTGGACGAAATCGTCTCAGAAGACGAGCATTAGGCTTGAGCGCTGAGAGCTACATTTCTTCTTCTTCCATTTAGCGCTGGGATTTTCCCTTTCCCAATGTTTCCAGTTTGGGGGGTTATCTTGTGTTTGTACGCTTAGTTCAGATAGAGTAAAAATCGAGGGCTAGTGGTCCAGCACTAGTCCGCAACTCTCAAAAGCCTCTATATACGTGAAATGTATATTTGCTAACCTGGTGTGGACAAGTATATTCATTTATTCACGCGTGTATTGTTAAGATAGTCATTTTACCACCCAGGGTTACAAGTACGTGTTTTTCAAGAGAGAGAAAAAATCCTGTATCCCAGTTTGCAGCCGGTAACTGCCCGGTTCGAGTGGTTCACAGGTCAGCTTGTTTCTCTTTTCTTTTTCTGTGTTCTTTATTTTTGCGTTTCTTCCATCCATCTTGTGTTATGCTTGGTATCAGCTAGAGACTCGACGTTTATTAGGCTCATAATACTTAGTCATCCAATTAACCCTAGTATTATCAACCAAATAAACCTGTCTCGAGAGATGTATACTCCCCGTGATGCAAGATACATACCTCACACCAAAAGAATGTATCAATTCCATACAACACATAGAACATAAGCAACAAACCGGTTAATATTAATAAGGAAAAACTATTACAAAAGAGGGCCCTTAGGCCAAATAGCAACAATTCTACAAAGATAACAATGAAGCAAAAGTGCCATAAAGATGGCTATAACACAAAGCCAATCAAGTGTGCCTTAACCCCTAGGCATCTCGACCGACCGCCAAGCTAGTCGTCAAGAAACGCAACACGAAAGCACAAAAGAGAGGCTCTTGAGCTCTCCTTCTTCCTCCGCAACAAAAGCCACAAAATGCTACAACCACGAAAGCGATGAGTACATAAAGTACTCCGCAAGACTTACGGTGAGATAATGTAACTATAAATAGCTACATGCAAGCTTTATTTAAGTGGATGAGGCTTTGGACTCATTTTAGCATAAAGCAACATTTATTTGCAATAACTTAATAGATTGAAGGCAATTTGGCAAAGCATTTTTAAATGTTGAAGTAACAACGAGATAATAACATAGTAACAACAACAAGAACAACCCGAAGTGACCAACCCAAGTCACCACAACAATAGCATGAACTCCCGCTCATACCAACCATGTCAAGTTTTAATTAAAGGTTGTAGTCTAGTCTTGAACGACCTTACCAAGCATGTCCATAACCTAGACGAGGCTATTCAATAGTTTTATCCTCGCAGGTGTACCACTGCATCCACACGCCGCATCGCCTTTCCTTTACGCACACTTCCGGAAGGTGTGCTGGCACGGCTAAGTCCTACGAGACCTTTCCAAAGGATGAATGCTAATTACGAGTGCACAACCCACGGGAGAAGGAGACATCCCACAACCTTCCCTAAGCTAATGCTCCCTCCCACACTATACATATACATTTGTTTTTGAAAACACACCAACCGAGCTCGCTCATAATTAACACCTCCTAGAGTACTTAGTCAAGAGGGTTCCATATGCCCTCGCGTGGTTAGTACGCCAAATCGCTGGCTTAGTGACCCAAGTACTCGGTCCTTAGGGACCCAGCATACCACCACATCCAAAACCGCACCATCTATCCAATATGCCCAAGTCTAAATCAATCTTTTATTTTCAGTTTTTGATTTTACAATTAATCAAAGCACAAGTGCCGACATATAGGAGTAATAATCGTTTTGAGTGATCAAGACCATCGACTAAGTCGATGATCGCCCATTTCTACCGAAAACTAAGCATGTCTAAGCAATTTAAAGCGAACTACTAAGTGATAGGAGCTCATCCAACGAGCTCCCACCACAGCAAATAACCTAGGCTCATGGTAGTAGAGGATAAACAATCCCTACAGATTATGCAACTATAGGCTTGCTAGCTTACATTTAACACAAAGTAGCATGCATACATAGAAGTAAAACAAAGTATTAAGCTTTAAAGTAATGGGACATGATGGGAAATGGTCAAACTGCTTGTTTTGTTGCTGGCCAAGTTGTGGCAGAGGGTCGCTCTCTGGATCACCACAAATGTCGGCTTCAACGGAAATGCGAGAAAGAACCGATAAGAACGATTTAAACACAACAAAGACAGCACAACAAACGAACTCCAAATTCTCTGAATTTTCTACAGCAGCAAGAGGGTGATTTTAGAATTTTACAACAAGAACCAATTGATTTGGATTCTCAATGCAAAAGTTATGAGCAAAACAATTCTGCTCAAATTTCTAAAATACCAAACCGCACTATTCACTAATTTAATTACGAGGCAACATTTTCTAGAACAGCAGCGAAGCTGAAATTTTATTGTAAAACCAGCACCTCATGAGATGAATAACACAATTGAGTTCACCTCATTTGGAGCTATATTGCACTTTCTACAAATTTTCAAAAACAAGAACTTGAACAAAATTATAATGCACAAGTCCTCATTTTCCTAGCAGCAACATGCTCAAAACTAATGTTCATAGTAAGACCATTAATGGAGGAAACCAACAAAGTTGGTCTCACCCAAAAATAATCTATAGAGCATTAGTTATGCATTTTACAAGTTAAGCATCAATTTGAGTGTATATTTAAAGTTGGTTTTAAAATCTTATGGCAAATCAGTGCTCTGGAGTTGAACTCAACTTACAATCATTTTTGGATTAAAGTCAAGTTCAAGACAGAGCTAACACAAGTTGAATGACCTCAAAAGGATTCAAAACGAAGAAGATATGAAATTCTAAAGTTTATACCTTATTTCAGCTTTAACTAAGACTTCACCGAATTTCTAAAACTCATAAGGACATGGGAGGACGTGAGCCACAGATCATAGATCTAACGGCTCGAGACCTCCCAGATGAACAACGACACGCGCCAGAGGTCCAGAGGTCCCGACCTCCTAGCAACGCACATGCGCCGAGGTGTGGAGAGGTCGTGGTCAGAGATGGAAAATCCAACTGACCACAACGATGGGGAGGTCCTGAACGGACCAGATCTAAAGGGAGGTCCTCAACGGCCGAGATCTTCCAAAGGAAGATCTAAACTACCAAGATCTCCCCGAGGAAGATCTACATCGCCAAGACCTCACAGGAGGTCCCGGACGGTCCAGATGTTCCAAGGAGGTCCTCGATGGTTCAGATCGTCCGAGGAGGACCTTGACGGCCAAGATCTACCCGGGAGGTCATGAACGGCCGAGATAACCTAGGGAGGTCCTAAGGAGGTCCTAACGCCACTGCACTCCAGGAGGTCTCGACGGCCACGATTCGCAGAAGGGAGGTCTTGGACGCCCAGATCTCCTCGAGGAGGTCCGGACGCCCTGCACTCAGCTTTAACTCTCAAGACGCCGCTGACATGAATAAATGCGCTACCGACATCAAGGAGGTCCGCTACGGAGGTCTTAAATGCACGCATTAAAGGGTGGATTTAAGGCGCTAAGACATCCTATGATTACAATGATTGGAACACATGATTAGCGATAAAACATGGAGTATTTCGTCCTAAAACGACAACGACGCCGCTGCAGTCCGACAAAACCCGAAAGAAGATGTGGTCATCGCTGGCGATGTAGACCTCGGCGAGATCCACGAAACCGCGGTCCGCAATAACCATGCGCACTCAAAGGACCTCTTCAACGGCGGCGACGGTTTTGAACGCCATGAGCCGAGAGGACAACGAAGGCAGATACGCCAAACGACAAAATGCAAAAAGGAGCTCCGCGCGACATTCTGCTGCAGCTAAAACTTAAGCTCCGCAACATGCATTCAGCGGTGCCAAGAACTAAAGGACTAACAGGAGGTACCGGAGGTCCTAAGGTGCCGGGAGGTCGTGGAGGTGATGACCGAGTTGGGGAAGACAATGAAGCCAGCACTCACAAGACCAGCTCCAAGCTCACTTTGTCCACCTCTCAAAAATGCCCAAACAAAATAAGTTAGGGTTATTCCAGAGGTTTGGGGAGCACAAAGTGAGCAAGGGTTGAAGAAGGAGCCACTGAACCCTTGAGTCACCGAGGAGCTCCAAGGTCCTCAACAATGGCGCCAAGATGGGAGGTGAGTGAGTTAGGAGCTCACCAAACATCGGTATGACAGCTCCAAGTGTGCAAAGGAAGCCAACGGGAGCTCGAGGGACACTTATAGCCCGAGGTGAAGGTTAGGAGTCGGGCTAAGCTCCATGGTGAGCTTAGCCCACGGGTTGGTCCATGGGGTGGACATGACATAAAGTTGACAAGCAAGGTGGCAGGCATGACTGAAGATGAAAGTCGACCAGATAAATGCGGGTCAAGAAAGAGTCAAGAAGGTGCATGAGGCTCGGCGCAGATAACTCCACTGGCCAGAGCACGCATGCGCCAGAGGAAGGAGAAGAACAGGAGGTCTTGGTGACCGCTGGATAAGACTCGGGAGGTCCTAACCATCGGATCTCATTTTGAACCGTTAGGCTTTTAAGTGGTGGGTGGAGGTCCCACCACACGATCAAGGATGGGAGGTCGTGGCCCTCCGATTTCTTAATCGAGAAAACGATGTGGGGAAAAGGGACAGAGGTCCAAAGCGTTGATCTCCATCCAACAAGGACCTCCAGCTGAGGACTTAACTGCACGCGATCAAAAGGACATGAGGGAGGTCATGGCCTTTGGATTTAAATCCAAGGGCACCGACTGGATGGGGAGGTCTGATATGATGCGCAATGCATAAGGGAGGTCAGACCGCTAGATTTAGATCTAAGGGTTCCGATCAAAGGAGGTGGAGGTCCTCGAGCTTTAACGCACAAGGGAGGTCATGGCCTTTAGATTTAGATCTAAGGGCTACGATCTCACGCGATGATGGGAGGTCTCAAAAGATGAGACAAGGAGGAGGTCGTGACCGAGATTTTAATCTAACGTGCACAACAAAAGATGAGGGAGGTTGTGAGTGCTTGATATACGGGAGGTCGTGAGTCGTTGGATTTGATCCAATGGCTACGACCTTGGTTAGGTGGGAGGTTTGTTTAGTTTAGGTTGAGAGGAGGAGGTCGTGGCCATGGATCTTGGATCCAAGGGTCGTGACCTCACGTGAGCGGGAAGACCCGACCGAGTATGTCGAGGAGGAGGTCGTGGTCATGGATTTGATCCAACGGCCACGACCTCAACACAGGGGATGACCTCGCCGCGATGGTTTACAATCGAGGAGGTCTTTGAGGTTTAACACATGTGGGAGGTCATGACCATGGATCACGGATCCAACGGCAATGACCTCATGAGGCGGGAAGGTCCTTGGTGTTAATCATGGAGGAGGTCGTGGGTCGTTGGATGTAAATCCAACTACGCGACCGATCAAGGTGGAGATGAGGTCCGCCGAGGTGCATATGGTTGGGCTGGACCGGTTTGAATATGGCTAGCCCAAGGAACAAAGCAGTAGGCTTTAAAATTTAGTTTTTAACAAATTAAACTAGCAGTAATTATTTGAGATAGCAAATGAACTCCAAATTTAATGAAATTTTAGCTGAGCTTGTTGATATGAGATCAATCTTGCATAAAATTTCCAGAGGTTATTATGCAATGCATTTTTCTCAGGAAATTCATGAAGGTTGTTTAAAGGATTGTGTTGCCTCCAAAAATTATCAACAAGTGTTATAACTCATGATATTTTTCAGAGGGGTCCCATATCAGTTTTTGGGACCAAGGAAAATATATTCCAAATGTTTGGCACAAGATTTAAGATAATTGGAAAAAGGAATTTGATTTTTGGTCAACAAGAGCTTTGTGTTTTTGGATTACACAACTCTTGGACAAGAATTACATAAGATTTTAGGGTTTTTCAAGATGTGAGAAAAATTTTAATTTCTACACATATAATTATACTTGATTAACCCTAATTATACATTTGGGATGTTACAAAATCTCTCCCTTACAGTAAATCTCGCCCCGAGATTTGGCTCACTTCAGAAAGAAAGATGTATAGTCCGCACGAGACGATCTTCTCTTTCCCAAGTAGCCTCATCCTCGTAATGGTTTGACCACCGAACTTTAAGGAACTTGATGGTCTTATTCCTTGTCCTTCGCTCGACTCATCGAGCACGCGAACAGGTGCTCGCGATAGGTCAAATCGGGTTGACATCGAGAGTTTCCAACGGAGCTTCCTCGGTTGGAACACGGAGGCACTTCTTAAGCCGGGACACATGGAAAACATCATGTACCCTCGCGCAGCCGGCAACACCAACTTATAGGCAACAATCCCTTCTTCTCGATAACGCGGTAGGGACCGACATATCGAGGAGCCAACTTGCCCTTGACGCCAAACGTTGATGGCCCTTCAAAGGAGAGACTTTGAGATAAACAAAGTCATTAGGCTCAAAACGTAACTCACGCCGACGGCGATCCGCATAGCTCTTTTGCTCGATTGAGCTGGCGCAAACGCCACGAATAAGCCGGACTTGGCGCCGCCTCATTGATTGAGTCCGCCAAAGAGAGGTCTCTCACCGGTCTCTCACCGCTCAACGGGTTCTACACTTTCTCCCGCATAAGGCCTCAAAAGGTGCCATGCCGAGACCGGCCTCGAAGTCGTTGTTATAAGAAAACTCGCTTAATGGCAAGTATTTCTCCCAATGCTTCCCATATGAAGGACACAAGCACGAAGCATGTCTTCCAAAACTTGGTTGACCTTCCTGGTCCGACCATCGCTTTGGGGATGATATGCCGTGCTAAAGGTAAGACGAGTGCCCATAGCCTCTGCAAGCTATGCCAAAACGAGACGTGAAAAGGGATCCACGATCCGACACAATCGTTTTCGCACACCGTGCAAACTCACGATGCGGGCGATATAGAGTTCCGCCAAAAGACCTACCCGGTTCGCCTTTGACGGAAGGAAATGTGCCACCTTAGTCAATCGATCGATGACGACCCAAATGGCATCATTCTTCTTCGGGATGTGGGTAGACCGTGATGAAGTCCATTCCGATCGAATCCCACTTCCACTCAGAATTGGCAAAGGTCAAGGCCCAAAGAGACGCCGATGTTCGGCCTTGACACGATTTACACACGCCGCACTCAAGAACGAACTTCGCGATCTCCTCTTCATTCGGTCCACCAAAATCTCGGCGCGAGATCTTGATACATCTTTGTGGCCCCGGATGAATGGATAAAGGCGAATCATGGGCTTCATGGAGGATCAAATTCGCAACTTCATGTCCTTTGGAGCCACAAGGCGTTGTTCGAACCTCACGACGCCATGCTCATCCTCGAGAAGCACTTGGTCGCTCCGCCTTGACATTTGCCTTAATGTGGCTCACTCCCCAACCGATCGGCCGAGCGGACTTGATCCGATCCACCAAGGTTGGTTGCACAACCATGGCAATGAGAGATCCATGCTCAACTATCTCCAAGTTGAGACGCTGAATGCTTCGAGAAGAGAGGGCTAATGCTCCTTAAGCACTAAGGCATTACAATGCGCTTTTATGATTAAGCGATCAAGAATCTACATTAGCCTTGCCCTTGATGGTAGTGAATACCCATATCATAATCCTTGATCAACTCCAACCATCTCCTTTGCCCGAGGTTCAGTCAGTTGGGTGAACATACTTAAGGCTCTTGTGATCCGAATACACTTCACAACGACACGATTAGGTAATGTCGCCAAATCTTAAGTGCATGAATCACAGCAGCCCAACTCCAAATCATGAGTAGGGTAGTTGAGTTCATGAGGTCTCAATTGCCTTGATGCATAGGCCACTACCTTGCCTTCTTGCATAAGGACGCAACCGAGGCCTCGACGAGAAGCATCGCAAAAGATATCGGTTGGCGGATATCGTGAAGAACAAGAACGGAGCGTGGTCAAACGCTTGAGTATATGGAAACTTGCCATGCAAGCATCGCACCACAAGAACTTCTTGTCCTTCTTGAGCAACTCCACATCGGCCATGATCTTGGAGAAGTTTCGATAAAGCGCGATAATATCCCGCTAAACCAAGAAAACTCCGCACTTCGTGACCGGCGGGCGGACTCCATGAAAGAACATCGGTGACCTTGTTAGATCAATACCACGCCTCCGCCGAAAGAATATGGCCTAAGAAAGCCACTTCTTCAACCGTAACGCACACTTGTCAACTTCACAGACAAACGGTGCTCACGTAGCTTGCCTAACACAAGCTTCAGATGCTCGGCATGTTCCTCATCATTCTTGGAATAGATAAGAATATCATCGATGAAGACCACTTACAAACTTATCCAAATACTCCATGAATACCGAATTCATGAGGTTCATGAACAGGCAGAGCATTGGTTAAGCCAAATGACATGACAAAGGTATTCATACAAGCCGAAGCGTAGTAGAGAACGCCGTTTTGGAATATCCTCAGCCGAATCCGAACTCGATGATATCCCACTCTCAAATCAATCTTGGAGAAAACTCGAGCTCCAACCAATTGATCGAAGAGATCGCCAATGCGGGCAATGGATACTTGTTTCATCATTACTTCATTAAGTGGACGATAATCGACGACATGCTAAAGTACCGCCCTTCTTCTTTACGAAGATTGCCGGACAACCCCACGGAGATGAGCTAGGCGAATGAAACCCTTCTTGCAAACCACTTAATCGCTTCTTCAATTCTACCAACTCGCTCGGTGGCATCCGATAAGGCCTCTTTGAGATAGGGGCGTACCAGAGCCAACTCAATGACAAACTCGAGGTCTCGAACGGGTGGCATCCCCGAAGATCATGGAAAGACATCAACAAAGTCACAAACCCTGGGACTTCGCTAATATCTAGAGCGGCTTCGCCTGCCGCCAAGAGATGCGGATCTAGCAAATTTTCATGTAAAAGCTTAACCCGCCGCCGAGAGGACTAGATAGAGAGATGGGCTTCGGGCGAATCGACGGCCCCATGTGCCGACAACCAATCCATGCCAAGAATCACATCAAGACTCATTGAATGGAGAAGGATAAGGTTTGCTAAGAAACCTACCCTTCGATCTCGATAGGACATCCTTACACTCGATTCAGCTCTCAACTCCGAACCAGAGAGCTTAATGAGTAGCGGATCGACAATGGAGAGAAAAGAAGCTCCGATAGCAAAGAAAAGACTCGTAAACAAAGGAATGAGATGCTCCGAATCAAACAAAACAAAGAGCGGGATGAGAGTTAACGAAGTGTACTCTAGCACGACGCCGGGTGCCTCCCGAGCCTCCTCTCGTGGTGATGGCGTTGACGCGACCACTACCCACGCCTTGGGTAGTCGGACGATCTTCGGTCCCGAGCAGACCACCTCTCGCCCGCGCCTCCATTAGGACGAGGGGTCGCCTCGCCTTCTTAGGGCATTGGTTCGCATAATGCCCCTTCGTTGCATGAGAAACATGTGACCCGGCAGCCCGGTTATGGGGCCGTCACGACTCGCAGTGCACGGATCGAGACACGGCCGCGAAGGACGAGGAACAAGGGGTGACCTCGGGCGCCAAGAGTGAGAGTGGTACCTCGAGACCGCCAAGCGGGGACGGAAGAATCGCCTCGATGACTTATGGGCCTCCCACTTGCGCTATGGAGTCCATAAGCTCGAGCCGCATGCTCACGACAATGGCCTTGTCGACCAAGGTCTCAAAATCGAAAGTCGACAATGGATAGCTTGTCCTTCAGCCTCCTCGCATAAGCCACGCCGAACTTGGCCTCGCTTAGCCATATCAAGGCCACATCCTCGTGAGCATAACGAGCTAGATGGTTGAACTCAGAGACATACTCCATGATCGAAGCACGCCTTGCTTGAGCGCGAAGAAACTCCCCGCTTGATTCCATCAAGCCGGCAGGATGTGAGCCCGCCGGAAGGCAAAGACGAAACCTCCCAAGAAACGGTATGGTTCATGGCGGTCGCATGGCGAGAAAGCTTCTCCCACCATGACAACGCCGCACCTCCACCGGTGCGATGCGTATCAGCCGCTTTTTCGGTTTCGCATCAAGGCATGATGCGGTTTACGCCCACAAGACGGCCAATCGTCTGAGATCCAACGGGTCCTCGACCGAAAAGGTAGGAGCCGAGTACAAGAAACTCCGCGAGTCCTCCACGCTACCGATGGGCATTCCTCGCCCAGATCCCAAGCTCCTAGTGCAAGCAGGTGTTGCGCGCGATGACGCCCAAGAGAACTCTCCGGCCATCCGCGCAAGTTGCGCCGATTCAAGAAGAATCTCTCGCCATGGTCGGAGGAGGAGGAAGCTCTCGTCCGACCAGCCGATCGCCTTGGCCGCCACGAAAAGGCCCGCCATCCTGCTACAATGAAATTTGGTTAGCAACTAGACCCAAAAACAAAGCCTTAAGGAAAGCAAAAGCGATCGACTAGGGAATGGAATATCACCCCAAACGAAAAGCCAAAATCAGTGGTTATTTACACTTTAAAAGCTTCTAAAAGACTCTAAAAACAGCCAAGAAACACCAAACTAGGCTCAACTTCTCAACTCAACTAACCCGTATTGAATGAACGAGTAATTGGTCGAGAAGAACAAAAATCAGATTGTAAGATGAGATCTAAAACTATTAGAGAGCAAAGTTAATGCAAATAAATAAGTGTTAGATACTTAGCTAACTAGTATCACATCTTACCCTTTTATTCCCACAAGTTTTAGTTGATTAACCTCTCATTATCTATCCTAATTAGACACCTTTGAGATCTGCTGTCCGAAATTTGATGCTTGTCTGTCTGTGTTTCGTGATCCAAGCTCCTTGTCGAATCACCGACTCCTAACTTCAAAACCTTGTAGCGGCAGCTCACACTTCAATTTGCCAATCTCATTGGTTCTCCCAAAACCCCAAAGGTTAATCGATAACAACTATTTTGTAGAAGGAAGAGAGGAAAACAACTTTAAAACTCAAATTAGAGTGGGATGAGAAGAGAAAGCTAAGATAGGTAAGGAATAAAATCCGAGAATTTACCTAAGCTTTCAAAACTCATTTGATGCTTTGAAAATAGGTTTTCAAAATATCCTAGGATCTACTAAGCTTATGCTATTACGGTCATAACGGCTCGATACTCAACTTTTAGAGACCTCGACGCTTATTAGGCTCATAATACTTAGTCATCCAATTGACCCTAGTATTATCAACCAAATAAACCTTGTCTCGAGAGATGTATACTCCCTGTGATGCAAGATACATACCTCACACCAAAAGAATGTATCAATTCCATACAACACATAGAACATAAGCAACAAACCGTGGTTAATATTAATAAGGAAAAGCTATTACAAAAGAGGGCCCTTAGGCCAAATAGCAACAATTCTACAAAGATAACAATGAAGCAAAAGTGCCATAAAGATGGCTATAACACAAAGCCAATCAAGGTGCTATAACCCCTAGGCATCTCGACCGACCGCCAAGCTAGTCGTCAAGAAATCGCAACACGTAGCACAAAAGAGAGGCTCTGGAGCTCTCCTTCTTCCTCTCGCAACAAAAGCCACAAAATGCTACAACCACGGGCGATGAGTACATAAAGTACTCCGCAAGACTTACGTGTGAGATAATGTAACTATAAATAGCTACATGCAAGCTTTATTTAAGTGGATGAGGCTTTGGACTCATTTTAGCATAAAGCAACATTTATTTGCAATAACTTAATAGATTGAAGGCAATTTGGCAAAGTATTTTTAAATGTTGAAGTAACAACGAGATAATAACATAGTAACAACAACAAGAACAACCTGGAAGTGACCAACCCAAGTCACCACAACAATAGCATGAACTCCCCGTTCATACCAACCATGTCAAGTTTTAATTAAAGGTTGTAGTCTAGTCTTGAACGACCTTACCAAGCATGTCCATAACCTAGGACGAGGCTATTCAATAGTTTTATCCTCGCAGGTGTACCACTGCATCCACACGCCGATCGCCTTTCCTTTACGCACACTTCCAAGGTGTGCCGCACGGCTAAGTCATACGAGACCTTTCCAAAGGATGAATGCTAATTACGAGCAAGACAACCCACGGGAGAAGGAGACATCCCACAACCTTCCCTAAGCTAATGCTCCCTCCCACACTATACATATACATTTGTTTTGAAAACACACCAACCGAGCTCGCTCATAATTAACACCTCTTAGAGTACTTAGTCAAGAGGGTTCCATATGCCCTCAAGTGGTTAGTACGCCAAATCGCTGGCTTAGTGACTCAAGTACTCGGTCCTTAGGGACCTGTGCATACCACCACATCCAAAACCGCACCATCCATCCAATATGCCCAAGTCTAAATCAATCTTTTATTTTCAGTTTTTGATTTTACAATTAATCAAAGCACAAGTGCTGGACATATAGGAGTAATAATCAATTTTGAGTGATCAAGACCATCGACTAAGTCGATGATCGCCCATTTCTACCGAAAACTAAGCATGTCTAAGCAATTTAAAGCGAAACTACTAAGTGATAGGAGCTCATCCAACGAGCTCCCACCACAGCAAATAACCTAGGCTCATGGTAGTAGAGGATAAACAATCCCTACAGATTATGCAACTATAGGCTTGCTAGCTTACATTTAACACAAAGTAGCATGCATACATAGAAGTAAAACAAAGTATTAAGCTTTAAAGTAATGGGACATGATGGGAAATGGTCAAACTATTTGCCTTGTTGCTGGCCAAGTTGTGGCAGAGGGTCGCTTCCTGGATCACCACAAATGTCGGTTTAACGGAAATGCGAGAAAGAACCGATAAGAACGATTTAAACACAACAAAGACAGCACAACAAACGAACTCCAAATTCTCTGAATTTTCTACAGCAGCAAGAGGGTGATTTTTAGGAATTTTACAACAAGAACCAATTGATTTGGATTCTCAATGCAAAAGTTATGAGCAAAACAATTCTGCTCATTTCTAAAATACCAAACCGCACTATTCACTAATTTAATTACGAGGCAACATTTTCTAGAACAGCAGCGAAGCTGAAATTTTTATTGTAAAACCAGCACCTCATGAGATGAATAACACAATTGAGTTCACCTCATTTGGAGCTATATTGCACTTTCTACAAATTTTCAAAAACAAGAACTTGAACAAAATTATAATGCACAGGTCCTCATTTTCCTAGCAGCAACATGCTCAAAACTAATGTTCATAGTAAGACCATTAATGGAGGAAACCAACAAAGTTGGTCTCACCCAAAAATAATCTATAGAGCATTAGTTATGCATTTTACAAGTTAAGCATCAATTTGAGTGTATATTTAAAGTTGGTTTTAAAATCTTATGGCAAATCAGTAGCTGGAGTTGAACTCAACTTACAATCATTTTTGGATTAAAGTCAAGTTCAAGATAGAGCTAACACAAGTTGAATGACCTCAAAAGGATTCAAAACGAAGAAGATATGAAATTCTAAAGTTTATACCTTATTTCAGCTTAACTAAGACTTCACCGAATTTCTAAACTCATAGGACATGGGAGGACGTGAGCCACGATCATAGATCTAACGGCTCAGACCTCCCAGATGAACAACGACACGCCAGAGGTCCAGAGGTCCCGACCTCCTAGCAACGCACATGCGCGAGGCGTGGAGAGGTCGGGCCGAGATGGAAAATCCAACCTGACCACAACGATGGGGAGGTCCTAACGACCAGATCTAAAGGGAGGTCCTCAACGCCGAGATCTTCCAAAGGAAGATCTAAACTACCAAGATCTCCCCGAGGAAGATCTACATCGCCAAGACCTCACAGGAGGTCCCGGACGGTCCAGATGTTCCAAGGAGGTCCTCGATGGTTCAGACGTCCGAGGGAGGACCTTGACGGTCAAGATCTACCCGGGGAGGTCATGAACGGCTGAGATAACCTAGGGGAGGTCCTAAGGGAGGTCCTAACGCCACTGCACTTCCGTGGAGGTCTCGACGGCCACGATTTCGCAGGGAGGTCTTGGACGCCCCGATCTCTCGGAGGAGGTCCGGACGCCCTGCACTGGGCCGCTTTAACTCGCGACGCCGCTGGACATGAATAAATGCGCTACCGACATCAAGGAGGTCCGCTACGGAGGTCTTAAATGCACGATTAAAGGGTGGATTTAAGGCGCTTAAGACATCCTATGATTACAATGATTGGAACACATGATTAGCGATAAAACATGGAGTATTTCGTCCTAAAACGATAACGACGCGCAGCTGCCAGGTCCGACAAAACCCGAAAGAAGATGTGGTCATCGCCGGCGATGTAGACCTCGCGGCGAGATCCACGAGTACCGCTGGGTCCGCATAACCATGCGCACCCAAAGGACCTCCTTCAACCGGGCGACGGTTTTGAACGCCGCGAGCCGAGAGGACAACGGCGGCGATACGGCCAAACGACAAAATGCAAAAAGGAGCCGCGCGACATTCAAGCTGCAGCAAAACTTAAGCTCCGCAACATGCATTCAGCGGGTGCAAAGAACTAAAGGACTAACAGGAGGTACCGGAGGTCCTAAGGTGCCGGGAGGTCGTGGAGGTGATGACCGAGTTGGGGAAGACAATGAAGCCATGCAACCACCAAGACCACCTCCAAGCTCGCCTTTGTCCACCTCTCAAAAATGCCCAAACAAAATAAGTTAGGGTTATTCCAGAGGTTTGGGGAGCACAAAGTGAGCAAGGGTTGAAGAAGGAGCCACCGAACCCTTGAGTCACCGAGGAGCTCCAAGGTCCTCAACAATGGCAGCCAAGATGGGAGGTGAGTGAGTTAGGAGCTCACCAAACATCGGTATGACAGCTCCAAGTGTGCAAAGGAAGCCAACGGGAGCCTGAGGGACACTTATAGCCCGAGGTGAAGGTTAGGAGCCGGGCTAAGCTCCATGGTGAGCTTAGCCCACGGGTTGGTCCATGGGGTGACATGACATAAAGTTGAGCAAGGTGGTCAGGCCGACTGAAGATGAAAGTCGACCAGATTAAATGCGGTCAAGAAAGAGTCATAAAGGTGCACAGAGGCTCGGCGCGATTAACTCCACCGCCGTGAGCACGCATGCGCGCCAGAGGAAGGAGAAGAACAGGAGGTTCTGGTGACCGCTGGATAAGACTCGGGAGGTCCTAACCATCGGATCTCATTTTGAATCAAGATGCTTTTAAGTGGTCGGGAGGAGGTCCCACCACACGATCAAGGATGGGGAGGTCGTGGCCTCCGATTTCCTTAATCGAGAAAACGCATGGGGAAAAGGGACAGAGGTCCAAAGCGTTGATCTCCATCCAACGCAAGGACCTCCAGCTGAGGACTTAATCGCACGCGATCAAAAGGACATGAGGGGAGGTCATGGCCTTTGGATTTAAATCCAAGGGCACCGACTGACGGGAGGTCTGATATGATGCGCAATGCATAAGGGAGGTCAGACCGCTAGATTTAGATCTAAGGGTTCCGATCAAAGGAGGCGGAGGTCCCGAGCTTGCTAACGCACAAGGGAGGTCATGGCCTTTAGATTTAGATCTAAGGGCTACGATCTCACGTATGGATGGGGAGGTCTCAAGCGCATGAGACAAGGAGGAGGTCGTGACCGTGAGATTTTAATCTAACGGTGCACAACAAAAGATGAGGGAGGTTGTGAGTGCTTGATAGACGGGAGGTCGTGAGTCGTTGGATTTGATCCAATGGCTACCACCTTGGTTAGGTGGGAGGTTTGTTTAGTTTAGGTTGAGAGGAGGAGGTCAGGCCATGGATCTTGGATCCAAGGGCCGTGACCTCACGAGGTGGGAAGACCCGACCGAGTATGTTGAGGAGGAGGTCGGGTCATGGATTTGATCCAACGGCCACGACCTCAACACAGGGATGACCTCACGCGATGGTTTACAAATGAGGAGGTCTTTGAGGTTTAACACATGTGGAGGTCATGACCATGGATCACGGATCCAACGGCAATGACCTCATGAGGCGGGAAGGTCTCATGTGTTAATCATGAGGAGGTCGTGGGTGTTGGATGTAAATCCAACTACCATGACCGATCAAGGTGGAGATGAGGTCCGCCGAGGTGCATATGGTTGGGCTGGACCGGTTTGAATATGGCTAGCCCAAGGAACAAAGGTAGGCTTTAAAATTTAGTTTTTAACAAATTAAACTAGCGTAATTATTTGAGATAGCAAATGAACTCCAAATTTAATGAAATTTTAGCTGGAGCTTGTTGATATGAGATCAATCCTTGCATAAAATTTCCAGAGGTTATTATGCAATGCATTTTTCTCAGGAAATTCATGAAGGTTGTTTAAAGGATTGTGTTGCCTCCAAAAATTATCAACAAGTGTTATAACTCATGATATTTTTTCAGAGGGGTCCCATATCAGTTTTTGGGACCAAGGAAAATATATTCCAAATGTTTGGCACAAGATTTAAGATAATTGGAAAAAGGAATTTGATTTTTGGTCAACAAGAGCTTTGTGTTTTGGATTACACAACTCTTGGACAAGAATTACATAAGATTTTAGGGTTTTTCAAGATGTGAGAAAAATTTTAATTTCTACACATATAATTATACTTGATTAACCCTAATTATACATTTGGGATGTTACAAAATCTCTCCCCTTACGTAAATCTCGCCCGAGATTTGGCTCACTCAGAAAGAAAGATGTATAGTCTCAGACGAGACGCATCTTCTTTCCCAAGTAGCCTCATCCTCGTAATGGTTTGACCATCGAACTTTAAGGAACTTGATGGTCTTATTCCTTGTCCTTCGCTCAGACTTCATCGAGTACGCCAACAGGTGCTCGCGATAGGTCAAATCGGGTTGACATCGAGAGTTTCCAACGAGCTTCCTCGGTTGGAACACGGAGGCACTTCTTAAGCCGACACATGGAAAACATCATGTACCCCTCGCGCAGCCGCAACACCAACTTATAGCAATAGCTCCCTTCTTCTCGATAACGCAGTAGGACCGACATATCGAGGAGCCAACTTGCCCTTGACGCCAAACGCTGATGGTCCTTCAAAGGAGAGACTTTGAGATAAACAAAGTCATTAGGCTCAAACGTAACTCACGCCGACGGCGATCCGCATAGCTCTTTGCTCGATTGAGCTGCAGGCGCAAACGCCACGAATAAGCCGGACTTGGCGCGCCTCATTGATTGAGTCCGCCAAAGAGAGGTCTCACCGTCTCTCACCAGCTCAACGGGTTCTACACTTTCTCCCGCATAAGGCCTCAAAAGGTGCCATGCCGAGACCGCCTCGAAAGTCGTTGTTATAAGAAAACTCGCTAATGGCAAGTATTTCTCCCAATGCTTCCCATATGAAGGACACAAGCATCGAAGCATGTCTTCCAAAACTTGGTTGACCTCTGGCCCGACCATCGCTTTGGGGATGATATGCCGCTAAAGGTAAGACGAGTGCCCATAGCCTCTTGCAAGCTATGCCAAAACGAGACGTGAAAAGGGATCCACGATCCGACACAATCGTCTTCGCACACCGCAAACTCACGATGCGGGCGATATAGAGTTCCGCCAAAAGACCTACCAAGTTCGCCTTGACGGAAGGAAATGTGCCACCTTAGTCAATCGATCGATGACGCACCCAAATGGCATCATTCTTCTTCGGGATGTGGGTAGACCGTGATGAAGTCCATTCCGATCGAATCCCACTTCCACTCGTGAATTGGCAAAGGTCAAGGCAGCCCAAACAGACGCCGATGCTCGGCCTTGACACGACGACACACGCCGTGACTCTAAGAACTAACTTCGCGATCTCCTCTTCATTCGGTCCACCAAAATCTCCGCGAGATCTTGATACATCTTTGTGGCCCCGGATGAATGGATAAAGGCGAATCATGGGCTTCATGGAGGATCAAATTCCGCAACTTCATGTCCTTTGAGCCACAAGGCGTTGTTCAACCTCACGACGCCATGCTCATCCTCGAGAAGCACTTGGTCGTTCGCCTTGACATTTGCCTTAATGTGGCTCACTCCCAACCGATCACGAGCTGACTTGATCCGATCCACCAAGGTTGGTTGCACAACCATGGCAGCGAGAGATCCATGCTCAACTATCTCCAAGTTGAGACGCTGAATGCTTCGAGAAGAGAGGGCTAATGCTCCTAAGCACTAAGGCATTATAATGCGCTTTATGATTAGCGATCAAGAATCTACATTAGCCTTGCCCTGATGGTAGTGAATACCATATCATAATCCTGATCAACTCCAACCATCTCCTTTGCCCGAGGTTCGTGTCAGTTGGGTGAATAGTACTTAAGGCTCTTGTGATCCTAATACACTTCACAACGACACCGATTAGGTAATGTCGCCAAATCTTAAGTGCATGAATCACAAGCAGCCAACTCCAAATCATGAGTAGGGTAGTTGAGTTCATGAGGTCTCAATTGCCTTGATGCATAGGCCACTACCTTGCCGTGGTCGTGTCGTGGGTCGTGTCTGCCCGCCCGTCCGAAAATTTCGACCAAACATCGAAGTTCCGCTCTAATCCCTAACCAATTCCTCAATCTCTATCATAGTGAACCCTAGCGACTAGCGCCGTGGCCAAAGACGATAGGTGGCTCACATAGGCATGAGGAACGACAAAGAACCGAGCACAATACAGAAAGCACAAGGCAGTGTTAGTGTGGCAGCCGACAGAGCAAGTAAGCAACGCACGGTCGGGTGAGCAGGCGGTAACATAGGCAAGCAGCAACGTCCTATTTTTACCCCTAAATTTTAGTCCTGTCTGCCACCGGGTCATCTGGCTATGAAATGTCAATGTATCATCTCAGTTGTGACGACATTCTTACCTCAGAGCATGTCGTGTGACAATTGGATCCCCACAGCAGCAAAATTGCTTTGTGTTATTATATAAAAAAAAACTTTTACAAAAGAAAAGGAGCGCAACAAACGTCATCTGGGCAGCCCCAATTTTTAAACCGATCGGTAAAACTCTACTCCCACAAGGCCTGTTTGTTTCGAACACAGGAATTTTTCCCGACTCGGGCCTAAAATTTTCAGCTTTGGGTGAACTATGTTGCAGATTAACTTAACACGAACTTTGTAAATAGTATGATATCCGTCTCTCCTCGTCATTCAGATAAACCAATGAAGAATGAAAGAAGAAATTATAGCAAGTTGGCAACTGATTCATACAACGACAGGCACCGTTTACAACCACAACAGCAGGTAGTTGCACTTAAAACATGCTGGAAGCTACAAGTATGTGTCAACGGCATTTGGGTGTCAGTATATAGTCCTACCTCCTCAACATGTAGGTGAGATCAAACTACTGGCCAACCTTGGCAATTCAAAACATATCCAGGGTTGGTAATGCATCTAAATTTACAGAGACTGGCTCCTGCAGAAGAGAGAATTCAGATGTGGGTATGTTAGTAGTACATAGTAACATGTAAAAGCATCTTAAATTTGTTAAGTTGTTCAGAAATGCATAGTCAACAATATCGCAATTGAACTCTCGAAGGATTGATGTCCAAGCACTAACAGAAATTTAGCAAACCTCTACGAACATTCCAATTGAAAGAACCAAATCAGTGCAAGTGATCATGGCTGGTGATAGATATATAGAAGACATCAGACACAGCCTCACTATCCAGCTCCTATTCGAGAATGTTGAAATCTAGGGAAAGCTCAGGGCCACAGTGCTGCAAACAGGAATGCAGAACAAAATCACTTGATTTGGACATCCTACAGTCAACAATCTGCAAAATTGGCTTATATAGTGTGCAGATGCGACTAGAACTCCATTCAAAATGTTCATTTGGAAGGCTTGGGTGCCATTGAAGTGCATGTTTTTGGTGTGGTTGGCACTCCAGGACAGGTTTTGGAGAGCGGTAGCAAAGGGCAAAGTCAGTACAAATTACCAATTTTTGCCAGGGTGTGATAGAAACAACCAAACAGTTGGGTTTGGAAACTGGTAGGAGCAAACAGAGTGCAAATTATTAATGGACGACTGACAAAATATAGAAAAAGGCTGTTCCCAGGCTGCTTCTACAAGATATAACAATGTTTGGATAATAGGCACGTGTAAGTCACAGCTTTGTGCAGTAACCACAAACTATTGTCCTTAATATATATGTATATTACTTATCTCTATCAATGAAACCAAGGGTCTCCTGCTTGTATGTTGTACCTTCCAACAATTGAAATGATTTGCAACCTAATAAGTACTATTATACCTTCAGCACTGCCATCACGGAGAAAGTTAAACAAGAAGGCGGTTATCATGGTTCAGTAAAACTTAACTCCAAGTCTTGCTGGGAGGCAGTCCATCCAGGTTCATAAGCTTCCAGGAACCCCAGCTTTGCCTTGTTTGGGAGGTCATGTGGATGGACAAATGGAACCCCTGGTGGCCATCCAATTTCAATTCTGATGTTCTCACATGGACTGTCCAACTAACGATGTGGCTTTCACATTCTTTGAGAGTGCAAAATCTCAGTTTGATGCCTTTCTTGTCTGCAATATCCTGGACTCGCCTCCTTGAGCACCCTCTGCGCCTAGGCTAAGTCTTTTGAAGGAGGAGTGGCTTAGTTCTTGTACTTCCCTTCTTTTTTCTTCATCACAGAGGTAAATGCTGCTACACCAAACAATTCAACAAGTTATCAATACATGGTATTCCAATAAAGTGTTATGAGATCCCCAGTTTTGTAATCCATGAAGTCATGAAAATTGATCCACCGTGATCCAACATTTAGCATAGTACTCTATAAGGATGGTCCAAAGGAACTATCAAGTATATCCTGATTTCAAATTAGGTTTCTTTATACCATTGACATGCCCTTGGAACTCCTGAAGTCCCATAATGTTAATCAATAATAATGAAGAGCACAAAAAACATATGTAATAATATTCATGATAAGCAGCCTGTAAAGAACACAGTTATGCACCCCCACACTCCACTACCCGGAAATGAATTACACTTTTGTGAGATCACATCTTATTATGTATCGTATAGATTACCGAGAACCTCTGATGCGCCGGTACTGTGCTCAGTGCTCGTACCAGCACCCGGTGCGGTACCCGGTACTGGTACGGTTCGGGTGCGGCTCCGGTACGGTATCCAGAGGTATCGGGATTTTCACAAATTAAAATAAAACAAAAAAAACTGGGTACCACTCGGTACGGCTCGGGTACTGGTACGACCCAATGAAACTGAACAAGAAGCCCAGCCCATCTCGGCCCATGAAGATGCATGTAAGCAGTAACCACTAACCAGAGAGCTCCCAGTAACCCTAGCCAGCATTCACATTTGCATTAATCTCTTCCCAGCCGCCAGTTGCAAGTTGCAACAGAGAGCTCCCGGTTCGCTTGATTCAGATCAAGATGCTCCGCAAGGCTCCGGCGAGGTACTTCCTCTTCTCCCTCTTCTTGTTCCCTTCTTGAGTTCTTGGCCGTACCTTCTTCATCCCTCTCGACGGCCGATTTCCAAATAGCTTAAATTGATCTTGTTTCCTTGTTTGGTTTCTCACCTCTTTCTTGGCTTGGTGCTTCCTCACCGGTTCTTGGCCAAGAGCTCAAAGACCCATGAGTGGTACAAGTTTATGGTTGTTATGGACCGTAGGGTTGTTGAACCAAGTCGTATGACCTTATTATGTAATAGTATGAGTTTATTGGTTATCTTTTATATTATATATTTTATATTACTTTTATTATATATATACTACCGCATCGACGCATTGTAGTTTTTTAGGAAATGCCGTACGCTGCATCGGGCGCATCGCAGTATCACGCACTGCAGCATCCTAGCCGAGAACACATTAATGACAAGATGTACCAGATATAGCAAGTGTTGGTTCTAAAGGAAGAACTTAATAATGGCTACATGTGATGCTGGAGGATCAATTGGTGCCACTTAGCCCTTTTTTTTTCTGAATGAACAAATGGTATCTTACATATTATCATGTGTCCTAAGTTAATGAGGCTGGCCTGGAGGAAATAGTGACAGTATGGGGCACAGCAGCAGCTTCAAGTATAACTTACATAGTAAAGACTGGGAGACACTTACAATCCTGTTCTGCAAGAGATGATGGTTCATTGTTCTGGGAAAAAGTTGATCCGCTGAATGATCTGTCTGCATGAAATCATTAACTGGTATTGGGACCTGAAACTGAGCATCAATGCCGTGGCCAGCAGCTCTCATCTCCGAACCACTCAGCCTTGCAACTGATCTAGGCATGAGTTTGAACACAAAAGAACACCGCCCAAACATACATCCCTGCAAGTTTCCAACCTCTGTCTTGTGTACAGCCGATTTACATAGCCAGCAGTTTCCTGATAAAGCGCAAGGCCAGGATAGACAACAACATCATTTGGACCAAGGTCCCCATCAACAAGAATCCAGCGTCCATGCAAATCTTTGACATATAGGCCTGACCTATCTGACTTAACTAGGGTAAGCAAAGTCTTATCAATCTGTTGCTCCTGCTCAGAAAACATGAGCAATTCCCCATCATCCTGAGAAGCGATGCTATGCTGCTGTGCTCCTTCGAATGACGGCCTTGAATGACAACATGCAGAAAGAACAGAGGACGATACTTCCAGACTTCTCAAGGGCGTGTTGTCGAGTATCTCAGTAAATGCGCAGCTTCGTAAATTCAACGAGAAGCTAATTGCATCCAAGATATCTCGAGAAACTTTCCCAAGCACTGAGAATATGTCAGGTAGCCCTGACGGAGGCAATTCCATCGCTCCATTGGGCTCTGTCACAGTAATACCAGGCCTGTAATCATACATTTCCAGCCACATTTGAGGATCTGCATAGTAACCAGAAGTCTTGCACCACTCGCGGGCGTCATCCGAGTGGACAACCTCGCTCGGATTATACCCGCGCTGATGGAATAACAGGCGAGCGGAGTCCAAACCGGACCTTAACAAGGCACCTTCAGCCGGAGGCAGCTGAATGATGGCCGCCGAATACTGAGCCAGCGACTGCGTCAGAGTCGATACGCATATCTTGTAACTGTCAGAAGGGAGGCCCTCGAAGGCTGCGAGGTCGCCGAGGCGTACGCGGCCGAGAGACGCGAGAATGTTCCCTACTGCATCATCCATTGGAGATGGTTCTTGAATCTTGAGTTCCAGGGCCGGACTTAACGAGGGGAATGGGGGTTCAGTTGAACCCCCAAAATCTCTGGAAAATAAACGGCACCATCTCACCTAGGGTACCAAATCCTATGGGTCAACTACTCAACTGAGATCGCTCTTGCACCCTGAAGAAGAAGAACCTAATCAAATCATGGATGGATGGATTAGATTAGAAGGGCACCACGCAGCAAACAAACCAGCAACAAACTAAACGGGGAGAAAGGAAGATAACAATCCATCCAATCAAGCTATGGTTCCTTACCAGCAAAAACAAGAAATCAACCCAAGTCGGGATGGATCTCCGCTCCACGCCTACGGGAGAAGACTTTTTTTTTTTACGGATACAGGAGAAGACTTCGGTGTGGAAGACGTCTGGTTCGTTGTGTCCCGTCGCCGGCAGTACAAACAAATTGTGACGAAGAAAGAAAGAGACAGCATATTATAACGTCACCGAAGGTGCTACAGATGTTGTTTTTTCAGACTCGTCTAAAGTTATTTCATGAAATTCGGTGCCACGCTTTCCGGTAAAAAAAAAGTAAGTTTTACTTTAGACAATGCAACTTCATCGTGGTTTCATTTTGCACCATCATTAATAAATTTATTTACTTTGCACAATATCTTTCTACTATATGTTGCACTTTGAACAAGATAAGGATTTGACCGTCTTCTTCGGTGCTCGCCGAAGGTGTAGGAGACGTCGGCGAGGCACGAGATAGAGAAAAAGAGATAGATAGAGCTAGGAAATGGGTCGAAAGCGGAGAAGAATAGCTGGAGCATCACTGACGGTGACTATAGCAATAGTGACAACGGCAAAACGGCTCTATCTATTTTTCGGTTGTTGCCACCTCACGTCAGGCTCGTCGCCGCAAGAAGCTCCCTCATGCCTCCTATTTTTCTCTCTTGCTGTTAGGACGCTCCTTGGTGCAAAGTGAAACAAAAAGTAAGAAGAGGTGATGTAAAGTGAAACAAAAAGTAAGAAGAGATAGTGTAAAGTGAAAAGACTTGCTTAGCATGGTTCAAAGTGAAACCATCATAAGAATCTTGTCACACTTTTTTGAGCCACTCATGTGTGGGACCTGTGACAAAAAAAGGAATCATGCCCATGTGTGACTACGGACTAAACGAACACCTAACTTAGTCAAACTTGTCTAACTCATAGTGTGGCAAACTGTGGCATGTTTGGCTGTGAACCTAACAGGCAGGGTATATGTAACGCAAAACCTTAGGTTTTACAAAAAATTTCAAGGAATCATATGTTCTTGGGCGAAAGGTTTCAAAAAACCCCAGATCCGCCCTATCGTGTTCCATCCAATAGGATATGATAGGTGGGCCGTTCTTGTTAGTCGACATACAAGTAGGCCCTACCTACACTCCTTTCCAGGCCCTCTCGGTCATTGTTGATCGTTGTCGTCGCCTTGCGCCGAAGTATCGGCTTACCATCACCGAATGTCGCTCTGCTCGCCGTAGTAAATGAGGCTAATAGATTAGCCCTACTTCTTATTATGGCCGACATGTAAGGTCGAACCTATCATATCATGTTGGATGGAACGAGATATCACAAACCTGTAGTTTTTTGAAACCTTTTGTCTAGGAATATGCGGTTCTTTGAAATTTTTGTAATCATGGGTTTTTATGCTACCTATATCTTAAAAACATGGGGTTTTATGAAACTACTCTGAAAGAAAAGAACAACAAATGAGACCGAAGGGAATAATTTGGGGGAGAAATCAGAGAGAGACGAATAGGTGAGAAAAACAGATGGGGAAATTTTAGAATGGTGTTTCATAGGTCCTTTCTTCAAGAAATCGCTTGATACATAGGTGAACCGTCAATCTATGACATCGTGGACCTATACAAAAACTTCGCCATGATAAATATAATACATTTCCTTGCTAGGGACTTACTTCTCAACTTCTTTTAGATCCCATGAAATTGTCCCAATGTGTATGTGCTTGGATATAGATACAACCGAACTCCTCAAGTATATGACATGGTGACTGAAGCATAGTTATTAATTCTATTCCGGAGGCCATTCCGGTTTGTTTTTTGGTATGGAATACATCGGTACCGGTTCGTACTAATCTCTCTGTGTGTGTATAGAGGAAAATAGTATGGTACTCCTAGGAGTACGTACTCCCACCTCTCATATACCACTTAATTCGTATGATGATACCTCTTTATCTATTTGAGGATACTTCAATACTGATTATAAGATACCTCAAAGTGAGTTCTATGAAAAATTTCATTACATTCCACTTTTTATAGCAAAATTTGTGTATATACTTTTTATATATGAAAAAGGGTATATAGCAAAAACAAAGGGCTCCAATGAAAGTTTTTTAATCAAGTCGCATTGGAGTATCTTATAATTGGTATTTAAGTATACCAAAATGATAAAGGAGTATAATATGTGTGCTAAGGATATATTAGAAGGAGTACATAGTCCTGTGAGTATGTAAACAGCATCACATACATACATACATATATACACACACACACGTATACATATACGTATATACACACGTATACGTATATGTATACATATATACATATACGCACACACACACACATATATATGTATACGTATATATACATATACACGTATATATATACACACACACGTGTGTATATACACATGTAAAAAGTGGATTTTGATAAAAAAAAATATGGAACTCACTTTGGGGTATCTTATAATCATTATTAGAGTATACTCAAATTGATAAAGAGGTATCACACACACACACATTATACACACACACGTATACGTATACACACACGATATCAAGATACACACACACATATATATGTATACATATATACGTATACGTATACACACACATATATGTATACATATATACATATACACGTACACACACACGTGTGTGTATATACACATGTAAAAAGTGGATTTTGATTAAAAAAAATGGAACTCACTTTAGGGTATCTTATAATCATTATTGGAGTATACTCAAATTGATAAAGAGGTATCTCACACACACACATTATATATATATATATATCCCTCTTGCTATCTGCACACGTTATATGAACAGAAAGCATCCGGCATGACGGCGGAGATCATACTTGCCGAGGGTGACGATGAAGAGGCTGCGCCACTTGGGAGTAGTTGGACACTTTGGGATTGAGAGTGTAGGGGACGTGGGTCTTGATAGAAGCGGCATTGATCTCTCGAGAAGGTGCCAAGATAGAAGCCGAAGAGGAGGCGGAAGAGGAAAGACTTTCGGTGCTGGAGCTGCTCATGGCGTGCAGTGGTGGGAGGAAGAAAGACGGCGGTTGGACTAGGGTTTGAGGAGTAACGCCCGCTCGGCTCTAATACCGTGCGAGCGTTGGACAACTAGTACAGGATGACTTGCAACGCGACTATGTTACATCGTATAGGAAATAAATAACAATGCTAGCTTATCCTTCTTGCTATCTACACGCATGATATGAACGGAAAGCATGCTGGCCGGAGTGTTCTTGAAGAATATATAGGATTGTATTTCTAATAATGTTTGACAGCAGAATCAAATCCACCCAAGCAAGAACCGGGCATCACATAGGTAATTTTATTCTTCCGATTTGATGGCACAATTTGCGTTGTGCACATGTTTGTCATGTTTGATTTGGATTTAATATTGCGAGCAAGTGTGGTATAAATTAGAACAGAAATATCATTTGATTTGTCGATCTAAAAATAAAAAGAAGCAAAGTTACCCTTTGAGTTTGAGGAAAGCAAAAACAAAAATGCGAGAAGAATTACAATCCCTACCACATAACAGTGCACCTACACGTCTTCATCGACGTTGTTTTTTTGACCGGAAGACCCTAGAGTAAGTACTGAGACTACTTCGAAATTCATATCAAACACTAAGAATATGAATTAACGACATGCCCTCGTCCCAATGTTAGCTGCCTACAGAACGATCACCATCCACGGGAGATTTTTTTTATTAAAATAATCTATTTTTATTCAAAATTACAAAAATATTCCGGCGATATTTTTTTTAACAGAAATATACGTCTGTCGCCCAATAGTTGAGCGACTGAAGCCTATCGCCCAACGGTTGGGCGACTCAAAGCTTATCGCCCAACCGCTCGCTTTTAAATCGCATTGTAAACCGGACCGCTGACGTTATCATTACGCCGCTACACCGCTGGGCGATAGGCTCAACGCCAACCGCATAACGATCGCATATTCTAGTTGCTCAACGGTGCGGCGATCGATTGCCTATATAAGCGCCACAGCGGTCTCCGGCGGATTCTGCCTCGATCGGCGCAGCAAGCTTCGGCCGCGTTGGAAGGAGAAGAAAGAGAGGGAGGGAGAGAAAAAGAGAGGGAGAGGGAGAAGAGAGGAGAAGAGGAGGAAAATTTCGATCATGAGGTAAGTTTGTTTTATTATGTAGTGCATTCTTTTAGTAGGTAAATAGTTTAGTTAGATAAAATAATAGTGTAAGTAATGCTCATAGAAAACTGTAGTTAGAGAAAACAGAGTAGATCTGCAGCCTGCATTCGCTGTTTAAATCGTAAGTAGCGCCAGAAGAAATTGTAAGTAGCGCCAGAGGAAATCAGAAGTTAGAGAAAACAGAGTAGAAAATCTAAATGTTGTTGATTTATATGTAAGTAGCAATGATAAAAAACTTTAGTTAGAGAAAAAATAGTTTATTTTGTAGTGTATTTTTTGGATAGGTAAATAGTTTATTTAGTTAAATGAGTAGTATAGTAGCACCGTGAGGAAATTGTAGTTAGAGAAAAAAATAGAAAATCGAAATGTTGTTGATTTGTATGTAAGTAGTAGCTTATAAAACTGTAGTTAGAGAAAAATAGTTTATTTTGTAGTGTACTTTTTGGGTAGGTAAATAGTTTATTTAGTTAAATGAGTAGTATAGTAGCACCTGTAGGAAATTGTAGTTAGAGAAAAAAAATAGAAAATCGAAATGTTGTTTGATGTGCGTACGATTATTATTGGGTGAATAATGCGTGACCGAAAGCATAAGGAGGATGAATTATTTGTATAAACTAATTAGTAGAAGTAAATTAGTATGAACTAACCGATTTACGTAATTGGTAGAAGACCGAATGCCACTGTAGCATTTCGGATTGCAAGTTAGCGTCCTAATCGTTTTTAGGTTGAATCAATATCGCATCACACATTCATTGTGGCCTCTCGCTTAGGGAATGAATGACGCCTTGATCATGCTTTGTCGTGTAGTTGTCGATGATAGGCGAAGGGCCTTACAAATGTAAATTACAATGTAGCAAGATTTTGCATGTCGTATGCGCTATGAAATGACTAATTGCAATGTTGGAAATATTTGCGTACCATACAATAAGTCATGCCCGCATCCACTACATTGAAAGTGTATTACGGTGTTGGCACCGCTCGTGAAGGTCCCGGGTGTTGACTTGAGTAGTTTTCAGCAAGCCACTCGTACACCCGATGGCGAGAATGCACGAATCGAAGATGTGAAGTAATCGGTCGACCCGCAGCTTCTCTTTGAACCCCGAGGTGTGCGTCGACATACAAGGGCTTTGGAGCCGATCTCCCACGAACATCACCGGGAGTTGAGAAGACTAATGCGCACTCGGTAGTGTGGAAGGGCTTTATAGAAGGATGTCGCGCCAGGATATGAGTGTGTGATACTTGTGCAACCATGCCCAAAGAAGTGCAGCCCCCCGCCACGGATATCATCCGTGGTGCGAGTAGTTTCTGGGTGCCCAAAGATGTTGTCAAGAAGAGGACCCGGAGGGTCAGGTTACTTAAGAGTTCGTGAGAATGTTGCTTGTGATGAGCCCGACGCAGACATACAGAGAGGAAGATCGCCACCACATGGTGAGCCTATAGGACAAAGTTGATGAAGGAGAGCATAGGGATTACATATTGCATCAAATGGAAAGCGATGACCGGATAGCCTTGGTCAAGAGGAAGCTTTAGAAGAAGACGACGAGGACGGTTCCGATGAGGATCGAGCTCCCATCCCCTAGAATGGAACATATTTGACGCCGAGGGTCTATGTGCAAGACGACGAAAGCACGAATCGCCGTGGGAGTACCATGCCACGGAGGTTCGGTTGCACTCAATGTTTATCGATAAGACATCCTTGCAGATGCCATTAAGCTATGGACTATGTCTATGCAAAGGAACATTTCGGTCACAATCTAGCCAAGAGCAAGACACCGTCAAATGTGAGCAAAGCCGGTTGTCCTTGGCGAGTGCACGCAAGATAGACCAAATATGAGACTCATCGGATTGTCTCGAAGTGGAGCCGCACTCGTGATACTCAAGAAGTTGTTTTGTGCGTACATCGTAACCTAACGTCGACATTCATAGCTAATTTGATGTATGGAGAGATAGTGGAGAAGAAGGATATGGAGGCCAAGCAGATTATGGTGGCTATTGAGAAGAAATTCAAGTACAAGATCGCCTATGCGAAGGCGTGGCGGCTGGCGTAAGGCTTTGGAAAGACGGTTTGGATCTTTTGAGGCGGCGTACGACAACCTTCCTCGTATGCTTGAGGTGCTGCAGGAGATAAACCCGGGCACGTACACTGCTGTGAAGGACATGCCATCTAAAAAGCCGCGAGGTTTTTTGATATTGCAGAGGGCCTTCGTAGCCTTTGGTCCCTGCATCGAGGCTTTTAGGCATATGCTGCCCGTGATCTCAGTTGACGGGACCTTTTTGACCGGGAAATACAAGGGGCAAATCCTTACCGCCATAGGTGTTGACGGAATAATCACCTCGCCATTGACCATCGTGATTTGTCGAAGGTGAGAATGTCGATAGCCGGTTGTGGTTCCTTCGACATCGAGGGTGGGAGTTGTTGGAGCTCGCCTTGGTGTGTGCGTGATCCATGATCGCCACCACGGATGTCAAGGCCATAAAACACTTCGTAAAGACCCAGAGGAGCCGTTCCTTTGCCGGATATGAGGAGTAGATGGTGTATTCGCCACTTGGGGCCAACTTCTTCAAGAAGTTCCCGAAGCAATCATGCAGAAGCTATTCAAGAGGCTGGCTATGCGTAACCAAAGAAGGTAAATTTGACGCCTTATAGGCGCCGCCGATGAACACAAAGAAGAAACACGTGGACGCAAGAAACCAGGATCGAGTCTCAACTCGCTGTCCGAGGCGAGGACCTCGAGGAACATCGAAAGTGCTTCTCCCATCGGATCGAGACCCAACCATTGGACAAGTGGTCTCTCGCCGCATGACACGGACGGGCAAGGTACGGCGATAATGACCACTAACTTTGCGGAGGTGTACAACCGGGTTCTTAGGGGCCTTCGCTTCGGCCTCTCGCCGCCATCGTGGAAGGTGTTCTCGCGACAAAGACAATCGGGTATTTCATGGAGAGGCATGCAAATGCCGCGACTTCATGCCACCAACCTCAAACACCGTGATCGCTCAAGATTACGGATACATGCAGCGAAGATGAGAAGGGCGGCCGCACACGGTAATGCGGATGGGCAATATGGAGCATCGTTTGACGCGTTCTCTGCGGGATAGAGCCGGATTTGGGACGGCTCGTTTCTTGTCACCCACGAGGTATGCCTTGGAGATCATGTCAACGAGCCTAGTCAGACGTGCAACAAACCGAAGTTTACACAAGCCATGCTCTCATGTGCTCGCCGCATGTGGGACTGTGTGTATGGACCCTTTGAACTTTGTGGCCGAGTACTTCTTAAAGGAGAGGGTGGTGCAGGCGTGGACTGGCGAGCTTAGGGGCTTCAGGGTTGTGGGTAACTTCGCCACCTACGATATTGCAAATAGGATCTGGATTCAATATTGACATGTCAAGGGTGGCAAGGGTCGCAGCAGAGTCGTCAGATACCAATGATATGGACGGCACAAACCGGGCGTTGGGTACATCGCTATGCATTGCAGCCAGTGAGGGCACACGCCTGCATTTATGCAAGGCACCGGTTGAGGAGTAGGCATCGCTATGGTTTTGCGTTAGCACTTCTTCCGGTGCAGCAAAGTGGGACTAAAATTGCAAATCAATTGTACATTGTCATTTGTATTTTGTATTGTTTATGTAACTATTCGCTACTACCCAATTTTCATTTGATATAACGTAATGCCGTAAGACATGTATCGTATGTTGCATGTAATGTTTATTTAAGTGTTGTAGTACTATAACTTTTTCATTAGTTTTAGAAAGACCGTTCCGGTAGGCTAGTACTCTTTGATTTCTTTTGTTTGCAAGTTAAATTTACCCATTCGTTACACTCGATGTTTTATTTCCGCTGTTTGCTAACTTCAAGTTGTTTTGTAGGTATGGCTCACGGATCGGATCGAGTTTCGCCCGCCGAGGAGCGATCGATCGGGTTACATCGCGCCGCGATTGTGTCCCTCATCCTGCGGGCCGCCGACGCGATCGAGTTAGGTGATCCGCGACGGACACCTCGTGGCCCGAGGCTAGACCCACGCCGATGTATATGTTAGTATACGCCGACACTATCTTCGCCATACGCATACCTTCAGATCGACCTTTTGTTCCTTCGCAGTCGAAGGCCGGGTCTACTACCTATCGCCCATATGGTGCATGCCACGGACGAGACGAGCTTAAGAAGACCCGCTGTCGGCAACGATGGAGACATCCATGCCAGTCGGAGCGGTCACGACGCTTCCTGCTCGACCGCTTCCTCGCCGACAAATCTTGTGGATCGGTGCATACCAGAGACTCACACTTTCCATCTCCCATTCGGGAGATGGCCCTACCCCGCAGACGCCTCGCTTGGCCTCCCTATTGCGGGAGGTGCCGCTTCCCGTAGGGAGCCTCCGGACAACCGGGCGCGATAAAGCTTCAAGGTGTTTCAGTGAGTCATCCCACCAGGCCGGGCGGCGGGCACTACGTCTTCCGGAGGCACAGAGGCACGCCCGCCTTGCGGTGGTTGTCGCAGCTCCGCACGCTGCTCGACGCCTCTTCTCGCTGGTAGTGTCACGCCTCCGCTTCGCATTACGGTCTTACTATCTTTTTCACAGCATGTGTCGAGCGGATGGACCTCACGCGACGACCAGCAGTGTCACGCCACCGAGGCGCATTTGCCGTGGGTGTTTGGTTGCGTCGTTTCACCGCCAGCCACGGCGACACCGCCGACGCGAGGCTCATCGCAGACGCTTAGGGCCATCGCCGACGGGAGGCCCCCTGATCACCGGGTTCGGCCGCATTTGCCGCCACCTATCGCGCTTGTGCGACGCGTGCTTTAGATCGAGATCGAACTCCATCCTCACGGGTGTCCTCTCCATCGCAGCTTGTGGTCGTTGAGCGCTTTAGCCTTGGACGGCCCTCGTTGACGACGCCGACCGTGACGGGCCGAGATGTACAACGCAGACGAGGTGGACCGCCGATGATGGGCTCTCTTTGGTGCCGGCGACGGGTACATACTCTTTCCCGCGACTACGTTCTTCATATTACCGATCGTCGTACCTAATATCCAAAGGTTCCTTGCGTATAGCCACAAGACGCGTCGCGGTGACACGCGCTGAGCCGCTCGTGGAGCGAGCCGACGGCTCCACGGCGACGACATTCGCCGAGCTATACTCGCCAGAGTTACTTTCCCGCTCCCCACGGCTACCGCCCTCGCCAGGCTTGCGAGACCGAGAGTATCGGGCCGACCGCAGGTGCTTGTCTTCGACGCCTCGCGGAGGACTACGGGTGCATCGTGTGATGCGCCAGCCGCCTACCGCAGAGGTTCCAGCACCGCTAGGCGCGCAAAGGTCGAGAACGCACTCGTGAGTAATCGGCATACATCGCTTGTTTTTGTTGTCGCCCTTACACACGCATGCTAACTATATGTTACGCCTGCGCCTTCAAGAGGAAGGAGTCCGCCGCGCACGAACCGGGAGTAGGATGGACTCGTGGGTAGGGCATGGGAGGACGCGCTTACAGACCGTGTGCGTGGAGGACATCCCCTACGCACTACGAGCTATGACGAGTACATTCGCCGGTACGCCTCGTGACACGCATCGCAGCTCGTGCTTGCCGCAGACGAGCCCGCACCACGGTCTCCGCAAGACCGACCGACACGCACTTCGCATTTAGCGCAGACATGCACAACGCTGCACGTTACATCCGACTTCAAAATTTCGCTTCGTATCCGCCATTACGCTTTCACCGTGTCTTTGTTTTCGGCGTAGGCGGCATGGCTCGCCAGCCTATGGCGGACCGCCGCCCCGGCCGCAGAGGTTCACGGACGGTGTGGAGGGCACACGCGAGACACGCCCAGTTATCCGCCGCTTTGGACAGCAAAGCCACACGATTTTCGGCTGTTGTCGCGTGCACTGTGCTCCGGAGGTTGGCACGCCCAGCTGGTTCACACCGCCCTTCCACTGCCCGCCCGGCAGCAAAGACAAAGAAAGGGAGGGTCGGCTGCACCACGCCCGACATCGACGCGCTTCGACGAGGCCGGGCTCGAGCAAACCACGCCCGACATCGACGCGCTTCGACGAGGCCGCTCGAGCGGACCCACGCCCGACACCGCCGAGGCCCGAGGATGCTGTGAGGGTCCGCCGCGACAACCCCAGACACCGGCAGCGCAGACTACGCCGCCTCCACACCCGTTCTCCCTCCACACGCAAGACACGCAGGCGCGACGACGTGCCACACTTCCGCAGGACGGCTTAGTGCGCGCCATGGCGCTTAGCCGAGGGTACGCCACGCCTCGTTTGTCAAGACGCCTGCTTTTTTATTAACTAACAATATTTTGCTGTGCAGGTACATTGCCCTATGACGGAGGGGTGTCCTCAGGCGACGTGGACGCGCAGGACGTGGATGCGCAGGATGTGGACGCGCAGGACTTCTTGGTGGACGAGGACCCGGCACCTCAGCCCACACCTCAGCCCACACCCGCTGAGGTTCTGGTCTGCTCACAGCTTTCTTTGGCGCCGCCAAGACCCACACAAGATCAAGGTTGCCCACCCCTTGCCTCTCGGCCCTCGTCGGATCGGGGCTCCAGACCGTCTTTCCCTCTCGGGCCCGAGGCCCCGACACCCAGCACAGAGGAAGGCGCCGAAGCGAGCCCGTAGGGGAGGACACGGAGGTGGAGTGGGCGGTGGCGACGCCGAGGATGTCTGGGAGTGCGGTTGGGGGCTAGTAGGCGGCGATCAAGACCGGGCAGAGATTTCTTCGTTATGTGATACTTAAATTTTGCACTTCATATATGATGCCCGGATTACTTTTATGCGTTCTCAGATACTCTTTCATATAATGCATGTTTTTTCAATGCATGTTTGTTGCCAAGTAGAAGTTCGGGCTTGTAATGAGATTTAATATCCACTCTTGACCTATGCATCGCAGTCCGTCATGAATGAGAATAAACCAGTATCATTACCTACTCGTGAATGAGTTTGTTCGATGCATATAACTTAAAGCACGCGACACATCGATGCAACATGTCAACTCGATAAAAGGCAACCGCAATAACGTGTTCACCATTTAGTTACATGCTTTAGGAGATTCAACATAAGTGCATATAAAAGGGGACACTAGCGACGTACATGCTTCTTCGCCTGCGCCTAATTGTAGAAGGTGCCTCGCAACCCACATAGAGTGTTCTCTACTTGGGCGCCTTGGACGTGGTCGGTCCGTCGTTGTAGTGGCACGCACATATGCAACTAGGGTTGGCACAGAAGATGTGGGATCATACTTAACTTTCTATGTTCACGACCTCCTCATTGCCCTCTCATGTTTGCATCTCGCTATGAGGTCATCATTTTGTTCCTTGAGATCGCTAATTTGTGCCTCCAAATCAAAGATTCGGTTCCACAATACATCCACGCACCGCACAACATGTCGCTCATGGGGAGGATCGATCCAATGGTGAAGTTGCATTTCGCCATCCGCTACAAGGGACGGTTAGTATGGACGATGTATTAGCAAAGAATATAAACAAAACTATTTACCCCGCAGTATGGGCATCGGAAGAAACGCCGCCCACCATCGAAGGGCCATCTATGACCTGACGATAGCGCCCCTCCCGTGTGTCGCATTTCGCCACTTAGGTTGAGCACGCTTGTTCAAGATCAACCGGTGGTTAGGGCCAAGTCCTCCATCCTTTCGAGGAGAAGGTCTAACTTCGGCGACCCCGGTTGGAAGGTTCTTCTTCCTATGGTTTCAAGGGTTGAGTGGTCCTGATTTCGAGCGCATGCAGTGCATTTTATAGTTCCTGGGGGAGGAGAATAACAAAGCGGTAATATATTAGGTTGCGATGACAACACTAGACGATGCGCTTTGCGCAAAGGACAAGACAACACGGGCGACTTTGTGCACTCATAAGACCAAAGGAGACTTTTCTGCAAGGATAAGACAACACGCGGCATCTTTGCGCAGTGATAAGACCAAAGAAAACAGCTTTCTAAAGAAGAAGACCACACGGGCGCCTTTGGCGCATGACAAGACCACATGAGGCGCCTTTGAGCAAGTTGATAAGACCAAAGGAGACAAATTTTCTGCAAAGGACAAGACCACATGGGGCAGCCTTTGCGCGATGATAAGACCAAAGGAGACAAATTTGCAAAGGACAAGACCACACCGGCGCCTTTGCGCGATGATAAGACCAAAGGAAACAGCTTTTGTGCAAGAAGAAGACCACACGAGGTAGCTTTATGCAAAGGACAAGACCACACGAGGCGTTGATAAGACCAAAGGAGACAAATTCTGCAAAGGACAAGACCACATGGGGCGCCTTTGCGCGATGATAAGACCAAAGGAGACAAACTTTTCTAAAGGACAAGACCACACGGGCAGCTTTGCGAGTGACAAGACCTACAGGGGTAGCTTAGCGCAGTTGATAAGACCAAAGGAGACTTTCTGCAAAGGACAAGACCACACTTTAATAGCTTTTGCTCAAGGACAAGACCACACGAGGCGCCTTTATGCAGCTTTAGGGTTTAGGTTTAGGGTTAGGCTTTTCAGATCGACTTGACCACACCATGCCATGCCAACCATGGGCCTTATAAAAGGGGTTGAACCAAACCCAATTCTACACAACACTACACAACAGATAAGCAACTATGGACTCTTCGAGACACTTCTACGCGAGGATGTTGCAGAAGCAAAACTGGCTTAAGCAGAAGAGGAAACAACAGCTGCAATACCCAGATAAATCAATGAAAGATGTTCCAGTATGTAACATTCTGATTTTCTAAATCCTTTTTTTAAAATGTGTAAAATAAATTAAAAATATTTTGTTTTAATGAGAATACAAGTTTGGTTCGGTTGGAGAGGTTTGAGTTGCTGAGACCTCCTTTTGGTATGCCCAGTAGACCTCCCCTTAGCATATCTTCTTTGGTTGTGTAGGTTTAGACCTCCTCTGTGGTCTAGACCTCCCCAGTGGCACGTGAGGGTAGGCCTCCCTTGAGGCTTGGACCTTTTCTCGTCTGGAGGTACCCTTATGTCCTGGCCGACCTCTTTGAGTTTGGTCACTTTGGACCTCTTTGTTGGTTCAATCTCTTTGAATCGACCTTTTTTTCTGCTCGCACTTCTCTTAAGTCTAAACCTCTTGTTGCTCGGGCACCTTTATAGGCCAGACCTCTTTTTCATTCGGACCTCCTTGTATTCCAAAGGACTTCTTATATACTTTCGAACCTTACTAATTCATTTGAACCCCCTTGATATTTCTTCTTGGCCGAAAGGACCTCCCTAGGGTTGTTTTGATCCTTGCGAACTCCTGCTGGACCTCCTGTCGTGGATTTCTTCCCTAGGACCTCTCTTTCTTGGAACCCCTCAAAGATGGACCCTCTTTCATTTGGATCTGCGGTTCGGACCTCTTCCCATCCCTATCCAAAGGTCCCGATCTACCCGTGCATTATGTCCCTCTCAGGACCTCTCTTTGTTTTGAATCTAATGGTTTGGACCTCCCTTACTTTGAATCCAAAGGCCCAAACCTCCCAAAGACGTTTGATCTTGGCCGTTGGACCTCCCTCTTGGAGATCCAACCTTGGGACCTCAACTTGCCTTTAATCTCAACCGCAGACCTTGTTGTAATTCTTTGGACCTCTTGTCCAAGACCTCTCTGTGACCTTTTTAAACCTCGGCTTTGGACCTCCTCGACGACCTCCTTTGAAGAGACCACGACCGTCAGACCTCCCCATGTTCGAGACCTCCTAAGCCTCTTGGACCTCCTCAAGGACCTCCTCTCATGGGCAAAACCTCCCTCTTGACCCGATCTGTTCTAAGTTGATCTGCCCCACTCACGGACTTGGTCATTCTCATTTCCTCCGCCACTACGAAAATATCTTGGGAATTTAATGCATGTCTTGTCACATTAAATGCATCCACATACGTGGTAATTACCTTGAATTGGGTCACTTAGTCAGACTCGACATTTTTCTTAGTCCTTCCCAAAGCAACATAAGTCGTCCTTCCTCGTACTTTTTAACCAGGTGGTAGTGACACCGCTTCCGCCACTCACCTATCTTTGACCTATTTTTATACTTATCCTTGACATATGTATTTCTAGTTTTCTTCACCACCTCGACTACAATTGGACCAAGAAATTCTACCACATCACCTTTCTCTACACTCGCTATCTTAGCTCTCGCTCGTTGGCTCCTGGGGAAGATCTTGCCGCCACGATCTCCTTCCATCTATTGTTCTTCCTTGTCCCCGGTAAGTCCTCCGGTGGTCCGCTTCACTCTTAATTCTTGCCACAGATTGAGCTGGTCGTGTCCTTCACAGACCTCCTTTTGTGGACTTCTTTTGGATTTCTATGGACCTTGTGTGAGGACCTCCTCTCGGGCCTTGCGCAAGAACCATTGCTCAGACCTCTTTGCCTACCGCTAGGTCACACCTTGGGGTCTTTTTGTTAAAGACCACCCTTCTCTGTAAGCTTAGACCTCTTCTATAAGAACTCGTTCTAAAGTATGGACCTCTCTTGTTGGTTAAAATTTGACTCCTTTGGGGTCCCTCGGTTTCTTGTTGATCTCAGTTGGATCTTTATTTGAGTCTTCTTTGAATTTGCTCTTTTACACGTAGATTGCGAAGACTCCAGTGAGTCCGAGGGTTCAAGAGGAAGATTCTCGTGACGATGAGCAAGGCAAGTTACACTCTCGATCATATTGCACCCAATAATTCAATCTATTTATGTTCGGGCCAAAGTTTAATGCATGCCTATTTCTACCAAATTATTTCAATACTGCTTTTAAATTCATAGTTATACCTACTTCCTTTGTATGGCCCTTTGTTGACTTTGGACTAAACTCATTGTCACCTTTAGATCAAACTTGGGTCATGCAATAGTGTGAACCAAACCATTTGAAAAATCGGTGCTTAGTCCAACTTAGACCAAAAATATTGATTTGGGGAAATCTTTACCAACATGACCAAATATTGCTTAAAATGTTTTGACCATGACATTGGGGTGTCATGGAAATGTGAAAGTGTTCTTCGGGAAGCAAAGATAATGAAATTGGAATTAGACCGGCTAAATGGTTTGCTTGGTCGGTGCAATGTTTGTGCACTGACTCTATCCCGCAAAGGTGGAGGTCCAGGGTTTGTGAAAGTCGCCTAGTCATGTGAGGACCGGTCTTTGAGCGACCAATGCCAAGCCTATAATGGGCTATGCCACAATCGTGCAACCACATGTCTCTGCACGGGGCGTGGGACTGGCCGAGTAATTTGCAAAACTCCATCATATGTCGCCCATTGGAGGTGTGGGAGGTCTTGTAAGACCGATGGTCCTTTATGACCCATCGCTCCCATTGGTGCAAGAGGGGCTTCCCACCGATTGTTGTCCATAGGGGGTGAAACCTTAGCAAGGAAAGGTGTGGTGGAGCAATGCATTGTAAAGGCCTTGTCATGAGCTCTAGACCTTTTACCTTTGGTAGTGAGAGGTGGCATTGACGGATGCCGGATAAACTAGAGAAATCATGTCATGTGGGTAAAGTGCACAACCTCTGCAGAGTTAAATCTATTCGAATAGCCGTGTCCACGGTCATGGACGTGCTGGCAAAGGCCACTCGGAGTTAGATATTGGTTTTGGGGTTTTCCAGAAAGGTTTATCAAATCTGCTTTTTGGGATTTTATCCCATGGGTTTGGGCAGGAGCCTAATGTCGAGAGGTATCCTTCACCAATTTGTTGATGAATGCTATCCAACCTAAAAATTGCTTTGCTGAATGAATTTTAGCTATTAAAGACCCTTTGGAACTTAGTAATGGTATTTGAAAGAAAATTGGCTTTGTGCAAAATAACCATATTATGCCATCCTTTGATTATCCATATATGCATGTCATGTTGCTAACCCACGGGTGTAACTTGCGAAGCACGGTTGTTGTGCTCACTCTTGCTCATTATAACCTTTGCCAGAGAAGACCTTGGCAAGGAAGAAGACCAAAGCTTAATAGGTTGTGCCTCCAACATTTGCTGTGGCGTGTTGATGGACCTTTGCCTCTTTTGCTTTTATGTATCTATGTTCCGCCCAAGGCCACCTTGTAAACAACTTTGTTAATATTCTGCTTAAATAAAGGTGTGTTCTGGATGTCACCATGTTGTATTTGTCTTTGAGGAGCTAGCCATGATCCTTGGGACTAGCTCGGGTTTCACAGGGAACCATGGAGCAGGCTCGGACCTCCATATCCTCACTAGGGAAGGAACACGTGAGGTTCTGGGTGGTCTTGGACCTCCACGACCACCTTGTTTTTCCCTGGTTTGGCCGTGGCAAGTCATTGGGCGCTCCCTGGCTCCAAGACCCTCTCGGGTCAGGTTCTCCTGGACGTCTAGGAGGTCCTACGGGATCTCCTGGGAGGTCTTAGGGAACTGCCCGAGAGGTCCTTTGTGGACCTCCTGGGAGGTCCTGATGGACTTTCCAGAGGGTCTTGGAGGACCTCTCGGGTGCCCTAGAGGTGGGTCGTTACACAGTACCACCACGTTTTCCGATCCCGCAGTGTGTGTGTGGCGAATCGGCAGAGATCATTCAGTCCACACACCTGCACACCGCGTCGGGCGCATTACACATGCGGGCACTATATCGTAAGCGTCTCTTTCACGCATATCGATTTTCCTCTCCCAACATTGGATTCTTTAAATTTTTAACTTCATCCCCACGTAATGGCAGCCCGAGATGCGCTGCCACTTCTTCCAAAGGATCGACGGTTCGGAGATGTACGACGGGCATTCATCCAACGTAAGTACATCTTTGAACTACTCGGCAATGGTCGAGAATTTCGTCGCGGTGGAAACCTTACGCACGGACCTGCTCAGAGGCACCAAGGAGCCCAAGCTACGCCCGGTGTAATCCATATCGACGACGTGAGTTTTGAAGAATTTACATCCTTATTACGTAAGGTTTCCCGATACGGTGTACTTACATCCATCATATAATCGCAGGATATGGACGACTTTGACATACCAGCCCGACGTGGACAGTCCCACGACAAAGGCAAGGGAAAGGCTCATGCGGTTGACCCCAGCCGCCACAGCGTATCCGGTCGCCCGGGCGTAATCCGTATGGACGACGTGAGTTATGAACAATTTACATCCTTCATACGATTTTCACTATACGGTGCCCTTACATCATGAAATCGCAGGACATGGACGACTTCGATATACCAGCCCGACGTGGACAGTCCCGCGACAAGGGCAAGGGAAAGGCTCATGCGGCTGAGCCCGCCTGGCGTAACAGATCCGGCCGCCGCCAGATCCAGATTCACGACGTGAGTTATGAAGAAGTTAAATCCTTCTTACGATTCTCACTATACGGTGCACTTACATCATCGAATCGCAGGATATGGACAACTTCGACATACCACCAGACGCGGGCATACCCCGCGACAAGGGAAGGGAAGGCGGCGAGAGTTCAACGCCGAGCTAGCAAGGAAGGAAAATGGCCCCGGTCCACGCAGAGGTCGTCATTACGAGTAGTCCCCGCCCTACCCCCATGTTTTTATTATCGCCTAAAGGCGCGTATACTTATATGGTGCGGATGCTTGTGTCACAATGTACCATAGTAGTAGCGAGGTTGACTAAAGCCATTAGTGAACCATCATGCCATGTGACTACGTAACGTGCTTCAGACGCGGACTCTAATATAGTTACGCCTCCGTGTCTCGCTAAGCCATCAAAGCAAGACTATATTACAAGTATGCCTCTTCTAGTGGAATCCCAGAAAGAACCATTCGCACCGACATAATCATAACGAGCGTTCTCAGCCTCTTCACTCATATTCTGTATAAGCTCCATAAAGTACAACATCGACTACGTGCCTATATACGCATATACGCTCGACGACTTCATCGAGGAGAGACTCAGCGCATCGTAATATCACTTACCTTTGTACTTACAACTCATTATTGTCTCAATCGCCCTCACAAAATTCAATTGAAATTTAGCGCACTACAACAATATACCACGATCACAAAATGTTATTATGAGTCCGACAAATTTCAGACATATGATATTCTCTAAAATAACAAAAGACCAACTAATGGCGTCACAACACTATTATTTTCAAAATAAATATCATGACACAATCGATTTGTTAAATTTAGTTCACCTAGAAAATGTAATATTCATTACAACTCAATTAAACAATAATTAACAACAACAAAAACAGTTAGGGCTCTCGTCGCTTATGGTTGGGCGGCAGTTCCAAAGTGGCCTTATAGTTGGCGATCGAACCTGCCGCCAAATGACAGATTCAATCGCAGATTGTTCCGCTGACAGATCCGATGGCCGCCCAATGACAGATCCAAATACCTAACGACAGATTCGGTCGCCCAATGGTTCGGCGACAGGAACCAACCGCCAATGACAGATTCATCGCTCAACTATTGGCGACAGACGATATTTCTGTTAAAAAAATATCGCCGGAATATTTTTGTAAATTCGAATAAAAAATAGATTATTTAAAAAAAAAATTCTCCACGGGACGCAAACCCATTCAGTCCACCGATCAAGAAAGCAATAAATAAATAAATAAATAAAATAAAATAAAATAAAATAAAAATAGGAGTATCAGACATCGAGTGCATGATCTTCGAATCAGGTAACGAAATGTCTGGATGAAAGCACTGTGAAAAAAAATGTTTCTTGAACCAATAGCCTATCTTTTTTTCAGTGCTAGCTCAACTGGTATTATCTGTGTTACATGCCCTGGTGTACTGAGTATTCTCATACCACAGTTCTAGCTCAAACAATAGGAGATTTCTCTCACGTGTAAAACAAAACATTCAGGACGCTCTTGAGCCTTGATTTGAATAACTTCCACGGATGTTAAGAGAAAATGTTTGCTTCTGCAGAACGAACACAAGTCAATGTAGATACCAAATCGTCTGTCAGAGTGAATAGCGCACAGAGTGCATCAAAAAAGAAAATTTCCTCGCAACAAAAAGAAAATAACAGAAAAGAAAAACGCTGATTAAACTCCGAAGTCTCAAATCCACTGTCCACAGTAAAACCGTAACAAAGAAAACGGGGGAAGATATCATCAAAAGAAAAGGAAAGAAAATATCAGCAAAGAAGAGAGGCACTGAACCAAACTGCACGCAGAAAGCTCATCACTTCATCAGTGACAGAGACAAGGAGACCAAGCTGCAGAGATTTCCATGATGAAAGCAGAGTCAAAAGGGAGGAAGAAGAACGCAACCACTTTGTCTGAGCAAGGAGCCAAGGAGAAGAAGCTTGAAATTAAGCAGAAATTCTACTAGTACAACATTACTCTCCGAATCGAGATCATACTTTACGCTGCAAATAAACTAGAAAAAACGCGTCTTCTCCTTCCTACAGATCGATCAAAATCCATACAATTCATGTAATCTAGACCCATCCGCGTCTCCGATCAAGAAAGGAATAAACGAAATCGGACAGATGTTTCGGGCATCACAACGAGCGCGATGTGATGATCCATCGAATCGCCATTGCTGCTACGCCATTGAGCGCAGTGGCATGAAGTGATCCCATCCTGGCAAGAACCAGGCCATGGATCCGGGCAAGAGCAGCGTCAGTTGCTGGCGTTGGGCCCGTAGCACGCGCCGCGGACGGGGTTCCAGAGCCACTGCACCAGGAACCGCCTGCCGTTGACGCCGTTGACGTTGTAGGCACTGCCATCAGCGGCGCGGGACACGTTCCCGACGAACCCGCCGGTGCCACCACCGTCGCCGTACACGCCGACGCAGAGGTCGGCGATCTCCGTGGGTGCCGTCGGCGTGTCCCCGGCGTACCACGCGTTCACCAGCGGGTTGGTGCTCAGTTCCGCCAGCTCGTGCCCCAGCACGATCACCATCCCGTCCAACCCGGGGTCGCCGTTCGGCGGCCGCAGCACCTGCCCCCCACCGCCGCCGTACTCCGGCGCGGCGAACGGGTACGCGCACTTGCCAGGGCACTGCGAGCCGCTGTTGCCGACCCACGCGTATGGCACGGTGACCCTGACGACGGACGCGAAGGTGAAGTAGTGGAAGCCGCAGACGGCGCGGCAGAACTCCTGAACCTGCACGTCCGGCGAGGTGAGCACGAGGTAGACGCCGTTGTACGGGTCGAGCGGAGGGGTCCGGGTACGCGATGACGGCGGAACGGATGACGGACTGCATGTCGATCCGCTGCAGGAGGCGCCGTGGGAGTAAGTCACGTCGGAGTGCTCCCCCGATGGCGAAGGTGGCGGTGACGTTGGCGCCAGTCTGGTCGGTGTAGAGCCGCGGCGTGCGAGCCCACCAGTCGGAGACGGCGGGGAAGGGCGCCGGCGCGGAGAGGGAGGCGAGGAAGTCGCGGAGCACGGCCTGCGCGGCGGCTTCCCACCGGCCGTACCAGATGAGGTACAGGCTGGTGGGCGCCTCCGACACGACGGGGCCCATGTGGTATTGCATGTCCACCAGCTGGGACCCGTCAACCAGGTAGTCCGGCCCATACACCGGTGCGCACCGCACGCCGGCGGTGGAGCTCGAGCTCCAGATGGCGGCGGCGAGGAGAAGGCATGGGAGCAACCTCCCCATGTTTGGGCTGAGTGGAGTTAAGTGGTTGAGTGAGCACCGAGGAGCTGGTGTTTTGGTGGTTTTCGAGTTTGAGTTTGAATCCTCACTTCAAAGCTGTGTTGGGAGTAAAAGATTTAGGGAAAATTGATTATTTGCACTGAATAACTCTCTTTTTACGATTTGCCAGCGAATAACTACATATTCATTCTATATCATCGCTTTTCAAATTTTCTTCACTCCATGTCTATCACCTTGCTATCCAAACCCATATGCTAACCTTATCAGATTTTTTTTGAAATGACCAAAATATCCCTACCTTCTCTCTCTTTCTCTCTCCTCTCTCCCCTCTCCCCTCATTCTTTCCCACCTTAACTTAGGTGCTACTAGTGCAGCACGGTGCTACGGGCGCGGCGACAGGCATGTCGCGTGCGATGGGCGTATACGCCCCCAAGATCGTCCTCTCCGACCTCGTCCCCTTCGCGCACCGTCAATCCCAACATGGCAGCGTGGCTGCACAGGCTCAAGTGCCGGCCACACATGCCCTAGTCGAAGCCTGGGGGCGCCAAGCACGAGGTGTTCTCCGCGACGATGTCCACGGCGGCGTCGGCCATCCTGGACCTCGAGATGGAGGAGTCTAGCATCGTGTGATGGCTGTATGCGGTGGCGACGGGCATGGTGCTAGTGGTGCGCACAGCCCGCACGTGTGACGGGCGACGGGTGCGGCTACGCCTCCACTCGGTGTCGTCCTCTCCGGCCTTGTCCCTTCAAGGTTGCCGATCCCGAGTTCGCCTCCAGATCGGTGGAGGCGGACGACCTCTTTGGGTTCGACGTAACCGACATGGAGCTCGCCGGAATTTGTGTCAGACCCCAAATTTGTAACTTGGGTTCTACTGTGTAAACCTATGCTATTTCTCTGAATCAGTAGATAGCACGCACAGATACATTCTTGATTCATACACATACATCACATACATTGTTCAACATCATAATTATTACATATATAACAGGCCGTACGGCCAACTATTTTACAAAAGGGGCACGAAGGCCAGTATATTACATAGTTCAGAATACAGAGATCAAAGATAAGAGCGGAAGCAAAAGAAACAGTAGTCGAGCCATTCACTCTGCCCATAGGCAAGCGACTGGGGGTCCCGGCCTAAGCATCGCCATCTTCTCCACCGTCTAGTCCAACAGTCACGTGGTAGTCATATGTATCTTGGTCAAGTGGCTCTGAAAGATTATATTAAGTGAGCCTGAGTACACAACCGCACTCGCGAGCCAACACACAATGCAATTATTATATATGCATGGCTAATCAAAGAAGGTTTGTGGTTCTTATATTTTGCATAAAGCCATTTATTTGAAATAGAATAAGTAGCAGCAAATCCCGAGACTTAGCATTTTACTAACACAAGTTTTATAAACCGAGTTTTTATTGTAAAGTAATAGTGGAGATCTCATCTCCTATACCATCTCATACTCTTCCTCGGGTCACATTCCCATAATTATCACTGGTCCCCGACCATGCCATCTCAATTCTCGGGTTCCCAACCCACCCTTTTTATTCCACCCAATTATCATTGGTCCCGACCATGCCATCTCAATTCTTTGGGTTTTCAACCCACCCTTTTCATTCCACGATAAATGGTTTTATAAAAATGAAAGCTACCTCAAGCAAGTTCTCACCACCACTCTTGACCGTGAGCACGACTATCGAGATAGTTTTCTTACTCTCCGAGTTCGTGACACTTTACCCACAAGAGATATTTCAACTTATAATGCCCTCGACACACTTCCATAGGTGCGCCGCTAAGTTGATTATCACAAGGCCTTTACAATGTCCCACCTCATCACAATTTCATGCCGTTAAGTATCACCACCTTAGGCCGCGCCCCCGGGAGGTCTCCCTTTTGTGCCGTGTGAATCGATGACTCCCTTACCCTTAGCACACTCCACACACCCACTAGTGGTGAAATTGCGAGGTAGCGGACAAATTAGTTAGTCAGGTCGTGGGTGTTATCGACTTGTGGTTGCACTGTTTTTACATAAGAGGTCATTACAAGATTTGGTCCTTAATTGACTTGGGCGGTACATGTCGGGACCCAAAAATGCAATTCTGGACTCTCTGTGTATAATGCACTAGTCCAGGATTACGCTAGTGCACACAGTGTCAACATAGATGAATATCGATCCACACAAGACGAAATAATAGCATAAACGATTAATTTGAATAACAAATAACCATTTCGACCTTATGGTTGAGTTTACATTTATTAAGCCTCACAGGGCTGGTAATAATGAAGTAAGCAGCAGCAGAACAAACTAAACTTCAGCGGAATCCCATCAATTCACCACAGGCAACCGACTGGGATTAAGACTTAACGATCAGCACCTTCGTAGAACTCTTCCTCAAAAGTAGGCAATGACTCCTCCACTTCTGTTGATTGATTATAGCAAGCATGAGTACAAAAACATACTCGCAAGTCATACCATAAAATGCAATGTATATATGATGGCTTATTCCAAATGAATGGCTTTTGTGGTTCTTTTGCAGAAATGCAATATTTGCAATTGAATATGAATAATAGATTAAAACATAATATACAACAAATAAACAATATTAATTTAACTGTTGTTTTCACAAAGAACACAAAGTCTAATCAAGTTATTCACACAGCCATATGACTTAGATCACGCAACTCCCTTCCCAAAGGTTTTATGAAAAACTAACCCCGTGTGAAATCCCCGAGCATGTCCATATCCGCGGATGCGGCTATTCAAATAGATTGATTTAACACTCTGCAGAGTTTGTACACTTTACCCACATGATATAACCAGCGTAGCTAGCACTAATCATAATAAAATCTTTTAGAAACTTCATCTCAAACATTGACACTCCCAATGTGCTTTACCGCCAGACTAACCCACGGAGAAAACCAGTCCGACACATATCGTTGGACTTGAAGACGGCGAACCACTCATAAATGTGTACTACATGGTAGTCCACACCTCCACCCTTGCACAGAGCCTAACCTAGCTACTAGTTGAGTAATTAATGTCGAGAATTCATAACTTACTAAGTTAGGCCCGTCCCATCAGGCATGTGGTTGTATGGAAGGCCCAGTTCAATGGCGCACAAAGTTAAGTTCTTAATTGACCAAGGCGAGACTGCACAATTACTACCAACTATCACTTTCATATTTTCCCAATCACATAGTTCCACCATATCACACAGTTTCATCCACTTGCCTCAGTTTAAATTTTTTCCCACTCTATTGGTTAAGTGCAACACATGCCATTAACGAGTAATAGCACACAACGCACACAGTTTTAACACAAAGTTCCATAATCACTTAGTCAAGTTTATAATTGCAACTCACATGAAATGATGACCTGTGGCATGGCTAAGCAATCCACTCGTATCTAACCAACCCACGTTGGTGCTACGATAATACCAACTAAATAATGAACCAATCTAGGATGACAAAAGATTATGACATAACAATAGACAAGGTGGCTATAAAAAATTGGATAATAACTAAACCCAAAAGCTTTTAAATAAATACTTTAAAGTAAATGCATTAATTTGAATCAATATAACTTTTGAAAATTGGGTTCAATATGATCAAAGGTATAACTTGCCTTGGAATAGATCTAGGTACTGGTCTTGATCTTAAGGCACTCATTCTTCTTCAAAGTTCCCCGAAGTATCAACGTCTACTCGCAAACGAAACAAATAAATAAAACAAATAAATAACAGAGATAAAAAACTCCAAAAATTAAATAAAAATCTCATATAAATAGATCTCGAATTTAGAAATTTGAATGGGCTCAAACGTAGTTCGGATGAAGAAGATATGGCCCTTGAAGTTCAAATCTAAAGAAAATAACCTAAATAGGATTTCGAATAACCCAATTATTTTCCAATGAAAAAAAAAGATAATGATGCTAAAGATGACGCCGCCCTTGGAATTTTGGTGAAAAAATAAATAAAAGAAAACCTTGACATGTGGGACCCATATGGCGGTGACGACTCACATGGGCCAAATCTACCGAGCCTTGGAATCTGGCTTGGGTTGGACTGCCACGCGGGTTTACACGCGGCATTGGCGTGGACGCCACGAAGGTGACACGTAGGCAACGGGGCTGAATCTGGCCGAGGTGGGGGTGACCGACGCCACGCCGATCGACAACGGCATGGCTCTGGACCCGATGGTCGATGGCGAATGGTGGCTTCTCGCCTGTGATAGGTGGTACCACTAGATAGCTAAGGCTATTATGACCCGATGGTACCCTTACTGGTGATCAGGGACAACTAGATTGCCTGGCGGCGAGTTTGAGCTGCGGAGAGCTTTGGGTTTTGTCGGACAGAGGCTCCGGTGAGGTTTCGGCGGTGTGAGTGGTCGCTGGAGGTAACCCAGGCGATGCTGATCATGACGGCGTAGACCACGACAACAGGATGATGATGACGGCGCCGCAATTAAAAGAAAACGAACTCTGGCCGAAAACCCTAGAACTTGGATTACGGTAGCTCTCGAGCTCTCGGGGCACGATGGCTTAGGGTTCTTAGGTGCGGGGGCAAGGGCGAACCCTAGGGGACTATTTATAGGGGTCGGGCGAGCTAGATTTGGAAACGCCCAAAACAAGTCCGAGATGAACATGAAAGAAATCCCGAGTTTGAAGGGGATAGAATCCGTTTTGGGAATGATTGGTTGCAGATATGGACATCGGATCGCTAGAGATAAGATTCTACGCGAAAACCCGAGGTGATTTAGTTGGAGAATCTCTGTTGCCATTACGAGCTTGAAGCTCAACAATGGCGGAGGAAGGCAAGGGCTCGCGAGGTTGAAGACGACACGGAGACGAAGACTGGACTGACAAGCGGGACCCACCGTCAGCGAAAGAAGGCATGCGAGCGCATTTCGGAATGGTCCGATCGGCCACTTGGGTCCACCTGTCAGCGACGGCGATGGCGTGGGCGCGTTTGGAACGGTTCGAACGTGCATCACACATGCGGTTGGGCTGCGCGCGGAGAGAAACAAGGCTGCGTGGGCTGGGCCGGAGGTGGAATAGGGTTGGGTTTCGACCGATCCTTTAACTAAGATTTATATTAGGTTTTCTATTTTATAAATACCAGAAAATCCAAATAGCAACTAGAAACTAGCAAATGAACTCTAAAAATTCGGAAAAATCTAGAAAATATATCCAAGCACATAGAATCCAAATAAAATAGTTTTTACAATTGTTGATGTTGACTTTAATCATATTAAATTGTTTTGATACTAAAAGTCCATGTTAAGCTTTAATTAAAAATCAAATAAGACTCAAGGGTGAATTTTTAACAACTAACTAATCAAAAGATTTTTAAGACTTAGAAAATTGGGATGTTACAGTACATCCACATAACCACTTTCTCTCGTGCACCTGACACCAACCACTCTTTCCGTCCACCCGAGTCTAAATCTGTTTTTCAAGTTTTCTCAATTTTTTTAAAAAGTTATTTTTCGCCAATATACCAGCCAGGCTGCAGACTCGACTACCCAATTCATGTTCAAGTTGTTTGAATGATGTCGGGCAATTTAATGCCTGGATGACAACATGTCTAAGCAAGGCTAAGCATGTCTTTTTAGTATCTAACTAGTGGCTAACAGGTATCCCATTATCTATGGTGACAAGGATATTGTTCAAATTCAAGGTTTGGAAGTATATAGAATTATTATTAGGGCAGTAACTATCAGCTAATAGTAATATATATGTATAACACATAGCAATGCAGTTTCATAATTTAAAACAATATAACTGTATTTCAAAATTAGGTGCAAAATGATCAAAGTATTGACTTGGCTTGGTCGAGGTACTGTTGTTCTTGCCCTTGGTCTACTGGAGGGTCCTCAGGAGCTTCAAATTCTATATACGCAAAATTTAACCAAAATTCAAATAAGCACATATGAACTTAAATTGCATTCAAAAATTCAAATGAACTCCAAATTGGGTTTTTTCGATTTAGTTGAGTAGATTTTGAATTTAGATAAATTTAGAGAAAAACATCACTTGATTCAGAGTTGAAACGAATGAGAACGGGCTCTCTGAAGTTCAAACCCTAATTTAAATCTTTGAAATAAACAGAGGAGAGAGGGTACTCTCACTGACAGGTAAGGCCTGTGGATATTTACTTTTCTTTTTGATTTATTTTCCAATCGGAAGCATACAGTGAATGACAGGTGGACCCCTATGTATTTTCTTTTCCTTTTCATTTTATTTTCCTTAAAGAAATCTAATTACTGACAAGCGGGTCCCAATGTCAATGGCATGGTCAACGAAATAGTGCAAATACTGATGGTCTACTTGTTCAATCTACCGGTCCATGGACTAGGTTTTACTGCACACTTACTGTGCTTGGGCCCGAATGTCAGTGACCCGACGCGGTACTCAGAGCACTAAATGCCCACGTTTTCTGTTTGCGGACCCACTCGTCAGCGAAACACAACACTAATTAATACCAGGATCTACATAGCAATCTGCATTAAGACATTGATTTGGCTTTAAGCACCTAGCTACAGTTCTTGCCTAGTCCCGACCAAACAGAGGTGCTCTAGAGCGGCTCTTGTTGTGCTCGCTGCTGGCGACTAGGGGCACGACGGCATCGATTAAGGGCAGAAATGGAACGCTTAAGCCTAGACGATTCTACTGCTACCGGTGGCAAGGCTATGGCGTCCTGTAGCGGCGGTGAAGCTTGGGACCATGATGTGTTATGAACCTTAATTCATAATAGGGGTAAACATCCGTCGGAGGAAGGTCGGACGACGATGACTTAAGGTAGAAAAACACTAGATGAAGAGGGCACCGGTTGGGGGAGGGATGGATCTAGAATAGAGGGTCAAGGGAACGACCACAACTGGACTTTAGAGACTAGGAACTTGTCTATTCATCATTGCTTAATGCTAACAATTACAATATGCCTCATTATATAGAGGGCTCTTCTAACAATTATGCATAAAATCAATCTAAATGATGTCCTTCCTAACTAATAGATGACCTTCCTAACTAATAGATAACATTTCCAATTACCTAATCCCTATACAAGGAAACTAATAAACTATTTAAGGAAATAGATATTCTTTACAAGGAAACTATTCACGGATGAACAGTACACACATGAACAGTGCTGCGCCCGTGACATTACACCCTTCTCGGTGAAACAACTCGTCCTCGAGCTGCAACATGGGGCGACAAACTCCTCTGATGGGGTGGGCGAAATCTGTTGGAGCATCATCTTCAACGTCGTCTTCATCGACTCCATCAGGTTGTCTAATAGGGATAGCTCGGCAGTAGAAGCAATGGTGTTGGCTCTGATACCAAATGTTATGAACTAGCACAACAAGGGGTAAACATCCGTCGGAGGGAGATCAGATGGCGACAACTTGACATAGAACGATGCTAGGTGAAGGAGGGCACCGATTGGGAGGACGAATAGATCTAGAATAGCCGGTCAAGGGAACAACCACAACTGGACTTTAGAGACTAGGGACTTGTCTATTCATTTTTCCTTAATGCTAACGATCACAATATGCCTCCTTATATATAGGGTTCTTCTAATAATTATGGATAAAATCAATATAAATGATGACCTTCCTAACTAATAGATGACCTTCCTAACTAATAGATAATCTTCCTAACTAATAGATAACATTTCCAATTACCTAATCTCTATACAAGGAAACTAATAAACTATTTAAAGAAATAGATATTCTTTACAAGGAAACTATTCACCGATAAACAGTACACGCATGAACAGTACACACATGAACGGTAATCGTGCTCATGACATTGTAGTTGTCATGCAACGGGCACTGTTCACGTGGCGGTTACTGTTCACACGTGAACAATATCTACCCACAATTATTAGGAAAGATTTATTATTTAGGAATCTATCTATTAGGTGTTTGATATTATCTATTAGTTAGGCAAGTTATTATTGGATTGGATTATTAGCGATAGGTTTCCTTATAGATTATTTCTTAGGGGTCAAGTTGGGTCATCCATATAAAAGGGTAACATGTATCCATTATCAATCGAGCAAGTAGAACAAAGAAACAATAGTTCATCCCTATCTATGTCCATCTTTGTCCTCTAAAGTCCGTCCCCCTTCAAGCCGTCGCCACCTGGCCGTCCTCTGGCAAGAGTTTACCATTTGTGTAGAACCAAGGTTCATTACATTTGGTATCGAGTAGTTGATCCTTCCCGACTTCTGCTACCATGGTTATGGCAATAGATCAAACCATCAGACCTGCCGCTGAGTCGTTGGCTATGATAAAGGCTAACACCAACAAGATGGCCATGAGTACCAACGACAACAACAAGAAGATGACAGCCATCTTCCTCGACATGCATGCCACTTTAGAGATGATGATCGTGGCGATGACAGTGAAGCCTCCCACGGCGGTGGCGATGCCTTCAGCAGAGGTGGTGACGCCTTCCACGGTGGCGACGGAGCTACCTCTAGCAACTGTAGTAGTTGCCGCAGTTCCACGTCTTACTGTGACACTGCTGGAGCCCGCCGCGGCCTTGCCGAAGTCCGTCGTGGCCACCGTGGCGTTGTCAGGGTTACTGCCATGTCTGCCACAGTGACCGGTGAGTTTGTTGCAACCACACGTGGAGGCAATGATCTTCAAGGACTCATATCACCATCGCAACCTCTCGTCAACATGGGATCACCTAGGGCTTCAGTCATGGCCGCCACCATAGCTCGAGGACGAGCTGGGAGGGGAGTAGTTGTCATGCGATAGGCATTGTTCACATGATGGTTACTGTTCATGCGTGAACAGTAACTACCCACAATTATTAGGAAAGATTTATTATTTAGGAATCCATCTATTAGGTGTTTGATATTATCTATTAGTTAGGCAAGTTATTATTGGATTGGATTATTAGAGATAGGTTTCCTTATATATTATTTCTTAGGGGTCAAGTCAGGTCATCCATATAAAAGGGGTAACATGTATCCATTATCAATCGAGCAAGAAGAACAAATAAACAATAGCTCATCCCTGTCTATGTCTATCTTCCTCCTCTAAAGTCCCTCCCCCTTCAAGCCGTCACTACCCGGCCGTCCTCTCGGCGGTGTTTACCCTGTTATGAACCAAGGTTCATGACAGATGACTTCGCCCAACCGACAATGCTTCCAACCAAGTAAGGTGCACACGAGCAACGAGGAGGGGCTAGGATCATACCGGAATGACGGGAGGATTGGAGGTGGTTGGAGGTGATCTAGCAGCGATGAGTAGTGGCGACGAGGGAAGCTCCAAGTGGCGACGGTGCTTTGCACAACATGATGAGCATTCAACCCCCGAGAAAGCTTCAAGGGAGTAAGTAGATGGTTTGGGAGGAACTAATTGAGAAGATGCTCACCGGAGCGGACGATTTGGTGGTTTTGGCTCAATTGGCCAGAGCTAAGGAAGAACGAGATTGGTGGCTGTTCCTGTGAATAAAACATCAAATTAGTTTAGGAGAAGTGATGTCGGTGGTCTGGAACATAATGTGACGGGGGTGGAGGAACATGGGGGTCTCTGGATCGTCGCGACGATGAAGCGGTGCTTTGGCCGAAACGGGCACTGGTGTTTTACCTTGGGCTTGGGCTCGGCAGAGAAAGGTAGAAGGTGGGACTAGCACTGGTGTGGCGAGAAAAGGAAATGGGGAGGTTCGGGGTTGCTACTTATAGGCAATGGGGCGGAGATGGCCATGAAGCCGACGACGCACTTGGTGGAACCTTGAGGCGATGGACGCGACACAAGTGGGCAGTACAGTGGCTCGGAGGTGATGTTGGCCGACGTTTGAGCAACCGCGATCGACAGCTTCTCCCCCCGCATGGCTACGACGTGGGGCCAAACACCTACGGGCGTTGACGCTGAGGATATTAGCGATGTCACCGGGAGGGAGGAGATGGCCAATGCGCTAATGGCTTTTGACAGAGAGTGCGATGCAACGCGATGGTTCAATAGGGTTGATCGAAGGAACGAGTTAGGTGGCAACCGGGTTTGGATGACTCGGCCAAAGGAACAGTAGAAGAGTGGAAAAGAAAAGAAAAGCTAGGAAAAATCGGAAAAAAGGAATGAGATAGAATTTTAGGGTTGGCTAAAATTCTGATATTTTCATTTGGTAATTCTCATGCAATGACAGATATAGTTTGATATTTGTTAGATACTTATCATTGGACTTTTTTTTTTATCATTCAGGGAATTTGGATTTGAAATTCTATACCTTTGATCTTAGGGTTTACACTACATGTAAAATTTAGAGGAGCAATGCTTTTAAGTTTATTTTGCTCTGACTATTTATGTTTCTAGGGTTTCCATATTTAGGATTCCTACTTTATGATTTTATGTTTTTAGGGTTTTCTATTTTTACACCACTTATGTCGTCAAAAGAGAAAATGTAATTCAAGTAAGTCTTCAAAAATACCTGCTAAAGGGATGGCAATAGTTATCACAGAAAAAGTTTTAAAAATCCCATATTTTTGCATTTATGGACTTTTGGGATGTTACAATTTGGCTGTTACTCACATGTTTATGAGGGTAATATAGTCTTTACACACTTCTAACAGCAAGCAATTGACTAGATAGTTGACGGTGACGGCATGGAGTGAAGAAAAATTGAATAGTGATGGCATATATTGAATATGCAGTTATTCGATGGCAAATCGTGAAAGAGAGAGTTATTCAGTGCAAAATAATCAATTTTCCCAAAGATTTAGGAGGGTGCTTTTACGAAGGAAGGGGGACTGATACGTGGGTCCGACAATGTCTGCGCTATAAATGTCTGATTCAAGTGACACACATTTTTGAACTTTTTTTTAAAAAAATATGGAGCTATGGCTTGGTTGATCCGAGGGGGTGTTTGGAATTAAAAGAAAATTAATGGAATTTTCTAGGGATTGGATCTTATTGAAAACTTTTCCTAATAGCATTTCCGAGCAAACCAATGAGCATTCGAAACAAGGACCTAATGGAAAATTTGGATCTCTCTCCAAAATCTTATACTACTTTTTGCTGGTAAGCATCCAAATAACTCAACTGAAATTTTTGTGTTTCATAATTCCTACGCATTCAACCGGACATACCATTCCAATTCATATGTTCTTTTATTATTGCATCGTTGGGCCCTGAACTGTTTATTTGACCGCTCTCCACTCTTCCGGGTACGAGGCTTCCTGCAATCCTGCTTGATCTTTTTAAATCTGTCTGGACCGACCTGCTTGATGCTTGCCATGGACCACATGTCAACGGCTGCACGCACCTCGAAGCTAGCACTAGATTCTATAACCAGTGCGGATGACGTGTGGGCCCGGCCGGCAGTAACAAGCCATCATGGCAGTCACTTGTTGCCTGTAAAAAAGCTTAATGAAGGCGTGTAACCTGAGGCGAATTCAGAAGTTTCTTCAGTTAAAAGGAGCCTTGATACTCTAGTTGCTTTTGTTTGGAGACAATCTATGCAGAGCTGTGCACACAGCAATAACTAGACGTGGTTATGTGTTTACAGCAAGTTTATCAATTTCATTCCGGTATCGGTCGAAATAGCTGAAACATACTATACCAGCACCTAAAACGGCACATAGTAGCTTAATCTCGTACTACCCTCAATACCGGTCATTCTGATAATTCTGATACCGGGCATAATTGATTTGACCACTCATTTGAATCAGCTCGAAAGACCCAATCCAATACTACTTCATCGGTAAATAAAATTATGTTAGACTAGTATGCTAGACTATGGTAAAATATATAGAGTTATGAACTCGTGTTGTATCATTTAACTATGTACAACCTTTGTATTTATGAAATCATTGAACTATGTGTCATTTGTATCCTCTGATTATGTATTTGAAGTAAGATTCCAAATGAAATTATGCATGCATATAATTTCATATACATTTATGAATAAATATATGTTATTATATTAAAATTTGGAATGGTACATCGGAATGGACTGATACTAGCGTGAAATGACATTCGGAATGGAATTGACAACTATGGTTCACGGAACTAACTAGAGAGTGAGAGAAGAGGAGTAGGAAGATAGGCTGGTTGGAAGCACAAGTTTTTTTGGTTTTGTTTTTTGGTTTTGTTGTTTGGTTTTCTTCTTGTTTTTCTTGGGGTTTCTGTTAAGACCTTTTGAGCTGTAATTTTCAACTTTGCATTGCTCAATCCACCTTTATCTCCTGCCATGCCAGAAAAACAAGTGTTCTTTTCTCAAATGCGGCACTCAAGGAGAACCATGTGAGGCCTGCAGTTTAAAAACCTTTGCATCATTCTATACAATCTTTAGCTTTTCTGAGCCTTTTTTTTTGTTTCAGTTTCCAATGGCTCTATCTCTCTCACACACAAACACATAGTCGCTCACACGTTACTCATCGCTGCAGTACAGCACCGTGCACGATGTCTACACAGTGCATTGCTTTCTGAAGTGGAAGAGTGAAACCAAAGTTAATGCGACAGAACAGAGAAAGGAGAATAATGGCACGGACGGAGGAATAATCACGACACTTGATGAAAGATGATGAGATCATGGGAATGTTATGCGGTGGATGGCATGGCACCATCGATTCTAGATTGACCTAGGTTACTTACATATAGATCATGGGATCAATTGCGGACCGAACAGGGGGCAGTCGGGGCGGCAGCACCCCTACCACTGTCCAGACCTAGGTCGTAGCAATGTCATCCATGGTCATTAGAGAGGAAGTGAAGTTTGGAGGTAGAAAAAACTGTGGTTCCCAAAGGGTCCTTTTGGTAATTTATCTTTCGAGAAAAGGAAAAGAAATGTGAAAAAGGAAAAGAGTGGTAGGACCCACTTATCATTGGGAGTAATGAAATGATAAGGGGGTGTGGATATCATGGGAATATGCTCATGATCTAAAGATGATGATACAATTAGCAATGTCGTTGAAGGTTTGTCGAATCTCGTGTTTTCGGCAAAGTTCAAAGGGTTGTCGAACAGCAAGCTGCCTCGACCGCCAGAGGGCGGTCGACCGCTTTGGAAAATCGGTCAGACTAGCCATTATGAGATGTTGGATTTTGGAGCTGGGCCAAAAATAGAGGGTGTAGGCAAGAGAGTAGATTCTACTGCTCTTGATTTCATAATTTTTGGAGCTTCCAGGCAAAAGTTATATTGGATTGAAAATTCAGTAGGTTTCGGATTTCTAGGGAGGAAATTTTGGCTAAGTCCAAAGGGGGCGGTCAGAGCCGGCCGTTTAGTCATCGGGCCGATCGCCAGCGATCGAGGCCAGACCGTTAGAAGGCGGCCGACCACCAATGGCATCGACCGGTTATTTCTTCGTCGACCGGCTTGGCATTTATGTTTGTTGGTTAGGTCAAGTTCATAGGTTTCATTGCATACATGTTGCATGATGCATATTTTGACTAACATGGGTCAAGTTGTGAAGAACTTGTACCCGAAAATGGTTGCTTGGTCTATTGTTGTGCAGGTGGCTTGGAGTCAACTACGGTCAACTACGAGGAGGACCGGGACTTGGTTAGGAGAACCAAGGTCCAGAACAGTCGTGGATGTTGGGTGAGATGGTTGGACTCAATCAAGACGCAAGATGGACAAGAACCATGGAAGACAAAGTTTGAGCAAAGGCCTTTGTGATGGTATGTGCTCATGCCTCATCAATTATGTGAATTGATGATTGTGCGTATCGTACGGTGCTACGTCACGGTTTGCTTGTTTGTGATGGTTGTAGGATACCGGAGCTAGGTCATGGTGAGGCAGACTACATCGGGACTAGGTTAGGAGAACCGAGGTCCAGAACGATCGAGGTGTTGCTGGAAGATGACTGAGGCTAGCGGAGTGCGTACAAGCCGAGAAGACAAGGAACCGGAGCGGAAGCTACCGGTGATGAACATGATGGGCAGCGGCAAGGTTGACCGGGACTAGACTCAGGGAGGAGTTGAGGTCCGGACTAGGCTCAGGGATGAGCTGAGGTCTTGAACGGTAAAGGAAGACGGGTGCAGTCATGGTGAAACAGATGGTGCGCCAAGTGACTTGGTTTCAGTTGCAAGCGAGGACGGTTCGGTGGCATCCGGACGCATGAGAGGCTTGGTGGGAAGTCATTGGGATCACATGGATGAAGACGGAGCACGGGAGATGCTTCGAGGCGAAGGAATCGCCAAAGGTCGGTAGAGGGGCATTTTGGTAAAATTGCCCTATACCGGAAAAGTGGAAAGTGGTGGTATGCGAAACCACCTTCTGGCCTTGGCTAAACCGCAGCGCGGGACGGTGCATGGAGAAGCGGTTTAGGTCAAGCAAAGATGAAGTCGGCGCTTTGAAAAGCGTGCGTGTGTTAACCCATTGTGTGTTAGGGTTTAATGGATGCCCTAATGGAATATTCTCTAGATGCTAGCCTCCACTATAAATAGGGCTAAGTGCTGGTTGCACTAAGAACCCTTTGGCCATTTGTAACCCTAATTGCGTGTTTTAGGGTTTTGAGGAGAAGAGATGAGAGGCTAGGGTTTCTAGAGAGTGGATTGATTTGAGTGCTCATGTTGTGAGCTTTGTCCTCCTTGAGGGAGTGGCTGTATTCATTCATCTTCTCAAATCAATCCAAGGAAGATTGCAACAAGATGAGTTTCTCCATGTTCTTCCTCTCTATTTTGTGATTTTAGGGATTTCTTCGATCCACGGGTTTTTGCTTGGTTTCTTGTGTAGATCTAGCTTGCTGTAACATGTGGGAACCTATCTAGGATCATCTAGATCATCAATCAACCACGAGCAAACTTTTGGATCTAAGTTTCGTTTTTGTCCGGTTTTGAATCCACCTTCGGTAAAACTGAAAAAGGTCAGGACTTTGGCATAGATCTAGACGATCGTTGCTTGGAATAGGTTCCTAACATCATTAGGAAGGTTTGTTTCAAATTTGGGAGGATTTGGCCGTGTAGATCAAAAGTTAGACCTTTTTGTGTTTTGGAAGTTCGGCCGATTTCACTGCTCATCAGCCGAGGTCGACACTGATTCGAGAGGTTAGACCGCCCATGTAGCGCAATGACCACCCATTTGAGAGGTCTGATTGCTAGGCAAAAAATCGACCCGCTAATTTGAGGGTCTCGACCGCCCAACTCTTTGTGAATTGAGTTTTGGGTTATTTTGGGTGTTTTGCTTGGGGTTTTGATTTGGGTTCAATACAAGTCCTCTCAAGATGCTTGAATGTTGATCTTCATAGCTTCCGTAGCTATTGGAGTGATATTGTGTTGAATCTAATCAAGGTGAAAAATTAGGCGTGCTCCTATTCACCCCCCTCTAGTCGCCTTTCCGGTCCTACAAGGGGTATCAGAGCCAAGTTTGCTCTTTTGTGATCTTCACCGATCTTTGAGCATGGCGACTAATATGAGGACTTGTGAGCGCTTCTTTGTATCTTGTCGTGGTTCTTTTGCTGTTGATGTCCGTCATGACAAGAGGCTTGAATATACGATTTTATGTGGTCGATTAAGAAGCAATTCACCTGCGATATTTGTGGCTATCCCTTTTGTTTTGATTGTCCTAGTTTTAGGGATGAGATTCGCTTGGAGCCTGAGGAGAAGGAGCCGTTGGCATATGCACAGTAGCTTTTGAGGATGAGCATGATGAAGAGTTTTTGAGGATGATCATGACGACTCTTCCGAGGACGATCCTCTACTCGAGCTAAGCAAGGTGAGCAAAGAAAAACTCATTGATGGCTTGATTTCGTATGAGTACAAATTGCATGCTCTTAGGAAGAAAATAAAACGGCTAGAAAGAGAGAAGGGTGGTTTGTCTCATGAGCTTGCCGAATTGAAAACCTCCATGTGTGCTTTTGATTCATTGCTTGTAGATATGGAGAACTTGAATAATTCTCTTGCATGCCTAAAATATGAAAATGAATTATTGAAATTAAATGCTTCTATGCCATGTGATTCTTGTGTTGCCTTACATCATGAGCTTGATAATGCTAAGTTAGAAATAGACAATCTTAGTTCTATGGCTAGAAATAATTGTGATTCTTGTGTAGGCATACTTGCTGAAATTGAAAAGTTGAAATTGACTAATTCCATGCACCTTGAGCAATTAGAGAATGCTAGGGCTGAAATTATTGATATCAAAGCTAGGCCTTGTAGCATGTGCTTAGAATATGAAAAATTTATTAAGGATGGTTTAGTCTTTTGCAAGAATTGTGCTCGTTTAGAAATTGAAATTGATGACTTGAATTGCATGCTTAATACAAAGGCATCATTAATTTCTTGCACTTCTTGCATTGATTTGAAGAGCGAGATTGAGTCTTTGAAGAAACTGAGCGATGAGATGAGCGCCAAGTCATGTGACTCTTGTATTTGCCTTCACTCCGAGATTGATTTTCTCAAGATTTCTTTTGCTTCTTTGCATTCGGAGTTGGAGTCTTCTCGTGCTAAACGTGAGTCATTTGATGTTGGTTTTTGTGCTATCGCTTTGAGTAGCTCTTCCTCGGCGAGTGCGACTTCTTGTGACTCTTCTTGTATTGTCCAACAAATTTCTAAAGACAAAGGTGTTTCTTCCTCAAATGGTACTAAATCTTCAAAAGAGAAGTACCATTGCACCTTTTGTAAGAAGAATGGACACACTTTTGAGTTTTTCTTTCACAGATGAAACATGAGCGCCGTCAGATTCTAGGAACACACATAGTCTTTCTCATGGCATGTGTGAGTCTAGTGCCGATATCTGAGGACGATTTATGATGTTGCTTCTTCCAAATTTTGTCCCAAAGGACTTCTTCTTTGAGCTTATTAATGGTGCTTTGTCCTCTCGGACCATGTCTACTAGTAGACCTTTACACCATTGCTCATTTTCCGGGAAGAATGGACATCATGTGGATTTTTACTTTCAGCGTGCAAAACATTTGCGTCGAGCTCATGCTTCTAAGTCTCCTAGTGGGCATAGTCTTTCTCATGACATACACACTAAAGAGCCAAGCACGAGGACTCGCTTTGTTGATAGCTTCTTTGACACCTTTTCTAGTGGTGTTGGACAACATCGTGGTCTTGGCTTCCATGGTTTTGCTTTTAGTCCACGAGCTTCCACGAGGCAGGATTTTCGCCGTTTTCCAAGAGGTGGACCTCGTTTTGTTCATCGAGGTACACACCCATGGCGAGGATGTGTGAGTTCTTTTGATGCTTCTGTTGGTTCTCATCTTGGTGCTTTCAAGCAAGGCCATCACCGTTTTTCTAGAGATGGACCTCGCTTTCCTCTTCGAGTTGTCCACTCATGGCGGCCTCCAAGGATGAGATTGGATCTTTTGCATGGACCATCATTTGCATCATGCTAACTCACATAATGGTTCGACTGCTTCTGGTGGTGGTGTGTCCAAGGTTTGGGTTCCCAAGTATTTGCTCTCTAACCCTTCGGGATCCAAGACTTGGACACCTTGCCTTTCTCATGTGTAGGTACCGAGAACACGGGTTGGAGAACATGGACTTAAAAGATTCTGATCTTTTGCTTCATTACATGATCGGGACACTTGATGGTTCTCCACCCTCATGATGGCCTCCACGAGGCATGTGCTTTCATGATCGGTGTCTTCACATGTTTTGTGAGCTATCTTATACTTTCACGCATTTACTTTCATGATTATTCATACTTGGCATGTTGTGCTTATCTTTGTGCTCACTTGTACCATATTGGCATGTATTACTCTTATGATATCTTTTATCATGCCTTTGCTAGTACCTTGCTTATGTATCCATGGGCTAGATTGTTATTCATTATTTCTATGGGTGTATAAGCTTGGTTTTGTCAACATGAGCTTGTACTGTCTTGTACCTTTATTATCTTGCTCTTGTTGATTCTTGCTTATGTATCCATGTATTAGATTGTTGTTCATTACTTCCATGGTTATATGAGCTTGGTTTTGTCAATATGAGCTTGTGCTGTCTGGTTCCTTTATTACCTTGCTCCTGTTGATTCTTGCTTATATATCCATGTATTATATTGTTGTTCATTATTTCCATGGTTATGTGAGCTTTGTTTTGTCATGATGAGCTTGTGCTGTTTTGTACATGATTTATCTTGCTCTTGTTGACTTTTGCTTTATGTATCCACATGCTTACTTGATATCCATGTTAGCATACATTATTCATGAATTTTTCTATAACTTGCTTTATGCTTACATAGTTATTGTGCCTTATTGTTAAGTGTGGATACATGAGCTTTGCCATAGCTTCACTAGCATGCTTTACTCTTTGACTGGATGTTTGTTATGTGATATGCTATGTGCATGCTTGATTGCTCCTATGCCTTATTGTGAATTAAGATTACTTTGAGCTTTATCATATCTTGGATGACATGTGTTGCAATTGATTTGTCTATCTTCATGCTCATATCCTGAATTGTTGATTATATGCTTTTATGAGCTTTGGATCATTTGCTGCTATTCTTGCTAGTCATGTGTCTTGGTACTGTTTCCCTAGATAATGTCTCACTAACCCAGTACCAAGGCATAGACTTCTTCTGTCTTTTTGGTGTAGTCTTTTCAGTTGAGAAGAAGAACATGTGATTCATGATTTCAAGCTTTTGGTTCTTCTTCATATGTGCATTCATGATGGCTATCACTTCTTGGAGACGAAGGAATTTGAGATGAGGATGATGGGTGAGCGCAACTACTTTCTGGAGCTTCAAGGAATGGATCTTCATCCATCATGACTGCATCTCACTGCCAAGCAGTGCGACTCAGGTTCGAGCTTCTATACCTTACTTTTGTGTATGGTATCATTAATCTGCCTTGCATAGCATCTGATTTGTGTCAGGTGTTGGGCTTGTCGAGTTCAGGGTAGATAGGAGGCTCTGTTCTAGCACGTATCTTTTCGAGGCACTCTTCTTATCCCTTGGTTTGCTAGGATGCACTCTTCTCACTGCCTAGGTCGAGCTTGTCTCCCAATCACGAGTCTTAGCAGGTTTTGAGCTGCCTGTAAGCTTTTTAGTGTTGGTGTTTCGCTCCCTAGCTTTTCGAGTCGCTTTCCCTAGAGATCTTGTGGAGTAGGAAGTCCTTGTGCTAGTTTTTGGAGTCCAAGGCTGTTTTGGCAGATTTCCTCTCAAAGCCTTTTGACCCAACAAGGTTTGTCACCTTGAGAAGTGATTTAGGGGTAATTTACCCCTATGGGTTGGTTTGAGGGGGAGTTGTTTCTTTTCTGAACTTTCCTTGTTCTTTTGAACTTTTCTTGTTCATGTGAACTTTTGTGGATCTTTTCTGATACCTTCTTCAAGTGGTATCTTCTTCTGATCTTTTTGATCTTTTAGGCTTTTAAGTCTTTTGTGCATCTCATTGTACCTTATTGCATTCATATGAAAATCCAAAAAGATGCATTGTAATATAAGCTTTACCACTTCTATCTTTTAATTGATGAAGCTTTGCTTATTACCCTGTTGAGCTTTAGTATTTCAATTCTTGCTCAAGAGCGTGTCTAGTTCTTTGACTTGCTAGAATTACCATGCTTTAATATGTGCAGCAATGTCTTTGCTAAATGAGGTAATACTTTAAACAACTTGAACTAAAAAATTGTAATTTGTGGATCTTTTAGCTAGTTGCACAATTAGTGATCCTTTTGTGACATTGGCCCTGTCAAAATTGCTTTGTTAGCTCTTAAATCTAGAATTGAACATTTTTGGAGCTTCTTGTTCTTTTAAGAATCTAAAATTGCTCTTGTGAAAAATGAAAAATGATCTCTTTTGTGCGGAAAAAACTGATTTCACCAATTCTTTCTCATGAGACAGCTTGCCATTGTACTAGGCATGAACTCAGGGGGAGTTTTGAATGACCTAAACCACTCTCTTAAGCTTTTTGTGCTTGAGATGGTCGCAACAAGGCTTGAGATCTAGCACATGGCTAAGAAAACAATTTCTCAAAATTGGTTGAAGCTTAGGAAGAGATTGTGGATGGCTCCTAGTCCAGGATCTTCTTTACTAAGGTAGACCTTTTATCAAGTTGAAATGAAATTTCTTGTGCTTTTTGGGCCTTTGAGATAATTTGAGCAAAATAATTCAATTTAGAACCTTTGGTCTCTAAAATGGTCTTTGCTAGCTTCTGGATCTCACATTGACATTCTGACAAGGCCATTATCATTGTATACCTGTTGTTGAACTTGCTAATTTTGAAGCGTTGCTTAATTTAATCCAACAACATGTGATATAATGAGCTCTTTAGCCTAGCCTTGCTATATATGTCTTAACATGGTCTTGCTAGCTTTGTCAGGCTTGTTGTATCTTGAGTAATGGTAGAAATGCTAGCCTGTTCAATTGAGTAATCTCCAAAGCTTCTTTTACCTAAAAATTGAAAAATCAAAACAAAAATGAAGCAACCCCATTACATTTCATGCATGCTCTTTCTTTTGCTTCTTCCTTATTTCAATACTTGTCATCTCTGGATGAGAGGAATGCATGATTCCTTGATGAATCCATTGTCAAAGGGGGAGAAGATATAGCAAAAACGTTGAAAAGAGCCTTTTGGTTGTAGAGGGAGAAGAAAATGAAAATGGTGATCATAGTGAGGGGGAGCATTTAAATTGCATTCTTTTGGTCTTTTTTGAATTTGAATTGCAATTCTTGAAGACTCACAATGATCAAAGGTCATATTGAACAATTGTTCTTTCATATGGACCTTAAGTGAGATTTTTGACTCCTTTCTGGAATTTGAAGCTTTCTTGCTTTCTTTTGCCTGATCTCACTTGCCTAGGCTATTCTGAAGCCAGCTTGGTCATTTCCTTTGCTTTTTCTTGCATTTGGACCAAGTTGTGCCTTTGTGCGAAAACGTCGAGTTTTTTACTTTTCAAAGCTTCAATTTACATTTTTGAGGAGATTGCCAATGTGTTCATCAAGGGGGAGATTGTGGATATTATGGGGATATGCTCATGATCTTAGAATGATGATACAATTGGCAATGGTGTTGAAGGTTTGTCGAATCTCGTGTTTTAAGAAAGTTCAAAGGGTCGTCAGTAAGCAGCCTGACCGCCAAAGCGCGGCCCGACTGCCAGAGGGGGCTCGACCGGCTTTGGGAAATCGGTCAGACCGGCCATTATGAGATGTTGGATTTTGGAGCTGGGCCAAAAATAGAGGGTATATGCAAGAGAGTAGATTCTACTGCTCTTGATCTCATAATTTTTGGAGCTTCCAAGCAAAAGTTCTATTGGATTGAAAATTCCAGTAGGTTTCGGATTTCCAAGGAGGAAATTTTGGCTAAGTCCAAAGGGGGCGGTCAGATCGGCCTTGTGTCAAGGCCGATCGGGTTAGGGCTGATCGACCGCCAATGTGGCGACCGACTGTTTTGGCTTCTTCGTCGGCCAGCTTGGCGGCGATGTTGGTTGGTTAGGTCAAGTTCATGGGTTTCATTGCATAGATGTTGCATGATGCATGTTTTGACTAACATGGGTCAAGTTGTGAAGTACTTGTGTCTGGAAATGATTGCTTGGTCTATTATTGTGCAGGTGGCTTGGAGTCAACTATGGTCAACTACGAGGAGGACCGGGACTTGGTTAGGAGAATCAAGGTCCAGAACGGTCGTGGATGTTGGGTGAGTTGATTGGACTCAAGCAAGACGTAAGATGGACAAGAACCATGGAAGACAAAGTTTGAGCAAAGGTCTTTGTGAAGGTATGTGCTCATGCCTCATCAATTATGTGAATTGATGATTGTGCGTATCGTACGGTGCTACGTAACGGTTTGCTTGTTTGTGACGGTTGTAGGACACCGGAGCTAGGTCATGGTGAGGCAGACTACATCGGGACTAGGTTAGGAGAACCGAGGTCTAGAACGATCGAGGTGTTGCTGGAAGATGACTAAGGCTAGCGGAGTGCGTACAAGCCGAGAAGACAAGGAACCGGAGCGGAAGCTACCAGTGATGAACATGAGGGGCAGCGGCAAGGTTGACCGGGACTAGACTCAGGGAGGAGTTGAGGTCCGGACTAGGCTCAGGGATGAGCTGAGATCCTGAACGGTAAAGGAAGCCAGGTGCAGTCATGGTGAAACAGATGGTGCGCCAAGTGACTTGGTTTCAGTTGCAAGTGAGGACGGTTCGGTGGCATCCGAACGCATGAGAGGCTTGGTGGGAAGTCATTGGGATCACATGGATGAAGACGGAGCATGGGAGATGCTTCGAGGCGAAGGAATCGCCAAAGGTCGGTAGAGGGGCATTTTGGTAAAATTTCCTATAGCGAAAAGTGGAAAGTGGTGGTATGCGAAACCACCTTCGGCCTTAGCAACTGCCATGCGGCAGGACGGTGCATGGAGAAGCGGTTTAGATCAAGCAAAGGTGAAGTCGGCGCTTTGAAAAGCGTGCGTGTGTTAACCCATTGTGTGTTAGGGTTTAATGGGTGCCCTAATGGAATATTCTCTAGATGCTAGCCTCCACTATAAATAGGGCTAAGTGCTGGTTGCACTAAGAACCCTTTGGCCATTTGTAACCCTAATTGCGTGTTTTAGGGTTTTGAGGAGAAGAGATGAGAGGCTAGGGTTTCTAGAGAGTGGATTGATTTGAGTGCTCATATTATGAGCTTTGTTCTCCTTGAGGGAGTGGCTGTATTCATTCATCTTCTCAAATCAATCTAAGGAAGATTGCAACAAGATGAGTTTTTCCATGTTCTTCCTCTCTATTTTGTGATTTTGGGGCTTTCTTCGATCCGCGGGTTTTTGCTTGGTTTCTTGCATAGATCTAGCTTGCTGTGACATGTGGGAACCTATCTAGGATCATCTAGATCATCAATCAACCACGAGCAAGCTTTTGGATCTAAGTTTCGTTTTTGCCCGGTTTTGAACCCACCTTCGGTAAAGCTGAAAAAGGTCAGGACTTTGGCATAGATCTGGACGATTGTTGCTTGGAATAAGTTCCTGACATCATTAGGAAGGTTTGTTTCAAGTTTGGGTGGATTTGGCCGTGTAGATCAAAAGTTAAACCTTTTTGTGTTTTGGAAGTTCGGGCTGATTTCACTGTTCATCAGGCTGGAGGTCAGACCACCGTTCTGAGAGGTCAGACTGCCCCATGTAGTGGTCAGACTGCCCATTTGAGAGGTCTGACCGCTAGGCAAAAAATTGACCTGCCAATTTGAGAGGTCTTACCGTCCAACTCTTTGTGAATTGAGTTTTTGGGTTATTTTGGGTGTTTTGCTTGGGGTTTTGATTTGGGTTCAATACAAGTCCTCTGCAGTACTTGAATGTTGATCTTCATAGCTTCCGTAGCTATTGGAGTGATATTGTGTTGAATCTAATCAAGGTGAAAAATTAGGTGTGCACCTATTCACCCCCCCTCTAGTCGCCTTTCCGGTCCTACAGGGTGAGAATAAGTCTCACCCAAGGGAATCGGAAGGGGCAGTTCAGATGGGATTTGCCCATGGCGAGTGGCTACGCTTGCGGCCGGTTTGGGCAATTTTCTCGCCGGTTGGTAGCAGCGCCTGGTGGCTGGCTCTGGTTCTGGCTCCTGGCTCCTCTCTCTCTCTCTTTCTCTTGGGATCTAATGCAGGAAAGTAAGCAAGTTCTTCTTTGGTTCTGCCGATTGGATTTAATCTTGAGCCAAGGTGTGCGTCGCCTGGTGAGTTGTGGCTCCATCGGCAGTGAGGCTTGGTTCGTCTACAACCTAGCACAACCCGATTTTCCTTTTGCGCTATCTCTTCTGGGGATTGTGCAGTAAGGGTTTTTGGATCTTGCTTTTGTTGTTTTGAATCCTGCTTGCTCTTGGTTAGTTTGAGTGAGAAGCTTGGTTAATCTGGGTGTCCTCATCTTGGATCCGTGGTGGTTTCTTGCTCTGAGAAGGCATTCGGCCGGTGCTTCCCCTGTGGTCTTGTGCTGCATTTTCCCTGTCCCTCGGCTTCATTCTTTGGTGTGATTCTGAAGAAGAAGGTTGGTATTGTATCTCCGATTGCTTCGTCTTTTGCTCGGGTTTGCAGGGCGATAGTTTTTTTGGGACAGTGTCTATTGACACGCCTTGCCGGTTTCATCTTGGTGGTTTTGAATACCATTGCTTCAGTGAGTATTGCACCTCTATGATAGTTTGACTAATCCTAGCATATATATTTGCAATACTAGTTGATCTTCTTGATCTGTGACATTTTGATATCTGAGACTAGTTCTGGAGATATTACAAATTAATCAGTGGGTTCTGTTAATGCTCTGTGATGCAGTTAGTCATATACTGAAATTGGTTTGAAAATTTAGTTTAGACTTGAGCTCTAAGAGTATTGTTCAATTCTGTCACTTGATCTTGAGATAGTAGTCTGTTACTTTTAGATTCTTATAGACTTGCATGGTCTTTTCTATGTTCCTTTTAACAGTATTGTTCATGCTATTCTGTTAGTCCTTTAAACTTATTGTTGATCTTATTTTAACTGTGTTTGTTTACTGTCAGTGAATAAAAAATTGTTGAATCAAGATTGTTGTCTATTTGAATTGCTGAATTGATATTCTGTTAACAGTGAACCCTTGGTGGCCAAAAGTAGTTATTGCTGTTATTGAGTTTAGGATTTTTGGCAGATTATCATAATAAGTTTTAGAGCTCAATGCTTAAATTGATATTGTCAAATACATTTAGTGAAGAGTATAGACTATAGTATTGAGGAGGCGAGATTAAATTCTTACGCAACTCTACTTCGAGAGCAACTATAAATTCACTCAAATCTTAGCAATATGCTGATTTGTTTGTTATACATGTGGTATTGGTTTAGCGTTTCTTTCAATTTAAATGACCTGGAAGAGTTACATTTAATTATGTCAATTTGGTCATTTAAATGCTGGTGGATTAATGCTCTTTTGTCTTATGATTATGCTGAAATTAATTTTGTTTGTTTGCTCAACCTACTCTGTTTACAACAAAAACTAGGGTCTTGTGATGGCTCTAGTTTATGCTCAGATCTTCTTGGAGCAGATCCGACAAAGGAGATCGAAGCATCGACGGCGGTGCGAAAGCACGCATTTAACTGAGTCAAGGAGCGCCACAAGTGGCTTAGGCCAACGTTGGAAGGTAGCAGCGCAATCTGTTCCTAGACTGTGTTGTTCATTCCCTAGACATGTTCTTGACCAACTTGCTACATTGCAGCAAATTACCGGAGCAGACGGTAAATTTATACTCCCACTGACAAATATATTACTTCCTGTGATCAGATAGTTTCTGAAGTAAAAGACAGATTTAATTACATGCTGATACGCATCCATACAACACTAGGAACTGTGGGTTATTATCTAAGGCTAAACATGATCTAACAACATTAACCCTAGCTTAATCATGAACATGTAGCATAATTCTTAGAGCGGAAGTGTGAGATGAGTACCCGAATTTGGAGATGCCATGAGTGCTTGTAGATGCGCTTGTAGATGTGCGCACTGCTTGGCGGTCAGAGATGTGACGAGGGCGAGGTCGGCAATGTCACGGTGACAACGCGGTCTTCGGTCTTCGCCCGCCTTAGCGCCCATGAGAGATCGGATCTGTGTGGGATTTTGGTAGCCTAGAACAACTTGCGTAACCAAGGCCTGCCGAGTCCCCTGTTCTATATAGCGCTGGTGGACGGGACCGAAACCACTTAGAGTTGGTTGCGCCCTTGATTAGGGCGCGTAGTGGGGCGTGCCACCTTGAAGCGCGGACGTAGTTAGCCGAGATCAACCCAACATTCTCCCCTTTGATCGTAAGGCTAACATCATAAGCTCATTCTCAATAAAACAGCATACCAAGGTAATGCGTCGCATGGCCAATGAAGTGCCACACAACCTCAGTACCTATAGTGTACTATCCCATCTTGAAATGGATATTCATTATACTTGATGGGAGTTGGTTTGCTTTAAGGTCCTTTTATCCGTAATCGAGGCTTTCCAATAGACCCATGCCCTAAACATGATCACGAAAGATATTGGGTGGTAAGCCTTTAGTAAGCGGATCCACAAGCATTGACTTTGTACTAATATGCTTGATACTAATAGTTTGATCCTAGATTCTGTCTTTCACAACATGGTACTTAATGTCAATGTGTTTGGCAGCACCACTTGACTTGTTGTTACTCGCATAAAAGACTGTGGGTTCGTAATCGCAGTATAAGGTGAGTGGTTTAGAGATGCTGTCTACCACTCTTAGTCTCGGATAAAGTTCTTAAGCCATACAAATTTTGCCTAGTAGCCTCATAACATGCCACAAACTCAGCTTATGCTGCTGAAGATGCCGTAAGGGTTTGTTTTGAGCTTTTCCACGAGATAGCTCCTTAGCGAGTGTGAAGATATAACATGACGTGGATTTCTTAGTATCAACACATCCCGCAAAATCTGAATCAATAACCAACAACTTCAAGGTTGTCGTAATTTTATATGTGAGCATGAATGTTTAGTAGCTTGCATATAACGCAAGACTTTCTTAATGGCCTTTCGGTGGTTCGGTCCCGATTTGACTAATATCTACCAAGCATCCCTTACATAAAAGCTAAATCGTATGCGTACATACTTGAGCATACATAATGCTTCCGACAGCTGAAGTATAAGGAACTGACTTCATCTGATCAGTTTCATATTGGTTCCTTGGACATTGAAATATCCCAAACTTATCGCCCTTAACAATAGGAGCAGGCGAGCTAGAGCACTTATGCATATTATATCTCTTCAGTATTCTGTCAATGTATGCCTTCTGAGATAAACCTAATACTCCTTTGGACCTATCTCGGTGAATCTCAATGCCAAGAACGTAAGAGGCATCACCAAGATCCTTCATATGAAAATTAGATGAAAGAAATCTTTTGGTCTCAAACAGCATATCCTTATCACTGCTAGCCAATAATATGTCATCCACATAAAGAACTAAGATGGTGAATTTACTCCCCTTGAACTTAACATATATGCAGTTATCAACTTCATTTTCCTTAAATCCAAAATTCCTTATGACTTTATCGAATTTAAGGTACCATTGCCTCGACGCTTGCTTTAAGCCATAAATAGATTTCTTAAGTCGACATCCCATATGCTCCTTGCCTTCCACGACAAAACCTTCCGGTTGAGCCATGAAAACGTTTTCTTGTAAGTCACCATTAAGGAATGCCGTCTTAACATCCATCTGATGTAGCTCTAAATCATAATGAGCTATAAGTGCTATAAGAATTCTGAATGAATCTTTAGTTGAGATAGGAGAAAAAGTGTCATTATAGTCAATCCCCTCTCTTTGTGAGAAGCCTTTTGCTACGAGCCTTGCTTTGAACCTTTCGACATTTCCCTTAGAGTCATGCTTGGTTTTGTAGACCCATTTACAACTTACTGTTCTGACTCCGTTAGGAATTTCTACTAAGTCCCATACATCATTAGTGCTCATAGACTTTAGTTCATCCTTCATGTGAAAGCATCTAGGCCCCTGAAAATTGTTTTGTTAATTAATGATAATATGTGAATATGGGATTAATGTGTTTATTGAGTATTTACAAGGTTAAGTCCCATTGGTGAGTTTGATGTCGTAAGGATGCATGCTAAAGGTTTCAATGAAGATCTACATGACTCAAGACAAGGTACAAGTAGTCTAGGATCTTTTTTATATTTTACTGGTCTTAGGAGAAATGGTTGAAAGACCGGATTATAGGTTAAATATCGTACTATTAAGAGGGATCGTGACTAGTAGCTTGATAGCATGGTCTTGTGCAATATGGATCAATTTAGGATCATACATGCATTTGAATTTGAATTTGAAAGCTCTAAGTGCATTTGTCAGAAATTGGTAGTACCGAAGTTACATAGGCGGTTGTACCGCTTGGTGCGGTATGACCGCACTTTACTTGGCGGTACTACCAAGTTTTGAACGCTTCAGCCAACTGAGCGCTAATGCGGTATGATCGGCTCTTTGAGCGGTACTACCGCATTGCGATCGTTCCGATTTTTAGTTGGCAGTTTGATAAAACCAGAACCGATGCATTTTGGCTCGGAGCTCTCCCTGATAATTGGTCGTACCACATTTGAGAAACGGTCGTACTGATCTGCGTTTGTACTGATTTTTATAAGGCGGTACGCATTTTACAGAGAGCATGTCATTTCGGCGAATTTGGAAATCCTACGATTGGTTGTACCGCTCCTCTATGCGGTATGACCGGGCGATGTGGTTGTACCGCACTTTGGTTGGCGGTCATACCGCGTCGGGATTTTTAATGGTTATGTCAGAGTATTTAATGCCATTGTTATAGCCGCATCGTGCTTTTGACATGGATGCGATCGTATCAAGAACTTATTTGGCGGTCATACCTCATTTTGCTGAAAGTTGGGGATTGCCTCCCCAACGGTCATAATTATTGGTGGGGGTTATAAATACCTCCCACTTGCTCAAGGACTGTGTGCTAGAGTTTATTTATCATCTATAGAGCCTTGAGCATCCTCTCAACACTCAAAACCCTCTTGTGCATTCATTGTGAGGTGTTGAGTTCATTCAAGTGCATTCACTCATCCTAGTTGATCCTCTTGCACTTGAGTGCCATCTGCTTAAGGCCAACGATTTGTTACTCTTGGAGTTTTGCTGAACTCCTAGACGGCTTGGCGGTGATTGCACGGTGACCTCTTCAAGAAGCTTGTGAAGAGGCCCGGTGCTAAGATTGTGATTGGCTTGGTGTTCGCCATCTCCGGAGCGGAGCAAGAACAATCAATAGTGATTGAGAGAAGGCTTACTTCGTGAAGCCGGCTTGAGTTGTCAAGCTTCCTCAACGTGGACTAGTGAAGACCGACAAGTCTTCGATACCACGGGAAAAATATCTTTGTCTCATTGTGGTTATTTCTAGTATTTAACATTTCCGTATTTACATTTCTAGCTTATTTCTTGCGTTGAATTGCTTAGCTAGAATTGTATCTTGTTTAGACTAAGTTATTAATTGGCTTAAATTGTTAAATTGTTAAAAAGTTTAAAAACCTCCTATTCACCCCCTCTAGTCGGTTATCCTTAATCCTACATCATAGCATCAAGCCACTTAGGAGAATGTTCACTCATCATGGCCTCCTTATAAGAGGTGGGATCATCTACCTTCCCTATATCCGTAATATCCTCATTCATATAAACAACATAATCATTTGGGATGGCAGATCTTCTCTCCCGCTGTGATCTTCTAATAGGTTCAACAGCTATTACAGGAGACTGCTGAGGCTCATCATTAGGTGCGATATTAGGAATTTCAGAGACCTCAATAGTGGGTGTAACAACAAGATATGTATCGGAGGTGCAACCACCGAGGCATGTGAATAAAGGTCTCGGGATAAGCGTGAAGGAACATAAACTCGCTTCTTCAAGATCTATTTTCCGGCTCTGTGTCCTCGCTATTCTCTAAGAACACAGCGTGTCTTGTTTCTACAAATTTAGTTATCCTATCAGACAAAAAACGATACCCTTTGGATCTTTCAGGTACCCAATAAAATGGCAATTTCATCGCCTTAGGATCTAATTTCCCAATATATGGATTAAATATCTTAGCTTCAGCACGACAACCCCACACTTGTAAATATTTTAAACTTGGTTTCCTCTCAGTCCATAATTCATAAGGTGTCTTAGGCACTGATTTACTGGGAACCCGATTAAGAATATGTGCACCTAGCTTTAGTGCTTCCATCCACAAACCAGTTTGCAAAGTAGAATAACTAAGCATGCTCCGCACCATATCCATAAGTGTACGGTTAAGGCCGTCACCTACCCCATTCTCGCCGAGGTTCACCGTGTAGAATATCGGGCAACAATGTCATTTTCTGAAGGAACTTAGCGAAAGGGCCAGAAATTTGCCCATAAGAGGCATGTCTCCCATAATATTCTCCCCCATGGTCCGATCTTACCACTTTAATTCTTAGGTTGTGCTGATTTTCAACTCCAACTTTAAATATCTTGAATTTGTCAAGTGACTCAGATCGGTCTTTAATGGGAAAGATATAACCATAATGGGAGAAATCATCAGTGAATGTGATGAAGGAATCAAAACCATCCACTGATGTCACAGGAAAAGGACCACAAATATCAGTATGAATTAATTCTAAGAGTCTAGTGCTGCGAGTGGCTCCCTTCTTTATTTGCTTTACATATTTTCCTTTAATGCAATCAATGCAATGGTCTGAGTTAGAGAAATCTAATTGGTGGATAATTTCTTCCTTAATGAGACGCTCCGTTCTCCCCCTCGAAATGTGGCCTAAACGACAATGCCACAGTTTCGAAGAAGTCTCATCATTCTTTTTACGCTTAGCATCACATATATTCAAAGATATAGGAGATTCATTAAGGGAAAGCATATAGAGCTTGTCTTGTCTAAAAGCAAGACCAACATCATTTTAATTAAATGTAATAATACATTTATTGTTACCAAAATTACATTTAAAACCATCATCGTCCAATAAAGAAACCGAAATCAAATTCCTCCTAATGGAAGGAACATAGACATTATTAAGATGAAGTATGAAGCCGCTATCTAAAATTAATGAAACAGATCCAACTGATTCAACTTCAGCTTCTTTTCCATCTGCGACTCTAAGACTTCGCTCCCCCTTTCTTAGTGTTCTCGTGGTATGGAATCCTCAGAAGAGTTGGTAACGTGCACGCTTGCACCCGAGTCAATCCACCAGACTTTAGGGAAAAATCAGCATAAAGAGTTTCATCAATGAACGTTATTGTATCATTACCCTTTTTTGCGAGCCACTTCAGAAAACCGACACAATCCTTCTGAAAATGCCATGGCTGCTTGTAGAAGTGACATTCATCCCCATTAAGTGCTCCAGCGGGAGCAACATGGGGCTTAGGTGCATTGTGCACCTTAGGCCCTGACTTATCTGAATTAGGGGAGTAATGCAGTTTTTTCTTGGATTTGAAGTCCCCTGAAAACTTTCTTTTGTTAGGGCCGCCAACTTGATTCACAAGATCTTTCTTTTCATCCTTATTCTTTCTTACTTCGACACACATGACGCATTAAATCGCTTCATGCTCCATTTATCTTCTCGAGTATTGTAATTTATCTTAAATGCAAGTGTACTCGTAGGAAGAGAAGTCATAATAAAGTGGACTAGGAAACCATCGGATATCTCCATGTCCATGCCCTTGAGCTTTCGACCATATCGGTCATCATCATGATATGCTCTCTTATGTCAGCGGACCCGTCATACTTAGTGGATAAGAGCCTCGGATTAAGGTAATTGACATAAACTCTAGTGGAGCCTTTGAATTTATCCTCAACTGAAGCCAAGCATCGCTTAGCATTTTCGTAATCGTGATTGCCTCGATCCCAACCGAGATAGAGGTCTTCATGATCATTAGTGACAATCGGTTGGACCGCTCCCATTTTTCAAAGATTAGCATCATAAGTTTTTTTTTCTCATCATAATTATCCTCACCGCTTGGGGAAATGGGAGGAGTCACCCTTAACGATAGTGAAGGTCCAAAACTCCAAGGACAACATGAATTCTTTCTTTCCAAGTGGGGAAGTTGCTTTCGTAAGTTGCTCAATATTGTCAATTGTATGCAACATTCAAGCGCTTATTGCTGCAAAATTAAATAACATAAATATGTATTGCATGTAATCAACCAACGCTGGTCTAATTAACAACATGCAAAACTACGCTTCTAGTCCATATCACCGCTAGCGTAAAATGGAAAAAGAACTAAACAATTTAATATGGCGACACACCCACTACAAACAACGCTGGTCGAGAATGTAATCATGTGCATACATAATGCCAAAAACATAAAGAAAATCTCTAATCAAAATATCTCGTTGGTTCAATTTTAATTAGAGACAAAACATTATGCATAATACATTGTTATTGGGCATCTAAACATTAATTAAAATAGAAGTGCATGAACTTAACTCTCAGCCGGCCAAAACCAATGCACCGGCCCATTTGAATTGCAGACGGCCCATTACTAAAACTCTCACCATTCAAACAACTTAGCCAAATTTAAATGCCACGATCCGTTGGATCAGATCGGACGGCTGCAAATGGCTCCCGAGAAATACAAAAGACCCCAAAACCCTAATCCTCACTTCACTCTCCCCATTCTCTTCCTGAAAAGGACGGGTGGCCGCTGAGGTGATCTGGATCGCACGCGCGGGCAAGTTGGCGGCGACGTGAGCGCGGGGAGAGAGCGGAGCGCGCGGGCGATGGCGCAGGGAGAGGCGTGGAGCGGCGGCAAGAAGAAGAAGCGGGCCATGACCTGCTTGCTTGGCAAGGCAGACCTAGGTTGCGCAAGGCCGCCATCGAATGGAGCTACGGTGGCGCCCGAACCCGAAGAGACTCCGGTGAACATCAAAACGTAAGTCTCTGCCACACTTTAGGGTTTTGATTTGAGGATTTTGATTTGGGGTTTCAGATTTGGGGGTGAAAGCTTCGGGATTTCATTAGGATCTTACAAAACACTCTTGATTCCCCTCCTTCTAAATGCTAAACCGAGAGAGACATGGGCTAATCCGGGCATAATCAAATTCGGTTGGGACTAATGAGGGTTCAAACCGAGACTAGGGTGGCTCTGATACCAAATGTGGGTTATTATCTAAGGCTAAACATGATCTAATAACATTAACCCTAGCTCAATCATGAACACGTAGCATAATTCTTAGAGTGGAAGCGTGAGATGAGTACCCGGATTTGGAGATGCCATGAGTGCTTGTAGATGCGTTGGCGTAGATGTGCAGACCCGGTCGGCGGCTGTAGATGTGACGACGGCGAGGTCGGCAGTGTCGCGGTGACGACGCGGCCTTCGGTCTTCGCCCGCCTTAGCGCCCGTGAGAGATCGGATCTGTGTGGGATTTTGGTAGCCTAGAACAACTTGCGTAACCAAGGCCTACCGAGTCCCCTGTTCTATATAGCGCTGGTGGACGGGAGCGAAACCACTTAGAGTTGGTTGTGCCCCGATCGATCGTATGTAGTGGGGCATGCCCCTTGAAGCTCGACGAGTTAGCCGAGATCAACCCAACAGAACATGTTAAGAAAACATCAGAATGTAAATCCAAGATACCAACAAATCTCCCATATTAGAGGGAGTCATATCAAATGAAGACCACCAATTGTTACCTCAATTCAATTTCACGGATACCAAGTTAGTTGAAAGAACAATGCGACTGTGATAGTTGAAAAAGGAACAAATGAAGTTATGTGACAAAATCCTCATTCACAGGATCAGAAGCAAAATTGGCGCTTGAAACATGATTGTCAACCCTTTGATCTCTTAATGACTTGTCATAAGAAATCACTTTATCCCCGATCTCCCTCATGATTGACAAAGCATACTCTTTCGATTCTCGAGTTCAAGGAACCAAATTCCACAACTTCGCAAAGTAATGAAGTATTGGTGGCCGAGTTTGCAGAGATCATCATAACTTGCCGCCTCGTTAATTAATGAGACAGTCGAGATATGGAAGCACAAGTTCATTTACAATCCTTGCACCAAGCGATGAACGATGTATTTTGGAGGAATCATCAAGATTAGCTCCCCTCAAGTCAAGGAGAGCATGTCTCGCACAATATACCTTTGAATTAGAACAACCGGCAGAGGCACCATATGTCATCTTCAACATTGTCATAAGCAACTTTGTAGTCCACCTTCTTTGTTTCATTTACATGCTCTGAAATCGTGAGCTTTCGGCCTTCTCTTAGCTCTCATCCCATGCACCTTTGTATTCTCTTTCCTCCTGAATCCGGATCTTGTTCCTTTTCTCTACCTTTAATGAATGTGGTAGAGCTCCTGCCTTTTTGCTAAAAAAAAATTTATGTGTAACCAAGAAATCATTCCGGTCAAGTATATTATAATTGCAATGAAATGAATGCCCTGTTTCATTCAAGAAGTTCTGAAATATTTCTATTGTGTACACCTTTGCTCCTTGCTCCTTGCTCCTCCACAGGCAACCTAGCCATCATCGATGACCTCATCTGAGATGATTGTAAATCCTCATAGGTTTCCTCTTCTAACTTAATTTTAACATCTGCCTCGTAATGCTCAACAAACATTTCATTGGAGAAATTTTACGGTATATTCTACACGTAGTATGTGGTGACAGTATAAATCAAATCTGACCATTGATTTGTTAAGGCTATAATAGACTTTTCTTTGTATTTATAATTTTTTGTGAGGATATTATGGATTTTTTTTAACTAAGGTTGGAAATATTACTCTTGTGGCATGCGACCCCCACATGAGCAAATTACAATTCTACCTCCATCAGAATTCTACTACTCATACTAACAGGTGTAATACAACTAAATCCTAACTAATCTGAATCATTGGATCATTTCTTACCACTCTTTGTCAAAATCAGACATAGTAACTGAATCATAGGCTAATGCGGTGAAAGTTGAAATCATTTCATCCTTTCCCTCCAACTTTTCAGGAAGCTCATTTAAGATGTGCCGAAGGCAAAAACGGTGCGGTGCATTAGGGAAAACATTTTTAACAGCTATTGCAACATCGTGACGATAATTGGTAATTATTGAAGGTGGTGGCACGACATTCATACATCTTAAGTATTCTTTGTTGAGAAACCATCGCTGGCGAGTCTAGTCCGAGCGATTACCTCGTAGACAAGTATAGAATCGTAAGAACAATGTAAGAACACAAGAACATAATAGTAGATTGAACATAGAGATATAGGGGCTTCTTGCTTCTCTTTATTCCTTCATCAATCGATCAATCGTTTGCAATGAATATCACCCCCTATTTATAGGCTAGAGACCCTGTTAGGATTTTAGATAGGGAGCCCATACATGGGCTGGCTTCTGGGCCAAGCCCATAGTTTCCCAACACTCCACCTTGGGCATCCATCCTCACATGTTCATGCCTCGTCAAAACTCTATAAAAACCCAGTGGAAAATTTTTGGAGAAAGAGCACATGATACAAGTTCTGCTGCGTTGCATGAATTGCCTCATTAAAAACCTTAGCCGAGAGACTTCAAGAAAACTCGTTAAGGGAAAAAGAGTACAATCCACCCAATTTTATTTAATCTCTAGGATTTACTCTTTGGGTACTCGATCTTTGTAATCAAGTTTCAATAATGAGTTCATGAAGATTCTCCCCCTGAATTTTGCACTTCTCTAAGTCTCGTCATTACAATTCCACGTATCAAAGCTAGATGCTGGTAGTAATTTAGTGAATAAATCTGCAAGATTTTCACATAACTTAGTATGCAATACTTTAATTTCGTCCATCTTTTGCAATTCATGAGCATAGAAGAACTTGGGGTTGATATGCTTTGTGAGATGACTCACAAGATAACCCATCTGCACTTGTGCAACACAAGCTGTATTATCTTCATAAATAATAGTAGGGGTTTGCGTGGTATTCAGTTCACACGACTGCTGGATGTGGTGAATCATCCGCCAAAGCCAAGAACATTCTTGTGAGGCCTCATACAATGCTATTATTTCTGAGTGGTTCGTCGAAGTCGATACAAGACTCTGCTTAGACGATTTCTATAGAATTGCGGTTCCACCACATAGGAATACATAGCTCTGCTTATGATTTGGTCAGATATGGTTCTACAGTACTGCCATTTGCATAGCCATTCATAGTTAGGTCTTGGTTCTTTCTGTAAAATAGACCAAGTTCTTTGCTTCCTTGGAGGTATCGGAAGATGTCCTTTATTATCTGCCAATGCCTTTGGTAGGTTCTACATTATACCTTGCTGATAGGTTCACAGCAAATGCAATGCCCGATCTAGTACAGTTTGCTAAGTACATTAGTGCTTCTATTGCACTTAAGTATGGGAATTCTGGTCCTAAGACTTCCTCCCCCTCTTTTCTAGGTCTGTACGGGTCCTTGTCTTATTGCAAAGATCGCCTGACCATTGATAATTTCAAAGGGTATGCCTTTCAAAATTAAACATTTCTAACACCCTCTGAGTGTAGGTTGACTGATGCTCTAAAATCCCTTCAGGGGTATGCTCAACCTGCAAGCCTAGGCAATATTTGGTTTTACCCAATTCTTTTATTTCAACTCGACTGTGTAAGAGCTTGCTTTCTTAATACCTTCCAGAGTTCCAACGATATTAAGATTATCTTCATACACCGAGATTATACAAAATCCATCTTGAGATCATCGTATAAATACACAAGGATTATTCTCATTGTTTGTGTAGCTTTTCTTGCATAGAAAGTCGCTTCAAGCGATTATACCACATCCCCGCTCGATTGTTAAGTCCGCATAAAGGACTTTTCTCGAGTTTGACATCTGCATATATTTTCTATTTTGCTCTGTCTTGATTTGAGACAGGGATACATTCAGGTACCTTCATATAAATGTCCGAATCCAATATTTCCATAAAAGTATGCTATTACCACATCCATCAATTTCACTTTTAACTTCAAGTTTACTACCATTGAGATTAAATATCTAAAGGGTGGTTTCGCCCATGACCGGGGAATAGGTTTATTCATAAACAACTCCTGGATGTTGAGTGAAACCTTATGCAACAAGCCTTACTTTACTTCATTATTTTCATTTCTCTTTCGAACAAATACCCACTTATACCCTACGGGGTGCACATGGGGAGGCGAATGGCTTATAAGCCCAAACACCTTTCTTTTATTCAGAAATAATAATTCTGCTTCTATTGCCTTCTTTCAATCTTCCCAATCTGACCTTTTCTTTCATTCATCGAGCGATATAGGCTCTGGATCAAGATTGATGATTGTGGCAATTTTCTTTGCAAAATCAATGTCGACATTGGCTATTGTCTTATTCATAGATTCTCCTGTGGCCACAAAGTTTATAGCTATTTCTTCAAGGGGCGATTCTTCTAATGCTTCCAATGCTTCTACTTGCACACCACTGCTTTCAATTACGGGGCAAGTCCCTTTAGTTTTCCAGCTCCGACGTGTGCACACACATCCATACTAATGTCTCCCTTCATGGGGATGTTCAAATCCGGTATGCCTTTTCTGAAGGTTCCATACTAGTGCTAGGTCTCAACTGGCTCCCCTTCTGGTTATGGGGAACTGTAGTGGTTGGCTGTGTCAAGTCCTTCTTATCCTTTTTCACCAGGTGTCCCCGGTTACTTCGGATTCAAGGGACCGGAGTTCTCGTCCTTTCAATGGCCTTAGGACGGGATTAGGGATACCTTCATCGGTATTTCAACCCTCTCTGGTGCATTGCGTATAGGCACATGCGACTTGGCCACGCTCTTCAAATCACTAAAGTGGTTAGACAGTTGATTCGCTAATGCTTGCAAATCAATTATCTTCTGGACTTCAATTATCTTCTGGACTTCAATTGTCTTCTAGACTTCAATTATCTTGTGGACTTCTCTATTTGCTTTACTAGTACGCGGGTCATGTGCATGTATTTCAATTATCTTCTGGACTTCTCTATTTCCCAACATTTTCATCAAGGGATTGATTTTCTCCCTCTAATGACGGGAAACTAGTCTCATCTAATATACTTTCAACGAATCGGGTAGTATGCAAATCTCTCGTCATAGGGTCCAAATACCTGATTATAGATGCTGTCTCATAATCAGCGTATATCCCAGACTTTTGGAGAAGGCTTATTGCAGTTCGCTGTGGTGGTGGTATAGGTATATAAACCTTGCAAACAAATTTTCGAAGATTAGAAATTTTTCATCTTTGACCCTTGCGCTTAGTTGCATAGGTGAATATATGTTATATGCCGGTAGCCTAAAATTGATAAGAGTTGCTGTGAGCAGGACTACGTGTCCCCAACATGCAGTTGATAAATTACAATTCTTCAAAGGTGGTTGGGCAATAAAATTAATCCTTGTAATTAATACCTCTGCTAGTCTATTCTAGATGTGGACATGCGGTACAAAATGCTCAACTTTAATTCCCATTGCCATACAATAATCATCAAATGCCTTTGAAGTAAATTCTCCAAATATTGTCCATTCTCGTGGACTTCACATGATGATCGTGAAAATTATTTCTAATTTTATTATCTCGCTAGATTTAGCTTTGCAAAAGCGTAGTTTCAGAGACTATAAACATACGTGCGACCATTTCGAGGAAGCATCGATGAGCACCATAAAATACCTAAATGGCCCTTACAGGGGCTGTATAGGACCGCAAAAAGTATCCCTGGATACGGTCCACGAATGTAGGGACTTCATCCTTCGCTTTCAGAGCAGAAGGTTTAGTAATTAAATTCCCGGTGGCACATACGGGGCGCACAAAATCTTCCTGATTCGGGAAATTATTTACATTAACATTATGTCCCTATGAATTGTTAATTATATTTCTCGTCATCCTAAGACCTGGGTAACATAATCTATCATGACAGAGATACAAAAGTTCAAAGCTTCTAAATACGGTTTTCAGTGCAGTATAGACTGTAGGTGCCTTAATATTAGTGTAGTATAGCCCAGTTTTATATGAAGGAAGTCGTTCTAATTCTCTTTTCCATTTTCTTTACGCTTTGTAATGAGCAGGTATTTCTTACCATACTCTTCTTCAGTCTTTGCGTGGAAACCGTTAGCGCGAATATCTTTGAGAGTTCTAGTCGATTCTAGGTACAACAAGACTTTTTTAAGGACCAAAGTTGTGCCCATTAGGAGTATAATTGTGGCTCTTCCTTAGCCTATTATACAAGTATCGCTTCTTGCGATTGTCGTAAGACTACCAGCATTCTTGCTGATCGACCGAAAAATTTTCGTCTCTCTCAAGATGGTATTTATTGTGCTGCTACCTGCTAAGCACACTTCCTTCATAGGGCGCCACACGCATTCTAATATAATGTACTTTATTAATATGCAGTAGAAAGCAAGCAACACATAAATAAAATACTTCAGATATCAGAATATAACTTGCTATTATAAATACAGGAATAAGTCTTGCAGGACTCATCATAAGAATTTAATGCTTTGCTCTCCTAGAGCTTACAACCATTATTCAAAAATAATTCAATGTTCTGCTTCAATTATAAACTACAAGTTACTATAAAAGATCCAAGTGCAATGCATGCACTAGATCGAATTAGCGAAATATTTAGAAACTTCTGCTTCAATCTGCTCCATAGCGATCTTCTCCTCTTGGGCAATTACGACTGCAGCCGCTGCGATGTCCAAAAGGAGGGATAATGGGGGCTGCTACTAGGTTGTCCACATCCATGAGTGCAACTAATGGGTGTGGATCTTCCGCGCCTGCAATAGCGAGGTGTACCTCATGCTATCGTTTGCCCTTTTCTTAGACTATAAAACATCAATATCGTGCGACCCACGACCTTACCCTTTTTGCCCCTCTCCTTCGTGAGAGGCTTTATCACCTTGTAGCTGCTAGCATTGACTTCATAGCCAATATTGCTACTAGGTGGCTGTGAGATGTAGTTCTTCTGTAGAACATCATCTTGAGCTTCCGCAACTTGCATGGTGTCAATTAATGTGGCATACTCCTTGTAGCCGTCTTGACGATAGTTGTGTGTGGTTTGCACCGTATTTGGGTGAAAGATAGAGAGAGTCTTCTCAATCTTCTGCTCATCTGTGATTACATTATCACAGAGTTGAAGATTTGTACAAATTCTGGCCATGTTTGGTTAGTTCTCCGAACTCCTGGTTCGTGATGCTAGTTATTTCCATATTCATGCAAAAAGTTCATAAGATTACTGCTGGTAATTTACATGAAATAGTTGCAAAATTCTCATAATCCTCTTCGAACTCCCGATTCGTGATCCTGTATTTTTCTATGCATTTTCATGATTTACTACTATTTTCAGTGATTAAAAGCAATATAAACAATCACAGATAATCAAAACAGTAAATACAATAAATAAATTGCATAGAAATAATAATAACAAAGTTAAACATGCTTCAAATGCAAAAATTAATTCAAAATTTGAATTCCCGAGGACCTTTTCTGCTGGAATATGAATTTTTGGCGAATTCTACAATTTTTAGGGGCTAAAGCGCTAATTCTCAGTTTTGAGAAAATTTTCGCGCAATTTTTCAATTTCTGAAGGGTTATTTTGCAAGAATTTTTTTCCCGAAATATTTTCTCGTAATTTTCAGAATTTCGAGAACTCTTTTTGCAAAAATTTCTTATTCGCATCAGGATACTAAAATTTTCAGAACTTTGAAGAGCCTTTTTGCAAAAAATAAAATTCCTTTTTCCATTTCCCCACCCCCTTTTTTTTCCTTTTTGAAATTCCACCGGCCGGGCCCTTTCTTTTTTGGCCCGTTTTAACGGGCCGGTCTTGGCCCATATACCTTCCCGACTCTCGCTACCACGACGATTCAAGCTCATGGCGGCTTCAAGTCATGGCGGCGCGCGTGGCGCTTCAAGTTCGGACGGCTTCAAGCTCATGATTACCGGCCGAGCCTTCCCGCACTTTTTTTTTTTTTTTCTTCTTTTGCGTCGGCGCCATGCGGTGGCGGCCGTGCCAAGGAGGAGGGCAAGCAAGCGGCGGCCGTGGCTTGAGGGCGGCGCCGCAAGGAGGCGCGGCGACCGAGCTTCGGCCTACAAGGCAGGAGCCGCCGCCAATTTTTTTTTTTTTTGTGTTTACGATTATGCAATTGTAATGCGATCGCTCATCCGAAAAATAATGTTCATACTTTTACCGATCAGTTTGGCCGGCGACTTCAAGTCGGCTCGCGGTAGATTAGAACGTATTTGCGATTTTCAATCTACGGTACAATTGATATCCAATCTTTCATGCAATCTATCGATCGACATTGTGTCGACGATTTCAAGTCGGCTCGTGGTAGATTAGAGTAAATTTGTACCGTAGGTTACAATCTAGAAAGCCAAATTTGCAGAATTGAAAGCAATATAGAAAACCGATTCTATCTACGAGTGTCGTTCATCGACGGTTACCTTTCGATCCGAGTAGAGTCGATCGTGTTGATAACGTGTTGAGGAACCGTCATCATGGCGTAGTCCAATCTAAGCGATTACATCGTAGACAAGTATAGAATCGTAAGAACAATACAAGAACATAAGAACAGATTGAACACAAAGATATAGGGAGCTTAGAACACAAGAACAAAATAGTAGATTGAACATAGAGATATATAGGAGGCTTCTTACTTTTCTTTATTTCTTCAGGAATGGATCAATCATGAATAACTATCCTACTAGAGTTTGAGATGACGAGTCTATACATAGACCGACTTCTGGACTAAGCCCACAGTTTGTCAACATTCTAAACCATGTGTCGAATCAACATTCTAAACCATGTGTCGAAAAGCCACACATGAGCTCCAAGAGATCTAGTGTGACACTCCATGTCTAGGTCTACCCATATTTTGGGTAAACCACGCATGTGTATTTACGCTTTCCTCCTCAATTCAAGTAAAATGGCTAACCAGAGTTATTACGTCTCGATCGTCTAACTATTTAAGTTGGTTGAGCTCCCATCGAACCGGCCATGTGGGACTAAATGGCGTGCGTAGCCTCCCCCGTCGACCTTTTACTACCAGCAAGCAAAGCGCACACACTAGTAACACTGGCCGAAGGTGGTTGTTAGTGCCCACAAATGACACAAAATTGCATACCATACTGATCACTAAAGTTCGTGACATTAATAGCAACAACATCACCAAAGTAATTGTAAGAAGTACGTGATTTGGCATCATCCCAAAAGACATTCCTTAGCTGTCCTTGCTTATTCACATCTAAACTGTAGAAGAAACATGGGTTTTTGTCTTGCATGTTGTTGAAAAAACTAAGGCCTCCAAGTCTCCTTCAGCGAGCTCGAGTTACCTGTTTCTGTCTATGTTGGTCTTAAATTCAATCTGGGTAGCTGAGCTGCTCTGTGGTGCCTCAGACATACGAGGTGGATTTTGAGAGAAAAATAGAGTTCTTCGTAACATATAAAATTCTAAAAAAATTACAAAATCAAATTCACTATGTAAAAAGCCTTCAAAAAATCATAACATTTGGAGCTCATTTTATATATTTAGACATTCCTACAAACAAGTATACGTAAATGAATTTTGGAGAAAGATTTAGAACAGATAAAATTTTGAACAAATTACACAATTAAGTACACTGTGTTGGAAAGCTTCACAAAAATTTCGTAATTTTTGAGCTCATTTGCTATATTTAAAAGTTTCTATAAACCTGTTGTCACGGACCTAGTTTTGTAATTTTTTGGAGCAACTATTTATTTTTGTAATTATCTTTTAAAATAATATTATTAAAAAAAATTCCCCCAATCTCCTAGGCCCCCCTGTCGCTAGTTCAAATGACGACAGAGACCTAGTTTTATAATTTTTGGGGACAACTATTTATTTTTGTAATTATCTTTTAAAATAATATTATTAAAAAAAAACCAAACTAATTGTACCAGGTCAAACCTCCCATCGGTAACAGCACTCACGAGCACTAACCTGTCAAGAACTACACGAAAGCGCCAGGGGCGGACCTAACGGGGGCATGGGGTTCAGTAGAAACCCCAAAATTTAGGAAAGGGCGCTACTACAAATCGGATGTACGGGTGGGAGCTCCCACCTGTACGGTCCAAAATGCACCCAGGTTCCGTACGCCGCAGTTGCAATATCACAAAACAATAGTTGCAACATATTCAAACAACAATTACAACATCACAAAACAATGCTTGCAACATCACAGAAACAACGGTTGCAGCATCAAAGCGCTAGTCGCGGTTGCCGCAACAACAACACGATCTGAGCACATGCAACACCTGCAACAAAATTCACCCCGCGGCATTCAAAAAATTTCTGGAAAAACATCATTCTCAAACATATGCTACTGTAACATCTTATGGCATTGGTTGCAACATCTCAAATCACTTGTTGTAACAAAAAAAATCTATAACCACAACATGCAACACCTGCAACTCACCGGCATCACCCTCAACTACGGGCACCGACGCATTCACCTTGTGGGGCTCATCGGTACCACGAGAGGGCCAAGCCCCGGGCCGAAGGCTTGGAGCGGGCGCGCATGGGTAGCACGAGCTGGGGCGCACGGTGTGGCGACGAAGGCAGGAGGCGGCCGGAGGCGCCAGGAGGAGCAACACCATGGGTCCCAAGAGTAGGTTGGGCGAGGAGGCGACAGCCTGGCAGCGCAAAGACGGGGAACTGGGGCAAGGGCCAAGAGGGCTCAAAGGCGTGGCGGACCAAGAGCGAGGAGAGCAACAAGGGTACGACGGAGCATGATGTCGCCAGGCGGGCGCTTCCAAGACAGAGGCAAAGTGGGGCGGCGACATGAGGGAGCGACAGTGGAGGGAGGGGGGAGATGTAGCGGCTCGGGAGGCGGACGAGGAGGAGGTGGAGCAGTAGCGGGGTGGGGAGGCAGAGGCGGTGGCGGTGGTGGAGGAGGAAGCTCGGGAGACGCGACGGGCGAAGGAGGAGACGGAGAGAGCGAGTGGTGGAGAGAGCAGGGGAGAGATAGGGATAAGGGGAGGTGACAGGATGAAGTGGAGTGGAGAGTGTTTGGCGTCCTGCACCGGACGCACGGTCCAAATCATTTCCCTTTAGGAAAACATACTATTATCAGCAGTAAATACAGTACACAACACAGCCAACAAATAGCAAGTACTGGATTGGAGAGAGAAAATTTTGGATTAGATTGATTGCTCGTAGCAAAGAATTGATTCCCAGGAATAAAATGATAGAACAACAATCCAAACAAGTTAGGGCTTCCTTACAAAAAAGAAATCAATCTAAGCAAAAGGTCGGATGGGATGGATTCCCACTCCACGCTAGTCCAGTAGCGCGGAGGAGGAGGATGACGCGTCCTACGAGGGAAGAATTCGTTCGCTTCGAGGTGGCAGGAGTGCCTCCCTCTCTCGGTGGAAGGCGGCCTGGCGACACGCGTGTTCGATGGAGAGTAAGGGCTCGATAGTGTTGGCGTGAGTCGCCAGGGGAAGAGGATAACAAAGACGATAAGAGATGTAGGGGCGATCGGGCGAGACCCGAAGCATGGATGGGGAAAAACACACCAGGTCATTTTTTTTTTACAATTTTGCTATTAGAGATTTGGCTTGCGCGCTAATTGTCACCTTTAAATTAGAGCTTGGTTGCATACCTAGACAAAAGTAGTTTGGTCTACAACGTCCTGCTATTTGATGATTGTTTGGTCGGAGACACGAAGATTCTTACATTCTTGTGGACGCGGAAGGCCTGTCTGGACCCCTCCTAAATATTGTTAGTCTAAGTATGTCATTTTGATTGAAGTCTCTAAACCAAACGTCAAACTCCATGCGCTAAGATGTAACATAAGTCAAAGTTGCTATTGCTACACTACCGCAATCATTATCATGCGCCGCCATGCAAGTTGCTTCCACCGCCACCGTGAGCCTTGCACGGTTGCACCATCGCCGTCGCTGGTGTCCCCACCTGACACTCTTTCATTGTCCCCTCTCAACACGGCCATGTAGATCCATGGCGCCACCTGTACGCGTCATGTCGAATCGCCGACACTGAACTACACTACTAGCGATAGTTGGTTTCTTTTCATATTGTTGCATGATATGCACGGACCAAGGTATCGATCCCAAAAAACAAGCTGAGTCGGAATTTTCTTTTTAAATCGCCAAGTTAATTTGGGTTAGTTTTGAAATATTTGGATTTGGTGATTGGTCTTCTATTATTATTTTTTAATTTCCAATGGATTTGGGGATTGTGATTTGTGGAATTTATTTTTCAAAGTTTATGTTATTAACTTAGTACTAAATTATAAAAATATTATTACGAAAATGCAGTCATAGCTTGCTTTATCGAGCACAAGTTCCCAACCAAACAACATGACCTTAGGCATGTTCCAAGCCTGTGTCTGGTCAGGCAAAAAAAAAAAAATCAAAACTTTATGTTCCTTTCAAACACACCTTTTTATTAAGGGAAATTTCCATCCATAGCACTACATTTTGGCCGGTACCAACTAATACCACAAAATTTTCTGGGTGCCAATTAATACCATAACTTGTGGCAAAACTTCTCATTTATACAACAAAAGCTAGTTTTCTCTAATAAAAAAACTATTTCCTAAATTCCTTTTTCTCTAAATTCCACCTTTACCCTTCATCCTCCCACCTTCACATCCGACAAAAGAGCATGTCGTCGGAACCTCCCGTGCCCTCACTGCTTAGGAGCCTCTCTTCTCTCTTCCTCGTGCTAGAGCCAGTGCTGCTCCCCTAGCGTCGCCGCCATTGCTCCCGAACTTGCCCAAATCACCATCATTTCTGGCTCCACGGAGACCGCCGTTCTTTGTATTCTCCACATCGCGTCGGACGCCCTGGGTGGCACCATCGCCCCCCATCTCCATGCACATACGCACCCTCTAGCTTCCACGCGCGTGTACTCAGACCAAACCCCTCTACATGTGTCTGCTCAGACCAGACCCCTAAAAGCCTCTGCCCCTAGACGCAAAAGAACCCAGGGCCTCTGGACGACAAATCGAACGGAAGGGAGTGAGAAGGCGAGAGGGAGGACTTAGCTAAGGTTACACCAATGCATACCTGGCGGTGGCGGAGGTAGGGTGCACACAGTGCGTCAGGGATGCCGGGGAGGAGCCGTGGGTCGAGGCGACGCGGCGCGAGGAGGGCCGATGGTGGCTGTGAAGTACAGCAGGAATGAAACAACCCAAAAGTTCATAAACACAAAAAATATAGGATTTTCAAAACTTTTCATGATATAACTAATGTCGTTTTTCTTAGTTGCATGTTCAAGACTTAATTGGATTGCATCATATTTCCTTGCCGGCATGGGTGGTATGAAAATCAGAGAATCACCAAAGGAAAATACCGTAATCGGATACCACTCTAAGATCCTTATACGGTTATTATTCCTATTCTCTCTAGCCTATTTCTTCTTCCCGTTTCTGCTCCTCCAACCACTCTCGTCCAAGTTGGTGCAGCCAGGCTAACCCCCTTGCGTTGGTAGGCGTTGTCAATCAGCCATTAATAGCCATCACTCAACCCGCCACATCGGTTGTACCGTACCGCCGACCCAGCTGAAATTACCAGCTACTCCTCCTTTTTTCGAGCCATGCCGAATGCATCGCAGGCTCTTGGACGTTTCTGCCTCGTTGATCAAGTACAAAAACCCTGAGCTCCTCATCGCCTTCTTTGCCACACCAGTACTAGCCCTACTTTCTTCCTCCCTCAAGCGAGCTTGAGCTCTAGGTAAGGCTCGAACGCTCGCTTCGGTCGAGCACCACCGCAAAGCCGCCATCACTGTTGACCCCCATCAAGTAAGGCATTTCTTCCTTGTATGTGTTCGCTCACCTTCCATGACCGAAGAGGCATTTCTCCCTTACTTGATGTAGGACCGAAAAGGCGACTAGAAGGGGGTTTGAATAGGAGCCCCAACAATTTTTGCAAACTTTCAAAGCGCAGAAACTTAAACAGAATCTCTGCTGAGGAGATACTGAAATCGGTACTACCACTGTTATGATCATGGTAGTACTACATTGTTCATGGTGTGGATGATTGGTTAACTCCGGTGTTCTTGCCGACAGCAGAGATACACAACCAAAAGATTGGTCAACTTGCGATTTATCCAACCAAACTCTACCAAACTTGAAACATATCCTACAGAGGATATCAGAAACCTATTCCAATCATCTACTCAACAGATCCACGGCAAATTTTTGACCTTTTTCAGATTTGATGAAGAACGATTCAAAAATAGGTCAAATACCCAAATCTGATCCTAGGCTAGCTCGTGGGCTATGGATGATCTAGATGACCTTAGATGGTCTCCCACAAGTCACAGCAAGCAAGATCAACAGATGGATTTCAGAGAAAAGCAGTGGATCATCAAAAACACCAAAAACACCAAAAACATCAAAACATGATGCAAGAACAGATAAACGAACGAAGAGGACTCATCTTTAAGAACTTGCATGGATTGATTCGTGATTGAAGATTTGAGGTTTACAGCCACTCCATCTTGGAGGACAAAACTCAATACATGAGCCACACTCAATCAATCCCTAAAACCCTAGCTCTCCAAACCCTAAGACCAAACTCAGGTTTCTCCCGTGCACTATCTGCCCCTTGCTGAACACAGCATCAAGTCTTATATAGTAGAGGCTAGCATCTAGGAATATTCCACTTAGAGCACCCATTAAACCCTAACACACAATGGGTTAACACACGCACGCATCTCAAAGCGTCGTCTTCACGTCTTCCTGACCTAAACCGCTCTTCCACGCGCCGCGGTTCAGCCAGAGGTCACCAAGGCGGTATTTGGTGAAATGACCAAAATACCCCTTCTCGATCCTTCTCCATGGACCGAGTCCAACTCGTCAAGCAATCGCTGTTTCACTCACGTAGGTTGATCAACGGCTCTCATCATGTCGGCAAGTCTCTCCGTCCGGATCCCATCGGAACCTCCATGTCACTTGCACCGACCCCCGCGCCGCCTGATCCAACCAGCTGTATTGAACTGCCCGTTCGATCATCCTCGTCCATTCTGTGCCATGCTTTGAGTCACCTGACCTCACCCGGCACCCATGATCGTTCTGGACCTCAGCTCTCCAAGCTTAGTCCCGATCCATTTCGCTGTTGACCGTCGTTGACCTGCGAGCCACCTGCATAGCAATAGACCAAGAAATCGTCTCCGGGAACAAGTTCTCACAACTTGACCCACGTTAGCTCAAAACATGCAATATGCAACACATATGCAAAGATAAACATGGATATGACCTATCCTAAAATCAATTCTCTGAAAGAATTAACATTCAGTGCAAATGCGGTACTACCGCCAAGTCATTCCCAGTACTACCGCATCACGGTAGTACCGCTCTCAGTATTGCGGTCGTATCGCTCAAAGAATTCCCAAAATCATCGCTTCTGGAATTTCCATACCGCAAAAAAAGCGGTCATACCTAAGTGCGGTACTACCGCTTCGTGAAATCGCTCAAAACCTTCGGAAGGAACCCAATGACACGTGGATGCTCCAGATTTACTGGGCTGTTCGGACCGCAGGTCACAGCCGTCAAGATCTGGCACTGTGGGGCGGTCCGAAAGTCCCACACGTTCTGCGCCGTTAGATTTCAATCGGACGCCTCTCAAGCCCTATCACGTTCGGACGGTTCGAACGTTCATCGCAATCTAGACCGTCCGATTTCAATCGAACGACTCAAGGAATCCCACGGTCAAAGAGGCTTGCGGTAGTTCCGCTCTACTCCTGCGGTCATACCTTAACTCGGTAGTACCGTGAGTTTCAAGCCGGTACTACCGTTACTAGAAAAACTCAACCGAGCTGACCGAAAACCTCTGGTAGCACCGCTCCACTTAAACGGTCGTATCGCACTGCGGTATTACCGTGGCTACAAAGCCAGTACTACCGATTATCTTGACACTTTGCTAAAACTTTTTGAAAAACAGGAATTCCAACAAACCTTTAACCAAATTGCCAATTGTAACATCACTTAAGATCATGATCATATCCTCATGATGTCCACACTTGATTTCACCCTTTTATTCACAGGAGCTGCCATTGACCTCGCTCTTCCTCCCTTCCGACCAGAATAGTCCTAGTAGTCGAATCGACCCCGCCGGTGTGGAATACTCTAAGACATGTCTTCAGGACGCTCTACTTGCTTCCCTGGAGCTACCCTAAAGATCGAAGACTACTCTCCTTCCTCAAGCTAGTACAGTAGCGTGGAGCTTCTCTCACTGTCGCTGTCTACAGTCGCCAACCCAGCTCTGGCTAGCTCGTCCCCTTTGCGTCATACTGGTAAGTTCCTAGTGGCCACCAAGTGCTCATGCCCACTCTAGCTGTGTGGAAGCATAGTCGACCCTTATACGACCACGTAGTCGAAACTCCCTCAACTACGCACAGCTGACCCTTCTACGTGTTGGAAATATGCCCTAGAGGCAATCATAGAGATGATTATATTTCCTTATGTTCAAAATATTGGATAAAATGTTATCTTGTTCCAAGAATAATATTGTTAATATTGATTATCAAGTATGTGACTTGATTGTGAAGCTCTATATTTCGCGATAATTATTCTTATACGATCCAGTGGAAACATATGAGGACACATATGAATAGACTAGCATATGTATTAGTTGATGACTATGTTTCACGGGTCATGGATATGGAGATATCAAACCAATAATATGGACACATGTTAGAGAACATGATGTTGGATTAGACCCACCTTGAGATACTATTGAGATTGTTATGATTCTACGTGTCGTTAGTTGGTCTCAAGCAATGTTGATGTATAATCCTTAGACCTGAGATCAACATGGTTTCCTACATATGTAATAGCACTCTTAGGGGTTGCCAAATACTACTCCGTAACTGGGTAGTTATAAAGGTAGCTTTCGGGTATGCTATGAAACATGTGGAGGAATGTGACTGGTCGGATATGGGATTTGCCCCTCCTAACATAACAGGAGAGATGTCTCTGGGCCCCTCATTGTGGTCGGATAAAGAAAGTGCATGGCCATGCCACTAGTAGTCAAAGTGTTCACCACGCCAAGTAATGTCGACACTCGACGAGAAAGTATTGAGCATACCCATGGATGACACAACATCTCACCTAGAGTTCAACCAGACATCGTGAGGCAAAGGGAGTATACACGAGTATGTCGCTTAGTTCAAACAATTACGGACTGGTTGTATGGAGATACGAGCTGGTCGTAGACTGGTCGAACATAATCACAGAGTGGTCGAAACCTGGTCGTAAGGATTTACGAACTGGTCGTGACCAAATACGAACTGGTCGTATAGAGATAAGACCTGGTCGTAAGTGATGAGGACCTGATAGTAGATCATATTGCATTAAGGTTCGTACGATATAATTTGTGTGTATTCGGGAATCACTATGTTCTGCTAGGAGCTGCTACGACTCGTGATCGGAAAGGGTTTCCGAGTCACAACTGATTACGCATGAACCTACGGGGTCACACACTTAACGGGTTGGAACAAACCAGTATGAATACGATTCGTCAAACATGTTCGGATAGGATCCGTCACGAGCACTATATAAGGAGATGCATGAGGCTGTTGGGAGGTACGTGTGAATCACCACCGAAACCCTAGCCGCCATCTTCTCGAGAGCTCGCCGACGACTTGGTGCTAGTACACCGCGCAGACGGTTGTTCCTTCCTGGACGTGTGGATACCGAGAGGCGCCATCGCGATCAAGGCGCTTTGAGGACGATCCGCGATCTTCACAAGGAACCGCAGACGTTGCTGGAGGATACAATCGACTCGTGAGGACACTGGACGATCGACTACGACCACTACATCGACGCGCTCTACGTTGGACCAGGCTACTCCAACCCTTCTTCCGCTGCTCTGCGCGTCTGGTGGTAATAATCTGTGATCATCTACTTGCTTGGCTTCCTGGTTTGCGTGGTAGAAATTTTTGATTTGTAGCTATCGTAGCCTACCCCGTGGCCCAACACTACGACCACGTAGTCGAATCTCCTTCGACTACGCCCAGTCGAACCTTATACGACCAAGTAGTCGAAACTCCTTTGACTACGCACAGCCGACCCTTCTATGACCACGCAGTCTAACCTCCTTCGACTGCGCATAGCCAAACCTCCTCTGACTACACGTAGTTGAACTTGCTTCGACTACGGATAGTTGAGCCTCTTTCGACTGCGGGTAGTTGAACCTCTAGATAGTCGAGACCCCTTGTCACGCCCTCGGGTAGAAAACCCCTGGAACCCACTATGCACACTGGGCCAGTCCCATGATCTGTGGCTGGTCCGCACAGTTCAACAAAGATATCATCACAGCCATACAACAAACTATAGAAGAAGCAAACAAATAACAAAAGACCTTATGGTCAAGCTTTTTACAGAGGCCTGCCACGCAGGGCTATAACACAGCGAAAAAAGCAAAAGAACACGTGGAAGCCACATGACCTGCCCACAGGCAATCGAGTGTAGGACGTCCTAGCATGCTTGGTCTTCAAAGACCTCCTCTTCAAAGAGGTCGGAGCATCCAGGGAGGTCTTCTTTAGGATCTTGATCAAACAGAGGGCACAAGCCATGAGTACTTTTGAATGTACTCAGCCAGCCGTAGGGAAGGTATGCAAATATATTCATGCAAGGCTCAATGAAGGATAGCTTTATGGTTAGTTTGCAGAAAGCAACATTGAAATTGAAATACAATAAGTAGATTGCAAAGCACAAGTGAAAAAGACTAGTACATAAGTAAACAAGTTTTCTTTTGAAAACAATACATGACCACCCTAGTCGTGTGCCCAAACTACTCACGACCACCCTGGTCATGAGCTGGACCACTCAGAACCAACCACAACAGCAAGTTTTGAGAAAGATCTACCCTTTGCGTGAAATCACCAGGCATACCCATAACCGAGGACGTGGCTATTCGAATAGATTTACACTCTGCAGAGGTTATGCTGCTTTACCCACAAGACACGAGTTCTCTAGTTTGTTTGGCACCCGTCGATGCCCCTACTCACTACCTTAGGTAAGTAGGCTAGAGCATGTGACAAGGCCTTTACAAGGTTCTGCTTTGATTTAGTCCCGCTTGCTAAGGTTTCGCCTTCCTGGCCCCCTCTTGCGCCAAGTGTGGGCGTATATCCCAGGTCCTTCCACACTTCCACCAAAACGGGACCAAATGAAAGCATTACAAATTAGTTGGCCATGACCACCCCATAATGGTCTTTTGGTTGCACGGTGTGGCTGGATCAATAGCTTACAAGGTTAAGTCCTTAGTTGGTGCTCAGGTGAGATCTCCTCATCCCAATGTGCTTCCTGCACCCCCTTTACTACACGATCACTCGCCCGAGCAAAATATTTTTGGGTTCAACCCGGCCAATGACCACCCTAGTCATGGCACAACAAATTTTACTAGCGGCCACATAGGCCAGTGGCCACGCTTGCAAAACAACACATGCTAAGACAAATACGTGCCACAGTTCCATATGCATTTAGTCAAGTTTAACATTAGAGACAAGTGATCGAGAGACAACACATAACTAAGCAGGTTTAAGCAACAATACGCACCCATGTTGGTTATCTCAAAGATGTCTAACTAAGATTACCCAACCTATGGTGGTCCAAAGGTTCATGTCAACATGTGAATCCCAAGTATCCAAGGAGTCATACTGCCAAATTGGCGATTAGCTAATTCCCAAACTATTTTTATACAAATAGCCATGCATGTTGGTATAAAACAAAGTACTTTTGCAAACTGGGATCAACGTGATCAAAGGTCTACGGCTTGCCTTCGTTGAAGAGTTGAAGTTCTTCAGTAGAGGTCGCCGAGTCCACGAACTCTTCGGTGAAGTCGGAAACTACACGCGCGCAAAGAACCAAATAAATACATCGAATTCAAATAAAAACCAAAACTCTCAAACAAGAACCAAAAGAATGACACATAATTAAAAACGGGCTCTCGGGAGGAGGTCCAACTGAGAGGGGGAGGTCGAAGGGGTCCTAAGGAGGAGGTCTTGAGCAGAGCAAGAAAGTTGGGAAAGGCTAAAGGAGATAATAGAGGGCTGCTCAGGCTTTTATGGCCGGGGAGGATGGGAAGAGTAGCTGAGAGACTCTGAACAACACGAGATCAAGGGTAGGTGGCGACAGATGAGCATGGCACTAACGCGCGCAGAAGTCAGCGGCATCGCAGAGAGGCGATGAAAGATTTAATGCGATACAACGTCATTTAATGCACGAGGTCTCCGGTGAAAGCAGCGAGATCTCCGACGAGGGCAGCGCTGCGATGAGCGGGAGAAGAAGGTGAGCAAGGCTGACAGATGGGGCTAGTCAAAAGGGAGGTCATGACCAAAACAGGAGGTCGTGACCAAAGAGGAGGTCGCGGCCCAAGAGGGTGGTCGCGACAAGACGACAAAAGAGGAGGTCGCTACAAAACAACAAAAGAGGAGGTCGTGACCCAAGGGATGTCATATGACCAAGGGGAGGTCGCGTCACAAAGAGGTGGTCGCGGCCTAAAGGGAGGTCGTGACCAAAGAAGGTGGTCTTTGCAAAAAGACCAAGAGGGTGGTCTTTGCAAAAAGACCAGGAGGGTGGTCGCGGCCCAAGGGGAGGTCGCGACACAAAGAGGTGGTTGCGGCCTAAAGGGAGGTCGTGACCAAAGAAGGTGGTCTTTGCAAAAAGACAAGCTCTCGGACCACCAGGGAGGTCTAAACCAAAAGGAAGATCCAACGAGAAGGGGTTCAAAGAAAGGCGTGGCGAAGTGGGGCCGTCCGATTTTGATCGGCGGTTTAAAAAGAGGTGAACGTTTGAACGTTGAACGCGCCAACCAGATTGGCCCGTTCAACACAGATCGAATGGTTCAAAACGAATGGAATGTTTGGACTAGCCGAACATCCAACAGGATCGGGCCGTCCAGCACAGAATGGATGATCCGCAAGGAAAGGAGGTGCGGAGCTAGTTGCGCGGGGAGAAAGGAACGAGTAAAGAAGGGGAAAACAATACCAGATAATTCTAACAACCAAAGGAACCAAACTTAAATTAATTGGAGCTGGATTTAGTCATTTTAAACACCTTAAATTCCAAAATCTCAAGTTAAGCTTTAGGACTTCAATAAAACCGAATGGTTCTTTTTATTTTTGAAAACTAAAAACTCAGGAAAAACTTGGGACGTTACAAACCTACCCCCCTTAAAGGGAATCTCGACCCCAAGATTCGGGCTGGCTAGAGAATAGGCACGGGAACTCTGCCTTCAAGTCCTCTTTACACTCCCAAGTAGCTTCCTCTTTAGTGTGATTGCTCCACTAGACCTTGCATAAATAGAGGACCTTGCTTCTTGTCACATGCTCGGACACTTCCAAGATCTTGATGGGTTGCTCCTTGTAGGTGAGGTCTTGCTGGAGGTCCACGGCTTCTACGAGCATTTTCTCTTCTGGCACACGCAGGCACTTCCTCAACTGCGACACGTGGAAGACGTCATGCACGTCTGACAACTGGGGCAGGAGGTCCAATTGATAAGCCACTTCTCCCCTTCTGTCTAAAATTAGAAAAGGTCCAATGTAACGAGGTGCAAGCTTCCCACTGACCCTGAAGCGACGCATTCCTTTGAAAGGTGAGACATTTAGATACACATGATCTCCCGGAGCAAAAGCTAGGTCTCAACGATGATTATCCGCGATAGCTTTTCTGCCTGGACTAAGCCGTCTTCAGCTTTTCTCGAATGGACTTAACTTGATCTTCGGCTTCTTTTAGGATATTAGGTCCAAGCACTTGTCTCTTACCTATTTCAGTCCAATACAAAGGTGTCCAGCACTTCCTTCCATAAAGAGCTTCAAAAGGGGACATCTGCAAGCTTGCTTGAAAGCTATTGTTGTAGGAAAATTCTGCATATGACAACATTCTGTCCCAGCTGGCCTGGTTCTCTAGAGCACAGGCTCTCAACATGTCCTCGAGGATTTGGTTTACTCTTTTTGTTTGACTATCAGTCTGAGGATGGTAGGCTGTACTAAAATTCAAATTTGTTCCCAAAGCTTTGCTTGTACTTCGCCAAAACACGGAGGAGGACAATCTTCGTGGGTACTCCATGCTGGCACACTATCTTTGCCATGTACAACTCTGCAAGTCTACCTCCTGAGTAGGTGGTCTTCACAGGGATAAAGTGTGCAACCTTCGTCAAACGATCTATGATCACCCATATAGTGTCATAACCAACTTGAGTTCTTGGCAGACCAGTGATAAAAGTCCATGCCAATCTCTTCCCATTTCCACTCGGGTATGTTCAAGGGTTAAAAGAGTCCAGGAGGTCTTTGATGCTCGGCCTTGACTCGCCGACACACATCACACTGGGCTACATACTCAGCGACCTTTTGCTTCATTCTTGGCCACCAATACATTTCCTTGAGATCCTGATATATCTTGGTGCTCCCGGGGTGAATGGAGTACAAGGTCTCATGAGCTTCTTTGAGTATCAATTGCTCGAGCTCTCCCTGGTTTGGTACACAAATGCGCTTGTCAAACCATAGGGTTCCTTGGTCATCTTCGGAAAATCTTGAGAATGTGCCCTTCTTCACGTTCCTTTTGATTTCTAGAACATCTTCGTCTTCTCTTTGAGCTCTTCGGATCTAGTCTTGGAGGGTTGGTTGTAATTGTAGAGCAGCTAGGCAACCTTCTTCTACCAATTTCAACTTGAGCTTTCAAAATTCTTCATGCAATGCTGGCTAGTTTTCCTTGATCATCAAGGTACTGCAGTAGACCTTCCTACTTAGAGCATCGGCTACCACATTAGCCTTTCCTGGATGGTAATGAATTCCCAGATTGTAGTCTTTAATCAGTTCCAACCACCTTCTTTGCCTCATATTAAGATCAGCTTGGGTGAAGATGTACTTCAAGCTTTTATGGTCAGTGTAGACCTCACAACGATTACCAATGAGGTAATGGCGCTAAATCTTCAAGGCATGCACTACGGTAGCCAATTCTAGATCATAAGTGGGGTAATTGACCTCATGAGGCTTTAACTGGTGGGATGCGTAGGCTACCACTTTCTTCTCTTGCATTAGGACACATCCAAGACCTTGTCGTGAGGCATCACAGTAAACCTCAAAGTCCTTTCGGACATTCGGTAAGATCAGTACTGGAGCAGTGGTCAATCGTTGCTTTAGCTCTTGAAAGCTTTGTTCACATGCTGGCGTCCAAGAGTACTTCTTTTCCTTCTTTAGAAGCTGTGTGAGAGGTCTTGCTACTTTGGAGAACTCTTCTATAAACCTGCGGTAGTAACCGGCCATTCCAAGAAAACTTCTAAGCTGAGGCACTGACTTGGGTGACTCCCAATTGAGCACGTCCTGGACCTTGCTTGGGTTGACAGCAATTCCTTCGGCCGACAAAACATGTCCCAAAAAGGTGATCTCTTTCATCCAGAACTCACACTTGTTGAACTTGGCATAGAGTTGGTGGTCTCTAAGCTTGTTCAAGACCAAGCGGAGGTGGTCTTTATGCTCTTCTTCACTGTGAGAGTACACTAGGATGTCGTCAATAAAAACAATGATGAACTTATCCAAGTACTCTATGAACACTTTATTCATCAAATTCATAAAGTAAACAGAGGCATTGGTCAATCCAAAAGACATGACCGTATACTCATAGAGTCCATAACGGGTTGAGAATGCTGTCTTGGGGATCTCCTCTTGGCGGATTTTCAACTGGTGGTACCCTGACCTCAAATCTATCTTAGAGAACACCCCGGCTCCCTTCAGCTGGTTGAACAAGTCATCAATCCTAGGCAGAGGGTACTTGTTCTTGATGGTGACCTCGTTGAGTGCACGATAGTCCACACACATCCGCTGAGTTCCATCCTTCTTTGCAACAAAGATCACTGGAGCACCCCAAGGTGAAGAACTTGGTCTAACAAATCCTTTAACTTGCAACTCTTTAATCTATTTCTTCAATTCGACCAGGTCGTCAACAGGCAAACGATAAGGCCTCTTGGAGATTGGAGCAATTCCAGGGACCAAGTTGATGACAAATTCCAAATCTCTATCTAGTGGCATTCCAGGCAGCTCATCCGGAAAGACATTTGGGAACTTACAAATCACTGGGACGTCCTCTAAAGACACGGCTTGAACACTGCAGACCACTGCTTCTTCCAGCTTCTTCGAAGAGACTTCAAACTCACTCTAATCCCAACTGGACTGCTCAAAGTAATACTTCTTCCACCACAATCCAAAATGGCTTGGTGATCCGAGAGCCAATCCATTCCCAAGATCACATCTAAGGATTTGGTATCGAGGATGACCAAGTTGGCTAGGAACTCTACCCTTTCTATGATCATCTTAACTTGTGGACATCCCTGGTTCGTACTTAACTCCGAACCGGTGGATTGGACCAACAAGGAGGTCTTAAGAGTTGAAATTTTCAACTGATGCTTTGCAGCAAAACTCCGAGAAACAAACGAATGGGAAGCTTCAGAATCAAACAAAATAGTGGCAAGGGCTGAATGTACCACTGTGTTTCGATCACTGTGTCTCGACCAATGTGTTGCGACCGCACAGTTTCAACACTGTGTTTCGATCACTGTGTTTCGACCACACAGTTTTGACCACTGTGTTTCGACAACACAGTCTCGACCACTGTGTCTTGACCACTGTGTTTCGACCACACAGTTTTGACCACTGTGTTTCGACCACTATGTTTCGATCACTGTGTTTTGACCACTGTGTTTCGACCACACAGTTTCGACCACTGTGTTTCAACCACTGTGTTTTGATCACTATGTTTCGACCACACAGTTTTGACCGCTGTGTTTCGACCACTGTGTTTCGACTACTGTGTTTCGGTCACTATGTCTCGACCACTGTGTTCCGACCACATAGTTTCAGCCATTGTGTTTCGACCACACAGTTTCGACCATTGTGTTTTGATCACACAGTTTCACCACCCAGCTTCGACCACTATGATTCAACCACATAGGTCTATGTTTTGAACACTGTGCTTCGACCACTGTTTTTCGATTACTCAGTTTCGATCGCTGAGTCTCAACCACTATGTTTCGACTACTGTGTTTCGAACACTGTTTTTCGATCACTGTTTTTCGATCACTCAGATTCGACCACTGAGTCTTAACCACTGTGTTTCGGCCACTAAGTCTTCGACCAGATTATTTCGACCATGCTGGTCTAAACCTTTGACCACACTGGTCTATGCCTTTGACCACAATGGTCTATGGCTTTGACCAGATCATTTTGACCATACCAGTCTACGCCTTCGACCACACTTGTTTAATACTTCTGGTTTAAGACTTTGCATTCTTTGGAGTTCATTTTGATTTCTAAATACAATCTGAAGTCATATATTCTTATTTGGATTTTGGTTATTCTTGCGTATATAGAAGCCGAAGTGACCGAAGATCCTTCAGTTGATCCAGAACAAGATCAGCAGAACCTCGACCAAGACGAGTCAACACTTTGATCATATTGCACCCAGTCTTTGCAAATTATGTTGCTTTAAATTATGAAATTGCATTGCTATGTTTTGTGCAACTATATTGATCTAGCTCCTAGTTAATGCCTTAACAATAATTGTGTATAAACTTTCAATCCTTGAACTTGGACACTATCATTTGTCACCCTAGAATTAATGGGTTACATACTAGATAATAAGTCTGTATCTAAGTGTCATGCTTAGTTTTGCTTAGATATCTGGTCATGCGGGCATTAAATTGCTCAACAACAATCTTTCCAAACATGAAAACTGGATTTGGGCAGTTGAGGTTGGTGCCTGGCTGGTATGTTGGACTATAAGCTATTTTAAAAACAAAGGAAAAACCTGAAAAATAGATTCCGAATTGGGCGGTTGGTAAGAGTGGCTGGTGCTAGGGGCACGAGAGGATGTTGGTATGTGGATGCACCGCCCAAGTCAATTAAGGATCGAATCATGTGATGACCTCTCATGTAAAACAGTACAACCACAAGTCGATAACATTTACGACCTGGCTAACTAATTTGTTTGCCTCGGCATGGCTTCGCCATTGGTGGATGCGGGTGGATAGTCGGGGGAGAATGAAGCCACGAGAACCGCACAGTGCTAAAGGGAGACCTTCCAAGGACAAGCAAGAGAGTCCAAAGGACGCGATACCTAGTGGTGCGAAGTTGCAATGAGGTGAGACATTATAAAGGTCTTGTGATAATCAACATTAGCTACACATCTACGGAAGTGTGTCGGGGCAGTATAAGTTGATTCATCTCTTGTGGGTAAAGCATACAAACTCTGCAAAGTAAGAAAACTATCTGGATAGCCGTGCTCATGGTCAAGAGTGGTGCTGAGAACTTGCTTGATATAGCTTTCCTCTTTATAAAACCATTTGTGTGTGTGTGTGGAATGAAAAAGGTGGGTTGGAGCCCAGCAGTTGGAAATATTGGGTTGGAGCCCTGATAATGGAGAAAGCCTGGTCGGGGGACAGTGGTAGATACAGGATAGCCCGAGCATTGAGTGGTTGGAGCCACTCAATGGTATCGGAGGTTGGACCTGCACTAGTACTTTACAAATGAAAACTCATTTATGAAACCGATTGGTTAAAAATGCTAAGTCTCAGGATTTCCTACTACTCACTCTAGTTCAAACTTAGCTTTGTGCAAATAAAAGAACTCTGAACTTCTCTTGACTAGCCCTGCATCTATAAGACTGCATTGTGTGTTGGCTTGCGAGTACAGTTGTGTACTCAGGCTCGCTCAATACAATCTTTCAGACCCACTCGATCAAGACCCCTACGACTACTACTCGGAGGCTAGACCTGATGGTGGAGAAGATGGTGAAGCTTAGGCCAGGACCCCCAGTCGCTTGCCTGTGGGTAGAGCGAATGGATCCACTACGATTTGTTCTGCTTCCGCACTCATCCTCGATTCTGTACTCTGACTTTTGTAGAATTGCTGCCTTCATGGCTTTATGTAAAATGGTTGGCCACACGGCCTATTATGTAATATACTATGGCCTTGCCTTTGTTCACATAGAGTCTTATTTACCGAGTAATCTTTATTCATACCGGTGATGCTCACAGAAAGTAATCGCTCATACCGAAACCGCTGTTCACCGAGCACTATTTATATTGAGTGCTGTTTGCGCGTTGGGCTGCTCGGACCTACCTCCTTAGCGCCGCATGGTGGCACCTGGTCATGGACTCCGACCGGTGTCCCCTGCCTTGCCCAACTACAACCTTTGGCCATGATCTGGTTGTGGCCTGGTCATAGACTTGGTCGTGACAATGGACCTGGTCGAAGGCATACTTTGAGCTCTCATGGTTATGTGAACAATCCAAGAATGTATCTGTGTGTGCTATCTATTGATCCAGGGAATAGCACAGCTTGACACAGTGGATTCCAAATTGCAAATTTGGGGTCCGACAAGGAAGCGGGGCACGAGCACCGACTCGTCGGTCGACCCCCACCATTGCCTCCATCTCTAGCCCCATCATCGTCGCCACCGCCGCAGGGGAGGAGGACGAGCAGATGCGGGCGAGAGGATAAGAGGAGGGGAAGGGAAGACGAAGAAGGACAAAAATGTGGTATAGATGAGAAGTTTTGCCATAAGCTGTGATATTTTTTGGTACCGGACCAAAGTGTTGTGCAATGGATGAAAATTTTCCTTTCATTAAACAATTTACATAGAACACCAAGGAAACAACCTCTAAGACTCTTAGGTAAATGAAAAGTTTATGAGGCAAAGTCAAAAGAAATAAACTATAGCAGAGTAGCGTAGTTTAGTGTCAACAATTCGGCATGGCGCGTACGGGTGACGCCATGAATCTGCATGACCGTATTTGGAGGGGACAATGAGAAAGTGTCGGGTGAGGACGCCAACGACAACGATTGTGCGACCGTGCAAAGGCTCACGTGACGATGGAAGCAACTTTCATGACGACGCATGATAATAACCACATGGAGCAGCAATAGCAACCTTGACCATGGTTATGATTAGCTTTTATTAACTACTAGCGCACGGATTTTGATGTCTGGATTTAGACACCTAAACAAGAAGACTAACTCAGACTAGCAATTTTTAGAAGGGGTCAAGCCAGGCCTTCCGCCTTTGCTAAGGGTGGAAAAAAAGTTCAAAACTCGCGAGCCAGCTCGACTCGTTAAGGGTTCGGTTTGAACTCGGTCCCTTAACAAGTCGAGCCGAGCCGGCAATTTAGCCCGTTTTCTTAACGAGCCGAGTTTGAGCTGGCTCGAGAGTTACTTGTTAAGCTTGTTAAAAAAACCAACACAGTTGAGCAGTAGCACCAGACCAGCCCAACCCAACAATCCTTAGATGGTCCATAGAGGTCCAAGTCCCAAGCTGTAATCTCTTGACTTTCTAAAAATTTTATTATGCAGATTTTCCTTTTTTAGCGAGCCTAACGAGCCTAACGAGTCTAACGAGCCCCAAACTAGGATCTCTTGACTTTCTTAACGAGCCTAACGAGCTTAACGAGCCGAGTTCGAGCTTTTAACGAGCCGAGCCGAGCCAAGTATTCTACTCGTTAGCTTAACGAGCCGAGCCGAGCTCGTTTTCTTAACGAGCCGAGCTGAGCTGGCTCGTTATCCACCCCTAGCCTACGCAGACAGGGGCATAGCCAGCCCATGGCCAGGCCTTGGGTCAGCCAAGCTGTGGCCCAACTTGTGGTCCTATTCACATGGAATTTTTTGTTTTATTTATAGATTTCACATGAGAATTTTAGCTAGGCCTCGAGCCTCCGCCACTGTTCACAAGAATGTGGGATTTTTCATATCTCCCACCAAACAATCATCAAATAGCAGGACAATACAAACCAAACTATTGTTGTCTAGTATGCAACCAAGCTCCAATTTAAATATGGCAATTAGTGTGCAAACCAAAGCTCCAATTTAAATATGGCAAAAAAAAAGGAGTGACTAGCGCCCGGACGTACGATCAGAACTTTCACATCGTACGTGTAACAACCTCAAGTTAATTAATGATAATTAGCATGCATCTTATTAACATGCATGTTGTTTTTGAAGCATTTGCATATTTTATTGCACTTGGAGAATCTCAATCTAAGATTAAACTTACACTTCAAATTTTAGCTCCAAAGAAAACAGGAGCAAAAAAAACCTTTGATCATCATCGGATTTTTTTTTTCAAATACTATAATAATTATCATGAATAAATATAAATTTTAATAAATTTTTAGGAGCACTGTTAACCTTATAAAAATCCCGAACACATCCCAAAGGCTGGATAAGAAATTAATTACTGCTCTCAAATGAAAAGTGATCAGTGTGTGGGGGCTTGAAAAATAGAAACTACACTTAACAAAGAAGCCATACAAAAAATTTCAGAATTTTTAGAATTTATTTACTATGTTAAAGCGCTCAGTCAAAACTGGAACACCAAGTTAAAAATAAATTGAATTTCGAAATTCCCAACTTTGCCCATTGCCTTGCCCCAGCCGAAAGCAGCACATGCCACTGCCCATTGCTTTTGTCCAGCCAAACCACACCTCCCTATTGCCACCTTTAAACATTTCTATATCTAGCACCCCTCTTCTCTCACTGCCATTTCTTCCTCCATATAGCAAAGCCATCCACTGCCATTCCTTCTTCCTCTATTTTATTTCCAGCAACACTATCCATTCTTTGCCCCAACCGAATCACACACCTCCCTCTGCCATTTCACTTCCCAACATAGCCCCATCCCCTATCATGCTCTCTCCCAACTGAACATCCCCTCTCCATTGCCATTTGCTTTATTCCAAACCATCACACCTAGTCGAACACCCCTCTGCGACTTTATCTTCTTCCCCAAAGCAGCATCATCTCTTATTCTCTAGCATGAACTCATTTATCACCTTCTCTCCCCTAAATCCCAACCAAAAACTGAGATTCAACCCATGCATGTTATATCATTTTGATCCTCATCTCTTGAGAATCCCAACCAACCAATTCCTTTTCGCATGCAAGTTTGTTTGAGCAAGTTGGAGAAAAAGGAGAGGATGAACTCAATGGTGGTGGTTCGTTGCGGCATGGTGGCTCAGTGAGCAGCACCAGTAAGAAGTGCGGTGCCGAGGTGGCCGGCCGATGGGAGGAAGACAAGAGAGGAGAAGTGAAGGTAGGTTCAGTTTGGTGGCTCTTGCTCGATCTGCTTCAAGCTTATGGTCGGAGGCTCAAACATTGTTGGGTAGGCTCCAAACTTGGTGAGTTAGTTATACTCATAGAGAACTTCAATTTGATCAGTTGGTTTGAGGTTTGGTATACTTGAGCACCAGATTTGAGAGTGGTTTAGTTCGTTCTGTTTGCAGTGTAATCAGAGGTGCGCAATATTGGTGCTTGATCTATTTGGGGGGTCATATTGTGTCGGATTAGGCTAAAATTTGGACGGCATGTTGAGGACTCATTGAACTGCATTCCTGCCAAGTTTTACGCAGTTTGAGTTAGTGTTTTGGAAGTTATGCAATAAAGACCAAGGTGAACAGAAACAATGCTACTCTGTTTTAACACATTTTAGTTACCTCTTGTCAAATGTGGTGGTTGTTGATGATGATGCCAAGTTTATAACTTGATGATGTTGCTTCTAGAGAAGACTCCATTGTATCCACTATTAATAAGAGTGGAATAATGGACGCGGACGAGAGGACGAGCGGACGCGAACGAGTTCGGCGACGACTACGGCGAGCCTCGTCGTGCTTAGGTGATAATCCCGTCCTTAGCACTTAATCGATTTCTTAGTGTGTGTGACGTGTAGACCCCACCTGTCATAGACTGTGGCTTGAATCACCTCGGTATAAATGTAATCCTTTAATTCTGAAAATCCAACATAAATTGTTTTATAACATGAATTTGGTTTAGAACTTCAAAAAAAAATCATAACTAATTCAAAAGAACTCCAAATTAAATGAAACCAATTTTGTTGGTTTGCATTTTTAATGTACTTTCACGTGGTATAATTTTGAAACATGTTACTATCCCAGAAAATTTCAAAGTTAGAATTAAATTCGGTAAAGAATTGTTTTTACACTAGAAATTTGTTTAACTTCAAAAATTCATAGAAAATTCATATGAACTCCAAATGAGATGAACCAAGTTATTTTGGTCATGTAATTCTATTCTCTATTTAACTATGTAATCCTTTTCCCCACAACTATTCTACAAATTTTCACCAAATAATTAATTTAGGATGAACAGTAACCGATTGCTATTTTCTGGATTTTCCAGAAAATCTGATCTTCAAACCGCTATAACTTTCGTATAATAAATCCAAATGGAATGAAATTTTCACCTAAATTCATCTAAAATCATGATATACCCACTGTATAATTTTCATGCATTTTTGAGTATTTTAAATTTTCAGCTTATTTGGTGTTAATTACAATATCATTCTTTCGATAGATTTCTCGACGATACAAACGTATTCATGAGTGTAACCTGAGGTTGAATAAGTGGTACAACAACGGTGCGAGCACCCTCCTCTTGATTATTTTGCTCCTACTGTTTTAAAAAGTTTTGTATGGATTTTAACTTCGCCATTGCATGCTATTTTGAGAAGAATGTTCACGGGTAGAAGTAGTTAATTCCTAATTGTTGCATTACCTTCCTTGAATATTGATAATACCTTGTTGAGTTGATGCCTAGGATATATATATGTATGGGAACTTTTCTATTGTAGGATAGATCGATGCTTAGCCATGCTAGTAGTTGTAATCAAATATGGTTGATGGAACTAGTCCATCGGTGATGGATTGAATCGAATCTTGATGAAATTTGAGGATTATATAGATTGAATTATGGTGAATTTGAGGAATATATCCAGATCTTCATATCTGATTCTTGTGGACTTGTTGGGTGGGTTGTTGTTGTTGTGTGTTGGACTTGGATGGGTGATAGGGTGATGAAGGGAGGTGGTCCGGATTCGTGTAGCCCCGTCTGGGTATTTGAGGATCGGTCTGTGGTGTGATGAACCAAGTCTTACGTACAACCACACGCCGGGTTTATGGGCGATGACTTGGCTAAATAATTTGTTGTGTGTTAGCTATCAAAACACAATTGGGTTGACAACTTTTATTGTTACTGTTTAATTGTTGTGTTGTCAATCTAGTGGGGCATGTTAAGTTTTACCTTACTTGCCTTTAAGGGTCTTTTGCGTATGCCGGATTGCTGTGCAAGGGACTTACACAACGGGGTTCACGTGTGGTGCTAGGCGACTTCAGTCTGCTATGGGATTCTGATCCTCGGGTGGGTTGATAGTTAGGACATGACATTGTAACGGCCTCGTTATGCTATCTCAGTCACACTCCAAAGGAAGAGCACATTGGCCGACATTGAGAGGTATACATATCATGTGGGTAAAGCTATACAACTCTGTAGAGAACTAAATCTATTCGAATAGCTGTGTCCCCGGTCATGGACATCACTTATGGGAAAGCATGCACAGTTAGCTTGTGGGAAATTAGGTTTGGGTTATGGTTGAAAATGTTATATCATTATGTTAGTTTGTTCATATCTGAAATGTTATCATGAACGCGAAGTTCGCATGTTAATTCTTTATGGAATGAATTGTGTCACAAATGGGATGTTCGTGTGTTGATTATATTTGGAGATTATAGTACTGTTGTTGATCATTACTTACTGTTATACAATGTTTTCTAAATATTTTAAAAATGGCAATTTGAATCTATATCGTTTATCTAAATTGCAAAACTTGCTTTATGTTGAAAATTGACTAGTATAGTAGCCTTCCTTTGATACTTACATTCATCCTTATTTTTCTTGAAAAGTCTCGTGAGTACAACTTTGTACTTTAACGGCTTGTCCATTTGTTCAGGTGAGAACGACGGGTGCATCGGCTTTAACTCCAGTTGGTTGCTTGTGGGTTGTGGGCATGCCAACTCGGTTATTTCTCTTTTATTCTAAGTTTGTCTTCCGCTGCGATTTATTATTTGATATTTATTTTCGGCCAATTGGCCCTCTTATGCAAACTTGTACTTAAAGGCTCTGTTTAATGATGTTGTATTTACGCTTCCATTATTCTTGTATATTGTGTATGGATGTGAGTGCAATGTTGTGTTAGGATGTGTGCATGTTAGCCACTGATCTTTGGGAGCTAACATGAGACACGTATCCGGGCACTCGGAATAGCTTTCGTTTCATGTTAAGTGTTGCGCTTTTGGCGTAATCACTTAGCTTGATACGAGCACGATCCTAGGGAGGCCTCACAATGTTAGTATCAGAGTCATACTGACTGTAGGTTAAAGCCGTAGCAATGGACGTTATTAGGATTTTGATTTGCAAAGGATATTTTCAAACTATCAAAAGTTTGGCAAAAATACAAGTAATATAATTCCTTACTTTCTTACCCATCTTAGTATCTAAATTCTTACCTCCCTATTCATTTGATTTGAGAAAAATTATTTTCTCTATTGCTCATCTCTCTTCCAACACTAGAAACGTTAAATAGTCGCCGGTAAAGAGAATTGGTGGAAGAATGAGAAGACGATGCCTTGCTGTGATTTTAGGATTAAGTTAGGGATTATCCTTCAGTATTATACACCCTAATAATAGTACTTATCTTGTAGACGCTGGATTTTGTGGAGATTATTTGCTCTCTTTTGTTCCAAGTAGCTGTGCATCGCCTATAGGCGGGTTGTATCGCAATTATGTTGGAAAACTAACTGTATTTGCATTTGGATTTTGTGCTGTCCATATGGGCTCTAGCACCCCAATTCTTGTTGCATAAATATGTTTTTATTGTGCATTCATGCTAGGTTAAGACATCCCCTACTATCAACTGCTTACCTTATGCTTTTTCCCTCGTTCCTTTTTGCCGGTTACTAACGAGTTGTATGGCAATAGGATGTGAGGTCATAAGACTCATTTGACATCGGAAGTAATGGAGGACTCACAGCCCGTGGGTTCTCAAATCACCGATGATCAGCCCCCGAATCCTCAACGGCGCAATCCGGAGCATCCCGACCCCGCAATTTCAGCATGTGGGTCGGCAAGAAGAAGTGACTCCACCTCAGCCATCCGTGGCCGAAGTGTTGGCCTAGATGGAACAGAGTCAGCAAGACCAAACTCTAATCTTGTAGTAAATTTCTTAGAACACCGCCAGTGTCCAAGGTGCTCAAATGGCAGCGGAAGGAGCCGGTTTTTATGGCTCTCGATTTGTTGATTTTCTGAGCACAAAGCCACCAGTGTTCTCTCGTTCGGAGGACCCTCTCGAGGCTGATTATTGGCTTCGTACCATCGAACAAAAACTGATCATCACTCAGTGTGCTGACAACAAAAAGGTCTTCTACACCTCCAATCAACTCGAAGGGGCCGCTTGTGAATGGTGGGATAATTTTTGCGCCATGCAGCCCGCTAGTCATGTTCCATCTTGGGACGAGTTTCGGATAGCTTTTCGAGTTGCACATGTTCCCTCCAGCATCATAAGTATCAAGAGGCGTGAGTTCCTCATGCTGAAGCAAGACGATAAGTCCGTGATGGAGTATCTCTACGAGTTCAATCATTTGGCTCGTTACACTCCGGACGATGTCTCTACCGATGCAAGGAAGCAAGATCAATTCATGAATGGGCTATCGAAAGTATTGCAGTTGGCGCTTGCTGTACACGACTTCCGCAACATCCAACAATTGGTTGATAAGGCTATGGTGGTGGAGAATAAAATGCAAGCAGTTGTGGAATTACGTCTATTCAGCGAGTCTTGATGTGATTCTTGGCATGGATTGGTTGTCTCGGCACATGGGACAAATCGATTCGACGACAGAAGCTCATCTCTATCTAGTCCTCCCATGAAAGCGTGTTCACTTTTCGCCAGAAATCTAGGCCCAAGATCTCTTCAAGGCGGCAGGCGAAGCCGCTCTAGATATTAGCGAAGTCCCAGCAGTTTGTGACTTCGTTGATGTCTTTCCCGCAGATCTTCTAGGGATGCCACCCGTTCGAGACCTCGAGTTTGTCATTGAGTTGGCTCCGTGCACGCCCCTATCTCAAAGAGGCCTTATCGGATGCCACAGCGATTGTGGAATTCAACATAAAGAGGGCGCAAGAGAGGGTTTCATCCGCCTAGCTCATCTCCTTGGGGTTGTCCATAATCTTCAGAAAGAAGAAGGGCGGTACTAAGCATGTCGTTGATTACCGCCACTTAATGAAGTGATGAGAAGAACAAGTATCCATTGCCCTCAGATCGACGATCTCTTGATCAATTAGCTGGAGCTCGAGTTTTCTCCAAGATTGATTTGAGAGTGGGATATCATCGAGTTCGGATTCGACTTGAGGATATTCCAAAGACGGCATTCTCTACTCGCTACGGTTTGTAACGAGTACTTCGTCATGTCATTCGGCTTAACCAATGCTCTGCCTTGTTCATGAACCTCATGAATTCGGTATTCATGGAGTATTTGGATAAGTTTGTCGTGGTCTTCATCGATGATATTCTTATCTACTCCAAGAACGATGAGGAACATGCGAGCATCTGCTTGTGTTAGGCAAGCTGCGTGAGCACAATTGTCTGTGAGTTTAGCAAGTGTGCATTCATTGATTGAAGTGTCTTTCTTAGGCCACGTTCTTTCGGCGGGAGGCGAGTCGTTGACCCTAGCAAGGTCGCGATGTTCTTTCATGGTCGACTGCTTTGGTCACCGATGTAACGGAGTTTTCTCGGTTTAGCGGGATATTATCGTCGCTTATCGAGAACTTCTCCAAGATCATGGCCGATGACGGAGTTGCTCAAGAAGGACAAGAAGTTCGTGTGGTCGCTGAGTGTGAGGAAAGTTTCCAAATACTCAAAAGCGTTTGACCACCGCTCCGTTCTTGTTCTTCCCGATATCCATCGAAGCTTCGATATCTTTTGCGATGCTTCTCGTCGAGGCCTCGGTTGTGTCCTTATGCAAGAAGGCAAGGTAGTGGCCTATGCATCAAGGCAATTGAGACCTCATGAACTCAACTACCCTACTCATGACTTGGAGTTAGGCTGCGTGATTCATGCACTTAAGATCTGGCGACATTACCTAATTCCAGTGTCGTTGTAGAAGTGTATTCGGATCACAAAAGCTTAAAGTACTTATTCACACAAACTGACTGAACCTCGGGCAAAGGAGATGGTTGGAGTTGATCAAGGATTATGATATGGGTATTCACTACCATCCGGGCAAGGCTAATGTCGTTGCCGAGCGCGCAATAGTCGCAAAGCGCATTGCAATGCCTTGTTGTCCAAGGAGATTCAGCCCACTCTTGGAAGAATTTCAGCGTCTCAACTTGAGTTTAGTTGAGCATGGTTCTCTCATCGCCTTGGTTGTGCAACCAACCTTGTGGATCGGATCAAGTCCGCTCGTGATCGGATGTTGGAGTGAGCCACATTAAGGAGAATGTCAAAACGGAACAACCAAGTGCTTTTACGAGGATGAGCATGGTGTTGTGAGGTTGAACGCCTTAATGGTTCCAAAGGACATGGGGTTGCGAAATTTGATACTCCATGAAGCCCATGATTCGCCTTTATCCATTCATCCGGGGCCACAAAGATGTATCAAGATCTCCTTGAGAGATTTTGGTGGACCCGAATGAAGAGGGAGATTGCGGTTCGTTCTGAAAGCGGCGTGTGTCGTCGTGGGCATAAAGAGGGCCCTTCACCTTTGCTCGTGGAATGGAAGTGGGATTCGTCGGCATGGACTTTATCACCGGTGCTGCGAGCATAGAAGAGGGCTGCACAAATTTCAGCAAGCCGCAGCTTTCAAGAACCGTGTGTTTGGCCGCCCATCCCTCCTGAAATTCAAGACTCGACACCTCTGAGAGCTCCTATGGAAGTGTCTCCACCACCTCAGCAAGAAATCCAGCAAGGGCAGCTCAGAAAGAAGTGTCAAAGCCGACGCCATCGAAACAAGCAAGTTACTTGTTTCACTTGCGCAATCCGGGTCATTATGCGGTTTTTTGTCCGGAGAAGCGCCAAGCTATTACCATTCGAGGTCAAGATCTTTAAGAATCCCTTGATCAGTAGTCCGATGTTATTTCTCAGAACACCGATCGTGCTCATGTCAACCATGTCACCACCGAGGAGGCGCAGGAAGCACCCGACGTCGTGTTGGGCACACTTCTAGTCAATTCGACTTTTGCGACCGTGTTGTTTGATTCTGGGGCCTCTCATTCTTTCTTGTCAAGAGGCTTTGCTACACTTCACAATGTCTCACTCAGCTTGTTGCCTACACCTATGATGATTCAGTCACCAGGTTTAGAAATGAGAAGCATTCATGAATGTCGTGAAGTTGAAATTGAGATTAAAGGGGTGAAGTTTTCGGCCAATCTTATTGTGATAAATTCAGCGGGTCTTGATGTTATTCTTGGGATGAATTGGCTATACAAGAGCCGTGGTCAAATTGATTGTGCCTGCAAAGCTATCACTCTCACAAGTCCTCTTGGTTTTCGAGTCGAAATGGTGCCGAAATTGGAGCATCCACATCTCTATGTCCTTAGCGGCGAAGAATTGCCAAAATTGAGTGAAGTTCCAGTGGTGCGTGAGTTCCCGGACGTATTTACCGAGGAACTACTGGGCATGCCACCCGCATGAGAAGTTGAATTCGTGATCGAGCTGCAGCCCGGAACTGCTCCAATATCAAAACGGCCCTATCGAATGCCACCAAATGAGTTGGTTGAATTGAAAAAGCAACTCACGAAACTTCAAGAGAAGGATTTCATTAGGCCGAGCTCCTCACCTTGGGGATGCTCAGCTATATTTGTGAAGAAGAAGGACCACAGTCTGCGGATGTGTGTTGACTACCGTCCGTTGAATGATGTCACCATCAAGAACAAGTATCCGCTTTCATGGATTGATGATTTGTTCGACCAGATGACCGGTGCCTGTATATTCTCCAAAATTGACTTGAGATTGGGCTATCATCAAGTTAGGATCAGATCTGAAGACATTCTCAAGATGGCATTCTCAACTCGTTATGGCTTGTACGAGTACACCATCATGTCCTTCGGTTTGACGAATGCACCGGCCTTGTTCATGAATCTCATGAACACAGTGTTTATGGAGTATTTGGATAAATTTGTGGTCGTGTTTATTGATGACATTCTCATATACTCCAAATCTGAAAGGGAGCATGAAGAACACCTTCGGCTTGTGTTGGACAAGCTCCGAGAACATCGACTCTATGCAAAATTCAGCAAATGTGAATTTTGGCTAAAAGAAGTCGCCTTTTTGGGTCATGTGCTATCCGAGGGAGGAATTGTTGTAGATCCAAGCAAAGTTCAAGAGGTACTTAATTGGAGACAGCCCAAGTCCATCTCCGACATCCGCAGTTTCCTTGGTCTTGCAGACTATTACCGTCGTTTCATCGAGAATTTTTGAAAATTGCAAGACCAATGACCCAATTGTTGAAGAAAGAAAAGAAGTTTAATGGTCAGAGGAATGTGATGCAAGCTTTCAGATGTTGAAGGATTGTCTAACCATTGCACCCGTGCTAGTCCTGCCGGATATTCACAAAAACTTCGATATCTACTGCGATGCATCCCACCATGGTCTTGGTTGTGTTCTTATGCAAGAGGGCCGAGTTGTAGTGTATGCATCAAGGCAATTGAGACCTCATGAGAGGAATTATCCCACTCATGACCTTGAGCTTGCAGCAGTGGTTCATGCTCTGAAGATATGGCGCCATTTCCTTATCGGCAACCGCTGTGAAGTCTACACTAATCACAAGAGTTTGAAGTATATCTTCACTCAAGCCGATCTGAATCTAAGGCAAAGAAGATGGCTTGAGTTAATCAAAGACTATGATATGGGACTTCATTATCATCCAGGGAAAGCAAATGTCTTGAGCCGATGCCTTGAGCCGAAAATCACAATGTAACTGCGTTTCGGTTAGACCCGAGACAGAAGCACTATGCAACGAATTTCAACGGCTCTACATGGAAATGGTTAGCGAGGGTTTTCTCGCTACCTTGGAAGTGAAACCAACCGTAGAGGACCAGATCAAGATGCCCAGAAAGATGACAAGGGTATGGAAAGAATTAAGAAGAAGATGAAGCTCAGCAAAGCCAAGTGTTTCTCCGAGGACCACCAAAGAGTTTTGTGGTTCGGAAAGCGTTTGGTTGTGCCCAATGATGCGAAGCTTAAAGAATTAATCCTTCATGAAGCCTATGATTCTCTTTTCTCCATTCATCTAGGAAGTTCAAAGATGTATCAAGACTTGAAGCAAAAATTATGGTGGACTTGGATGAAGCGAGAAATTGCATGCTTTGTTGCCAAAGTGTGATGTGTGTCGACGGGTGAAGGCCGAGCACCAATAGCCAACGGGTATGCTTTAGCCCCTCCCCTTTCTCGAGTGGAAATGGGATGAAATCGGCATGGATTTCATCACCGGGCTTCCAAAGATTCAGCAAGGGTACGACTTCATATGGGTGATTGTCGACCGTTTATCGAAAGTTGCTCATTTTCTCCTCGTCAAGACTACCTATTCAGGAAATCAATTGGCGGAGTTGTACATATCAAGAATTGTGTGTCTCCATGGTGTGCCCAAGATAATTGTTTCAGATCGAGGAACTCAATTTACTTCGTATTTCTGGAATTGCCTCCATGAAGCAATGGGAACTCAACTATCCTTTAGCACCGCTTACCACCCGCAAACCGGAGGCCAAACCAAGAGGGTGAATCAAAATTTGGAGGACATGTAAGAGCACGTGTGCTGTCCTATATCAAGAAATGGGATAAATGCTTGCCATTCAAGGAATTCTCCTATAACAATAGTTATCAAGCATGCCTTCAAATGTCACCTTTTGAAGTGTTATATGGAAAAAAGTGTAAGACACCACTCAACTGGTCCGAATCTAGGGAGAGACAATTATTTGGTCCAGATTTGATAAATGAAGCCGAAGAGTAAGTTCGCGAGATAGGGAGAGAAGACGGACGGCTCAGTCTCGTCAAAAGAGCTATAACGACCGTCATTGATGCGAGTTGAGTTTTGAGGTGGACGATCATATTTACCTTAAAGTCTCCTCGATGAAAGGAATGCAACATTTTCAAATCAAGGGCAAGTTGGCTCCTCGCTATATCGGTCCTTTCCGAATTCTAGCAAAACGAGGATCAGTGGCTTATCAGTTGGAGCTACTACCATCACTTTCAGATGTACACCAATGTATTCCATGTCTCTCAACTGAAGAAGTGTCTTTGAGTTCCAACCGAAGCAACCAACTTAGAAGACCTCAATTTGCATCCCGATCTTTCTTATCGAGAGCACCCGATACGCATTCTTGAAGAAATAGAGCGCAAGACAAGGAATCGCGTCATCAAGTTCTTGAAGGTTTAGTGGAGCAACCATAATGAAGATGAAGCAACTTGGAAGTGTGAAGACCGGATGCGAACCGAATATCCCGATCTTTTTCCTTCTGTTTGAAGTGCCTTCGAATCAAGAAAGGAAATGTTAAACAAAGCAATGGAAATGAAAATGTAATAGAAATTCCTTGTAACTTTGTTAGGATGTCTTAGCAATATCTTTAAAGGAAATCAAGACAATAAATGTTGTATCTTCTTCTAGGACCTTCTGGTCCAACTTCAGACCTACCGAGATCTCGGGGTCAAGATCTTTTGTAGGGGGGGGGAGGTTTGTAACATCCCCAAGTTAATTAATGATAATTATTATGCATCTCATTAACATGCATGTTATTTTTGAAGCATTTGCATATTTTATTGCACTTGGAGAATCTCAATCTAAGATTAAATTTACACTTGAAATTTAAGCTCCAAAGAAAACAGGAACAAAAAAAAACCTTTGATCATCATCGAGATTTTTTTTCAGATACTATAATAATTATCATGAATAAATGTGAATTTTAATAAATTTTTAGGAGCATTGTTAACCTTATAAAAATCCCGAACACATCCCAATGGTTGGATTAGAAATTAATTACTGCTCTCAAATGAAAAGTGATCAGTGTGTGGGGACTTGAAAAATGGAAACTACACTTAACAAAGAAGCCACAAAAAAAATTTCAGAATTTTTAGAATTTATTTACTATGTTAAATCGCTCAGTCAAAACTGGAACACCAAGTTAAAAATAAATTGAATTTCGAAATTCCCAACTTTGCCCATTGCCGTGCCCCAGCCGAAAGCAACACATGCCACTACCCATTGCTTTTGTCCAGCCAAACCACACCTCCCTACTGCCACCTTTAAACATTTCTATATCTAGCACCCCTCTTCTCTCACTGCCATTTCTTCCCCCATCTAGCAAAGCCACCCACTGCCATTCCTTCTTCCTCTATTTTATTTCCAGCAGAACTATCCATTCTTTGCCCCAACCAAATCACACACCTCCCTCTGCCATTTCACTTCCCAACACAGCCCCATCCCCTACCATGCTCTTTCTCCCAACTGAACAGCCCCTCTCCATTGCCATTTGCTTTATTCCCAACCATCACACCCAGTTGAACACCCTCTGCGACTTTATCTTCTTCCCTAAAGCAGCATCATCTCTTCTTCTCTAGAATGAACTCATTTCATCACCTTCTCTCCCCTAAATCCCAACCAAAAACTGAGATTCAACCCATGCATGTTATATCATTGTGATCCTCATTTCTTGAGCATCCCAACCATCCAATTCGTTTTCGCATGCAAGTTTGTTTGAGCAAGTTGGAGAAAAGGAGAGGATGAACTCAATGGTGGTGGTTCGCTACAGCATGGTGGCTCAGTGAGCAGCGCAGCAAGAAGTGCGGCGCCGAGGTGGCCGGCCGACGGGAGGAAGACAAGAGAGGAGAAGTGAAGGTAGGTTCAGTTTGGTGGCTTTTGCTTGATCTGCTTCAAGCTTATGGTCGGAGGCTCAAACGTTGTTGGGTAGACTCCAAACTTGGTGAGTTAGTTCTACTCATAGAGAACTTTGATTTGATCAGTTGGTTTGAGGTTTGGTATAATTGAGCACCGGATTTGAGAGTTGTTTAATTCGTTCTGTTTGCAGTGTAATCAGAGGTGCGCAATATTGGTGCTTGATCTGTTTGGGGAGGTCATATGGTGTCGGATTAGGCTGAAATTTGGATGGCATTTTGAGGACTCATTGAACTGCATTCCTGCCAAGTTTTACGCAGTTTGAGTTAGTGGTTTGGAAGTTATGCACTAAAGACCAAGGTGAACAGAAACAACGCTACTCTGTTTTAACAAATTTTAGTTACCTCTTGTCAAATGTGGTGGTTGTTGATGATAATGCCAAGTTTATAACTTGATGATGTTGCTTCTAGAGAAGACTCCATTGTATCCACTGTTAATAAGAGTGGAATAGTGGACACGGACGAGAGGACGAGCGGACACAAACGAGTTCGGCGCGTTCTGGCAGGCCGTCATGCGCCGGCCTTGCGCTTTAGGTGATAATCCCGTCCTTAGCACTTAATTGATTTCTTAGTGTGTGTGACGTGTAGACCCTACCTGTCATAGACCGTGGCTTGAATCACCTCGGTATAAATGTAATCCTTTAAGTCTGAAAATCCAACATAAATTGTTTTACAACATGAATTTGGTTTAGAACTTCAAAAAAATCATAACTAATTCAAAGCAACTCCAAAGTATTGCGCTTTTGGCGTAATCACTTAGCTTGATATGGGCACGATCCCGGGGAGGCCTCACAGTATGCCCCTCAGTTGTCAGATCTCATTTAGATGGACCACAACAAAAATTCTCGATTTGGCGTGACAAAAAAAATCGTGACCCACAACAATAAGTTCTATGGTTGCAACAAAATTTCCATTCCAATGCAACAAACACAAATGCAAACTAAACGAGAACAACTGTAGCAACAAATACAAGAATCTGTTACAACAAAATTGAAACATTGTTGCAACAAAAAAGAGTAAAAAACCACTAAATCAGCCCTAGCATTTTGGAGAGAGCACTGCAACATTCTGAAATAACTACTGCAACAACTCGACTTACTGATGTCAACATTTTAGATGGGCTCGGAGTAGGAGGAGGAGGTGGTGGCCAGCCCACACCGCCACCTCGACACCGGTCGGATCTAGCATCCCCGGTACCACATCCTCGTCGTCCTCAACCCCAATCGGGCCACTACTGAGTTTGCCGTATGTGGGGGATCGCCATTGCCGGGATCGATGAGTAAGCACGAGCTACTTCGGTAAGGCCTCTCCGGCCTCGGTGGTGGCAGTGGCGCCCTTGGCTTTGGGCTCCAGGAGGTCGATGTAGGCTCGCTATTCGTTGCTCTAACTCCTCCGGTCGCCATCCAGTGCTCAGCCGCGACGTCCTCTCCTCGACGACACAAGAGACGGTGTCCTCAGAAGGAGAGGCCTCTACGTGAGCTCAGGTTGCGACAAGAAGGAGGAGCATGGAGGAGCGCTTAGCTCTGATCCAACCGTGGCCATGTGCGGGCATGGCCAAAGAGACGGAGAATGAGAGAAGCACAGATATTGAATACAACGAAGCTACACTTGCTTGGATGGGAGTTGAAGATAGATAAGATGATTACGTGATTTTTTTAAAATAATCTATTTTTATTCTAAAATACATTAATATACCTCCGATTTCTTATTTTACAGAAATAATAGTGTGTCGCTCCACTATCGACTTGAGCTAGTCGCCCAACGGTTGCGCACCAAGTGTCCTAGTCACCCATCAGTTGAGCGACTAGTCCCTTCGACTACTAGTCGCTCAACCGTGGAGCGACTTAGCCCATAGTCGCACAGCCATTGGGCGATAGCCCTTAGTCGCTCAATGGTTGAGCAACTAGGGGCCTATAACCCCCGCGCGCACCTACCCGCGTCATTCCTTCGCCATTTCACCAAGCCAACCAAAGAGCAGAGTAGTCGTGAGGAGAAGAGAGGAAGAGAAAGAGGAGAAGAGAGAGGAGAAGAGAGAGGAGAAGAGGGGGAGAGAAAGAGAGGAGAGGGAGGTGGAGGGAAAGAGAGGAGGAGAGGTCTGCGCATTGATGAAGGTGAGTCCCCTGCACATCTTTATCGATTTAATTTTTAAACCATGGTAGGTTAGCAACTAAAACCATTAGATGTGTATTTGTGTAAATAGTGCAGTCGTATAAGTAGTGTCAATTTAGTTGTTAATATTTGTAAATAGTGCAGTCGTAGAACTAACGTCAATTTAGTAGTAGTTAATAGTTGTAAATAGTGTAGTCGTACAACTAACGCCAATTTAGTTGTAAATAGTGTAGTTGTAAAACTAGCGCCAATTTAGCTTTTAATAGTTGTAAATAGTGTAGTTGTAAAACTAGCGTCAATTCAGCTTTTAATAGTTGTAAATAGTGTAGTCGTAAAACTAGCGCCAATTTAGCTTTTAATAGTTGTAAATAGTGTAGTCGTAAAACTAGCGCCAATTCAGCTTTTAATAGTTGTAAATAGTGTAGACGTAAAACTAGCGCCAATTTAGCTTTTAATAGTTGTAAATAGTGCAGTCGTAAAACTAGCGCCAATTTAGCTTTTAAAAGTTGTAAATAGTATAGTCGTAAAACTAACGCTAATTTAGCTTTTAATAGTTGCAATGCGGCTATGACTATACCATAACCCTAACCTCTTTACCCCGTACCCTAACCCTAACCCCTAAACCCTGAAACCCTAAAATCGAAATGCGGCTATGACTATATATGTTGAGGAATATGCGGTTAATGCAAGAATGCAACTTAATTTTCAGAGCTACGCTATAAACAATTAAATCACTAATTGTGTCGTAATTGCTAACTTGAAATTGATTTGCAGGTATGGCTCGCGACCTTGGTGGTTCGGATTGGCCTTTAGGCCTGCTAGACCGGCGCGATCGACACGCAGCACCGTGCCAAGCGTCGTGTCCCGCATCCTGAGGGCGGGGATGAGGTGACTAAGTTGGGGGTGGTCCATACGCGGATACCCCGACGGGCTTGGAGACTAGACCCACGCTGCAGAGACAGGTTTGTGTGCAAACTGTGGCGCTTCTTTTTATCATATGCCCGCTATGTACTTCTTCATGCTTTGCAGGCTAAGCGATGCTGGTCTTCTACCTCTCGCGCGGATAGTGGAGGCCACCGACGAGGACAGTGCTCTGGTCGAGAACGACGGGGAGGTCCAGGCAGGCCCGAAGCGGTCACAACGGTTCCCGTTTGACCGGTCGCTGCTGATAGCTCTGGTGGACTGGTGGTGGCCCAAGACGCCTACCTTCCACCTCCCATTCGGGGAGATGGCCCCCACTCTGGAGGACGTCGCGGTGCTACTCTACCTACCAACCACGGCATCCGCCGTTTCCCCATCGACACGCCGCTAACCGGCGTGGACGACTCGCCGGGCCACTTGAGGGTTCTTCCGACCGAGGTCAAGAAGAAGATACTACGTCTTCCCGACGTGACAGAGGCATGGCCCGCCCCTACGGTGGCCTTCGTAGTTCCGGGTACGTATGCTATCTGTTTTTCCTATTTAGCGATGCACTATCCTGGCCTTATGACGGACTTACTATTATTCGTTTGTGCGCAAGTCGAGCGGATGGTCTCGGAGCCCACCGAGTACCAGGTGTCACGCAGTACCTCAAGGCGTACTTGCTGTGGCTATTCGGTTGGGTACTATTTACCAGTAGCCACGGTGACTTTGTCGACGTCCGCCTCGTGCGGTACGCAAGGGCCATCGCCGACGGGGAGGAGGTTCAGATCAGCTGGGGATCAGCCGTACTTGCCGTGACGTGCCGTGGCATGTGCGAGGCGTGCTGCAGGATGAGGCCGACCTCTATCCTCACAGGTTGCCCCCTCCTGCTACAGCTGTGGTTGTTCGAGCGCTTCCCCCTTGGACGGCCGATGCTGCTCGACACCAGTCCGTACCGCACGGACATGTACCATGGGGGCGCAGTGGACCGATCGACCACAGGGTCCCTTTGGTGCTGTAGACGGGTACGTACTCTCATGTACCTTTACTTTTGTTGTATTACAGGTCATCCTTTGCAACCACTGTTTTGGCTCACATGCACAGTTTGCACACATGTAGGTCACACATGTGTACGAGCACTTCATCGAGCAACTCGACCGCCTCACCACAGACGACGTGCACTGGGATCCGTACTCTGCTCAGGAGATGGAGGGCCGTGCTCTCGCCAGGCCGTCCTCACTGTGCTGGCGTGACCAGGCGTTCTGGCTGACACGGAAGAAGCTCGTCTTCGATGTGTTCGTCCAGGACTACGCGATGCATAGGGTGATGCGCCAGTTCGGCCTCCACCAGGTTGTTCCAGTCCTCGTCAGGCATTGGGTCCTGGACTCGGTCCACGCGTGAGTTACACACAACACATGTCCCAATATTTTTTCAGTTCTGTTACGATGGCTTCTAATTGTAGTGGTACGTTTCACAGTAGGACGAGCTAGGCGGGGAAGATGGCGCCGTGGCTGGCAGAGTGGGCAGACGCCCTCGAGGACTATGTGTAGGAGGGCACCACGTACGACCCCAATGTATACGACAAGTACCTACGCTGGTATGCTCCACAGACACGTACTAGGCTAGTGCATGTCATTGACCCTCCCCCCACTCATACCAGCACCGATCGATGTGTACCCTGTACACTTCGTGTGAAACGTGCACCTCGTGGTAGGTACTCTTGTGTTTCGAAATGTCTGAGTATGTTTACAACAATTACAAGTTTGACACTTTCATGTACTCCTCACAGACGGACATCACCATCGGATTGCGAGGGACGCCAGGTCAATCTTGGACAGGGTTACCCATAGTGCGAAGGTGACGAGCCATCAGAGGTTCTCCATTGGGTCTCTGATGGGGACGAGGCGGTCGTGAACCCGACGTCGGTCGCATGATGATTCAGACGTGCCACGCCGACGCAGTACGCTGAGGCCAAGATGTCTGCGGCTCTCACCAGAGACCCTAGAGGGCCACGTACGCGTTCCTGTCGGCACCGACCATCCCGGATGGTCGGTGCACATGCTCCACCCCCGCTATTGTCGGGCCAGGCTGGAGGGTCAGGGTGGGCACGTGGCTACGCACCACCACCGCCACCGCCGTCGTTCCTGGACCCCTACGAACTATTTGGGCAGGGCGGGTATGGTGGCTATGACACTTGGACGCGCGCCATGGCCCACGCCGAGGGTATGTTTCCTCTCTCCATGTTTGTTCGCGTTGATATATTGCACGAATAAACAATATTTGTCCTGCAGGTTGCGCGCCCTAGCCAGGAGTAGAGCTCTCCTCACACGAGGAGCCCCCACAGGACGTGGACGTGATGAGGCCATCACTGTCATGAAGGCTTCATCTACATCATCAGATTCACACAACATTGACAATGAAAAGACTAGTGTTGGCCATACGGTTGAGGCTTTGCAAGAATTGTACAAGGGACCAATCACTGAGTTAGAGCAAGGGAACTCACCAAACAGGTGAATCTGATCCTAAGTTCCTTTGATTTCACTGATAAGGACAGCTTGCTACCTAATGCTTCCACTTTGTGTACTGTTAGGCTATTAGGTGAGCAAGAACTTGGTACTACCAAGCGGGAGGAGAGGGAGGCCGGCACACCAAGACAGGGTCCAAAAGGACGAGACGACAACACTTCACTTATATCAAATGTGAAATCAGCTCCACCAACTAGTGCTAAACCTGCTAGTTCTTTTAAATCAATGCAATCAGCTGCTGGTTCTAACACTAAATCAAGTTCAATTCAATGTTTTCGCTGCCAAGGACGTGGTCATTATCCTCATGAATGCCCTAATGTTAAGTCTATGATTGTAACTGAAACTGATTATGATTCTGCTTCTAATTCTGGAACTGAACCTATTTCATGTGATGATAATAACACTACGAATGAATCTGATTCTGATGATCAATGTCCTGGTGAAGGTGAATTTTCTTTAGTTGTTACTCCATGTTTATCAATGCTTGTTAAAGAAGACAATCCATCTCAACGTTGCAATTTGTTCATGAACAGTGCTAAAGTAAATGATACTAATGTCAAAATAATCATTGATAGTGGTTCATGCCAAAACCTTGCTAGTGTTGACATGTGTGAAAAGCTTAACCTAAAATTGCTTAAACATCCTAATCCATATTGTGTGCAATGGTTTCGTGAGGGAAGTAAAGTTAAAATTCAGCACTGTGTGGAAGTTTCCTTCAAGGTTAACAAGTATGAGGATACCGTTTTATGCGATGTTGTGCCTGTGATGGTATATCATTTACTGGGTCGTCCATGGTTGTTTGATCGCAATGTACATCATGATGGATGAGCCAAAACTTATATCTTCATGTGGGAAGGTAAGAATAGGATTTTACTACCGCTTACTCCATCCCAAATACATGCCACGACGTAAACGACAAGAGAAATCACAAAGATGTTGTTCAAAGACCAGAAGCCAAAGGTAAGCATTGAAAAGGTTTTGATTGCGACGAAAACAGATCTGAAAGAGGCGAACAATGATCCTAGTGTTATGCACTTTGTTCTTGTTTATAAGGACACTAAGGTTATGCTTACAACTAATGATTTAAACACTCTATCTAGTGCTGTCTAGTCATTGTTGCAGGCATACGACGACTTTTTTCCTAAGGAGGCGCCACCCAGACTTCCGCCACTTCGTGGGATTGAGCGCCAGATCGACTTCATGCTAGGTGCCTCACCGCCGAACCGACCACTGTACTACACCAATCCAACCGAAACCAAGGAAATATAGCGGCAAGTGCATGAGCTTTTGGACAAAGGGTATGTATGAAAGCCTTTCTCCCTGCGTCGTCCCTATTATTATTGTTCCTAAGAAAGACGGTACGTGGAGCATGGAGAATATATGTTGATTATCGTGCTATCAATAATATCACTGTTAGATATCGTCACCCTATACCTAGGCTTGATGATATGCTAGATGAGCTTAGTGGAGCACACATATTCTCAAAAATTGATCTGAAAAGTGGATACCACCAGATTCGCATGAAACTAGGAGATGAATGAAAAACTGCTTTTAAAACAAAGTTTGCATTGTATGAGTGGTTAGTCATGCCTTTTGGGTTAACTAATGCACCAAGTACTTTCATGTGCTTGATGAATCATGTTTTAATAGCTTTCATTGGTCATTTTGCGGTAGTCTACTTTGATGATATTTTGATATATAGCAAAACCATAGCTGAACGCTTAGATCATTTGAAACAAGTGCTTGATGTGCTTAGAACTGAGTAGCTCTTCGCTAACTTTGCTAAATGCGCTTTTTGCACTGATAAAGTAGTGTTCCTTGGGTTTGTTGTTTATGGACATGGAATCGAAGTTGATGACTCTAAAATTGATGCAATTAATAATTGGTTTGTTCCTATTAATGTGAGTCAAGTGCATAGCTTCCATGGTCTTGCTGGCTTTTATCGTTACTTCGTGAGAGATTTTAGTACTATTGCTGCCCCGTTAAATGAATTAACAAAGAAGGGAGAAACTTTGTGTGGGGGTGGCACAACGAAGCGCTTTTGATACTTTGAAAACACATCTCACACAGGCGCCTCTATTAGCTCTACCTGATTTCACTAAAACCTTTGAGATTGAATGCGATGCTAGTGGAATAGGTATTGGTGGTGTTCTTATGGAGGAAGGTAAGCCAATGCTTATTTTTTCTGAGAAATTGAATGGAGCTCAACTGAATTATCTTGATTTTGATAAGGAGCTCTATGCACTGGTACGTGCTCTTGAAATTTGGCAACAATACTTATGGACTAATGCTTTTGTCATACATTATGACTATGAATCTCTCAAGTACTTGAAAGGCCAATCTAAGTTGAATCGTAGACATGCTAAGTGGATGAAATTCATAGAAACTTTCCCATATGTTGTTAAGTATAAGAAGGACAAAGATAATGTGGTTGCCGATGCTTTGTCTCGAAAGAGCATTCTTTTAACTCAATTGGATACTAAGGTGCTTGGTTTATAAAATTTGAAAGAGTTATATGCTGCTGATTGTGATTTTGCTGAACCCTTTGCTCGCTGTTCGCATGGGAAAGGATGAGATAAATTTCATATTCATGATGGGTTCTTGTTTCGCACTAACAAACTTTGCATTCCAGATTCATCCGTTCGTTTGTTTCTTGTGCAGAGAATTTATGGGACATTTTGGGCGCGACAAGACGTTGAGCATACTGGCCGACCACTTCTACTGGCCGAAGATGAGACATGACGTTGAACGGTATGTACAGCGGTGTATGACATGTCACAAGGCCAAATCGAAGCTAAAATCACATGGTTTGTATACTCTTCTTCCGGTTCGGGAAGACATTAGTATGGATTTTATTCTAGGATTGCCTAGAACTAAGAGGGGACATGATTCAGAGATAGATTCTTCAAAATGGCATATTTTATTCCCTGTCACAAGAGCGACAATGCGTATTTTTGCATGGCATACCGAAGGCTATTGTTTCTAACCGTGATGTTAAGTTCATGAGCTACTTTTGGAAGACATTGTAGGCTAAGCTTGGCACGAAATTGTTGTTCTCCACAACTTGTCATTCACAAACTGATAGGCAAACTGAAGTGGTGAATCGTACTCTTAGAACGATGATGCGAACCATGATAAAGAAGATTTTGAAAGAGTGGGAAGATTGTTTACCAAATGTTGAGTTTGCATACAACAGGGCGGTACACTCTACAACTCAACTCTCTCCATTTGACATTGTTTATGGTTTTCAACCACATACACTATTTGATTTATTGCCATTGCCTTTCATTGAAAAAGTTAATATTGATGCTTCTAAATGTTCTGATTTTGTAAAACGTATACGTTTGAAAACTAAAGAAGAAATAGAGAAAAAGGCACGTTATATTGCTGAAAAATGAAATAAAAAGTATAAGCAATTTATTGCTTTTTGGTTTATGCTTTGCGCTGCCACGAGAGTTGGAAAGCCGACTAGTTATCGTTCCACCAGATTACTGGTTACCAGTGTTCTTGTTGTTCCTCATGAATCAGCAAGGTCGTCTTCCTTGGCGTGGTGAGAAGACAGAGATCCAGAGCGCATTGCTAGTTGAATTCGATACACATGAGTCTATAATCGAGACAGGAAATCGTGTGCTTCCGTTAATCAGAATTCACGGGATTTCAGGTTAGCCACATATCAATCCGTAAAGGGAGATCCTACGTCGTGAAGATCAGGCACCCCCGTATCAGGATGGCTTCTTCGCGGATGACCCGGGGAAGTTCAGGGGAGCACCTTAGTCCGCACCCGTCGAGCTTCTTTCCGGGTCGTAGCTCAGCTGTGCCCCAGTGGGTATGCAGGCACAGGTGGATTCGACCCCCCAGGTCTTGGGACCACGTGTTAGATCGCCTTTCCCTGTCAGGGCCCTAGTCCCGGCACCCCGCACTGAGGAGGCCCAAGAGGGGCCGTACGGGCGGACACACAATGAGGGTGGGACGTGGTGACGACGGAGGAGGTGCTATGGGTGGTGCAACGGGTGGCTAGTAGGGGGTCTTCGTTGTGCTTTATGTACTTGTATTCGTTGTGCTTTGTGTACTTATATTCATCGTGTACGTATTTTACTTTGTAGTTACTACGACATGGTTGTGTATGCATTCCCTCGTGCATTGTGATATAACTTACCTTACTACTTACCAATCGTTCCTACCTCTGTCGCTCAACCGTTGGACGACTTGGCAGTAAATAGTGGTCCAATGGTTGAGCGACTAGTCGACGTGTCCTCGCACTGCAAAGCAGGACATGACCACCCTCCGCAAAGCAGGACATGACTTCTCTCTGCAAAGCAGGACGTGACCTCGCTCTGTAAAGCAAGATGTGGCCACTCTCTGAGACATGACCTCGCTCTGCAAAGCACGAAGAGACCACTCGACTGCCACTATAGATCTGCTACAGTTGCGTCCGCTCCCGCTATAAATACATCGCTACTCGGCCAGGAACTCCACACCAACAACACTACCTGGATAACATGGACAAGGAGAAGGAATGGTAGCAGACCGCCGCTCGTCAGAAGGCATTTAGTCAGCAGCCTTACACTCACCACCAACCTCTGAAGCTCGTCGATCTAAGCAGGCTATCTTGCAGTACTCCCAACGATTCTGGGTCGAGTCGCCTCCCTTGTATGCCCACTGAACGCCCTCCAAAAGGGCCCCCGACGGTGGTGGTGCCACCCCTTTGCTGATGTCGGGACGCCTGCAAGTGCGTCAAATCAACCGACGAGTGGACCATTGGGCAGCACTATTTGTGCTACCCAAACTTCTGCAGGACTACCTCTACCGCAGGTTTGGCACGATGAGCCATACGTAGCTAGTAATGAATTCGCATTTCAGTGCACACCAGCAAAGGGAGGACTTCATAGATGCCTCATCTTCAGAACTATGGTGAGCGCAAGGGAGGACTTGCTGTAGAACTATGGAAGCTTTTACAAGTGCTCGGAGGATTCAACCGACCGATGTACAAGGGCACCGACTGGGTGGTGAACAGCCGAAGCCGTGGAGTGCTTTGTCATTTAACCATCTATGCTCGGAGGCACACTAAAGCCTGTTGTCCTCTGAATATCTCTGTTAGGGGGATGGTCTTTTTAGAAGGAGTTCAGGAATCCTCGCGCCTTGCCATCTTAAGGATATGCAGCATCTACGCTCACGAGCTTCAGGACGCAGTCTTCCACTATCATCCCCATACCTCCGTAGTGGACCTTCCTGCACGATACCCGTATACAGATGGAGAGCACAACGCCACCGTGGTGTATCTTGCCTAGTTTGCTGTTGCTCAGGAGGAATCCATGGAGTTGGCTGCCATAGAGTTGGAGTGCGTCAACGAGACTCTGCAGATGGCCGAGGAAAGGATCGTCATGCTAGAAGAAGCTCTCTATGGCCAGCATGAGCACGAGGAAGACCTTGAAGAGGAAGATCCAAAAGAAGACCCAGAAGAGGCCGAGGAGCCAGCAGAGCCTGAAGCGCTAGAAGAGCTAGCTGTGCCTGCACCGGGGACACATGTGTTGGAAATATGCCCTAGAGGCAATCATAGAGATGATTATATTTCATTATGTTCATGACATTGGATAATGTGTTATCTTGTTCCTAGAATAATATTGTTAATATTTATTATCAAGTATGTGACTTGGTTGTGAAACTCTATATTTCTGCGATAATTATTCTTACACGATCCCTGGTCATAAACATATGAGGACACATATGAATAGACTAGCATATGTATTGGTTGATGACTATGTTTCACGAGTCATAGATATGGAGATATCAAACCAATAATATGGACACATGTTAGAGAACATGATGTTGGATAAGACCCACCTTGAGGCACTATTGAGATTGTTATGAATCTATGTGTCATTAGTTGGTCTCAAGCAATGATGATGTATAATCCTTAGACACGAGATCAAGCATGGTTTCCTACATGTGTAAGAGCACTCTTAGGGGTTGCCAAACGCTACATCGTGAATCAGGTAGTTATAAAGGTGGCTTTGGGCATGCTATGAAACATGCAGAGGAATGTGACTAGTCGGATATGGATTTGCCCTCCTAACATAACAGAGAGATGTCTCTGGCCCCTCGCAGATCGGATAAAGAAAGTGCATGGCCATGCCACTAGTAGTCGAAGTGTTCGACCACGTAAAGTTATCGATACTAGATCGAGAAAGTATTGAGCAGTCCATGGATGACACAATATCTCACCGGAGTTCAACCAGACATCATGAGGCAAAGGGAGTATACACGAGTAGGTCGCCAGTCGATCGAGCCATGATCGTCGTATGCAAATACTGAGCTAGTCGTGATCTGTCGAACGTAATCACAAAGTGGTCGTAAATCGTCGTAAGGAGTTACGAACTAGTCGTGACCACATACTGAACCGTCGAGATCTGAGATAGGACCGGTCGTAAGTGATGAAGACCTGGTCGAGATCATATTGCATTAAGGTTCGTCCGATATAATTTGTGTGTATTCGAATCGATATGCTCGCTAGGAGCCGCTTCGACTTGTGGTCGAAAACGGTTTCCGACTCACAACCAAACTACACATGAACCTCTGTGGTCACACACTTAACGGGTTGAACAAACCAAGACGAATACAATTCAGAACGATGTCCTGATAGGATCCGCCACGAGCACTATATAAGGAGGTGCATGAGGCTATTGAAAAGCGCGTGAAACACCACGAAACCCTAGCCGCCATCTCCTTGAGAGCTCCACTGCGTGCGACTTGGTGCCGCACACCGACGCTCGGTTGTTCCTTCCTGGACGATGTGGATACCGTAGAGGCGCTACTACGATTGTTGCGCTTGAGGACGATCCGCGATCTTCACAAGGAACCGCAGACGTTCTTTGGAGGAGACGACGGCTCGTGAGGACGTTGGACGATCAACTACGACCGCTTGCCGACGCGCTTTTCATTGGACGGATCGCTCCAATCCTTCTTCGCGCTTTCTGACGTCTGCTGGTAACGATCGTGATCATCTACTTGCTTGGCATCTGGTTCGCGTGGTAGAAATTTTTGTTTGTAGCTATCGTAGCTTACCCCGTGACCCTACAACATGTTCCTGCTACACCAGTCCCGGGGCACCAAGACTAGTTTGCAAGGATGCCCGTGCAGTTCCAAGTCTACAGCAAGCGAGAGCGCCATTGTGGCTGTGGAGGTTATCCCAGTGACTAAGTTCACTCAGGTTTAGGTTATGTTAGTTGAGGCTCAATGTGTGCGAAGCCACGTCTGTTTAAGTTTAGGAGTGTCGCCCTTTAGGCGGTAGCTTGTGTGTTAGGTTTGCGTTTGTTTTCTTGTGTGCGAGTATGAGCTGCAAATGCCCTTAGGCATTTGTTGCAGTCATGCTAAGACCCCTATTAATATAAGTATTCCAATTGATTTCTTGAAGTTGTGTTTGTTGGGTTTAATATACCCCATACTTAGTTCTTAACTTATCTTGTATTTGCTACCTTATCTAACCCTGGGTTAAAAGAAAATGAGCAGACACCTGCAGGAGCAGTTCCGCCGCAAGCACCACCAATTGATCTGCAGAATTTTGGAGCATTCATGGCAGTGCAGACGTAGATGATGTACACGATGATGAACCAGATGCAAAGTATGAATAACAATCAGAACAACAGCAACCACAAAAATGGAGCTCCAAGCTAGCAGAGTTTATGAGGACTCGCCCACCAACCTTTCCTTGGCATAGATTGGTTATCCAAGCACAAAGCTGTGCTAGATTATTGCCAAAGAGCTATGACAATTATAGCCACCTCAGTGCGGGATGGACATCTATTAGTCAATAGCCTGAAGACCATTTCTATGGAAGATGTACTTATTGTCAGAATACCCAGATACGTTTCCAAAAGATTTGCCAGGAATGCCACCGGACCGTGACATTGAGTTTGTCTTCAATCTAGTGCCAGGACCAACACCGATCTCTAAGAGACCCTATCGGATGCTAGCCGATGAGTTAGTAGAAATGAAGAAGCAGATAGAAGAACTTCTTAGGAAAGGTTATGTGAGACATAGTTCGTCGCCTTAGGGAGCGCCAGTTTTGTTTGTCAAAAAGAACGATGGAAGCATGAGAATGTGCATTAATTATCGTGCTCTTAATGAAGTCACCATCAAGAACAAGTATCCAATGCCCCGAATCGATGACTTGTTTGATCAGATGAAAGGAGCCAGAGTGTTCTCTAAGATCGACCTATGATCAGGTTATCATCAGTAGAAGATTTGTCAAAAGGATATACCGAAGCTACCTTCTCTACGCGGTACGGACATTATGAGTTCTTAGTCATGTCTTTTGGTCTGACTAATGCCTATGCATACTTTATGAACATGATGAATAACGTTCCGTCTATGAGGTGATCGCTCAGACTGGACTCGCCAGCGACGGTTCCTCAACACGTTATCAGCACGATCGACTCCGGCCTACCTCTAGGCCTACTCTACTTGGATCAAAAGGTAACCGTCGTAGCACGACGCTCGTAGATCGAATCGTATTCTCTAGATAGCTTTCAATTCCGCAAATTTGGCTTTCTAGATTATATCCTACGGTGCAAATCCGCTCTAATCTATTGCGAGTGGACTTGAAGTCGTCGGCACAATGTCGATTGGTAGGTTGCTTGAAGGAGTAGATGTCGATTGTACTATGGATTGTAGATTGCAAATCCGCTCTAATCTACCGCGAGCCGACTTGAAGTCACCGGCCAAGCCGATCAGTAGATGACATGAAAAGAGTAGATGATGATTGCACTGTTTATTGATACACAAAAAAAGAAAAACGATGCCAGCAACCGCATGCGGCCGTGTCGTCACGCCGCCCGTACGCTGCCCTTGCATAGACGTGCGCCATTGCGCTGCCCGCAGTCGGATCGAAGCTGCGCCGCTCCACGCATCTCGAAGACACGACGTTGCCCTGTCGCGCGCCTGGCCGCTCGGCCTACTGCCGCCTCCGCCGGCCTCGCACGTCGTACCAAGCATTGCATGCTCACGCGCATGGCCCCGCCATCCCTCGACCTTACACGACTGTGGCGTCCCGGTCTCCCGCGATGGTCAAGATCGCCGCGGCCCGCATGGTCATGCTCGGCCGACGGCAAGACCACACCGGCGGCTGCCCAAAGATGGCCTATGTTGTCCCTTGGCCTTTGCATACCACGCGCATTGCCCGCTAATCCAAGACGGTCGGCATGGCATTGCTCGCCTCAGACGGCCGCATGGCTAGCCTCTCAGATGGTCCGGTAAGCACGGCCAGATCCGCAAGACCACCGCTTGCCTCCGCAAGGTCAGCGCTGTTCTTGACCTCAAGACGGTCGCGCCCGCCACCAAGACCAGAGTGTCACTGCTCCTACGTAGTGCCCACACCACCGGTTTTGAGAACTGGGAATGGGGGAACCCTAAAACCCCCCACCCCTTTGATCCAGCCACATGGGCCGAGTTGGGCCCAAGAAGGGCACGGCTCGGCTGGAAATTCGGGAAAAGAAAAAAAAGGAGATAACCGAAATGAAAAGGAATTTTTACAAATAAACCCTCGATGTTCTGAAAATTACGAGGAAATATTTTGAGAAAGAAATTCTTGCAGAATAACCCCTCAGAAATTGAAAAAATTGCGTGAAAATTTCTCAAAATTGAATTTAGCGGTTTAGCCTCTGAAAATTGCAGAATTCACCAAAAATACATATTCCAGCAGAAAAGGGCCCCAGGAATTCAAATTTTGAATCATTTTGAGCATTTGAAGCATGTTAAACTCTGTTATTATTATTTCTGTGCAATTTATGTATTGTATTTACTATCTTGATTATCTGTGATTGTTCATATTGCTTTTAATCACTGAAAATAGCAGAAAATCATGAAAAATGCATAGAAAAATACGGGATCACGAACCGAAAGTTTGAAGAGCATTATGAGAATTTTGCAACCATTTTGTGCAAATTACCAGCAGTAATCTTATGAAATTTTTGCATGAATATGGAGATGACTGGCATCACGAACCAGGAGTTCGAAGAGCTAGCCCAATATAGCCAGAATTTGTACCAATCTTCAACTCTATGATAAGGTAATCACAGATGACTAGAAGATTGAGAAGCCTCTCTCTACATTTCACTCAAATTTGGTGCAATCCGCACACAACTATAGTCAAGACGGCTACAAGGAGTATGCCGAATTGATTGACATCCTGCAAGTTGTGGAAGCTCAAGATGATGTTCTAAGGAAGAACTAAATCTCACAACCGCCTAGTAGCAATATTGGCTATGAAGCCAATGCTAGCAGCTACAAGGTGATGAAGCCTCTCACAAAGGAGAGGGGTAAGAAGGGTAAGGTCGTGGGTCACACGTTATTGATGCTTCCCAGTCTAAGAAGAATGGCAAAGGACAGCATGAGGCACACCTCGCCATTGCAGGCACGGAGGATCCACAGCCATTAGTTGCACTCATGGATGTGGACAGCCCAGTAGTAGCCTCCGTCACCCCTCCTTTGGACATCGCAGCAGCCGTAGTCGTAGTTGCCCAAGAGGACAAAATTGCCATGGAGCAGATTAAGGCAGAAGTTTCTAAGTACTTCGCTGATTCGATCTAGTGCACACATTGCACTTAAATCTTTTTATAGTCACTTGCAGTTTGTCGTTGTGATGGAACATCGAATCATTTTATTATTTGAATAATGGTTGTAAGCTCTAGGAGAGCAAAGCATTCAATTCTTATGATAAGTCCTGCAAGGCTTAATTTTTCCGTATTTATAATAGCAAGTTCTGTTCTGATTTTGAAGTATTTTATTTATGTGTGAATTGCTTCCTACCCCATATTAACAAATACTTTATATCAGAACGCGTGTGGCACCATATGGAGGAACTGTAGTTTTTTGATAGAAAACAGGAGGGGCAGAACCCCTACTATAACAATATATGCCTTTGCTTTCTCTCCTGTATGAAATCAGGCACTGGAAGTGATAAGTCCCAATCAAGACCAACCATGGACCAACAATGCTGACTAAAAGTGCACTCAAAGAATAAATGCTTCGAGGATTCTAGTAGATGCTCAGAGCAAAGCACACAATCAAAATTATCAAGAGGAAACTGCTTCCGACGAAGTAACTCTTTAGTGTTTAGTCTATCCTTCAAAAGCAGCGAAAAGAAGAACTTTTGTTTACTTAAACAAGATGATTTCCAGAGCCAAATGAATGGTAACGGCACAGGGGCTTGACCCAGCAAATGAACATACACCTGTTTCGGTGTAAACGACGAAGATCCCCAAATGTACAACCAGATATCAGGCTAATCAGAGGGCAGCCCTAAAGATATAACTTCCGCTTGCAATTCCTGAAGTTGTAGACAAGCCGTTGGACAAATAGGGAATAGGAACTGTACTTAGCGGATAGCGCACAACGAATACCATCTTGAGAGAGACGAAATTTTTTTAGTCGATCAGCAAGAATGCTGGTAATCTTACGACAATCGCAGGCATTGATACTTATATAATAGGCTCAGGAAGGGCCCCAATTATACTCCCGATGGGCACAACTTTGGTCTTTAAAAAGTCTTGTTGTACCCAGAATCGACTAGAACTCTCAAAGATATTCGAGCTAATGGTCTCCACGTAGAGACTAAAGAAGCGTATGGTAAAAAATACCTGCTCATTGCAAAGTGTGAAGAAAGTGGGAAAAAAAGGGTATTAGAACGACTTCCTTCATATGAAACTAGGCTATACTGTACTAATATTAAGGCACCCGCAGCCTATACTGTCCTGAAAACCGTATTTCAAAGCTCAACATTTCTATCTCTGGCATGATAGATTATGCCACCTAGGTCTTAGGATGATGAGAAATATAATTAACAATTCACAGGGACATAATATCGATGTAAAGAATTTCCCGAATCAAGAAGATTTTATGTGCCCGCATGTGCCACCGGGAAATTAATTACTAAACCTTCTGCTCTGAAAGCGAAGGATGAAGTCCTTGCATTCCTAGACCGTATTTAGGGAGACATTTGTGGTCCTATGCAGCTCTTGGTAGGGCCATTTAGGTATTTTTATGGTGCTCATTGATGCTTCCTCGAAATGGTCACACATATGTTTATCGTCTACGAGAAACCATACTTTTGCAAAGCTAATCTCGCAGATAAGTAAAATTAAAATTAATTTCCCTAATCATCATGTTCAGTCCATCAGAACGGACAACGCCAGATAATTTATTTCAAAGGCATTTGATGATTATTGCATAGCAATGAGAAATATTGTTGAGCGTTTCGTACCGTATGTCCACATCCAGAATGGACTAGCAGAGGCATTAATTAAAAAGACTAAATTTATTGCCCGACCCCCTTTTTGCAAAATTGTAATTTACCAACTACATGTTAGGGACACGCAGTCCTGCATGCAACAACTCTCATCAATTTTAGACTATCGACATATAACATCCATTCACATATGCAACTAGCGCAAGGGTTAGCACTGAAAATTTCTCATCTTCACAGATTTGATTGCAAGGTTTATGTACCTATACCACCACCACAGTGAACTGCAATGGGCCCTCTTCAAAAGTCTTGGATATACATTGGTTATGAGACAACATCCATAATCAAGTATTTGGACCCCATGACTACATACAGCCCGCTTCGCTGATAGTATATTTGACGAGGATAGTTTCCCGTCATTAGGGAGGAAATCAACCCCTTGATGAAAAATATCGAAATAACGTGGCAAGCCATGGGAATCCATGCACATGACGCACGCACTAGTCAAGCAAATAGAGAAGTCTAGAAGATAATTAAAGTCCGAAAGATAATTGATTTGCAACCATTAGCGATGAACTACCTGACCACTTTAGTGATTTGAAGAGCGTGACCAAGTCGCATGTGCCTGCACACAATACACTGGAGAGGGTTGAAATACCAAAGAAAGAAAATGCTATCCCTAATCCCGTCCAGAGGCCTCAGAAAAGGACGAGAACTCCGGCCCCTCAAATCCGAAGTAACCATGGACACCTAGTGAAAAACGATAAGAAGGACTTGACACAGCCGATCACTGCAGTTCCCCAGAACCAAAATGTGAGCCAGTTGAGACCTAGCACCAGTATGGAACCTTCAGGAAGAGGCATACCGGATTTGAACGTTCCCACAGAGAGAGATATCAGTATGGATGTGTGCGCACACATCATAGCTGAAAAACTAATGGGACTTGCCCCCGTAATTGAAAGCAGCGGTGAGCAAGTAGAAGCATTAGAAAAATCGCCCTATGAAGAAATAGCTATAAACTATATGACCATGGGAGAATCTATGAAAAGGATAACAGTCAATGTCGACATTTATTCTGCAAAGAAAATTGCCACAATCGTCGATCTTGATCCAGAGCCTGCATCGCTTGTTGAATGTAAGAAAATATTAGATTGGAAAGATTGGAAGAAGGCAATAGAAACTAAATTATTATTTCTAAATAAAAAAGAGGTGTTTGGGCCTGTAAGCCGCACGTCTCTCCATGTGCACCCCGTACGTCATAAGTGGGTATTTGTTTGAAAGAGAAATGAAAATGAAGTTGTAAGTAAGGCTCATTGCACAAGGTTTCACTCAACGTCCAAGAGTTGATTATGAAGAAACATATTCCGGTCTATGGGCGGAACTACCTTTAGATATTTAATCTCAATGCAGTAAATTTGAATTTAGAAATGGAATTGATGGATGTGGTAACTGCATACCTTTATGGAAATTTAGATTTGGACATTTATATAAAGGTACCTGAATGTATCCCTGTCCCGAACCAAGACAGAGCAAATAGAAATCTGTACAGTATGAAACTCAGAAAATCACTGTACGGACTTAAGCAATTAAGCAGGATGCAGTATAATTGCTTGAAGCGACCTTCTATGCAAGAAAGGCTATACGAACAATGAGGATTGTCTCTGTGTATTTATACGACGATCCCAAAATGGATTTTGTATAATCTCAGAGCATGAAGATGATCTGAATATCATCAGAACCTTGGAAGAAATTAAGGAAGCAAGCTCTTACTTGGAGTCGAATTGAAATGAAATATTTGGGTAAAACAAAATATTGCCTAGGCTTGTAGCTTGAGTATGCCCCTGAAGGGATATTAGTGCATCAGTCAGCCTACACTCAAAGGTGTTAGAAAGGTTCGGCTTTGAAAAGGCATACCCTTCGAAAGTGCTAATAGTCGGGAGATCTTTGCAGCAAAACAAAGATCCATACAGACCTAGAGAAGAGGGGGGAGAGTCCTGGGACTGGACTTCCCATACTTAAGTGCAATAGGAGTACTCATGTATTTAGCAAACTGCATTTGCCGTAAACCTATTAGCAAAGTATAGTGCAGAACCTACCAAAAATACATTAGTAAGAAATAAAGGACATCTTCCGATACCTCCAAGGAAGCAAAGATCTTGGCCTATTCTACAAAAAGAACCAAGACCTAACTATGAATGGCTATACAGATGCCGGGTACCTGTCGGACCCGTATACAACCAAGTCGTAAATATGCTATGTATTTGTTGGAGATATGCCCTAGAGGCAATCATGGAGATGATGATATCACGTCTATGTTTATGTGCTAATTGAATAAGTGTTATTCTGTTCCTTGAATGAATCATCAATTATGAAGATTAACAAGTATGTGACTTGTTGGTGAAACTCTTAACTTATATGATGTCGTTCTAAATGAATCCCTAGTCGAATGTCAATGGTCGGAACACCAGTGAATCTATCGACCAGCACATGTATTGATTGATGACCATGTTTCACCGGTCATAGATATAGGGATATCGAATCAATAATGTGAACACATGTTAGAGAACATGGGGTTGGATTAACCCACCTTGAGATACTATTGAGATTGTTATGATTCTTTATGTCGTTAGTTGGTATCAAGTAATGATGATGTATAATCCTTAGACCTGAGATCAATATGGTTTTCTACATGTGTAATAGCACTCTTAGGGGTTGTCAATCGCTACTCGTAACTGGGTAGTTATAAAGGTAGCTTTCGGGTATGCTATGAAACATGCGAAGGAATATGGCTGGTCGGATATATGATTTGCCCCTCCGAACATAACAGGAGATGTCTCTAGGCCCCTCGTTGTGGTCAGATAAAGAAAGTGCATGGCCATGCCACTAGTGGTCGAAGTGTTCGACCACGTGAAGTTATCCGACACTCGATCGAGAAAGTATTGAGCACCCATGGATGACACAACATCTCACCGAGTTCAACCAAACATCGTGAGGCAAAGGGAGAATACACGAGTAGGTCGCTTAGTTCGATCGCCATTTGATCGTGATAGAGATATAGAATCTGGTCGTGAGATCGGTCGAACGTAATCACATAGTGGTCGTAACCTGGTCGTAAGGAGTTACAAACTAGTCATGACCAAATAAAGAGAAGAAAGAAATCACCTCATATCCATATCTTTGTGTTCAATCTACTATTGTTTTTGCATTGTTCTATGTGATTCGACTTTCGTCTACGAGATGATCGCTCGGACTGGACTCGCCAGCGACGGTTCCTCAATAGTTCTGACATGTGGTGCTGCGGTAGTCATGGCCAGATGGGCCGCCCGGCACAGCATGGCATGGGCCCGTGCTGGCCTGACACGATTAGGTCCGGACACTAATCGGATCGTGCCGTGTCTACTCATAGGCCGGGGTGTCGACCTAGACACGACACGCCAACACATCAGGCTGTGCTGCGCCGACCCCACACTGTTTGGCCCGGTCGGACTGGGATAAGGTAGCACGCAACCACGCACGCCCAGCGCCCGAGAGCCAGCCGGCTTCCTCAGCCTCGCCACCTCTGCTGCGCCCAGTCCGCACTGCCCTCACCTCCTCCACGTGCGTCGGCCACGCCTCACCGCCTTCACGCCCGGTCTTCTCCTCCCCACGACGACCTTCTCCGCATCGGCCGTACCTCGCCGCCTCTGTATCGATCGTGCCTGAGCCCAGCCTCCTCCCCGCGTCGCGTTGGCCTTGTCGGCTCGCCGCAGTTGCTAGCGGGGCACAACATTGTGCGTGTCGTGTCGGGCCAGGGTGTGAACTCAAGCATGACACGGTGCTCGGCACGTCTGCGGCTCGGCTCGGCTTCTGATGTAGATCAGGTCGTGTTTGAATCGAGACTATGAGCCTCGTGTTTGAGCGGCGAACATGACCCGTCGACTATCTACGTCTTTGGCCGTGAGGCTGGAATGTCTGATTCGTCTTGTGAGTTGTGAGAGTTGTGACTACTGACGCGTGGTAGCCTCCGATTTTTTACGCAAGCCCGTATCAATTTCCAAAAAAATAAATCTGACAAGTTTTTTTTTCCCATTAGGCACATCCGTAGGTACCAAAACAACCCACAAAAAAATATCAGAAATACCCCTTTGGGCGGAAATAAATTCTATGAGAGAGGACCTCTGTGAGGCCCTTCCACCACAGCCGTCGAATCTCTCCTCTTCACACACATACGCTACAATGATATCTGACGAATCTAACGGCCGTAGGAGAGGAACCTCACAGGGCCTTCCCTGTAGAATTTATTTCCTTTTGGGGCTCACCCGGTCGCCACTCGCCCCTACATCCCTCTTTCCCTTTTCCATCTCCTCCCTCCCTGGCGAGTGGCGATACTATCGAACCCTCACTCTCCGCCGAGCACACGCGCAGCCAGGGCTCCTTCCACCGAGAGAGAGAGAGAGAGAGAGAGAGAGAGAGAGAGAGAGAGAGGCACTCCTGCCACCTAAACTTCCTTCGTAGGAGGCGTCGTCCTCCGCCTCCTCCGCGCTACTGGACTGGCGCGGAGTGGAGATCCATCCCATCTGGTCTTTTGCTTGGATTGATTTTTTTCCTCCGCGCTATAGGAAGCCCTAGCTTGCTTGGATTGTTGTTCTGTTGTTTTGTTCTGGAGGATCATTTCTTTGCTGTGAGCAATCAATCTAATCCAAATCTTTCGTTCTCTCCAATCCAATCCATGCTGTTTGTTGCGGATTTGTTGGTTGCGTTGGGGAATATCGGATTACTACGGAAAACCCACGTTAGGTCCGCCCCTGATGAGGAGCTTGATCCGAGCGTGCCGCCATTGCCGCGGGCTCCTGTTGGTTTCTTGCGCTGCTGAAGCTGCCCTGACTGTAAGAACACTACTAGGCTAGACAATTTTAATTATACTTGTGCATAATTCTCTTGCTTTTAGTTAAGTAGAATTTAAGATGCGTACTTGTGCACTTATTTTAGGCCAATTGTTACGGGTCATGGAGGAGGCAATGCGTTCTGGCTGCACAGTACCTTCCTATGAGCACAAGTGCCGGTAGGATTCTGCCATGGGAGGCACCCACTCGCGAAACTCTGTTGAGGACGATCGGTGCTGCTCTCAAGGATGGCAATGTCGATGAAGCGCTGCAAGCATTCGGCAATTACAAAATCCTGCACGGTTTTCCTGAGCCACGAGTATTGAATGGTGTTATTGTGTCGCTGACCTACGCATCTAGTCGGAGGTGGCTTCAGAGAGCATATGACATGGTTCTGTCAGTTTATCAGCATAACGGCAGTCTGCTCAACTGTAACTCGCTGATGAGGCTAGCTCTGGCACTTGCAAGAGATCAGATGCCTGTTCCGTCCTCCACGGTCCTGAGGATGGTATTGGAGAGTGGCAAGCTTCCTGATGTTCATATGCTGAGCATGGTGTTTTTGCATATGTTGAAGACACAAGTAGGATCCTATCTTGCTGCTGATGTTCTGGCTGAGACTTGTGAGTGCTTCTTGGACCAAATTCAAGATAGAAGACAACTGAAAAAACTGAATCCAATAAAGAACAATGTCACCTTGTTCAATATGGTTTTGGACTCATGTGTTAACTTCAAATGCACGATCAAGGCCCAGAAAATAATGGAGCTGATGTCATTGGTTGGGGTTGTGGCTGATGTAAATACAATGGCGATCGCTGGCCGCGTCTTTGAGATGGCTGGGCACCGAGATGAGTTGATGAACATGAAAAGAAGCGTTGATTCTTTCACATCTTTGCCATTCTTTCAGCACTATCAACATTTTTATGATAGTCTATTGAGCCTGCATTTCAAATACAATGACATGGATGCTGCTGTGAAATTTTTAATTGATCTGCATCGACGACAAAAGCCTGATGTTTTCTTCAGCAATGGTTTACAGAAACAGGGCATGATACAAATTGGCTCTGGCAACCTAAAAACGGGGTATAGAATAATGTTTGACCCCACAAAAATGGTCAAAGGTTTTGTGTTTGGTAAAGAGAGCCAATGTGGCCTTCTTGTTGCTATTGATGGAAATCTTGTTCCTAGCAAAAAGGCTCTTGCTAAACTTACTATAGGCTGTGTGAAAGCAAAGAAAGTGAGTACGTTGTCTAGCTTTTTTATTTCATTACATAAGGAAGATCTAAAGGGAATTTCTCCTTCAGATGTGATTAATGCATGCATTCAGATGGGATGGTTACATGCTGCTCATGATATCCTGGATGATTTAGAGTCAGCTGGGATTCCTGTGGGGATCGGTACTTACATGTCTCTTTTGAGGGCATATGAGGAGAATAAACCAGAAGAATTCAATGGGCTTCTCCAACAGATACAAAAAATAGCATTTACCATGGCTGACATTCATTCTAATTCATCCTTTACTATAAAGGGTATTGCCAAAATAGTTCAGGATGAAATGCCCCTGACTAAGTCATCTTTGCTTGCCACTTTGGTTGAAGAAATTGAACATTATAAACCTCGAGAGCACTTAACTTATGAGTTCAATGATTCAATTATATTCTTCTGCAAGGCAAAAATGATGGAAGATGCTCTGAGCACATATAAGCGCATGAGAGAGCAAAATATTAGCCCCAGCTTGCATACTTTTTGCCACATACTGTGTGGATATTCTTCACTAGACAAGCATAGGGAGATCACCATACTGTGGGGAGAAATAAAGCGCAGACTCGAATATGGAGAGCTAGCTGTGGATAGGGACTTGCTTGACTGCTTGATTTTGAATTTCCTCAAAGGTGGCTATTTTGCGAGGGTGATGGAGGTTATAAGTTACATGTCAAACCATAGAATTTACTGTGACAAGTGGAAGTACAGACAAGTCTTTCTGAAGCTACACAAGAATCTGTATAGGAACTTGAATACACTGCATGACAAAACAGAAGCTCAGAGCAAAAGGATCGAAGATGTCCGAGCTTTCAGGTCATGGGCAGGCATTAAATAGATAAAATGAGTGCAACGTTGTAATCTTTTGCCTTTTAGAAGCACTCTTTTCTATAGCATGCAAGGCAGTACGGCGTTATTCTCCAATGTAACATGCCATTAGCATCTTGTATTATACTGTTGTATATTCTTTTTGGGCCCTTCAATTTCCTTCTCGTGTTTGTGTCCAATTTTGTTGAACCCAAATGTAACATCCTAATTTTCGAGTTTCAAAACCCTTTTGTGTAATTTAGCCCTCTCGAAAATTTCACCAATATTTTTTGTTGATTTAATAAAGCATAAATGTGACTTTTTAAAGTCAAAACAATTTCATGTGATTAATCTGAACATTAATTAAATCCTAAATTATTTTATTTGAGTTCTTTGTGCTTGGAAGTATTTTCCAGATTTTTCTAATAATTTTTTGAGTTCATTTGCTATTTTTAATTTGTCAGTTGGATTTTCTGGTATTTTCTAAAAAAGAAGAACTAATTAAAAACCCTTGAAAGGCTTTGGGCCGAAATCCAAATCTCGGCCCACGTCCCCTCTCTCTCTCTCTCCAGCCTAGCCCGTCGGCCCATTTCTACGTTGTAGCCTAATTTCCCTCTATCCCGTTTGCCCCAGCCCCACCTATCAGCTACTCGTTGCCACCGTGCCAAATCCGCGCGCGCCACGTTTCCGAACCCGCATGTCAGCCTCCGTCGTCACTGCATTATCATCGCCGCCTGGAACTGTCTTCACCACCACCTCGACCTTGGAGTCTAGGTCGGGAACGCCTCCTGGGACTATCTAAAGCCCTAAGGACCATCGAGAGGGGTATCCCGAGTCACGCCACCCTTGAAAACCCTAGCTGTCACCGTTGACCCGCCGCCATCATCTTCCTCAACGCCGGTCAAACCTCTCCATCCTCACCACCGTCGTTCCGGTGAGCCCCGCCGCCGTTCGTCGCCACTTTCGGGGTTGTCTCCCGACGTCCTCGTCTCGTTGCCATCCTCGCTGTCGCTGGAGCGCCACTGTAGCACCGTCGCGCCATGGACCATATCTGCGTCACCACTTTGCTATTACCGTTAGTTGCCTCGTGTCTACCATCGGACTCGTCGTCTGTCACGGACCGGACCTCCCCGAGAGGTCTCCCAAGACCACCGGGTGGTCTTGGAGACCGGAACCGGGAGGTCCTGAAGTCCTCTGTGCAAACCGAGCTAGTCCCAAGGATCAACGGCTAGCTCACATAGTAACAAATGTGGTAACAACCATCAACACAACTTTATTAATTAACAACAGAGTTGATTACAAAAGCGGCTTAAGAGCCGACTAAAAACAAAACACAGCGGAAACAAAAGCAATAGACCACTCGATTCGCCACAGGCAATCGACTGGAGGGCGCAACCTAGACGTCCTGGTCCTCATCCTCCTCGTAGACGTCCTCTCCTGCTCAAATGAATTAAGCAAGTGTGAGCATAACCACCGTGCTCACAAGTCACACCCGTCAAGTAACAGAATGCAATACATACAAGGATATCTCAAAGGAAGGCTTATAGAGTTGATTTGCGTAAAGCCATGTTTATTTCCAAATACATGTACTAAGTTCCAAAGCAGATATACAACAACTAAAATTCATTTTCTAAATCTCAGTTTTATAGTTGGATAACATTCATCAACAAGTGGTGAATGATACCCTCCTATCACAAGGCTCCCTGCCCGAATTCCCATTTAGATAGACATCCAAAACCAGTTTGAAGAGGTCTTTCGAAAATAAAACCAAAGATCTAACTTGGAGTGGCTTTGCCAGCATGTCCATGACTGTGGTCACGGCTATTCGAATAGTTTTATACTCTGCAGAGGTTGTATAGCTTTACCCACATGACATGACCTCTCTAGTTTATTTGGCATCTGTCGATACCACCACTCACTGCCATAGGTAAGTGGTCTAGAGCACGTGACAAGGCCTTTACAATGCGCTATTCCATCGCAGTCCCCCTCGCTAAGGTTTCACCCTCTTTGGACTAACCATTCGCCGGGTTCAGGCCTCCTCTTGCGCCAGGTGGGAATGCATAAAATAGGTCGTCAAGACACCCACACAACCGGATGGAACAACCACGGTGGAACGTTGTAAATTAGTTGGCCAGGTTCTGCCCATTTAGAACATGTGGTAGCACGATGGGGCTAGCAAGATGCGGCTCGAAGATCGGTCCTTAACTGACTTGGGCGACTTCCAATAGAACCCTGTGTAACGTCCCGTTTATTCTAGAGTTCTTGCCAGCTTTCAAAATAAAAAAGAACCATTTGGTTTAATTGCCTGTTCAAGCTTAACTTGGTATTTTGAAAGTTGGAGAGTTTAACTTGACCTAACCAAACCTGAACTAAGTCCCTTGTTGGAGTTCTCTGTTGGTTGGGGCTTCTCGTTATTCTTTAGTGTTCCTTGGTTTGGTTTCCTCCTAAGCTTCTCTGTGTGCCTCTTGGTCTAACCTCTCTTTAAACCTCCTTTGTTAGTTTGAATCTCTTTGAGATTAAAACCTCCCCCCTCCGTTTAAATCTCATCCTTTGTTTAGGCCTTCCCTTGTCTTGGATCTCCTACTGTGGATCAAGCTCGGGTTTGTGTTTCAAAACCCCTTTGGTCTCTCAAAGCCAAGTTTGGCCTTGTTTCCCTTCCTCTGGACCTCCCTCGAGGGTGGTTCGGTTAAAGATTCTTGATATTACCACCATTCCTCTGGCAGTCGCACCGTCAGATTCGAGTTTGCGACACTCTATCCTGGTTTTACCTTCCCCGATTCGGTACTTCCGACCTCCGGTCGTGTGGATATCATGGGGATATGCCCATGATCTTAGGATGATGAAACAATTGGCAATGTTGCTTTTAGTTTGAAGTTTCAGGCGTTTTCGGCAAAGTTTCTGGGCTGTCAGGTCATTAGCGGTGAGACCGGCATTTTGGGCGGTGAGACCGGCCAAACCTTAAGTGAAGTTCTGATTTAGTCGGTGGCGGTCGAGCCAATCCGTGATCGACCAAGCCTTGACTTAAGTGAGATTCAGTTGAACGAGGCGGTCGACCGCAAGCGAGCAATGATCGGCCGGTTTATATGCTGAATGATGATATTAGTTGTGAATTGATTTTGGAATAGGATATATCCTTGTCTGATATTGCATATGTGTTGCATATTGCATGTTTTGGCTAACGTGGGTCAAGTTGTGAAGAACTTGTTCCCGGATTCATATTTGCTTGTCTATTCTTTGTGCGGTGGCTTGGAGGTCAACGACGGTCAGCGGCGAGGAGGATCGGGACTAAGCTTGGAGAGCCGAGGTCGAGCGATCATGGATGCGGGTGAGGTCAAGTGACTCAAGCATGGCGCAGAATGGATGAAAGTGACCGAACGGGCAGTTCGGTGCGACTGGTTGGATCAAGCGGTGCGGGGGTCGGTGCAAGTGCCAAGGTGGTCCGGTGGGAACCGGATGGGAGAGACTTGCCGACACGATGAGAGCCGCTGGATCAACCTACACGTGGCGAAGCATGGATGTGTTTCGCGCAGTTTGGACTCGGTCTTCGAAAAAGATCGAGAAGGGGTATTTTGGTAATTTCACCAAATACCGCCTTGGTGACCTAATGCCAACCCGCGGCGCAAGACGGTGCGTCAAGAAGTGGATTAGGTCAAGAAAAGTGAAGACGGCGCTTTGAGATGCGTGTGTGTGTAACCCGTTTGTATTGGGCCTTAACGGGAGCCCATTAGGGTTAAGTCTTCTAGAAGCTCTAGGCCTCCTATAAATAGAGAGGGGCATTAGGCAGCCACTTGAAGCACTTCATGAAAAACCCTAGTTTGTCTTAGGGCTTAGGAGAAAGAGAAGAGGCTTAGGGTTCTAGGGAGATGTGTTGAGTTGTGTGCTCATGGATTGAGTTTTGCCCTCCTTGAGAGAGTGGTCTGAACAAGATCAAATCGTGAATCAATCTATGGGTGATTGTTCAAAGATGAGTCTTCTTGTGCTTTCCTTCTCTTTTAATGATTTTGGGTGCTTTCTTGATCCTGTGGTTTTGGTTTGTTTCGTGCCCTCTTTTACCTTGCTATGATGTGTGGGAATACATCTAAGATCATCTAAATCATCAATCCCCACGAGCAAGTTTTGGATCATGATTTTGGTTTTTGCTGCTTTTGAACCCTCCTTCGGTAAAACTGAAAAAGGTCAAAACTTTGACATGGATCTACTCAATCTCCACTTGGAATAGGTTCCTAATATCCTTAGGAAGGTGTGTTTCAAATTTCGTGGAGTTTGGCTTACGGATCAAAAGTTAGACCGATTTTTGTTTGGGTTTCGGTGATTGTGCTGATTTTCTGTTCATCGTCAGAGCGGTCGACCATAAAATCAGCGGTCTTGCTAAGGCAAAGGAGTTAGACCGCCATTTTGAGAGGTCAGACCGCTTGAGACTTTGATATTTGAGTTTTTGGTAATTTTGGGTGTTTTGCGTAGGGGTTTTTATTGGATTCAATACAAGACTTCCACTGTGCTTGTACTTTGATCTTCATAGCTTCCATAGCTATTGGAGTGATTTAGTATTGAATTCAATTAAGGTGAAAAGGGTTAGTGCTCCTATTCACCCCTCTAGTCGCCTTTCCGGTCCTACAATTGGTATCGAGCCGGTTAGCTCTTCTCATAGATCTTAGCGGTCTTTGAAGCCATGGCGACTGACAAGTATTCACTCAAACCTCATATTTTCGATGGAGTTGATTTTGCTTATTGGAAGGCTCGCATGCAAGCCTAGATCGAGGCTCAAGGGCGCTATTTGGCTTAAGGTCAAAAATCCATATGTCGTCTCAACCGATGACGATGTGATCACTCCGGACATTGAGGCTAAAGAAGGCTCGCAACTTCTTGATCCAAGGTCTTAGTCGATCTGAGTTTGGCGTGTGGCTCATTTGAGGTCCGCTCACGAGATCTGGAGAACTCTATGTGACTACCACGAGGGCTCATTGCGATCAAGGAAGTGAGGCAGAACCGGCTCAAGAAAGAATACTCAAAGATCGAGCAAAGACACGGTGAGTCTTTAGATGAGTGTGGGGAGGTTCTCCAAGATTCTCCATGATCTTCGCCTTTGTTGATCTTGTTTTCACCGAGTGCGAGAATGCACGCCGACCGGGTGCTCTTGATGTGAAGGTCAGGGGATGAAGATCACATCCATCAATGACAACACTGTCATGAGTGAGCTTACCATGGATAAGCTCTACTCGAGGTTGAAGACGCATGAGATTGACTTTATCTCGCGTCTCCCCAAGACAGAGTCGATGGCTTTGGTGGTCGACCCATCGAAGGGTAGCTCGGTGATTCCTTTGATTTTGGCTCATCTGGTTTTTCTTTGTCGACTTTACATTCTTTGAGCGATGAGCGGTTAGAAGCTACGAAGATGATTTAGCCCTCCTATCCACCAAATTCTCGAGAGTTTACAACAAAGTGAGGAGCAGGAGGAGAGGTGGCCTGTCACTTGTTTTGAGTGTGGTGAGCCTAACCACATTCGCTCCAAGTGCCCCAAAGTGAAGGGCAAGGAGGAGAAGGACTCTCGAGGCGTCATCAAGCCAAAGACAAGAAAGGCAAGAAGCCAAACTATCGCAAGTTAAATCGGCCAAGTCCTTGCCGCTCTTGAGAGTGTTAACATGAGCGATGTGGACTCGAGAGATGGAGGGCGGCGGCGATGACTCTCATGGCAAGAAGAAGGCCGAGGACTTCACGGCATGTGCTTCATGGCTAGCGGCGACCATGACGTCGACTCCTCCAACGACGCAGCGACCTTTTCAATGATCCCGATGAGGTATGTCCCTCACTGCTCGGATGAAACGTGCTTTGGTCATTTCGAACGAAAATTAGATAAGCAAGCTAGAATGCTTAAGAATCGAGGACATCATGATTGATAACTTGAAACTAGAAGTTGCTACACTCAAATCGATTAGTCTGAAGATGTTTGTGATGCTTGTTCGGAATGTATGATGAATTGGTAACTCTAAGACTTGCTCATTCCTCTGTTACAAATCAATTGAAAGATGCTCTGGATGAACTAGAAACTCTCAAGTCTAGTCACGCTTGCATGAATGCCATTGCTTTAGATGTGACTCTTGTTGATGCTATCCCTTTGCCTTGTTCAAATTGTGCTTTGCTTGAACTAAAATTGGATAGTGCTACAAAAGAACTGAGTAAATTTGATGCTAGTCACACTGCTCTCATTGTGAGAAAAATAAGATTAAATGAAGGAGATGTCGGAAATGATTACGTACTCTAAAAGCGCTTCTTGTGAAAGCGTGTTAAACTCACACTTGAGAATGATGCTTTAAACAAGACACTAGAAGAAAAGGCTAAAATTGAACAATCCATGTCCATGACTGCTTCAAAGAAAATTGTTGATTCGATTCTTGTACTCTTTGTATTGAACTTGGGCATAATGTAGATAAGATACAAGAAGCATTTAGAGTTAAGTTCAAAAAGCGGTTGGATAAGATTAGGGATAACTATTGTGTGTCTTGTGAGGCTTTGAAAGTCGAGGTAGTTCATTATAAGGAAAAATCGATAGGGCTAGCAAGTCAAATAAGTGTGCTTCTTGTTATGAACTAGCCAAACAAAATGACTACCTTAAAGAGACACTTGAGAGATTTATTGGTGGGAAGAAGAATCTCAACATGATTCTAGACAAATCTAAGGTGAGTGTGAATAATAGAGGCCTAGGATTTGATTCCTAGAGCATACCAAGAACCATCCACCTAAGGTTGTTAGAGTTGTTGAGAGTGGCCTGTTTGAGGTAGAACCCCCTAATCCATCCAAGATAGTCTTTAAATCTGCTGGTTTTGCCCAAACCACTTCTAGCAAGATAGGTGCTTCTACTTCATCAGGTCAGACCCCTCAAAAGGTCAAGTACCATTGCACCTTCTGCAAGAAGAATGGCCACATTGTTGAGTTACGCTCAGTAGAGCCAAGATTGAGAGGAAGGAGAGGATGAGTACCTTGAGAACCATTAGAGGAGTTCCTTCACCTGCTGTTGTCTCTAGAGCTAGGCAGCCTGTCTTTCCTGCTAGACATAGGCCTAGGTTCGTAGATGACTTCTTTGACTCCTTTGGTGGTTCTAGGCAGCGTTCTGGTTTAGGATTTCGTGAGGAGAGACCGCGGGTAGCATCTAGACAGGGGGAGTACCGACCTTTTGGTAGGTCGATTCGGAGAGGTCTAGGTGGTTCTCGTGTGCGTTCTTATGATTTTGCTCCTAACCATTTCTTCGCTGCTTCTCTGCTTTTGCCTAAGCATCGTGTGACTCGATCTTTGGATTCCCAAGTCTTTTATCACTAACTTGATCTTGAGGCACAGATGTTTCCTGCTCGTGCCTTGTAGGTCCGTCGTGCGAGGAAGGAGGACATATGGCTTGTTGACTCCGGGTGCTCTCGACACATGACCGGGGATTCTAGATGGTTCTCCTCCTCACACGTGCATCCGCAATGAATTGATCACATTTGGGGATGCTTCTCGGGACCGTGATGACCAAGAAGACGCAGTCTTGGCGTCAACAACAAGTTCATGCTCAAGGGCGTCGCTGGTAAGTAAGCCGAGGTATAATCGCTACATTTTTCTCACCGCTTGATGAGGGTCTAGAGGTGAGATTTAAGAGTGGTGAGTGCAGGTTATAGATTCCTCTGGTGAGCTTGTCTTTGAGATCTCTAGGTTTGAGAGGATCTTTTGTCTTTGATTTCGTGTCTCTTACGCTTCTAGCCCTAGGTGTCTTGTAACCGACTCCTATGATTTAGTGTTGTGGCATCGTGAGGCTTGGTCACATAGGCCCGACCACTTGACTAGAGTCGAGAGCAAGGATTTGATTAGAGGTCCGCCTAGGTCAAGGTCATTAGAGACCTTGTGTGCACACCCTGTAGACATGGTAAGATGGTTTTCGCTTCTCATCCACCTCTTACCTTAGTGATGACAGATGGACTGGGACACTTTTGCACTTAGACCTTTGTTGGTCCTTCTAGAGTTCATCGGTGGGTGGGAAATGGTATATGCTTGTGATTGTGGATGATTACTCCGGTATTCATGGGTTTATTTTACGGTTTCTAAGGACGAGGCATTTGGGTTCTTTAGAGAGTTGGTCCTTAGACTTGCAGTTGAGCTTCTGGAGCGTTGAGAGCCATTAGGAGTGACAATGGGACAAATTCAAGAATTCTTCCTTTGCCACTTTACATTACGATAGGGGCTAGAGCACCGTTTCATCACCTAGAGTTCCCAATGAGAATGGTGTTGTAGAGAGGAAGAATAGGACCCTTGTAGAGATGGCGGGACCATGCTAGATGAGCATTCCACACCTAGGAGGTTTTGGTGAGGCGATCTCTACCGCTTGCTATATTTCTAATAGGGTTTTCTTGAGATCTGTAATTGGTAAGACTTCTTATGAGCTCAAATTTGGTCATAAGCCCAAAGTTTCTCATTTCAAGATTTTTGGTTGCAAGTGCTTCATTCTTAAACATGGCAACCTTGATAAATTTGAATCTAGATGTTCTGATGGCATATTTCTTGGATATCCTGCTCATTCTCGTGGCTATCGTGTATTTAATTTTGACACTAACAAAGTTGTTGAGACTTGCGAAGTCACTTTTGATGAGGCTAGTCACAGTACTAGACCCGATGATGCGGTACACAGTGTTTCGAGAGCATCTTCGTTGATGATGACTCGAGGATGAGGACCCAATCCATCCTCAAGTCCCTTGTGACATGGTTGGAGAGCACGCTTCTACTACACCACTTGGATGAGCGACCTCTTCCTACCTTTTCCGGCGATCGAGTGGCTCGATCCTACCTCCATAGCCCGTGAGGTAGAGGCCACTTCTGCACGGGTGCTCCTCTTCGCATTCAAAGAACAAAGATCCACCCAAAGCAGATTATTGGGGATCTACATGAGCGAGTCACTCGCTCCGAGTTCATCTCTCCGATTCTCATGCACATCTCGCTTTTGTTGCTTCTTTTGAACCCCGAGATGTTACTCATGCTCTTTCCGATGCCTCTTGGGTCAATGCCATGTATGAAGAACTTGAAAATTTTGAAAGAAACAAAGTCTGGACCTTAGTTGAACCTTCACCTAATCATAATGTAATTGGAACAAAATGGGTTTTCAAAATAAGCAAAGTGAAGATGGGTTGGTAGTTCGCAATAAGGCTAGACTTGTAGCACAAGGGTATTCCTGTAGAGGGCTTAGATTTTGAGGAGACCTTTGCTCTCAGAGCTAGATTAGAAGCCATTCGCATTTTGCTAGCATTTGCGGCATCCAAGGGCTTCAAGCTATTTCAAATGGATGTCAAAAGTGCTTTCTGAATGGTTTCATAGAAGAAGAGGTCTTTGTCAAGCAACCACCGGTTTTGAAAATCCCAAGTTCCCAAACCATATTTTAAACTCTCCAAAGCCTTGTATGGATTGAAACAAGCCCCTAGAGCTTGGTATGATAGGCTTAAAAGTTTTACGCTTAAGAATGATTTCAAAATGGGATTGGTTGATAAAACCTTGTTCACTCTCGTGCATGGCGTTGACTTTTTGTTGGTTCAGATTTATGTGGATGACATTATATTCGGTGGTTCCTCTCATGCTTTGGTGTCAGATTTTGAGATTTATGAGCGGGGAGTTCGAGATGAGCATGATGGGCAAATTGACTTTCTTCCTTGGTCTTCAAGTCAAGCAACCGAAAGAAGGCACCTTCATTCATCAAAGTAAGTATACAAAGGACCTTCTTGACACTTCGACATGGGAAGTAGTAGGCCAATGTCTACTCCCATTGCCACGACCACCATCTTTGGACCACGATGAGGATGGAGAGCCAGTGGACGGAAGAGTACTGCATGACATGATTGGCTCCTCCTCTACCTCAATGTCGAGGCCGACATACAGCTTTGTTGTGTGTCTGCATGCGCTTCGATTCGAGCTTCCTCGAGCTTCTCATCGTCAAGCAGTGCGTCGCATATTCAGGTACCTTCAGGACACTCTTGATTTTGGACTCTGGTATTCTTCTTCTTCTGCTCTCTCCATTCGCGCTTTTTCTGATGCTGATTTTGCGGGGTGTAGAGTGGATAGGAAGAGTACTTCTGGCACTTGTCATTTCTTAGGCACTTCCCTTATCTCTTGGTCTTCTAGGAAACAGTCTTCTATTGCACAGTCCACTGCCGAGGCCGAGTATGTAGCTGCAGCCAGTAGTTGCTCTCAGGTTCTCTGGATCTTGTCTACTCTGTGGGACTATGGGTTGTCTTTGGGTAGTGTTCCTCTTTTTTGTGACAGCACTTCTGCCATTAATATTGCGAAAAACCCAGTGCAACATTCCAGGACTAAGCACATTGATGTTAGATATCATTTCCTTAGAGACCATGTAGAGAAGGGTGATGTTGTGCTTCACTTTGTAGAGTCCGAGCAAAGGAGTTGCGGATATATTCACTAAAGCTCTTGATTCTTCTCGTTTTGCTTTTTCTGGGAGAGTTGGGGTTGTTAGTCCTCTTGGCCTGCTTTTGAGGGGGAGTTTTCTTTTTGCATTCATTTGTATCATAATGCATTTTACCATTCAGCATCTTGCATTGTAATATAATCTTGTGGAGCTTTGATTATTATCCTTGTATGACTTGAATTCATACTTTATACCCTGCCATGTCTTGTGCTAGTTTGCTAGAATTCTTTTATGGCTTTTTATATATAGCCTAGCTTTTGCCATGCTAGCTTTATTATCAGTGAGAAAATTGAATCAAAACATGACTTGTTGGATCTTGTGACTAGTTTTGCTTTAGTGATCCTCTTATGATTCATGCCATGTCATATAGGCTTAATTGAGTCTTGAATTTATTCTGAGTTTTAAAGCGAGCTATGATAATTCTTAAGTCAAGCAAATGAAAAATGAGCTTTTACGTGCGAAAAAACTGATCTCACCAATTCTTTCTCATAAGATGACTTGCCATTGCACTAGGCATGAACTCGGGGAGTTTGGATGACCTGCACCACTCTCTTAAGCTTTTGTTGCTTGGGATGGTCGTAGTGAGGCTTGAGATCTAGCACAATGCTAAGAAAACAAATTGGCAATTGGTTGAAGCTTAGGAGGCAGTTGTGGATGGCTCCTAGTCCAGGACTTGCTTTACTAAGATAAAACCAATCATTTTCAGCAAAGTGCTCAAAGTGCTAAATTCTTAATGCTTGCTCCAATTGTTTCAAATCTGAATGCTCAAACTAGACTCTTTTTCTAGTTTCTGGCTCAATCTCGCTTATAGACATGACCTGACTCATTTTTTGATACCTTTAGTTAAACTATGATCTTGAGCACCTTGTCATGTTGTCGATTCATTTAATCTTAGATTATTGCTTTTTTGGCCTTAGCTTTGCTGTACATATTTTGCCATGATTGAATATAGCTTCTTCACATAATATGGCTTGGTGTAATACTTGTACAGTCTTCGTGGATAATCTTCATGGCTCCTTTTGCTCAAGTTAAAAACAAAACAAAAACAAAAACAAACTGAAAAAATGAAAAATTACAAAATTGCGACCATTCCATTACATTCATGCTCTATCTTCTTCCATGCATCTTGATGAATCCATTGTCAAAGGGGGAGAAAGATTGGTGAAAATGTTGTTTTAGAGCTTTTTGAGTGTCATAGGGAGAAAATGGATTTTCTTGAAAAATTGGTGATCATAGTGAGTGGGAGCATCTCAATTGCATTCTTTTGGTCTTATTGCTCTTTTACGAATTTGAATTGCAATTCTTGAAGACTCACAATGATCAAATGTCAAATAGAACAATTGTTCTTTCATATGGACCTAAGTGAGATTTTTGGCTATTCTTTGGAAATTGAAGCTTTTGTGCTTTCTTTGCCTTATCTCACTACCTTACGCTATTCGAAGCCACTTGATCATTTCCATTGCTTTCTCTTGCTAATGGACCAAGTTGTGCCTTTGTAAAAACGTCGAGTACTTTACTTTTCAAACCCCAAAACCACATTTTTCGAGAGATTGCCAATGTGTTCATCAAGGGAGATTGTGGATATCATGGGGATATGCCCATGATCTTAGGATGATGAAACAATTGGCAATGTTGCTTTTGGTTTGAAGTTTCAGCGTTTTGCAAAGTTTCTGGTGTCAGTCATTGGCGGTCGACCAAGCACTTTGGGCGATCGACCGCCAAACCTTAAGTGAAGTTCGATTTAGTCGATGGCGGTCGACCGCCTTGACTTAAGTGAGATTCGGTTCGATCCTGGCGGTCGACCGCCGCGAGCGGGCGATCCGACCGGTTTATGTCTTGAATGATGATATTAGTTGTGAATTGATTTTGGAATAGGTCATATCCTTGTTTGATATTGCATATGTGTTGCATATTGCATGTTTTGGCTAACGTGGGTCAAGTTGTGAAGAACTTGTTCCCGGATTAATGTTTGCTTGTCTATTGCTGTGCAGGTGGCTTGGAGGTCAACGACGGTCAACGGCGAGGAGGATCGGGACTAAGCTTGGAGAGCTGAGGTCCAGAACGATCATGGATGCCGGGTGAGGTCAAGTGACTCAAGCATGACGCAGAATGGATGAAAGTGACCGAACGGGCAGTTCGGTGCAACTGGTTGGATCAAGCGGTGCGGGGGTCGGCTAGTGGGTTAAAACCGCACCCAAACCCACCCCATCCCATTTTTATACAGCACATGCACCCAACCCAACCCAACCCATTACTCCATCTTCAAAACCCAACCCAACCCACATACAAATCCAACCCAACCCAGCCCAACCCAATTATCTCAATACGGGTTCAACCCGTTTTCACCCATTTCTAACCCATTTTCAACCCATCCCATACATTCCGCCCGGTCTTGTTCTTCATCGTCATCCGCCGCTAGTCCCTGCCGCCGCCTACGCCCGATCACGGCGATGGTGCTGTCGTTGTAGTCCCCGCCTCCCCGGTGGTGAGGAGCAGGTTCACGCACAACAGCACGAGCCCGACTGCGACAACATCATGTAGAACCCCTGCGCGCGGCCCACGGGGATCGACGTCGCGGATAAGGCCTCGTCTGCAGCATCGTCGAAGACGATCGTGTCCCCAAAGTTCATGCCCGAGATGGCGCCGGACGCCCAGGGGCCCTTAATGACTTTGCACCATGATCGGGTTGGTTCGGAGAGGGCGTCGTGGAGGTGTGTGTCACCGACCGCAGCAGGACAAGCAGTATTTGTCAGTGTGAGCACGAACAACCCGTTAGCTACTGGCGGCAGCACCAGGAGAGAGAGATGAGTAAACATGGGGAAGAACCGGCGGCAGCACCAGCAGGGCCGAGTGAGCTGGGGGCGTAGGTCGAGCAACCAGCAGCAGCACCAGAGGGCCACCAAGAGGGAGAAAGAGATGGCTCTCCATGGAGCAAACATCCGGCTGAAAAAGCACCAGGAGAGAGAGATGAGTAAACATGGGGAAGAAGAAGAGAGAAATCACCATGGGCTAGTGTAAAGCAGCAGACACCTATAACAAGCTTTAGCTAGCTAGGAGCATCTCTCAGTCTCATCTGCACACTGGCCAAATGTCGAGCTCACTCAGTCCATGGGGCCCACAACACACTGGCCTAGCTAGCTAGCTGCACCGCTACTGTTGATGAACAACACATCAGCCACTGTTGACGAATAGCACAACACAGCACTTTAGTCGATCGACCCGGTCAGTTGAGTATAGAAAACCCACAGGTTCAACCCGTAGGAACCCAAAATTTTTTAACCCACGCCAACCCAACCCAACCCGTTTTTATTTAAAACCCAACCCAACCCAACCCGTTAGCTATCTCAACCCGTTTTCACCCATCCAAAACCAACCCAAATGAAAACCCAACCCGTTCAACCCATTCCAACCCAACCCATTATCACCCTAGGTCTGTGCAAGTGTTAAGGTGGTCGGTGGGAACCGGATGGGAGAGACTTGCTTAACACGATGAGAGCCATTGGATCAACCTACGTGGCGAAGCATGGATGTGTTTCACAGAGTTTGGACTCGGTCTTGGAAAAAGATCGAGAAGGGGTATTTTGGTAATTTCACCAAATATCGCTTTGGTGACCTAATGCCAACCTGCAGCGCAAGAAGACGGTCGCGTCAAGAAGTGGATTAGGTCAAGAAAAGTGAAGACGGCGCTTTGAGATGCGTGTGTGTGTAACCCGTTTGTATTGGGCCTTAACGGGAGCCCATTAGGGTTAAGTCTTCTAGAAGCTCTAGGCCTCCTATAAATAGAGAGGGGGCTGTTAGGCAGCCACTTGAAGCACTTCATGAAAAACCCTAGTTTGTCTTAGGGCTTAGGAGAAAGAGAAGAGGCTTAGGGTTCTAGGGAGATGTGTTGAGTTGTGTGCTCATGGATTGAGTTTTGCCCTCCTTGAGAGAGTGGCTGTAACCAGCATCAAATCGTGAATCAATCTATGGGTGATTGTTCAAAGATGAGTCTTCTTGTGCTTTCCCTTCTCTTTTAATGATTTTGGGTGCTTTCTTGATCCTGTGGTTTTTGGTTTGTTTCGTGCCCTCTTTTACCTTGCTATGATGTGTGGGAATACATCTAAGATCATCTAAATCATCAATCCCCCACGAGCAAGTTTTGGATCATGATTTTGGTTTTTGCCCGGTTTTGAACCCTCCTTCGGTAAAACTGAAAAAGGTCAAAACTTTGACATGGATCTACTCAATATCCACTTGGAATAGGTTCCTAATATCCTTAGGAAGGTTTGTTTCAAATTTCGTGGAGTTTGGCCTTACGGATCAAAAGTTAGACCGATTTTCGTTTCGGGTTTTCAGGTGATTGTGCTGATTTTCCTGTTCATCGTCAGAGCGGTCTCGACCGCCAAAATCAATGTCTCGACCTCTAGGCAAAGGAGTCGACCGCCATTTTGAGAGGTCGACCGCCCAAGATTTTGATATTTGAGTTTTTGGTAATTTTGGGTGTTTTATGAGGGGTTTTTATTGGATTCAATACAAGACTTCCAATCGTGCTTGTACTTTGATCTTCATAGCTTCCATAGCTATTGGAGTGATTTAGTATTGAATTCAATTAAGGTGAAAAAGGGTTCGTGCTCCTATTCACCCCCTCTAGTCGCCTTCCGTCCTCTGTGTCGCATCATTGTGGTAGTGCCGAACTACCGCCTTTGTTAAAACCTCCTCGAGTCCAAAGGACCTCCCTTGACTCCTTGAAGACCTCCCTTGTGTCCTTGCGGACCTACTGTCATTGTTTTTCTTGGTCGCATCGCTTAGGGTTTAGCTTTCTCGCCTCAGACCGTTGATGCTTTTGGACGTCCGATCTTGAAGGTGCGCTCGACGGTCGAACATTCCACCCCTTAAGAGTCACCCGATGTCAGACGGACGGCTCTAATCCGCTGAGACCTTCGCCGGTCCGAACGACTTTTGCTTGGCCCCGCCGATCTTGATCTAACGGCCCTAGCTTTTTCCACAGATCCTTATTTCTCATGACCTCTCCTTTGCTTTGATCTCGACTGTTGGGATCTCATTTGAGAGATCTAACCTCAGACCGCTTTGTGACCTTAGGACCTCTCAGACTCCTTTGGGCCTCTCGGTCCTTAGGACTTCCCTAGGTCGACCTACCGCTCACTTGGTCGGACCTACCGCCGAGCATGGTCTTCGTCACATAAAACCCCTTGCTCGATCTCGACCAGGACCTCCTCTTGGAGATATAACCGTCAGACCTCCTTGCCCTTTTGATCTCGACTGTAGGACCTCCTCTTGGAGATCTAACCGTCAGACCTCCTTGTCCTTTGATCTAATCAGGACCTCCTCTTGGAGATCTAACCGTCAGACCTCCTTGCCCTTTTGATCGACCGTAGGACCTCCTCTTGGAGATCTAACCGTCAAGACCTCCTTACCCTTTTGATCTCGATGAGGACCTCCTCTTGGAGATCTAACCGTCAGACCTCCCCTTGCCTTTGATCTTAACCGTTTAGGATCTCCTTTTGAGAATCTAAGCCGTTAAGACCTCTCCTTGGTTTGTCTCAGCCGTCAAGGCCCTTCCTAGCTTGCGGTTGTACCGCACCTTAAACCCGGAACTACCGTTGTCCGGTCATACCTCTTCTTGAACGCAGTATTACCGCCGCCGGCGATATCGTGTCCATCTTTCGCTCCTCTTTGAGTCCTTGGACCTCTTGTCCAGGACCTCCTCTTTGAGTCTTTGGACCCCTTGTCCAAGACCTCCTAATGCCTTTGGACCTCCTGTCCACAAGACCTCCCCAGTGGTCTTTTTGCAAGCCAGTTTGTGTGGCGAGGACCACCTCCTTGACGGGTCGTGCACCTTTTTTACTGGCCCCACTTGCCTGCTGCACTCACCACATGTTGTTCCTGCCACCTTGAAACTTTGGGCGCATTTAATGCATGTCGAATCACATTAAATGCAATCACTTCTAGGGTGCTTTGTTTATTTCTTTTTAGGACATGCCCTGTCCTAGCCTTGTCCAGGCCACCTCCGATCATTGACACATTTTGGCTGAGCCCTCTCCGTGCCTTTGCCAACCCTGGCTATAAATAGCCTAGGCAACCCCTCCTTTATCACCTTTGGCTCATTTCTAACTTCTTTGCCTGGGTTTCTCTGTGCTCAAATCCTCCCCAGGAGCTCTCCAAGCTGAGCTGTGCTCCTAGTTTATTGGCTTCTTTTGGTTGAAGCTTTGTTTAAGTTCTTTTGAGTCTTTGAGTTCTTTTTGCCTTGTGCCGGTTGCTTATCTCGGTTCTTTGCGGTCGTGTAGATTCTCGAGCTTGAGGAGTATTTGGACCCGGCAGTTTCAACCGAAGGACCTGCACTGCTTGATGAAGGCAAGTCACAACCCTTGATCATGCTGAGCCTAGTCTTTTAAATATATCTTGTTTTACTTTATCTTGCATGGCTAATTTTATATGAAAATGTTTGGGCAGTAGCTACTCTTCCTCACTTGATATTATACCTCCTTTGGACTTGTTGCTGGACATGTTGACATATTTCCTTTGGAAACTCTAGGTTAAGTATTCTAGTTGGCATCTTTTGGTATTGCGAACATGGGACCGTAAGTTTATGCTTAGCCTTGCTTTAGATCCGTGGGTTTCGAGAATCATGCTTCATCAATTAATAATCTTTACTAATGATCTATGGAATTTGTGGTTGGTGCCTTTGTTAACAACTATGGTGGATACTGAGATGTTGTGTTGATCGTGGTGTGAGACCACTTTGTTAAAATCGATTGTGCCAGACCGTGGTCTTTTGGCCGTGGTTAATTCTGAAAAGGGTTTTGCTTAGGCAAGAAGGCAGGGAGTGAGAAGTGGGTGCTTTGCACATGGGGTTGTGGAAGTCTTGCCTGAGCACAATTAAGAACTTAACTTTGTGATCCGTTGATCTGGGTCAATCAGTGCAACCACAAGATCACTTTATGGGGGTGGTCTGGGCTGAATAATTGGCAATGAGATGGCTTGGTGCTGTTGTGGTTGAGCAAGTTTTATTGCAACGGCGCAAGAGGGGGCACGAATCCGGTGGCATTTGCAACCCATCCGGAAGCGAAACCTTAGCGGGCAGCTCCGAGCCAAATCAAAGCTTTGTAAAGGCCTTGTCACGCTCTCTAGAACCATCGGAAGTGAGCAAGGGTCTTTCCGGAACCTGTCCCTCTAGAGAGATCGTGGATTGTGGGTAAAGTTGTACACCTCTGCAGAGCGTAAAATCTATTCTAATAGCCAAGTCCTTGGTCATGGACAATGCCCAGTGAAAGTGGTGCAAGGGGTAGCTTTTGTGAAATTTGTGTTCCCTGGGCACTTCTGCGAGAGGCTGTGGCATTGCCTCGAAGAGACCTTGGCCGGCTTTAAAGGGGCTATGGCTGGCTTGAGATGTGGTCTAGGGGATGGGTTCGAGCTCTAGAGTTGGTGTCTAGAGTGGTCTTGGGAGAGGTCCCGTCAGGTGCAACAGCACCTCCCCAAGAGGTTTGGATGTGAGTTGGTGCTCACTCCCTTCTTTTCAAACAAAGTATGTATGTATTATTGTTTTAACTTGTTGCCTTACAATCTATTATGTATTTACTGTCAAACTTTGCTTTGTGCAACTAACCATACAGCCCCCCATTGGTAAGCCATTGCATGATTATTAATTGCATAATGTTTCCCTGTGATTTGCTGAGTACATTCAAAAGTACTCATGGCTTCAAGCCCTGTGTCAAAGCAGTGTATGAAGATGACCAAGTGCAAGGAAGCTCAGACCTTTTTGAAGAGGAATTCTTTGATGATCCCACTGCCTAGGACATCCTCTACTCGACAACCTGTGGGCTTGCCGGTTGGCGCCTTTATGCTTTTGGTGTTTCCGCTGCTGTGTTCTTTTATTGTCGGTTTGTAGCCCAAGTGGCAAACCCTCTCAGAACAAGCTTGGACCATAAGGTCTTGTTTAATACTAAGTTTAATTTGTGCGCTTCATCTTTTGTCTTGACCTTGTGGTTGTGATTGTACCAAGTGATTTCTATGAAGCTAGCATCTAGTATCCCGACTAGCTCGAGTGCATAGGGCCAAGACCTCCGTGAGGTCTTGTGATCTCCTAGGAGGTCTGGCGGACCTCCTCTCGATTTTGCTGCGCGGTCCTTTCGGACATGCAGTACTACTGAATCTCCGGGCGGTCATTCCGACCACCCCGAGTCTCGGCAAGGTTGCCCTGCTGAGTAAGTGGTACTACCGCTTCCTTCGTGCGGTAGTACCGGTTGTGGTGAGGTGCTATCGCTGCCCTTGTCGTGGTAGTACCAGTTGCAAAAAAAATTTCCTGGACTCCCCGCTTAACCTAAGAAGAGGTCCTCACACCCTGGCCCTCGATCAAAGAAATGACTCGATCCCGTGCATGAACATGCACCCATCCAAACAACCAATTCGTCCAAATCCAAACCAATTTTCCTTTTTGCTTTGCTTTTCAAACACATTTGTAAACTTCCACGACAACCCAATGCCATGGTTAAACATTTTGACAACACTAGTCTTTGGCAGTAAAACTCTCAAATCAAGATTTTTAGGTCTAAGCTTCGACTAAGCATAGAGTTTTGAAACGTGTAGCTCATACTAATGTACCAACTAGCTCCTTACTATGGTGACAAGGGGTGGTCAAATCAATAATCAAATTTGGATTTACAAAGGAATCAGGAATAACTATAAAGTTAAAACATGGATTTAAAATACTTGAATTCAAATAAGTATGCAATAGTAATTTGAAACAGAAATTAGATAATTTGAGATATTGGGATCAATATGATCAAGGGTGTAACTTGCCTTGTTCGAAAGCTTGAGAGTCTTCTTCGAAGTACTCGGGCTCTCCTGAGTCATCGAAATCTACACGTGAGAACGGAGCAAAATCAAATAAAGAGCAAACAAGAAATCCAAAGGAACTCCAAAACAAACCAAACTAAAACCAACAGCAAGGGAGGTCCTGAGGAGGTCAAGGGAGGAGGTCCTGTGGGTACGACTACTCAACGTGGTCGTAAAAGGGACACAACTATGCAACGTGGTTGCGAAAGAGATACAACCACGCAACGTGGTCGTGCGAGCAAAAGGAGAACAGGGCGCGGAAAAACTCACCCGGACAGAGAGAAAGCAAGAGAGAGAAAGGGACTAGAGAGGATGGTGAACGGTGCGAGTGCTCCGGCGAACTCCTTGGTGACGGCGCAGCTCCGGCGGCTCCTTGGCGACGAGCAGGCGACGGTGCGACTCCAGCGAACTTCTTGGTGAAACTTCAAGCACTAAGAAGCTGGGTGAGGAAAAATTGTGATGAAAGAGGGCTACTCAAGCTTTTATAGCTAGGGAAACCAGAGAGAGTCACTGGAAGACTCGGAGGTACACACGAGGTCAAAGGTAGGTGAAGGAGAAGATGGGAGCAAGTCTGGGAGGAGACAAGAGGGGGAAAGAGGTACTGCAGAAGAACAACATTTAATGTGACACAACAGCATTTAATGCACTAGGACTTGGGTGTCAGTAGCGACGCAATGGGAGGAAGGAGAAGGTGAGCAGGGTTGACAAGGTGGGGCTAGTCAAAACTTGGGAGGGTGGTCAAACCAAAGGGAGGTCGTGACCCAAGGGGAGGTCGTGACCCCGGTGGTGGTCGGGACCAAAGGGGTAGTCTTTGCAAAAAGACCAAGAGGGTGGTCTTTACAAAAAGACCAGGAGGGTGGTCTTGACACAAGGGGTGGTCGTGGCAAGTCTCCAAAACCACCCGGAGGTCTTCCAGGACCACCCGGGAGGTCTTCCAAGACCACCCAGAGGTCTCACAGGACCACCCAGGAGGTCTTCCAAGACCACCCGAGGTCTTGGACGGAGAGAGAGATCCAAACAAAAGGGAGGTCTGGACAAAGGGGGAGCATGAAGCGAATAGAGAAAGAGAAAATAACACTAGAGAACTCCAACAAACTCGAAATAAACCAAACTTTTGGATTAGTTGAAGTTTAATTTAGTTATGTTAAAATGCCTTTAATTCCAAAATCTCGAGTTAACCTTTAGAACTCTCAACAAAACCAAATGGTTCTTTTTATTTTGAAAATTCCAAGAAGACCAGAAAAAACCAGATGTTACATCGTTGCCTCAGCTACCCGCCGCACCCCATGAAAGCATCTAGCCCCTAAAAATGATTTTGGTAATTAATGTTAACAATGTATTATGTGACTAACATGTATGCTAAGATGTTTTAAAGGTTTAGACCCAGAGTTTGAGTTATGATATGGAAATGGTAATGCAAAGGTGATAAAGATCGACATGGCTCAAGGTAGAGGTATCATGTAGCTTAAGGATCCTTTTATAGTTTTTATCGGTCTCGGGGTTTGAAGAAAAGACTGGATTTTTAGGCTAGATGTCGTACTATAAAGAGGGATCATGGCTAGTAGCTTAAGGATATACTTTTGTGCCATCTCGATCAATTAGGAGTCATGCATTGCATTTATCTTGGCTTCTGGAAGTTCTTCAATGGAAATCAGAATGACCGCAGTTGATGTGCGGTACTACTCACTACTACAAAAGGCTAATACTGAACGCCCCATCACATACGGTTGACCAAAACCTTCTGTATTACATGCAATCATAGATGGTTTGTTTTAGAGACTGTCTGTGTTACTAGCAGCGCTAAAAACCGTCTGTGAAGAGGTAATATCACAGACGGTTCATAATGAAAACCGTCTGTGAAGTATCACAAATGGTTCTTAACAATAACCGTCTGTGATAATTCTACATATCACAGACGGTTTTCAACAAACAACCATCTGTGATACTTCATAAACGGTTCTTAACAATAACCGTCTGTGATATTACTACATATCACAAACGATTTTTTTTGTCGAAACCGTCTGTGATAATTAACTCATCACAGACGGTGCGCCATTTTGCTCACTTACTAATCATCTGGTGTAGTAGTGTATATCCTCAACAGAGTCTTCTTCTCCATCTCTAGTGCTACGGTGGTCCATCGCCACTCCGTGCCAAGTTTGAGTATCACCTCACCTCACTGAGTCCGCTCGTGTGGTCCATTTCAGCTATTGTGACCCACGCCGAGCTGTCACCGTGGACCTCTCTGTCACCGCCGCCGCCATCGACACCAACTCTTCTCCGGTGAGTCCTCAACCCCACCAAGGTCAATTTCCCCACCTATATGTCACCCTAAAGCTGTGCATGTGTTTCGTTTCAGTTTATTTCCACCGAGAAGACCTGTCGCCGAGGAGCTTGCCGTCGTCGCCTCTGTTCACCGACGACTAGCCGCCTTGGACCTTCCCCGACTTCATTGACACCTTTCTCGTGATCAAGGTGAGCTACTAGAGCCTAAACATCCTTTAATTTGAGTAGTTTCTAGCGTTTACGTCGAAATCGTTAGTGAAGCCCCTGAGCCCAATTTGAGCTTCAAATCCTACTGCTTTTAGTCATTTAGTTAATAAACTAATGAGTCTATGACATGTAAGACCACCATAGATTTTATAAAATAAATCACGAAATAAAAAGATGAGTCACTAACAAGTAGGGCCCACATGTAAGTTAATAAAATCCGAAAAAATGTAAAAATGAGAAAAACCACCTTTTATTTATTTCCAGGGTTTTCAATACGAACCGTATGATGGACCGAAGCTGGATGTACGCTAAGAACCGTGTGAGTGAAGAGTACATTAATGGCGTGTCTGCTTTTACAAGAGCTGCCGAGGAGGATAAGTTGAATAAGGGGGCGGAATATATGTACTGTCCATGCATTGACTGCGAGAATCTGAAAATGTTTAAGAACCAAGCGTAGATCGAAGCATACTTGATTCGAAGGGGTTTCAAAAGGGGTATACATGTTGGACCGGTCACGGTGAAGAGCAGATTATACAGGAAGGTAGTAATAACGACATCGCCGATGAAGTCAACGATATACCACCGGATGATATCGATTGTTGTTCCGATTCAGATAGGCTGCACGATGACAATCTAGATCAGATGCTTTGCGATGCAGAAGTGAACTATAGTGAGAGAGAGTTTGGTAAATTCGAGGGCTTGATGGAGGACTCGGAGAAGCCTTTGGTCCCGGGCTGCAACCCGAAATACACAAGGTTGTCATCCGTGCTTGAACTGCTGAAATTGAAGGCAAGCAACGGTTGGTCCAACAAGAGTTTCACGACGCTGTTAGGTCTCTTAGTGGACATGCTTCCGGATGGAAACGAGATGCCCAAAACCACCTACAGAGCTAAGAATGTTCTTTGTCCATTGGGAATGGAAGTAGAAAAAATATATGCATGTCCGAACGACTGTATCCTCTACCGTAAAGAGTGCGCAAACATGCATGTATGTCCGGTGTGCAACGCATCCCGATACAAGTGTTCGAATCCATCAGATGACGACGAGGGAATCGAGGTGAAGAAAGGACCTCCTGCTAAGGTGGCATGCTATCTTCCTGTAATTCCCCGTTTGAAGCAGTTTTTTCTGAACCCAAAGGAGGCAAAACTGCTGCGTTGGCATTCGGTGGAGCATAAGAAGAATAGAAAGCTAAGACACCCTGGTGATTCCACCCAAAGGAGAAACATCGATAGGAGGTTTGCAGACTTTCAAAAGTGGAACCGAGGAATATAAGGTTTGGATTGAGTACGAGATGGAATGAATCCTTTCAAGAACATGAGCAACCGACATAGCACTTGGCGTGACTCTCAGATTCACACCTTCCTCCTTGGTTGTGTTTGAAGCGGAAGTATATTTTCTTTGCCGATACTTATCCAAGGGCCGAAGTAACCTGGGAATGATATTGATGTGTACCTAGCACCATTGATGGAAGATCTAAAAATACTGTGGATCGAATGGGTACAGGTATGGGATGCGTACAAATGAGAGAACTTCATTGTACGCTCCTTGTTGTTCTGCACCACAAATGATTATCCCGTCCTTGCTAACCTATCGGGCCAGAGTACAAAAGGGGCCAAAGCATGTAATCACTGCTTAGATAATACCGAGAGTGTGTGGCTGAAGCACTCACACAAAACCGTGTACATGTGTCACCGTAGGTTCCTCCGGAGGGCTCACCCATACCGTAGGATGAAGAAACAATTCGACGGAGAGAAGGAGGATAGTTTAGCTCTAAGGCATTTAAGCGAAAAAGAGGTCTATGATATGGTTAAGGATTTAGATGTTGTGCTCTGAAAGGGACGTAAATCGAGGACCCGTCGAAGAACATCTGGAGGAATAGATCAATATTTTGGGACTTACCTTATTGGGAGCACCTAGAAGTTCGCCACTGCATCGACGTTATGCACGTAGAGAAGAATGTATGTGACAGCTTGATTGACCTCTTACTGAACATTCGTGACAAAACAAAGGATGGGGTTAACGCACGGCTTGACTTAGTTGATATGGACATCAGACCTTCCCCTTGCTTGTTACACTCTGTCCAAGGCCGATAGAACTGAACTGTGCCAGTGCTTGCATGGTGTAAAAGTTCCGTCCGGTTACTCTGCCAACATGAAGAAACTTGTTTCGATGAAAGATTTGAAGTTAATTGGCATGAAGTCTCACGATTGTCATGTGCTGATGACACAGATGCTCCCTGTTGTAATTAGAAGTATTTTGCCGATCAAGGTCCGAGAGACAATCATGAGGCTGTGTTATTTCTTTAACACAATTGCTCAGAAGGTCATCGATCCCGAAGGACTAGATGCTCTGTAGGAAGAGGTGGTGACGACTCTATGTTATCTTGAGATGCATTTCCCTCCGTTGTTTTTCGATATCATGGTCCATCTCATTGTTCACATTGTGAGGGAGATAAAGATGTGTGGGCCCGTGTTCCTACATAGCATGTACCCGTTCGAGAGGTTCATGGGAATTCTCAAGTCCTTTGTACGGAATCGATCTCAGCCAGAGGGCTATTGAGTTCAACGTCGATTACATGGCGCAGGTCGAACCAATAGGTGTGCCTCAATCTCGCCATGAGGGGAGGCTCGAGGGTATCGGGACCATCGGAAGGAAAGAAATCACTCCAAAGATGAGAGCGTATGCTCAAGCCCATTTCACGGTCTTGCAACACATGACTGAAGTGTCCTCGTATATCGACCAGACAAGGACATGCTTGACAATGTAATCCAGAGCGGCCGGATGTTTGGATCACAAGACAAAGACTGTGACCAGTTCAACCAATAGTTGAAGGAGCGACTCGCTAGGAAATCGTTAAGGATACGCTGACATGGTTGGCAAAAGGGCCAACCTTTACAGTTGTGACATGGCAAGGATACGACATAAATGGGTACACATTCTATACGCAGGCTCAAGATATAAAGAGCACTAACCAGAATAGCAGTGTCCGCATAGATGCGTTTAGTACCGATGGGTTGAGGAGCTCCTACTATGGGTTCATAGAGGAGATTTGGGAGCTTGACTACGTGCTTTTTAAGATCCCCTTGTTTCAGTGCCGTTGGGTCCATCTCCCACAGGTGAAGGTCGACAGGTACGGCGTCACTACCGTGGACCTCGAACATGTTGGATACAAAGACGAACCATTCGTACTCGCTAACCAAGTTGTTCAAGTCTTCTATGTAACCGACCAGGCAAATAAGAAGTGCCACACAGTTCTTCATGGAAAAAGGAGGATTGTTGCAGTTGAGAATGTAGTGGACGAGGAAGAATACAATCAATTTGACGAATTACCACCTTTCGGAAACGGTATAAGGGTCGAGGAAGAACAACATGACGAAACTAGCTTCATATGCGTTGATCATCATGAAGGGCTAATTTTTAAAGGAGATAAGCAAGTGGAATGATGAATGAAATATTTATGTGTGATATGTTCTGAATTTGCATTTATGTATACGAGAATGTGTCATATGTGAATTTGCATTTATGTATATGAGAATGTGTCATATCTGAATTTGTGAAATGGATGTGCTTGTTTCTGAAATGAATGTGAATTGAATGTATAGATGTACTTGGTGCGTTTCTGCTTGTTTCAGAGGGTATGGCTAGCATTTCCTAAGGCTAGCCAATGAAAAGAAATAGATGTAGCAATATAGAAGAATATCACAGACGGTTCCTTAGAACAAACCGTCCGTGATCATATATCGTAGACAGTTTCATCTAAAGAACCGTCTGTGACATGTCATATATCATAGACGGTTTCATCTAAAAACCGTTTGTGATATATCACAGACAGTTTCATTTAAAGAACCGTCTGTGATATATCATATATCACATACGGTTTCATCTACAAACCATCTGTGATATATCATATCACAGACGGTTATTTATTGGAACCGTCTGTGATATCCATCCCTATTTTTATTCAGACTCTAGGGTTTGCCGCGCCCCCACTCAAATGATTAAGTTTCTCTAACATCCCTCCTCCCCGAGCCCGTCGCCGCCTCTTCCTCGAGCCCGGCGTGTCTCCTCCCTCGAGCCCGCCACCTCCTCCCCAAGCACGAGCCGCCACTTCCCCGAACCTGGCGCCCCTCCTCCCCGAGCTTGCCTCCTCCCCTCCCCCGAGCCCGCGTCGCCTCCTCCTCCCCCGAGCCCGGTGTGCCTCCCCTTCGACGCCGCCCTGCTGCTCTGGTGCTCCCTGCTCGTCCTTCCCCTCGATGCACAAAGGTAACAGATGTCGAGTTGCCGACCCCGACGTGCCTTCCCCCTCACACATTGCTCAGATTGCTCAGTGGCTTTGATTGCCATCTGCTTCGTGAGTATCATAACATTTCAATTTAATTACCCCTTTGCATTTGATATGTTCATATTGCAATGTGGTGTAGTGGGCTTGAGATGAATGCTCTGTGATGATAACAGTCTTGTACTGAAATTGTTTTGAGCTCTAATTGGAATGGAATGCTTACTACTGTTGATTGATCTTTAGCATTTGGTCTGTTACTTTCGGTTGGTTAATTGGTTGAACCTCCAGGTTTTGTGATCCAATTCATAATACATGCTATTCTATCAGTAGATCAAGTGTTGTCGGCTAACTTGTAGAATTTACATGTTTATATGTCAATTATGTCATTTAATTGGTGTGTATACCCATACACATAAAGAATCTTATGATAATATGTTCATGTGTGTCAGAACTTCTATTTCTCATGAAGATATCGTCCGCTCATTCTTCGTCCGCTCATTCTTCGTCATCGTCGCCTCATGAGTCTGATGTGCTGTCCTTTGGAAAATCCAAGCACAAGGAAAGAGGAATATCAAAAAGGCCCAAGGGCCAATTTACCATCACGAGAGTCGATGCATCTAGGACCCCTCTGAGTCCTAGCCAAGCAGCGTCTGCATTCTGAACAACGGTCATAATAGTTGCACGCGAACAGGTCAAGATCACCTATGATTCATGGAAGGACTTGATCAAAGATCAGAAAGATGAGCTGGTGACGGAAATTTTACAATCGTTCCTGATCCTGGAAGAACACCAGGCCTCCGTGCAACGATACACGTTGCTAGCGGCGTGCAAAGCATGGAGGAACTTCAAGAGCATGCTTATCAAGAATTACGTGGAGAAAGATCTGACGCCCTTCTAGAAGTATCCGTTCGTGGAGGAGTATTGGGAAGACTTTGTGGCAAAGAAAACGATAGATGATTTTAGGAGTGAAAGTGAGGCGCACAGGGCCCTCTAGGAAAAAACACGCACCCCCATAGACTCGGCACCGCTGGGTATGCAGGTAAACTCCCGCAATGGAGGGATTAGGACGAGCATGCAAGATGGTCGGACACCTCCCCGCCATTTGCCCAGATCTCTGATGAGCGTGCTTCAACAAGTGGCTAAAAGCGGTTATTCACAGCCTTTGGGGCCATCTCCTTTCCAAATCCCTTAGACTTGGAAGTGTCCCAGCGCCTGGTAAGATATCGAACTACCTAGTTTGTAATTAGTCGATAACTTCATAGGAAGTGAAATAACATGTCGGGCTCTTGCAAGAAGAGCTGAGTACTGCACAATCTTTCCAATGCTCATTCCAGGTAGACAGGGAGAGAGATAAGCTCTCTGAAGCCCTGGGAAATAAGAAGCATCCGAGTCACACGAGAGGCATTGGTCTTTATGTTCCATGGAAAGATGGATTCACAGCGTACTCCGAGGCGTACCGGAGTAGAAAGAGAGCCAAAGCCGAGAGCGAAGCACAGCTACAAGAGGAGATTCATGCATCCCTGTTAGACCATGTGGCTAGGTCTAGTATATTTTAGTTGATAAATAATTGACAATGTTGAGTACTGATCATTATTTGAGGTGTGTGGCGTGTGTGGACTAATGTCGGTTAAGTTGGGAAAAACTTGTGCCGAAAAAAGATGGTGTTTTGGTCTTTGCATATGCAGGGTGACTCGGAGGTGATCGTGGTCTACGGTGATGACCAGGAGATGGCTTGGTGCGAACTCATGGTCCAGAGGGTCGAGGATGCTGGAGGAGACGGTCGAGCTCGAGTTGAGATCAAAGATGGATGATACGTGTTGGAGCTACGGAGGTGCGATCCGGAGGCTACAACACATGACAATTTTGGGGTGTCCAAATTTGGAAGACTTGTGAGCTGTTTGGGATGTACATGTACTGTGCGGCGGTTGTACGTGTTCGTGCTGATCACGGTCTGAGTCCATGTGTGATTAGGCCTCGGATGAGTTCCTTGGGTATAAAGGGCTTGAAGCGTGTCCTGTCGAACAAAAAATAGACGTGAGGATTAGGGCCGGCGGTGGCTGTGTGTTTGGCGGCCATTGGTTTTTGCATGCATGCAATGCAAGAGAATACATAAAACATTGTTTTGGCTTTCAGCAGCGGTTGATGTTTTTGTTTGTGCGAGACGTGAAGTAGATGGCTGTCATTGTCATCAAGGCTGAGGTGAGGTGTTCACGTGGCTGTGTCTTGTGCCTGTGCTTGTGACATGCATGTTGTTTGATCTCCAAAGAAAACTAGTGTTTTGTTGGTTGTTGGAGTCATTAAGAGTGTGCAGTTGAAAAACAAAAGAAGCGCCATATGGTGTGCATCTCGACCGCCTGCATATTGATGTGATCTCTTAGAAGAAATTAGCGGCTGGTGTTTTTGGTGTTGTGGGCGATACGGTGCAATAGATTGGCATTAGAGAAAGGTTCGTCCAGGAAGTTTTCGGACGCTGCGTGTGATCTCCAGAAGATATGTCGTGTGCGGCGCGTGGTGGCATCCGGGCACGCGAAATCCAGAGAACAGTGTGTGATTGGTTTCAATACTGTGGGGTGCAAAAAAATCTTATACAATCATTCACGCCCCTCTGATTGCCGTTAACGATATGAGAGCAAGGTTGCTATGGCGTCAGAGAGGTATGTGAATCATCCCCCCATGTTAGATGGTACTGATTTTGCTTTTTGGAAGTGTTGCATGCAAACCTACATTGAGGCTCAACATAATGACATTTGGAAAAAGGTTTCTTGCCCTTATGAGGTTCCTACTACTGTTACTAATTTAAATAAAGCAGATGTTGATCTAAATGCTCAAGCTCGTAACTTGTTGATTCAAGGAATCTCTCGCAAAGAGTTTGATCATGTAGCTCATATTATCTCTGCCCACTTAATATGGAAGACTCTTTGTAATTATCATGAGGGAACTACTAAAATCAAGAAAGTGCGTAAGAATCTTTATCAAAAAGAGTATTCTGATTTTGCTATGAAGCTTGGTGAATGTATTGATGATCTTTTTGCTTGTTTTGAAAAGATATTGAGTAGTTTGCGTGGTGTTGGTGTTATTCCGACTGATAAAGATAATGCTACTAAGATATTAAGATCTTTAGGTTCTGAGTGGTTGATGGTTGTCACAACTATCAATCAGACTATCGATCTAGATACTTTAACCATAGATGATCTCTACTCTAGATTGAAAACCTATGAGATGGAAGCTGTGCCATCTAAAAGTGATAAATCTTCATCTTTAGCTCTTATAACTAACCCCATGCAGGCTGCTTCTTCGAGCTCTTGTCTTATGTCTGTTTTGTCTTGTTCCACAGATGAACAGTTAGAGGAGATTCCAGAAGTGCAGCTTATACTCTTCTCCAACAGGGTGACCAAGGCAATTAACAACATCAGATCAAGATAGAGAGGTGGTCCAATCAGATGCTATGAATGTGGTGAGCTATACCACATAAAGATAAATTGTCCCAAACTGAGGAGTAAGGAGGTCAAAGATGACAAAGTACCAACTCGATGCTCTAAATCCAAGATTGACTCAAGCAAGAAGCACAATTATCGTAAGGCAGTCAAAAAGGTACTCTCAGCACTTGATGAGATTGAATTAAGTGATGTTGATTCTGGAAGCGACGATGAGGACAACAGCAAGAAGGCAAAGGAGGTGGATTTCACAGTGATGTGTTTTATGGCGAGCAGTGATGAGCTTAACTATGATGATCTCTACAGTGATCCTGATGAGGTAAAACCCTCTTATACAAATTTATCTCATGATGTGCTTAGGTTGACAGATGAGCTCAAAAAGTATAAAAAGAAAATAAAGAAACATGATATTGTTGTTGAGAACTTAAATTCTGAAATTAATAGACTTAAAGCTTCTATTCCTGATGATGAATCTTGTGAATGTTGCCAAGTTTTATTTTCTGAATTGGAGGTTGCTAGGTCTATACATACTAAATTTGATGAGTTAAAACTAGCACATGACTCTTGTGATGAAAAGTTAAAACTTGCATATGATGAAATTGAAAAGCTCAAGTCTAGTTCTACTTGTTTAGAGTCAAGTGTGTCAAATGCTCAATCTAAAACTTGCTCTAATTGTGAATTGCTAGAAGCTAGACTTAATACTTCTCAGGAAACAATTCAACAGATGCTTTATCATGAGATAGCTTCTTGCTCTAACTGTCCTAAACTTACAATTGAGATAGAAGCCTTGACTAAACAACTTAATGACTTTGTTGAAAAAGAAAGGTTGGCTCAGTCTAGTGCTTCTAAGGAAATTGCGAATGAATCTGTCAAGTGCACAACTTGTCCCACTCTAGCTAAAGAAAATGAGTATCTTAAGGACACTTTAGAGAGATTTTCCTTTGGTAAGAAAAATTTGAACATGATCCTAGACAAGTCAAAAGTGAGTGTTAAAAGTCAAGGTCTAGGATTTAATTTGATTGAGCATGCCAAGAATCATCCTCCTAAGGTTGTTAAGCTTCTTGAACCTGGAAAATTGGAAGTAAAATCTGAACCAAAATAAACTGTGTTTAAATCTGCTGGTTTTGTGCAAAGTTCTTCTGCTAATGCTGTAGGTTCTACCTTATATGTTCAAAAGAAATCTAATTATGTTAAATATAATTGCACCTATTGTGGTAGAGATGGGCACATACATGAATTTTGCTTTAGACGTGTTAAGAAAGAGAAAAAGGATAGATTGAATGTATTAAAACAAAAACGTGCAACCTCTTTTGTTATTCCAAGAACTAATGTGAAAGCTAGGTTTTTAGAGAACTTTTATCATGATTTTAAATATGGTTCACGTGCTGGTTTGGATTAATTCAAATAATTCTCGTTCAGCATTGCTTGCATTTTAAGGGGCAGTTAAACAAACCTCTTTTTGGCGTTCTGATCGCTCACCCACACATGGTTCTTGTTCTAGTTTTGTTGCTCCTGTTCATCATGTATCTCAGTATTGGATCCCTAAATCTTATCTCACTAACCCCAGTACTGTGAGACCGATGTTTCCTGTGCTATAAGAACAGCTGACGTGGTTGAAGAACATGAGCTTGATTTGGTTCTAGTCTTTTACATCATTGCTTGATTGGATCACTTGATGATTCTTCATTTTCTTTGATGGCTTCCAAGAGATTTCAGTTTATGAGAGACCATGTGGAAAGGGTGATGTTGCTCTTCACCTTGTTGAGTTTTAGTTGCTGTTTCTTTCTCAAAACTGTTTGATTCTGCATGATCTGCTATTTTGCGAAATGAGTTGGGTGTGTTGCATCCTATGGGCTTATTCTGAGGGGGAGCTTGTTTCTAAAAGTTCAGAAGCTTTGTTGATTCTTGTAAATCAAATTATCAAGTCCAAGCCATTGCAATCAAATGAGTTGTAGAGCTTTCTTTATCATATTTATTTATGTGCCGTGTAGCTTTGATCATGACTAGTTTTAATTAACTTACTACATTAGAACTAAAGCATGACATGACTGAAAACTTTGACTAGATTGATTTTTGTTATCACTTGGAGATGTCCATAGAAAATGATGTGCTTGTTTGTGAGTCTTATTTTAAATCTTGGATTTGCAGCAAGTATGTCTCTCATTGCAATCCTGTTATGCTCACTTAATTTGGCATGTTATATATAAAAAAATAAAGGGTTGACAAAAGGAAAAATATGCACACAAAAGTGCTCAAATGAAAAGAAGTATGCTTCAAGCATGCCATATATAGCTATGTATATTCAAAAGGAAAAATATACACACAAAAGTGCTAAAAGGAAAAGAAGTATGCTCCAAGCATGCCACCCTTGAAAAGAAGTATGCTCCAAGCATGCCACATGCAAATAAGAATTGAAAGTGAAGCAATAGGGTGCTATATGAGACTGCTAGCTCATCTAGATTTAACTTGTGTCTCACTGTTAGGCTCTTACTTTTCTTGATGATATCTTTTTGTGGTGCTTATGATTGGTTTAGTCATTGTTGAGATGCCTGTCATTAATTTAAAATCGCATAATAATCCTTCAAGTGGTACTGACTTGTCTTATCTTTGCTACATGATACATGATTTTATATGATCCTGTTAAGCTCTACTCAACAAGATGGCTTGGTTACTTCATTAAATTGATTTGCATAATCTATAAAGCTTCTTTATTTTTACTCTTCTTGCTCCCTTGTTTTAGAATTATTCCCTCTCTGAAGTTCTTGATGATTCCATTGCCAAAGGGGGAGAAAAATTGGAGAAATTGAAAAAATTGGAGAAATTTGCTTTTTTGCTTCCCTTGTATTGAGGGGGAGTTTTTCCGCTCCTTGTGTTGAGGGGGAGTTTTTCAGATGTGGTTTTGAAGTGTTTGCTTTGCAGCTTTGAAACTTCCTTTTTCAAATTTCTTTTCTTTAAAAACTCACAATTTTAAAGTATTGTCAATGTATTCATCAAGAGGGAGATTGTTAGACCATGTGGCTAGGTCTAGTATATTTTAGTTGATGAATAATTGACAATGTTGAGTAGTGATGATTATTTGAGGCATGTGGCGTGTGTAGACTAATGTTAGTCAAGTTGGGAAAAACATGTGCCGAGAAAAAATAGTGTTTTGGTCTTTGCATGTGCAGGGTGACTCGGAGGCGATCGTGGTCTACGGCGGTGACCGGGAGATGGCTTGGTGCGAAGTCATGGTCCAGAGGGTCGAGGATGCGTGAGGAGACAGTCGAGCTCGAGTTGGGACGCCTGGAGATCAAAGATGGATGATATGTGTTGGAGCTACGGAGGTGCGATCCGGAGGCTACAACACATGACAATTTTGGGGTGTCCAAAATTGGAAGACTTGAGAGCTGTTTGGGCTGTACATGTACTATGCGGTGGTTGTATGTGTTCGTGTTGAACACGGTCTGAGTCCATGTGTGATTAGGCCTCGGATGAGTTCCTTGGGTATAAAAGGGCTTGAAGCGTGTCCTGCCGAACAAAAAATAGACATGAGGATTAGGGCCGGCGGCGGCTGTGTGTTTGGCGGCCATTGGTTTTTACATGCATGCAATGCAAGAGAATACATAAAACATTGTTTTGGCTTTCGGCGGCGGCTGATGTTTTTGCTTGTGTGAGACATGAAGTAGATGGATGTCGTTGTCATCAAGGCTGAGGTGAGGTGTTCATGTGGCTGTGTCTTGTGCCTGTGCTTGTGACGTGCATGTTGTTTGATCTCCAAAGAAAACTAGTGTTTTGTTGGTTGTTGGAGTCATTAAGAGTGTGCAGTTGAAAAACAAAAGAAGCGCCATATGGTGTGCATCTCGACCGCCTGCATATTGACGTGATCTCGTAGAAGAAATTGGCGGCTGGTGTTTTTGGTGCTATGGGCGATACGGTTTAATAGATTGGCATCAGAGAAAGGTTCGTCCAGGAAGTTTTCAGACGCTGTGTGTGATCTCCTAAGATACGCCGTGGCGGGCGCTGCTGTGGCATCCGCACGCCAAATCCAGAGAACAAGCAGGTGATTGGTTTCAACATCAGGTACAAAAAATCTTATACAATCATTCACCCCCCTCTGGTTGTCGTTAACGATCCTACAATCCCTCAGAGAAGAGATGCGGGATGTCGCATGAGAGGATATTCGTGCATCCCTCACAAATCAGTTGGAAGCCCCGCCGCTGCTGTGCTAGCCAGCCCCCCACCCAAACGTCCGAGTAGCTGTGTGTCCAACCATAACTTAGAAATCGATAACAGATTTCCTGTTGATGACATCCTGGTAATAATTATTATCCCTGGAATGCTCGATCCATTGATAGGCCTGTTGGAGTAGCTAATTTTGTGTCGTTATGTAGGTGGCTACGAAGTGCAAGATCCAAGTGAGATGTGGCTCCATTGCCCTGGTTGCTGCTTGAGGCTAGGCGTATCCATTCGGTGTCAGGGCCTTGCTGCACAGTGTAAATATAGCGTCGGGTTTCGCAAAAGTGAATGTGGACAGTGTTTATGCTAATTTCGAGGTCATTCAACTGGAGATGCCCCCAAACGATGAGGTCATGACTTTAGGGCAAACCATTGGAGCATTCATCTAGTGCCCTAAGAGAGACATCTGTCTAGAGCTACCGCATCGGTGTCAACTTCACGGGAAGTATCTCAGACCGAGCTACCCGCACTAAAGGTCAACTTCACGGAAATATCTCGCACTGAGCTACATGCACCAGAGTTACTTGTACTGATGTGGCAAGGACCCGGTACATCAGATGCATCTACACCTCATGCCCGGTCGACCTCTAAAAAGCGAGGCGATAAGGGTAAAACGAAGCAGCCCGATGATATCCCTGTCGTAACTAAAATACTAAATAGTAGAAAGAGGGGGACCCCCCGGTACCAGAAGGGTCCTCGAAAGAGGGGACTAGTTGGCAGGAAGTAAATGCACTTATATTTCAAATGTTTTAATGATACAATTGTCCTCCCTCCAATGGGGGGGGAGATGGCTATTTATAGCCTTTCTATGAGGTACATGAGATTACAAGCTTATCCCCCTACAGGATCCTATGCTGGTAGGGGCTGTAGGGGCTTTTCCTAACCCTAGGGCTAGCTTCTGGCTCGTGGTGGACCGCCCTGGGCTTAGTCATCCTGCTGGTGCACCTGGTCCAGCGGCCTTCGAGGCCCTCCGGACCCCTCGGGACCCATCGACACTGGACCTCCGGTGGCTCAGTGGTCGATTGATCCTCTGAGCTCCTTCGGTACCCTTCTTGAGATGCCCCAGACCCTTCGAGACCCCGGACCCTTCGTGCCCTCCTGACCCTCCGGACGCTGGGTCTTCTTGAACCTTCGAGCCTCTCGACTAGGGGCCCTTCGGGAATATCCGGACCCCCCGAGCCACAAGGTCGCGCAGGTTTCACCGTTTCGCAAGTCATGGGGCCCGCAGAAGCTTCGCCCTACGACAAGCCCTCATGGTCGAGGTCTTGCTTCATCATGGCTGAAACCGCGCCTCTCCCCGGAGGGTACAGGTACACCATCCCTTCGCCCGGGCGGCATTATCAAGGCGTTTGTGTCGCCGTCGCTAGCCGCCGAGCTTAATGGTGTGCGCCCCGCTGGTTTCGTGTTCTATAAATTCATCGGTTGTTGGGTTGCCTTGCTTCGCACGCCATTTTCTTCCTCGGCGCATGCTTTAATGCGGCGCTTCAATTTCGGGTTGCTTCGTGTGTCGCACCGACGGTGTGGCCGGCACGTCTTTTAACGTGGTGCCTAGGTTCCCGTGCGCCATAACGCCTGTTTGTTGCCACTTGTCACTTTTTGTTTGGTGTTGGACTCCTCGATTTCTATGCCCGTGAAACCGCACTGCAGGCTCGCCTATAAATAGGTGACCTTGGGCCCGAAGCCTGCAGATTTCGCGGCGTTGTCGCTTTGTTTGTCTCGCCTCGCTGTTCTAGTGCGTTGCCTTGTGCTTTTGTGGCCCTTCGCTTCCATCGCTCCCCGCATTGCTCTTAGCACCTTCAACGATGACGAAGCGGGTCAAGGATGGAGGCGGTGTCGCGTCCTACACCGACGAGTTAGGCCGCTCGCTGTTTACGTCCCACGTCCTGTGGGCCCTAAAAAATGAGGGGAAGATTGCGAAACTCAAAGACGTCGCGCCTCGGACTCGAGGTTGCTCCGACACCCGGAGGACTAAATGGGCCGGTTCGTGGCGATCTCGGCGGGCTCGCTCGCTCGCGCCACGCTTACTGTGTCCTTCACCAGACGGTGGACTCGCCCACCGACGCCTAACTCGACCGCTGCTTACGCTGAGTGGGTGCTTGCCCGCTGGGGGTGATCAGAAGCGAGGCGCGGCTGCTCGTAGTATCTCCACGATGGCGGTGCTTACCAAGAAGAAAAAGGACACGGGATACGCTGAACTTCTGGATCGCTAATCTCAAACCAAGGCACGCTTACAAGACTTACCCGCGCCCGCCGCCCGAATGTGGGATACCGACCGACCCGGCTACGGTTCTATCACAAGTGTTCTCCAAGGCGCTTCGCCAACCGAGGGCCTATTCACTCATCTCCACGCCGACCATCGACCTTTCTTCACCGGAAGATGCACTATTACGGGTATTGCTCAGCGAGGCCCGGAGGATGTCTACGCGGGACTTCGTTGAGGAGTTCAGGCGCTTGGCTATGATTCTCCGCGCAGGTTGAAGTTGAGGTTCGGCGAGGCGAAGGATGGGATGCCTCTCTTGGACTTCGGGGAGCGCACAGGTGCTTTCTCCGGCTCTTTTTCTTTTATTATATTATTATATTATTTTTTATTTTTTTTCTAGTTATTTAACACCTACGCAGTCTTGCCCATTGCCGAGGCTGAGAGTGCTGCGGAGCAGCTTCTTGGACCCTATACGGGGGAGGAGCACGCGGGCGAGTGAACGCGTGCACGAAGCTGCCGTCAATCATACAGATCAGATCCGACCGTCCGCTTGTTGGAGCGGCCGGATCCTAACGCTAGGAAAAAGAAACGGGTCCGGGCTCGAGGATCCGAAACCCCCGTCCCATCAGCCAGCATCTATGCGTTTTAGAGCCGCGGAGCGGCAAGTCGACCCCATCGAGGGACGCGCCGCCGCCTTCAAGAAGGCGCCGGAGCTCAAGGGCCCGAGGGTGACAAGTAGCACGACAAGTTCATCAGCGGAGTCCCTGGTGGTTCCCACGCACCGGGCGCCGCCGGGCAAAGGGCTAGCCTGCTTGGGATTGCTAGCATGGCCTCGAAGAGGTATCCCGGGACGCCTCAAGTTTACGGGCGTGGTACGGAGGATACTGTGGTGGAGGACTGCATCGATCTCCCGCCCCAATAGGTGAGGCTCGCTCCCCGCCACCCTCGCTCAATTGTTAGCACTGCCCGACTTGGTTGTTCTCAGGCAGGCCGTCGAGGGTGAGCCCGGTGCCGATGCTGCCTCCGTGGGCGCTGCGCCCGTGGGGGATCCCTGGGATGGTGACGACGCCGGGGCGGGCAACGGTGGCTATAGTTCTGAGAAGGGCGGGGTGGACGCTGCAGCCTTTGCAGCCGCAGGCATCGCGAATTTGGGGCCACTTCGATCCTCCGATTTCCGGATCATCCCAGGGGCTGCCTCGGTCTGTGAGGAAGTGTCTCGCTTCACCGCCCCACCTTGCGTGTCGGAGCTCTTTGTGAAATGGAGCCCGGAGAGGACGTTCCAGAGCCTCGAGGCTAACGCGATGAAGGCATGTCCGGGTAAGCATGCCCCTTTGTTGTTGACGCCTCGTTGACCATATATTTCTTTGGCAGACGATCATTCTTTCGCGCTCACTTGAGAGGGACATCCAGAGCAGCTACGATGAGATCCAAAGAAGCCGGATCGACTTCCAGAATTCGCCGAACACCCACTAACCATGCCCGCTTTGCTATTGCCGAGAAGACGAAGGGGCTAGAAGCGAGGGTTGCCCAGCTAGAAGAGGAGCGCCGCAAAGTGCAGGAGGAGTTGGAGTCTTTGCGCAACGCCCATTCCGTGCTCAAGGCAGAGGTTGCGACGAGCGTTCTGCTTGGCCCGCTGCGCGCAGTTAGCCGACGCGCACGGAATGCATGAATGGTGCTATGTCAGAGCTTGGCACTATGCCCCCTCCGCGGAAGCACACTGTCAACTAGCTGGCTGCCACCTTAGAGCGCCTTCGCCGCGTCGGGAAGTTTTTTCCCGCCGCTGCGTTTATGGCAATCATCGCTGGCGGCGTGGACCGCGACCTTCGCTCGCAGCAGGCGGGTGTAGCCATGTTGACGAAGCTGGCGCCGCACCGCGGCCTGCTGTTTCTATCGCGGAGATCATCTCGTGCCAAAAGCAAAGCGCGGGCCAGCAATGCCTTGCTAAGGGCTTCGGGTCCGGCCCGCCGGGACACTACGATGGAGTCCTTCTGCATCCCCGCCTGGCTAAAGGGGAAGGGTCCTGTGGATGGCGCAAGTGCAGTGGAGTGGAGGGCCAGCACCGGAGGCAAGGTGTGACCCTCCGCTTCTTTTCATGAAGAATCATTTTGTTTGTCCTAGTCCAGGGTTTATTTTTTTGTTTCCTGCTCCGGCGTCGCTGCGCGAGCCAGGACGCGACTAGTGACAGTGGCTTGTAATCGACATTTTGTTAAATTAAATAGAAACTGAGGTCTCCTTTGTTGCTGTGTGAGCTTGTTTCATGTTAGTCTGTTTTGCTTAGGGGGGTATGTTGTCTCGTTGTACTGCCGGGCGAGGCCCCTGTCCCCGAAGGTGGCATACGAAGTCCTTTGCCCATTCGTGCGGTACGAAGGAAGAGCGAACATTGGTCCGCAAGTGGCCCTTGAAGGTTTGTTACCGTGGTATCATATGCCATGGATCCAAGTGGCAGCGCTGGAAGAGAGCCAACCCGGAGAGGCCGATGAAAAGATTTTTCCGCTTGCGCGAGGAGAAAGCTTTGGAGGCGCAGGAGGAGATACGATCTTTCTGGTTGCGTCGCGGGGTTGGGATTCAGAGAGGGAGTACTTTGAGTTGATGGCCACACACCCGTCTGACGAGGAGCTGCTGAAATGGGTGTTGCGGGAACAGAGGGAGCGGGAGGCAGACGATTTCGCTCTGGTAGGTGGTTAGTGTGGCTGTAGGTGGGTATTCTATATTGTTACGGTCTTCATTGTGCGAGACTTGGCCTTGTAGAGCGTGTGATTGTGTGGGCCACCGTACTTGGCCTTGCACAGCATGTACTTGATATTGTGATGAGTAATGTAGTTGTGTTACCCTTGCTGGCCCTTCTGCTTTATGAGGGGGAGGCGAAGCCTCGCGCCATCCCCCTGCTTTTTTAGATAGGGCTCCGGGGAGCCCTAACTCTATATTTTTTTACGAGGGGGAGGCGAAGCCTCGTGCCGTCCCCCATGCTTTTTTAGATATGGCTCTGGGGAGCCCTAACTCATTTTTTTTGTGAGGGGGAGGCGGAGCCTCGCGCCGTCCCCCATACTTTTCTCGATAGGGCTCCGGGGAGCCCTAGCTATCTTTTTTTTAGGGGGAGGCTAAGCCTCGTGACCGCCCCCATGCTTTTTAGATAGGGCCCAGGAGCCCTAACTCTATATTTTTTGCACGCTGGGAGGTCTCAACTTTAATCGGCCTCGGAGGTAATATTTCCCAATTGACTGAGCGCAGATGATTTTGCCCTTTGACATAGTAATATAGTTCCAAAAATTATGAAAGTTTTAGAGGAAGTTTCGACATAGTGTAGATTATTATTTAATTTTTATAGGTTTTATTTGCAACATGTTTTTCTCTAAAAATCTTTCAAATTACAACCTGAAAATTTAAAGATTTTAGAGAAAAATATTTTGCAAATAAAACCCTATAAAAATTACAAAATAATATACACTATGTCAGAACTTTTAATAAAATTTCATAATTTTAGAACTATATTACTATGTCGACAATTCCCTAAAAAATCTCAAATTTCTAAATAATGCACTTAGGGCAAAATCATCTTTTCAAGGCCCAAGTCAATTGGCCAAATCCATGGTCAACTCTGATCGAGTGGCAAAGAAGGATTAAAGTTGAGAACGAGTGGCATACAAGGATGAGCAATTTTTCGATGGTATTTTAGGAGCTCGCGAACTTCCAATGGCAAATAAGGAATTAACTCTACTTTTTCTAGATAGGGCTCCGGGGAGCCCTAGCTATCTTTTTTTTTGCGAGGGGGATGCCGTCCCCCATGCTTTTTTAGATAGGGCTCCGGGGAGCCCTACCTCTATATTTTTTTTACACAAAGTGCCAAGCCGCCCCCCGGCCTTTTTGAGTTAATTGTGCCATCGAAATTGTTCATCTTTTCCATTTTCTTCTAATATTTTAAATTTTATACTGTTTTACTTTGTAATTGTTAGTTTTCAAAAATCTTTCAAATTTCGGTTGTAACTTGAAAGACTTTTAGAGAAAAAATGTTGAAAATAAAACCCTATAAAATTACACAATAATCTACACTATGTCAGGAACTTTCCCTAAAAATTTCATAATTTTTTGAACTATATTACTATGTCAAACAATTCCCTAAAGAACTCAGCATACTTAGGGGCAAAATCATCTTTTCACGCCCAAGTCAACGGCCAAGTCCTCGGTCAACTCACAGGAGTGGCAAAAACGGAGAGAAGTTGAGAATGAGTGGCATATAAGGGATGAGCAATTTTTCGATGGCATTTTGGGGAGCCCGCCAACTTCCAATGGCAAATAAGGAATTAACTCTACTTTTTTTAGATAGGGCTCTGGGGTGCCCTAGCTATCTTTTTTCTTGCGAGGGGGAGGTGAAGCCTCGCGCCATCCCCATGCTGTTTTAGATAGGGCTCTGGGGAACCCCTAACTCTATTTTTTGTGAGGGGGGAGGCAAAACCTTGCGCCGTCCCCCATACTTTTCTAGATGGGGCTCCGGGGAGCCCTAGCTATCTTTTTTGGTGAGGGGGAGGCGAAGACGACGCCGTCCCCCCCCCCCAGCCTATCCTGGTCCTCGGGCCGCACTAGGCCGGGTTCAGCTTTGCGCGTTGTCTTCGCTTATTTGTATCAGAGGCGTTCCCGCCACGACCTTAGTTCCACGGGCCGCAGCGGTGGCTCATTATAACGCCATGCTCCGGAAGGGCATCGTGTGCACCGGCTAAAGGCTGCGCGCTGGTGGTTTATTTATACACTCGCGTTCACGGCGAGCATCGGTGCACCGGCCAAGGGCCATGCGCGCGGTGGCTTCGCTTATACACTGCGCGCTCGCTGGGCATCGTGTGCACCGACCAAGGGCCATGCGCGGTGGCTTCGCTTATACACCGCGTTCGCTGGCGGCACGGTGCACCGGCCAAGGGCCATGCGCGTGTTCGCTATACACTGCGCTCGCGGCGGGCATCGGTGCACCGGGCCAAGGGCTGCGCGCGGTGTGTTCGCTATACACTCGCGTTCGCTAAGGGCATCGGGTGCACCGGCTAAGGGCTGCGCGCTGCAGTCTTCGCTATACACTCGTGCACCGCTGGCGGGCATCGGTGTGCACCGAGGCCAAGGGTCAGGCGCTGTCTTTGTTTATACACTCGTGCTCGCTGGCGGGCATCGTGTGCACCAAGGCCAAGGGCCATGCGCAGTGGTTCGCTTATACACTCGCGTTTACGGCGGCATCGGTGCACTCGGGCGGGCCATGCATGGTGGCTTCGCGATACACCGCGTTCGCTGGGGCATCGGTGTGCACCGGGCCAAGGGCCATGCGCGATGTCTTCTTATACATGTTTCAAATGTATGGGCAAACCCATGGGGTACACACGCCAAGACACAGACGCTTTCGCGACAAGCCTTCACCGACCAAAGGTGGCGGGCGATTCTCCGCACAAACCGTTTTGACAAATGTAAGTACATGCCCTGCCGATTGTTGGCGACATGGTTCTCCCATGAGCCGGTTTTACAAGTTGCTAAGGGTAGAACTTCAAGAGTCTTTATATTCCCTGTGGCCCAAACCGGTCTCCCCTCCCAAGTGATGTGGAAGCTACCCGCCTTGTTTCCCTAAGGATCTACATATGGGCCTTCCCACTTGACTCCACTTGCCAATCGCGACTGGCTTGTCCGCCGCTTTCAAAGACAAGATCGCCTGGTATGGCGTGGTGGGTTCGACCTTTCACAGGCGCTGGGTGACCCTTCGCTATACCTTTGCATGGTTGAGATGGCCTACATGCGTTGCTCCTCGAGTAGGTCGAGAGAGACCCGTCGTCCCGTAGGGTCCGCCTGGGCTGTGGCTCGGTAGGAACCGGCAGAGAACTCCGCTGGCATCATGGCCTCATCGCCGAAGAGGAGTTTCAATGGGGAAAAACCTGCCTCTCGCTAGGCGAGCATGTGAAAGGTGACCATAGAGCTTTTTGGAGCTCTTGGGCCATAGTCCTTGGGAAGGCTCGTGAGGCGCTTTTTCAAATTTATCGAGGAGGTTGCCGCTGGCTCGCCAACGGCTCATGGACTCGGGTGCCCAACGGACATGAAGCATATTGTTATGCCTAGGTCTTTGCAAAACTTTCTAAGGGCTCGTGAGTCGAATTGTGTTCCGCTGTTTCGGTGATTTATGTCCCGCGACAATCGCATCGCAAGAAATGATGTTCTTCCAAAGTAACCACGGGCTGCTGTGGTGGTGATCTTGGCAACTGGTTCTGCCTCGACCCATCTGGAGAAGTATTCAATGACGACGAATGTGAATCGGATGTTAGTCTTGGCCGCCGGGTACGGCCCGATGATATCCAATCCCCACCGTGCAAAGGGCCAGATCGGGCGGTGGGTCGCAATGGCGCTGGTGCCTTCGGTTGCAACCGCCCATCGGGCACCTTTGGCAAGATCGACAAGGTCTTGCGCGTCTCGGAGCGCCGTCCGCCAGTAAAATCATTGACAGAACGTCTTCCCCACGAGGCCCCGGGGCGCCTGATGTGCGCCGCATAGGCCCTCGTGGATGTCTTTATGAGGATTGGCCTTTTTTCAGGATACGCAAGGCAAGCAGGGGTACAAATGCCCCTTTGTACAATTTCTCCGAAATCATGTAGTTCTGCCCGACAAATAAGGTGCTTTCGGCCGGGTCCTCGTTCTTGACCGCAAGGTACCCGATAATGATGTTTCGCCAATCCTGTGGGTGTTATCCGCCATTGTAAGAGCAAGCACCAGGCGTGCTACACCCTTGTGTGCCGGGCGAACCCTTGTGGTTCTAAAATTTCTTGTTCGGCGCAGAGCCCCTTGTGCTCGGGCGAGCGGACGGTTTGAGTACTTCAGAGAAGACTTCGCGGAGGCCCTCGCTGCTTGCCTATTTCGCTAACTTATTCTGCCTTCGTTGTTGCATCCGGGATTGCTTGAGTGTAATACCAAGGAAGCAATTTGCCGCTTCGCACACTATGGCAAGGTAAACAGTCATTTCGGCACCTCATCTCTAACGCTTTGTCAAAGTGGCCCACTACAAGACGGAATCGCTTGAGAATGCGCCGCCCTGTGGCCTTCGCTTTGGGAGGCCAAGTAGCGTTGCAGCTTCAGACCGATGTGTTGTTTGTTGTTGGAAAGTCGAGGCGGACGCATGCGATGCGGTTCGTCACCGGGGAAATCCAAGAGAGCCGCAGGGCGCTTCACCGCGGGCGCGCA